>CM030044.1:58518669-59718669 GCA_017639485.1 Pluvialis apricaria
TTATTCTTACTTGGGTCTGTGGCTTTCTGCGTCATTATAATAACATTTCTACATCATTATAGTAATTTATTAAGGTGTTGTAAAGAAAGTCTTCTGTCATAAAAAATTCCTGAATTACACTAACCTCAATCAATGTATCTGTGTAAAAAGACTGTGTATTCAATGAGTGCACAATAGCCACATAGTTAAATTTATAGATATAGCATAACGATGCAGTCTGGTGACCCATGCTGTAGAGCATTCTATATTTTAGAAATCAAGTAGTAGAGCAAGTATTTACTTATTTATGTATGTATTTATTTTTAATGCCAGAAGAAATAAAAGGCTTGATCGTATCAGACTCTCTGCTTGTAGGTGTCCTTCACAGAAGTATTAGCAATTTGGTTTAGTGGATGATGATGGAGTTGAAGGGTATTCAGTCTGGCAGATATATTTACACTGTGACCAATATAACATAAAATATTATGTGATGCTAAAAATTTGTTTGGAAAAGTTACAGTGTGTCAGCAGATGGAATAATATGACATTATGTGAACAACACTTTTCATAAGGCACTAAAGAAATTGTTTAATTTCAAAAATAGTTATCAGTTATGGAAACAGCTTGGGTAACAGCATACCTAGTATGTTAAATGACATGGCTTAATATCACGTGCTGTGTAACAATGAGTCAAATTCCTCGCTGGAGCTGGGTTCCAACTTCTTTGGAAAAAATACTTTTCTATTTTGTCCAGGTACGTTTCTTGAGATACCTGGATTTTGTCTCAGAAGATCCCTTTCAGAATTTTTGGACAGCTTTCAGAGTTGGTATCACTCTTGTAGCATCTTTCCAGAAAGTGGATAATCTGATTGGATAAATGCGAACTGCATGTGTTATGAATTCATGTTGTAATCACGATGATGAATCTTTCTCATTTCAACTGAACATACATATCACCGAAAATACAGGGGGTGGGAACACAGTTGGTCGAAGACAAAGCACTGCCAACCTTAAGCCTCTTGCTGTTCGGTATATTGGAATATAAAAAAAAAAAAGGTTTCAAAGAAAAGAGGTATTAGGCAAAAGTTTTGTTATGCTTTGGGTGATCTGTTTGAAAATAGTCTCATATGTACACATAATTTTCATATGCCCAAAAGACTTTTAGCTAAATTATATCAGAGTGCAAAATTACATAAAAGCTGCAAAACCAGCAAGCTGCAAGTTATGGCTTGTGATGTTAATTTATCTGTAGATGGAAAGATTAGGTAGAAAATTTGTGTAAGTGCCTGCTAACATCGTTTAGAAATAGGCTATTCTTTGGAATACTTGACTACATTAAGAAATAAAGAAACAAACAATTTCATTAATCTTTTGCTCTTGTGTTACAACTGATGTTAATATAAGCTTATACTTAAACAGCTTAAGTTGTATGTATTCTAGTATTACGAAAAAATCTCAGCATTGCACATGGCTGAAGTGTCTAACAGTGGTTTGTGCCTGTATGTCCTTTTTTTTTTATTCTCTCAAGTGACGTGCTCAATGTTCTTTCTTTTTCCTTATTCTTCTCTTCCCCTAGTGCAGATCTCTTACATTCATCTGTAATAGTGACTTCATTGCTGAATGAACTAGATTCTCATGAAGTTAAGTAGCATCTGTCGTGGGCTTGTGCTATTACCTGTTTAATTTCCTATGAGGAGAGGCTGAAAGAGTTGGGGCTGTTCAGCCTGGAGAAGAGAAGGCTCCGGGGAGATCTTATTACGGCCTTCCAGTACCTAAAGGGGGCCTACAGGAGAGCTGGGGAAGGACTTTTTACTAGGGCATGTAGTGATAGGACGAGGGGGAATGGCTTTAAGCTGGAAGAGGGCAGGTTTAGATTAAACATTAGGAAGAAGTTTTTCACTTTAAGGGTGGTAAGGCACTGGAACAGGTTGCCCAGAGAGGCTCTGGAGGCCCCGTCCCTGGAGGTGCTCAAGGCCAGGCTGGACGTGGCCTTGGGCAACGTGGTCTAGTGGGAGGTGTCCCTGCCTGTGGCAGGGGGTTTGGAACTCGAAGATCTTCAAGGTCCTTTCCAAACTAAACCATTCTATGATGATTCTATGATTCTAGGAGGGTGAAATTCTTCTTTCTCATTTTCCTTTCTTTTTGTTTTGTTTTTGTGAACCTTATTGTCTCCTACAAGTTTTAACTTTTTAAACAGTGATTAATTAAAGTCAGGATTAGGATGTAGACCTGCTATGCAATTTTAATCCAAAAGCACAAAAGATGGTAAAGAACACAGGAAAGAGTTTCTAACCAAGTGCTGTGATCACTCTTCAATATGCGCTGAGCTCACTAAACCAGACACCACCCCCCCAAACTATTCAGTTTTGCTTAGTCTGCATATTATTTCCAGCAAATTCCCGGGCTTAAGGATAATAGATCAGTCCTCAAAGTAATTTCTTCAAATGAGAATTCATAAAGTACAGACAGAGTCATGTTTAAAGAAGTTATAATTCAGCTTTAAGTCTCATTTTAAGCACTATAGACTAACGAATTCGAACTTAGTGAAGTGAGTGAAAATTATTATAAGGATAACTTTAATTCTTTTAAATGCCTACCTATCAGTGAGTCAGCATATCTGCACACAAACACATGTTAAGAGTTATGTAGAAGCCTTTTCTCCATTTCTCACCTCACTACTCAGAGTGGGAGCCATCACAATTTCTTCCTGATATAGAGTGCTAGAAACTGCAGAACTTCCTGTTTCATTTTTTAACAGTGTTTCAGTCTCTGTTTTCAGTCTACCGCTGTCACTACTGTGTCTATTACTATGTTTTTATCTCTAAAGTAATAATATCCTGAAAATCTCTTCTTCCAGATTCATCCCTCCATCACAATTTTTATATTGTGTCCCTAGAGATATCAGTTGTGATTATTTTCCTATTGTGAAATCCCTGAAACAATGACCACAAATGGGATTTTAACAGCCAACAGTTATTTACAACATTTGGTGCAAATTAACTGTAGTTAGTATAAATTTTTATGTATTTATGTTGTGTAAAACAGTATTGGTGCTTTCTACAGAATATGTACTGACTACTACTTTACATGATCACATCACTCTCAATAATGAGACATTACTTTGTAGAAAAAAATATTAATATGTAGAATTATAAGTAAGAGACATTAATTGTTATATTTAAATTAGTATTCCATAATCATATTTGCTCGTTAAAAATGTAAAAATATTATCAACATCTAGAAGTGGACACTAAGTATACAGTAGCAGAATTTTGTATAGGGCACTGAAAGGTATTTAATAATATTAATTATACTAATACTAATAATAACAATAGTGCCATCCTTTTAGGATTCTTTGAGCTACTGCAGAAATAATTGCAGTATGTATGTTAATGAACATTTCATCTAATTTTTTTTATAAACAAAAAATGTGACAAGCAAAATGTCAGTGGCTTGTGCACAGAACATATAGCAATAAAACCCAATTATGGGTTTTGATAATATATCATAGACTTAAATTTCTGTACTTGTTTACCTATAAGTAATGGTTAATTTCCTGTTATGTCCATGTGTTATTACTCTTCTGTTCTCTCTCACTCTGAATTTTCTATATTTTCTAAGATCTTTTGAAATTACTCTAACAATACCATTTACTCCTTCACACTAAACATGCAGTAATCACCAGGACGTAGTAAAAAAAGCTAAGTATTACGAGTCAGTATTCTACTAGTTAAAGAAAAAAAAAGTAACATCTTAATAAAGAACTTCCTAGTGTGTCTTTCATTGAATGTTCATTTGCTGAGCTATTTTAGTTGAAGTTGTGGAGCTCTCAAATTGGTGAATTTGCAATAACCTAAGTAAATACTTTCATTTAAAAAGGTAAATAAATCAGCCTTTCTTTAAGTTTTTAGGCAATATTCTTGGGACCTCTGCAATAAAAATAATACTAGGTAACATCTGTTAAAATACCATCTCTGGCTAAATCAAGTAGCACAGAAACTTTCTAAGCATATTAATTTCTAGTCGATTATCTTTGCCACTTAAATTTATAATCCCACCAGAAATTAATCAGTCTTATTTGACAAAAGTTTGTCTGGTAGGACTAGTAGGTTTAAGTCTTTTGCTTTTCCATCAGTTCTTTGTAATCTTTCTATTTTTTTATGTGTGACTGATTTCTTGTTAATAGGTTTAGAGTTTCTTGTGGGTTTTTTTGATATAAATACAATATTCACAATTTTCCTAAGTTATAGAATCTCCCCAATATTCAAGTATTTTTTAATTTGTTTGTCATCTACATCATTAATTAGTGCTTAATGGATTATTTGAGGATAGTTACTGGACCTCCTGATAAAACAGTGTTTGATGTGTAATCTGTTTTAGCCACCACCTTCTTCTGTTCTTTGTGGCCTTTAAAATACTACATGGATTTCACAAGTTATAAGCATATGAGTTTGCTTCCAAATACACAAAAATGTATCCATTGGATTTCCCTGCTGTTTCAGGTTTCTGAACAATTCTATTTGTTTGAATCCAGCATGTCTTTCTCATTCTGGGTAATGTCCTTGGTCTAGATCTCCAATGCGTTAAAGTGCTTATTATATATTTTAGAACAGGTGAGACTTAGGTACATTTGCATTTTTTTAAGTAGTTTGAAATACTTAAATGACTAACATACCCCTCCTTATTATGTTTCCTACTGTCATGTAGATTATTTGATCATGTTTCTTTAGTTTTCGACTTGATTTTCTACAGCATTCAACCAAAAATTTAAATTTACAAAAAGTGCAAACTTTTCAAAAGGAAAACTTTGTGAAATTACAACTGTTCCATAGTTTCAAGTATTAGGCAAAACAAACTAGGGGAGGTCCTACTACAAGAAAATTGACTGCTGTCAATTTTTGAGTAACTTTGCAAGGTAAAAATGTCCTTTCACTGGAAGATTAGATTTCTTTCTGCGTATCACAGAATGATCAGTGGTTATGTGACTGTGGTGTAGAGCCTTTATATAGAGAAAAAATATTGTGCAGCAGTTGCGAGAGTCTGGAAATCTCCTCATTTTGAAACTATTTTCAATTGCCAGAGGTCTACACATGGACTAAAACCTGAAGCTATTTCTCTGTTGATACTTGCTGATCATGCAGGGCAACCAAAAGCAACCTCGAAAGGTGGAGACAGTATTAAACTGAATAAATGCATAGCCCGTACTACAATATGGTCTGAGAAAGAGCTTGGGTTAATAAAGAACTCCCATGAAGGAGGAAAGAAAGGAAAACTCTAAAACTCTCCTCAAAGGGAAAGTAAGGCTTGACCTTTATGTTTTGGTTATTTTAAAGAAAAGTCACAGTATAGGAAATCCTGTTTCCTCATAAAATTGTACAGGGAAATGTCTGTGCAAACACTTACATTTTAATAACATTTTTTTTCTGGCACACTGTCACTGCTTTGATTTTGGTTTAGTATATAAAATAAGCATTGATAAAAGCAGAGGAAGGTCAAGATTTGTGAATTCTTTTACTACCTTTTTATGAAGTGCTTTGTTTATTTGGAAGCTGATAGTGCAGAGATTACCTCCTACTTTATAGGACTGAATCCCATGGAAAAGCTGATTCACACACTTACTAAGTTTCATCTGTCCCTTGGCAGAGTATACGTAGACAATAGAAGTACATCAGGTGGAAAAATTCACATGCACTGGAAAAGAAATGGTTTACTTACCTCCACAAAATACAAACTACTTCACACACTGAATTCTGTTGCCAGCCCTAGCTGTAACTCAGGTTTTGCAGGCATAAAAACTGTCAATCTTTTCTGCCAGCTAGGTAGTAAACTGTGACAATCTGTAATTAAGAGTCTCCCTGATAGTTTTTCCTCATTTTTTTTCAACAATGCACTGTTTTTTTCTCAGGTGTGGTCAGCCTCTCAACAGTGAGCTTGACAGGGCAGTAAAGCCACTGTTCAGAGTCACTTAAGGTGGGAAGTGTGTGTCAGTTTTAAATTAAAATGCCAGAAAGATAAAATGAGTTACTGTTTGTTGTACATGAGAGACTAACTTCATAGTTTCTGAATCACTCTGCCATTATGTATCAAAACATGAAAGAAAAAAATAGGATGTATTGGGAGAGATCTCAAAGTAGTGAAATTTTCATGTTTTATTTTATCTTGTCTCTACATAAAACAGCGAAATTTGTTTTCATTGACAACAATGGTGTCTGCTCATTTGTACCTACTCTAAAAGAAAAACCAATTAGCAACCCCTTCCTTCTCCAGGTGTTTTAAAAGTAACACTTAAACTGTTCTTACTCCCGTTTTCTTTTTCAAAAGCCACCAGTTTTGTTACCTATGCTGATAGGCTTGCATCCTTTTGTGCAACTCTGCCATGTAGGTACTTTATTTTAAATTTTCAGTAAGAGTTTGGAGTAGCTGAATTTGATAATATGTTGAAATCAACAACCTTGCAAGGCCAGACACCTATTATCTCAATGGAAAACAATGATTCCATTGCTTGTTAAGAGAAATTCAGGTTTCACCATTAATCTGTGAAACCAGTGAAAATCTGGAAAAGATAATGATCAGTTTGCATTAGCAGGTGTGTTGTGGAAGTTGTCTATTTCTAAAAACAATAAAAGATACTTTAAAAATGAGTTTATGATCCACTGAGAAAAAGACTCGCTAAGGTTTGTGTGACAGTTTGGGACTGTCTTCCACTCAGTAAACCTAGGAGGTGATACCCACAGTGAGGAAGATAAAATCTGTACCTAATAAAAACACATTGGCAGATTTAGTCATATCATGTCTTTCTAGTCAGAGTAAGGCATTCATTTATTGACAATAAAATGCATTATTTACTGTTTTCATGTAGAAAGAAACAAATGTTTTGTTCCAATGGAAAACTGTTCCTGAATCTCTTTTCTACAAAAAAAATTTTGAAACAATTTGAAATACAATTAAAATGAATAGATGATACTTCAGCTTAAATATTTATGTTGGGATCTCTTATTTGTGAGAAGCACTTAGAAAAACTAAAAACCTGTATTACAGCATAGCAGTATTCTGAAAGCAGTTTCCTGTTCACAGTGAATTAATTACAAATCTTATTTTATGTATTTATGAAGCACAAACTGAAATTATTATTGTCTAGTGAACGAGTTTATTAATTTTTTTCCCTATTAGTGAAGGAAATTAAATGAGCTAATAACATGGCTTTGCTGCAAAGGCAGCTAATGGTAGATTGGACGGCATAAGGCAAAGCATTGCCAGCAGGCCAGGGGAGGTGATCCATTCCCTGTATTCAGCACTGGTGAGGCCCCACCTGGACTGCTGGGTCCAGTTCTGGGCTCTCCAGCTCAAGAGAGAGAGACATAGTACAGAAAGTCCAGCAAGGGGCCACTAAAATGATTAAGGGGCTTGATCATCTCTCATACAGGGAAAGGCTGAGAGAGCTGGGACTGTTCAGCCTAGAAAAGAGAAGGATCTTATCCATGTACACAAGTACCTGAAGGAAAGGTGCAAAGAAGAGGGAGCCAGGCGTTTCTCAGTGGTTCCCAGCGACAGGACCTGAGGCAATGGGCACAAACTGAAACATGGGAAGTTCCCTCCGAGCATCAGGAAACACTTTGTCACTGTGAGGGTGACTGAGCATTGGCACAGGTTGCCCAGAGAGTTTGTGGAGTCTCCTTCCTTAGAGATATTTAAAAGCCACCTGGACATGGTCCTTGGCACCCAGCTCTATGTGTCCCTGCCTGAGTGGGGAAGTTGGCCAGGATGGCCTCCAACAGGACCCTTCCAACCTCAACCATTCTGTGACTCTGTGGGACACTTCATGGAATAACTAATTGTAATGAGCATGCTTTTGTTTCTCTGTTCTGCTGTCTTCTTTAGTGATCCATGTATATCACCAGTATAACACCAGCAAGCTGTTTTGAGATCATGGGCAGATGTTCATAGCTATCAACAACTTGCTAAAAGTCATTCAAGTACATGGTTTATTTGCACATGTTTTAAAAAGTTTTAAAGGAGACCCATGCAGAACCAAACCCTACCTGTACATTTAAGATCTGTGACTTCATTGATACCTTTCAAATAAACAGACCCAAACCCTCAAACTCAAATAACCAATGTAACAGTTTCTGGGTGTTTTTACTTACCCCTGTGATTAGCTTTATTATGAAAAAAAAAAAAAAAAAAGTTGGTACTGGGAGTCTTGAAGGTTTTTGTTGTTGCTCTTTCCACTATAATGTGTTGGTAGCAAAGTTTCTGCAGAGTAGAGGTGGAATGTAGTATCCAACAGTCAATAGGCCCGAGCGTTTTCCAGGGTTTCAAGTTCATAGCCCAACCTGATTTATATGGCTAACAGCTCCCAAAATCCTAGGCAAATGCCCTGACTGAGCACTAGACTGATAAGTAACTGGACACATTGTAGCTGTCACAAAATTTTCATAAAATTACTGGTTGTTTTGTCTGGCACAAGACCAGAAACCTATGTTTAAGTGTGAAAAAGAAGTTCAAATGGAATTTTTGTTTTCTGGCCAGCCTTAGTTGCTGGAATACTGAAGGCTTTAAAAGCTTATCACCTACACTTTGTATTGCACCCAGCAGCTCTAATTTTCATTTCAAAGGAATTTTTCTTGTCAGGAGTACCAAAGGTCTCAAAAAACCCTAGGGAAAATTCTTAGTCAAATACCCCATTATTCACTGATTCCCTAGCCCGACTTGAGAAATTTTCTGTTCTTCTGTGATAATGAACTAAACTTTTTTACTGAGGGTGTTGAGAGGATTATCTGTAGGAAAGTATGTTAGGCAGGAATATCTTTGAATACTAAAACTGAGGTAGGGTGCAGTTTTTTAAGGGGTGCTGAACACTAACATTTTCACACAAAGTACATCCTTCATCTGCTGGTTCAGAAATATAGATAGGGAAGCCATTTTTTACCATGATATAAGGCACACTAATGTGGAAAAAGCTATTATCGTATTATCAGAGCAGATATGAAGACACTGTAACCAACCCATGAAATGTAAGATTTCAATACATCAAAGTTCTCAAATCTTTGTCGAAACTAGAACTATGATTTTTCTCATGAAGTTAGATGTTTCAGAGGTTTTTATAATCAAACGGCAAATAGGGATGAAGAAAAGTGATAAAGCACAACAATAAGAATGTGCCTTATTAGTTTCTCATTATATGGTGCTACCTTACTTATTTGTGTTTGCTAATTGTGCTTGGAAGGAAAGCATAAAGAATGCTTATCTTTGGAAAGAAAAGGCATTTCCATAAAGTAGGAGCATGAAATATGATTAATTTAATAAGATTGTGGAGGAAAATTACCCTAAATTAATAGGGAAAAAATAGTTCGGTAGAATTTTTCAACTATCTCCAACAACAGAAAATTATCCCAAATGCTCTCGCGTGAAAAATCCAAATCTACCAAATGCAAGTCAAGACCAGAAAAATAGTTGAATTTTGCTAACTGAAAAGGTAATAGTAATTTTGACAAACGCTTCCTCATAATTTTCATGTCTGCTTCTAAGTTGTTTTTAGAAAACAAGAAAAGTGAGAGTACACAGTATAGGAGGGCAGATGTTGATTATATAATTCTATACATGGTGTAGTTTAAACTAGAACAAAACTATCTTCTCTGAGAGAGTTAGCAACGCCTTTAGTTTATCATAGTGTTAAACAGCATCCAAATTGCAGCAGTATCACTCCTTTTTAGTCAAAATATCCATGAATTTCAGTGGGAACATTTTGAAAACCAAGTACTCCTTTGTGAAGGAAAAGGGTATTTCCTGGAAGAGATGAGGTGACACGCTCCAGCAGTCCCTTTGCCATTCATTAAACATGCCAACACTGCTGCTATAAGTAAATAAAGCATTTCAATCTACAATGTTTTTGTCTGATTTTACATAATTGCTGAAAATGTAAGCAGTAGGATTTAATTAATTTAAAATTCCATTTTTAATTGCTTCTCTAATTATGTCTTTTAAATTATATTTCAATTTTCTGTTGAATTTCTGAATTTTGAATATTTGAATTTTCTGTCTGCCACTTGTTTTCTTGGGAGGATTTCCCTTTGTTAGGCGGTTCTTTTACAGATGTGAACATTTTTACAGACTATCTGCCTCATCATTCCTGTGTCCTGCAAGCTCTGGGTGAAAAAAGGGACTGTTTCTGCATGTTACTTTCTTGTCAGGTCATTGTCTTAACAATGACTGTTTTATGTGAAATCCTAGATACCAGCAGTAGTTGAAATATTTCTCACAAATCTGTCACAAGGAAGAGACAACCATTTCCTCTCCTTTTTTTTTTCCCAAACGTCAGGGCAGCACTGTTGAATGTGAGCAGCAGGGAGCTGCAGATACTCAGTAGTTTAGGGGAGAGATGAGGGAAGGTTTTGATGGGCTTCATACTCCCAGGATAATGCAAAATATAAAACTTTGTCATAACTTTCCCTTGATGTCTTCCGTGACACTTTTTCTACTGTTGCTCACTGTGTTAAATCTTTTTGTTCCTGGGGAGCTTTATTCAGTCTCTGCTTAGAGCAGGTTGCCTATGGGTAACACAGAAGCACAGGATTATGCTTTAGTTTCTTGTGGATAATCCAGAACTTTTCAGGATTGGGGTAAATGTCCTCTGTTCTATGGCATATTTCAGAGTTTCCTTGCAGAACAACCAGATAATGTTCTGTGATGATTTTATTTCTTGTTTCTGCTTTGGTACACAAAGAAGCCCTTTCAAACAGAAGACGATATTGTTAATGATTTTTACAAAGACCTGCTATGAAAAGATATCTTGTAACATCTTAAAGAATTTTTAATGTTCTTTCTATAAAATGTTTTGTCCCTTATGTTCATCAAACATTAGATTCTTCTTTCCTCCTCTCTATATTCAGTAGATGTGTTTATATCACTCCCATTTATTAGTTTTTATACTCAATACACAACCTGTATGGATGTAAATCACTATAGAGGACAGACAGACATCTATAAGGATGCAAGTGCTGGAACTTCTTACGTACTTACCCTTCAGGTGCTTTGATCTGATAAGTATTAGGACAAGAGGTAACGGGCACAAACTTGAACACAGGAAGTTCCATCTTAACATGAAGAGGAACGTCTTTCCTTTGAGGGTGGCAGAGCACTGGAACAGGCTGCCCAGAGAGGTTGTGGAGTCTCCCACGCTGGAGACATTCAAAACCCGCCTGGATGCATCCTGTGCAACCTGCTGTATGTGACCCTGCTCTGGCAGGGGGGTTGGACTACGTGATCTCCAGAAGTCCCTCCCAACCCCGGCCATTCTGCGATTCTGTGAAGTACCAGGCAGCTTGCACGTATACCTCTCTATACACATAGTTCTCCCTCCCTCAGCCCAAACACCGCAATGCACCTGTCCCCGCAAACCTAATTGAGGTCTAAAAACTCTCCACATTTGCTTGGAAGGTTTCATCATATTCTTACACCATGAATGCTACTGATTATCTTAAATTACGTACAAAACGTCTCTCAGCTATCTTAACTACGTACAAAAGACTGCCTTATGTAAACTGCATTTATAGGAACCATTTCTACTGACTGTTCACAAGGGTCTCATCTGGATGCAGCCTGGCCCATTCTGCAGGAAGATTCCCCAGGGCAGTGGCTGGGCGCCCAGACTCTCCACACAGGGAGTTAGTCAATGCACCAAAGCACTTTAATGAATAGTACCAGCACACAGCTGGGGCTGCCTGAGCGTGGTCCAGAACTGCTCCCACCTGGAAAGCTCCTGTAAAACTTAGACTAATACTTTGCTGCAAACCTGGCTAGAAGTTAGTTGGTCTCCCTGTTCCAAGCTGGTCCATCCATTGCCTCCAGTCAGCCCATTGCATCTCCTGTGCAGAGCCTCACTGGGCAGTTCCTGTATCAGCCAGGAAACTGCCTGTTCCAGTGCACACACAGAGCTGTAACTATAGGACAATCTTGAATTTCATCCTTTTATCACATTTATAACTTAAATTCCACAGAGCTTGCTGCATTCTGAAACCCAAATAAAGTCCTTTACGTGAAATTTGAAAGGAAAGATATAATCCTTCTCTTCTCCCCCTGAGGTGAATGCTACAACCATAAAGCTATAGCTTTATTTGGGTGTGGAAGGCAGGAGTGTGACACTCATGTTGAAACCAGAAAGAAAAACATTAAGAGTAAAACCTAAATAAATGTTACTTGAACATTGTTTACACTGTATAGTAGACAACTGTGTGTAAGCTAAGGGTCCTCAGCAAGTCTGAGGTGTGCAAATAATTCTTCAGTTCCACAGGAAAACTGAAACACCTAAATATATATATTTTGCTTGGAGTAAAGCAGATTTAATTCTTGAGTGAGTCATAGAGAAACTTTTGGTTGCGACAAGGACAGAGGGATTTCTTTGCAAAACAAATTCCAGTGAAGAACAGTTTGTGCTTAACAAAAAAATTCCATTTGGTCTAAGATGGGATCCTTTTTTATGTGTTGGCATAAAAAACAAAGGAAAGCAAGAGCTAAATTCACAGAATTGTTAGAGTGGGAGTCTATTCAATAATCTAGTCATCAGATCAGTCATCTTGGATGATGGAAGCTATTTAAAATCACTTGTTCTTGAGAAAGCTATAATATTTCCAGTGATATTAATTTATAGAATATGTTGGAATATTAGGAAGGAAATACTAAGGGATACTAGCCCAATACATTGTACAACACAAACTACTCATGCAGTTTTGCACTATGTGGTACATGCAGAAGTGAAAGACATAATGAAATCAAGTCTCCCATTACTCTATATTTGCTTTCTTGAACTGTTTCCTAAAATGGGACCTCATAAGGTATCGCCAGTTTTAGGAATTTGGATTTGAAAATAAACATCTGAAAAGTGTAGTGACATTGACTGAAATTTTAAACTAGTTTGTCTGATGAGAAGCAAAAATTATTTAAATATCACTTGCCAATTAAATAATTAAATAAACACTGAGTTCTGTCCAACATTCCCTCCTCAGGAAACTGCAATTAATGTAATGCTAGTGTGTAGTTCATGCCTATATGTATTGTATTTGTTTGACAAATGCAATATATCTTCTCTATTTCAGTCTGTTTTTAAGGAGAGATTTATGGTACTATTTTTCTTTTGCCTGACAGTTTCTATCTGATTATTCTAATGTTGACCTTTTACAAGTCATGGCTCCCACTTCCAGTATTTTATATAATGTCTTACAAATTTATCTCATATTTAAATAGAGACAGGTTTTGAATCAGTCAGTCATTTTTATGATAAATTTAAACCTGGTTCAAACTGCACTGAATCCATTGAGAAGATTCTCATTTATTTCAGTGATTAGGCTCCTTGTTGCCTGAGCACGTCACCTGCTGTCAGTGGATCTACTCATGTTCATTATTCTGTATGAGCTATGGTGAATGATTTGCAACTGGCTTTGGGTTTTCTTCAGTTCAGGTATATTAATATTAAATTAATATGAATGTGTATATATATATATGCAAAAGTATTTCTGTTTATATGTGCCCATCCAATTTGTAATATTGTGGTCTAGTATGTGTTGCAGTGTCCAAAAGCCTGAGGAAACACAATCAGAGTTTCCAAGATTAATTCTATAAAATTGGAGCTTGATAATTCCAGCCCCAAGTGTAATTAATTTGTATCCAATCTGCCTAATTTTGTAGTCTATACAAATGCAGGAATATAATAAAATAAAGAAGAACAACAAAGTTTAGTCAAATATATGTGAATGGTAAAATCCAACATGGAAGATTTTCCTCCTTCATATATATGTAGTTTTATACAGATATAGACATTCGACATAGTCATCCTCCCTAAAAAATCTCAGCTGATTTTTCTTTTCTTTCCTTTCCTTTGTTGTCTTATAAGAACTATCAGTGCAATTTGACAGTGCAACTGAATAGGCAACTGGCTATAATGATTTCAATTTCATGTTATACAGGAGAAAAATATTTTATGAGTGGGAAATCTTACAGCAAGATTAAGTAGTAGGCTTTATTTTAATGATCAGAAAGCAAGATGCTGAATATGAAAAAAGGTATTCAGTATTATTTAAACTTGAATACATAGATTGTCCGATAGAGATGACTAACAAACAAACAAATAAAACTCCCAGGAAAATAAGTGATTTCTATTTTTAAAAGTACCTTACTCTTTTTCTTCTATTGTCATATTTAGGAGAATAGAAGCAATGAGTGATGTGATGACATGGTCTGACCTCTAGCAATAACTTAGTATTAGATGCTGAAATCACAGCTAGTTCTTTGGGAGGATTGTCTATGACCTCTGAAAAAAAAAAGGTATATTGTGGATTATTGTTTAGTTTATGGTCGTTAATAAAAGGGATCTGAGAAGTGTGGCCATCTCTTCTGGGCATCTGACTGGAACATAGTAGATATCACTTACCAGTTCTTGCATGACCTTGATTATTTTCACGGCTCCTTAGTTCCCCTTCTGCAGAAGAGTGGAACATTTCCAGCTCTTCAGCCTTCTGCAGGTCACTGGCCTTTATGTAACCTGTATCACATTTCAGTAATTTCCTTGTTCATGATTAACTGATCTTCAACCTCACAGCTTCTGCTTCTTTTCCTTGTGCCTGTTCCTTTTAAAAGAATGTGGTAAAGCAGTAGTCTTCAACCTGGAAGATCCACAGAAATAATAGAGGAGTAATACATCACAACAACAGTGAAGAAATATAACCTATATAAAAGAATTTTGTTGTAGTAGGCACACGCAAATTGTTGGTAGGAAGCTAACCACTGGGAAACTGCAGTCCCAGGATACCAGTGGTCATCAGTGGAGTCCTACAGGCAAAGGGGGCAAGTGGAATGCTATCAATTCCAGGGAGATGAATAGCAGGTTATTGGGGAGTGTAGTTATAGGATGAGGGGTAATAGTTTTAAACTGAAAGAGGGTAGATTAAGATTAGATATTGGGAAGAAATTCTTTACTCTGAGGATGGTGAGGCACTGGAACAGATTGCCCAGAGAAGTTGTGGATGCCGCATCCCTGGAAATGTTCAAAGCCAGGTTGGATGGGGCTTTGTGCAACCTGGTCTAGTGGAACGTGTCCCTGCAAATGGCCGGGGGGTTGGAAATAGGTGATCTTTAAGGTCTCTTCCAACCTAGACCATTCCATGAAAATGCACAACTAGTCAGACTTCTTGAATACTACATAAAGTTCTGATTATTGAAAGGTATATTACAGTGAGAAAAAAATACAGAGAACATGGCAAGGAACAGTTAAAAAATTTAGGACATCATCTGTATGAGAAATAGTTAAATAAGCCAAGCATCTCGAGACAGGAATGGAGAAGACTGAGGAAGAATATGAGAGAGGTCTGTAACATCGTGGTGGCATAGAAAACATGAATGAGGGATGATTTCTATTTAGCACAGGGCCTAAGAAGTATCAGACAAACCCAGCAGGAGGAGACAAGTTCAGAACAAAAGGAGATAACCAGACTACTGTGTGCACAATTACCTTATAGGGCTTACTGGCAGAGGATTCTGTGGATGCTAAAACTACACACAAGCTTCCAGAATTGGTAGGGAAAACCCATGAGAGAACGTTCAACGCGGACAGTTTGGCAGTAAGACACCGTCTCAAGTTTTGAATTCCTGAGCTTCCACTTGCTGGAAGCAGAGAGGTGCTGCAGAAGAGTTTACTATCCTGCTTTCCTAGATATTCATTCACTAGTGGCCAGCTAGTAACAAAATTAGTAAATACGCTATAAAAGCCTACATGGCTATGTTTGTGCTCTTAACCAAGCCACCATTAAGCTATTAAGGAAACAAACAAATAACAAAACTATATTTAACTGGTGCCATCATTGTTATTTAACTCTCTGCAGCTATTCTAGAGTTGACTTTGCCAGCTCACTAGACCTGTTAAATCAAATTGAAGAACATTTATACAGATTTGTCAGTAAAACTTTTTGGCAGTGTGACAGACTGCTACATAATTCTTGTTATTCTCCTTTAAAAAGAGAACGAAATTCTTATCTGCACATTTGTCTTCATTTTGCACAGCAAACTAAGCCAACATACTAGAATTAGCCCACATAGACCATGGGATTACCCCGAAGCTCTGCAGTTTATGTCTTGGTAGTACTAAATGTAGCACATAGACTGTACATAGGTGACATAGGGCTATTGCCTGAAAGAGTTCTCCAGAGAGTCAGAGGCATATTGGGAGAGATGTCCTGCAGGTCACAGAATCATAGACTATCTTGAATTGGAAGGGACCCATAAGAACCATCAAATCCAACTCCCTGCTCCTTGCAAAACTACCTAAAACTAAACCATATAACTGTCGTCCAGATGCTCCTTGAACTCTGATGGGCTTGGTGCTGTGACCACTTCCCTGGGGAGCTTGTTCCAGTGACCGGCCACCCTCTCAATGGAGAACCTTTTCCTCCCTTTTCCTAATGTCTGACCTGAACTTCCCCTTTCCTTGTGTCCTATCACTGGTCACTGTAGAGAGGAGATCAGCACCTGCGTCTCCTCTCCTCTCCCCTTATCTCCTCTCCTCACCTTACCTTGCCTTGCCTCACCTCGACTCTTCCTAAAAAAAGGTTGGAAAACATCAATATCAAGCATAATTATTAATTATGTAAATGTTCTCTCAGTTGCACATTTTAGTCACTTATTTATAGTGCAAATAGCTTTTAAATTATTACCTTTAATTATGCTTCAGCTAGTGATGGATTATATCTAATTAGCAGATAAATACCTCTCTTATAAAATGATGCCATTGTGCTGCTTTCTTAGGATGTGTATGTCCTTGACTGTTATCTTTTCTTGATAGTAACTCTCGAGCAACAGCTAAAAACAAATAAATAAAAAAATTCATTACGATTAACAATATTTTGTTCTGTCCTTGGCAAAACGTGCTCATCTTTCATTTGAAAGATGAAAATTTTTTTTGTCTGATTTGGGAAATTTTGTATTCCTTAATGATACTGTAGGGTTTTAAAGGGTTACCTAATTTCAGAGTAAAGGTACATATATTGCAAAGTGTAACTTGACTAGTTCAACTATGTGGGTTTAACTACTGACTAAATTTTATTTTGCAAATTTCATATGGCTTTAAGTAAGCTATTACCGTTTATTCTACACTATCTCCTCATAAAGGAACAAAATTGCTACTATTGTGTAAACTTTTGTGTAGCTTTTTATTTTCTGTATTTCATTTTTATTATTTTTCATCAATGCCAAGAAGTAGAAATGCAAAATTTTCATTATTTACATCTGATTTAATGTTACATTCCTAATACTTCCTGAAGTCTATCATATATCGTAGGAACACAGGACTGGGATGACAAAATTCGGATTCAATTCAAGTGATCATGTAGTAAGGCATTTATTTATTCCTTAAAAATCTATGGTTCCTCTCCACAAAACAATCCTCAAATATGCATTAGTACAAACCCTAAAAGCCATAGAGTTTAAAAAAAATGATTGCAGAAAAAAGAAAACAAGAAAGATTAAGACATTTATTATGTCTATGCCTAGGAGAAGGGAAGAAGGAGAAGTTTGTCAGGTGAAAATGACATTTGTGGACCTAAAAGGAAGAAAAGGAACTTTAAGCTATTTATCCCAGTTTCATGTTTTTCTATCATAGGGCTGGGATAAACATTTTTCAGTAGCATACCCATAGATAATAATTTCATTGAAAGCCTCCCACGTTTTTTTAGCCCCGATTATTTTTATTATCAAAATAATTGTATGCATGTTATCTTTTGCTTTTTCATAGATCTTTCACATAAAGTCCTTTGATAGCTAAATAATTGAAGGAAATATGGGTAATCAAAAAGAAGATGATAGGAAAAATGTTCCATTTTTATTATATGTGAAATCATACTTTAAAAACACACACAATAAATATGTCCACATGTTCACACCATTTTTCAAGAAGCTGACGTCAGAAGAAAGCAGCAAAATTTACCTTTCAAAAGGTAGGGTGTGTTCTGATATTCTCTGAGAGTATCGGTAGTACTATTTTCAGCCCCTCAATTTAATGGTTTATCATTCAGTCAAGTTTGAGTACAAGAGGGATTGAAAAATGGTAGAGTACCTTATTAGAAAGCATAACACATTGTCTCAGCCTTCAGGAGGACACATAGAAATTAAGCAAAGGTCAGTGTTCATTTTACATGTAGTTCTTTGACAGTTTCCAATTACACTACCAATCCAAGATAAAAAATCCACGAAATGAGCTAATATATTGCATTAGGGGAAGCTTCAAGATAAAACATTGATACTCAGCAAGTTTGCAAACAGTTTTGCTGCCATGGCAAATATAATTTTTAAATTGTTTATGTTAATAACCATTTACATGGACTGCTACAAGTGAAACAGGTTGGTCTGCTGTTGGATCTTTTAATTAAATCTAGTGTGTAATGCATTATTTGTCTTATTTTTCCTGAAGCAGGAACTTAAAAAAAGGCAGCACATTGCATCTCAGTTCTTTAAGCAATATATTACCCCAATATCTTATTAAAGAACAGATTGGATAACAAAAAATTTCTTAATCTTCTTGAAGAAGGAGAATTTACAAAGAACATTCTCAAGATGAAGAAGTTCCTCAATGAGCAACAAAGATACAGAATTTTACTTTGTTACTGTTTCTTACATTTTGTAACATTTTCATCACCAGCTAAAGTCTTTGGTACTGCCTGTCTGTTGGACACTAACGGATGTCTAAGCATTGAATGAGAGCTTTCCAGCAGAAGAAAAAAGTAATGACAAAGAAATGCTTTGTTTATACATTTGCACAAATCCCGAAAGGAAATCACCAAAAAACCTTATGTTTCCAAGGATCTCAGTACGATAATTTTTGGTTCTAGAATGTCATTGTTTCTAAGATAATTCAGTTCTAATTAGCTCTCAGGAAAGCTCTCGATATCAAAAAAACACTTTGCACAGCTATGTCTGCTCTAGAACCCTTATATGGGACATGATCTTGAACCTAAAATTTTGGGAAATAAAATCTGTGCGTATGTGTATTGCATGAGTAATAATTCTCAAATTCTGTCTTTAAACTCATTAGGAGAAACATCCATGGAAATATAGAATCATAGAATCATAGAATGGTTTAGGTTGGAAGGGACCTTGAAGATCATCGAGTTCCAACCCCCCTACCATAACCAGGGATATCCTGAATTTCAAAATTTCTCAGTTACTATAGTTTATTGTTTCATAAGAGTCTCTTCTTTTGTCTATCTGTGCTGAAAACAGTATCTGCAAAGCATATTCGTGTATGACATACTCCAGTGTCCATCCACAGTGGTCTTTCAGCTCTTCCACCTCTGTCGAGCTGAGCCTATTTCCACTGAAAATCATTTAAATAGTTTCATGTAAACTTTTCTGTTGTATAAGGACACATTTTCTTTTGTGGTGAGAAAGCTTACACATGCTCTCTTTTCTACTAAGCTGCATTTAAATTATTATTTGAAATAGTAATAAATATGTAGTCAATGTTATGCTGTGTTTCTTACATCAGAAAAAAACCACCTCCTTTTCCATTATTTTAGGTTCTCCTATATAGGGTTACAAATAGATTAAATGGGAGAATTTAGCTTATTTTGAAATGACATATTCTACTACTTTAATAGCTAATTGAATTTGTATTTTCTAGAACTGACCTAAAGGTGTTTGTTTTAATGCAGACTTCGAAAATAAATCAATGTGAATAACTGGTGGCAATTTTATTTTGAAGATGATTAAACCCAAAGTTTATTTTACTTAGGAACAATACATGTTTAACAGTTTATGCTTCATATTTATGATACAAACTTTCAGCATATATTTCATCTCTGCATCACTTCTGTGGGTGTTAAATTAGGTATTTGTGAAAAATGAAGTGGTATGGTAGATAGCTTCTACTGTGGTCAACATTATATGCTGAGCAGGGTGACACCTCAGAAAAGGATAGTGAAATTGTATATGGTATTGTAAATGTTAATGCATCACTAAGAATGATTTCTTTCATGAATATGTTAGTAGAAGTTAGTGCTGCTGGGGCTGTGGCTTGGATGAGAAAAGTTGCTGCTTTTTATGTTTTGGCTATATAAGTTAGTCCTGATTTCTGATATCAGTGCAAATTCAGAGTAATTGCACTGATTTTAGTGGAGAAGCAGAACCCTGGGAAGGATGTAAATAAAAACAGAGTTAATTCTCTTGAAGTATACAATAAGGCTAACAGCTGATGGTCATGACATAACTGAGTAACTGTCCTACAGCCTAAGTCAAGAGTTATAGATCCCTCCATGTGTTTCTCTCTGCTATGCAGTGAGGTGCTACCGTTTCGGCCGTTATTCCCTCTTTAATCCAGATTCTGTGCATTCTGTTTTTGTCATGAGCAGAAAACCAACACAGGTACATGGACACAGGACCATCAGGTGGGCAGCCTGTCCTTCCTGTTGCACTATTTCTTTATGTTCCTTAGGATCTTACATATTTATTTTTCATTTTTATTTTGAAAAAACTAACTAAAAGAGATTAACTATGATTCCTATGAAGTATTATTAATTTTTATTTTATTACCTTCTGTGTAATTTCCTTAATATTTTACTTAAGAAAGATGTGTGTGAATAGAGAAATCAATATTCATGACTTCTCAAGAAACTCATAAAACATTGCAAGGTAAGACATAGTATACAAACATACTTTAAAATCTCACAATATGAGGAAGAAACCCTCTCTGGAGTTTTTAATTACTAGCAAAACCATGATTTATGAAGCTATCTCTGAAAATTCTGCTCCATTTTGTGTTAAAATCCATAGTTCTGAAATTTATTGAGAAATTTGAGTCAAATTCTACAAAATCCTGAGCTTTCCTGCTAAGAGATGTTGAGAGTCCTTCCTTCCGAGTAAGTCCTGGGAAATGAGTTTGACTGTATTTGATGTGGGTGCTCAGCTCCAGGCTTACAATCAGTACCTGCCAGCATTAGGATCTTTATATTCTCAATTATCAGGAGCTGCACAGAGAACATGTTACCATTCTCTGAATAAAAAACTTGAATGTCCATATTATATCACATTACCATATAGAAAAGCCCAGTTTTCTTCTGTTTGGATATACCTGTTTCCATTATTTTACTAAGTACTTCTTTTGAACAATGGCTCACATTTTTAAAATGAGACTTAGAAAAAGAAAGTGTTCTTTTTCTTGCTGAAACAAAGACTCTCAATCATTGTATGTTTGTCAGAACCATGCTAAAATATAACAATAAAGAGCATTGCCTTATATGCATATCACTCATATTTATCTCTTTCATTTTGATACTGTAACCATAGGGCTAAAGAGGTCCTTTTTGTTGCATCGAAGAAGTCCCAGACCAACCCCAATCATTATTCTTTCTAGTTCATACTAACCTTTAGAGTCTAATAGCTTCTTCATATATGAAAGAAAAAAAATCCACTCTGGGATATAGATGAATACTTTTATGTGCTAAGATATTTATCTTGAAAAAACCTTGATTCAGAAATAATACTGGATACATTATGAAAGATGAACGTAATCCAGGGGAGTCTGAGTCTCAAAAGAAATTGAAGCCTACATACTCACGTTTACTGATCTCTTGCACACACACTAAGTGCCATGGGTAAGCCACAGATCTATTACTCATTCAGCATTACTCGTGATTCCAAAATCTCTTGTCACAGGTTATCCCTTTGGTGCAATTGATATCCCACCACTATGCTGTGAAAAATCGTTTCTGTCTGTGCCTCATGTTCAGAGGAAGAGCCAGGAAATATCTGAATTGTAAATTTTATGACTCTGATTGGTTAGAGATTTGTAGGCCTATAAAATACTCTTCTCCCCTATGGCAGGAATAAGGTTTCACCAAGATAATTAATGGTAGCTACTTTGCTGCCTTAAAAATATATGAACCCATTGACAGAAATGAGTAAATGTTGGAAATGGGATACTGAAACATTCCTGTGGTTAATTAATAATTGATTATTATTGTCTTTCTAATTTGTTTATATCCTGTGAAATATATATATTTACTGTGCATTCTATCTCAAACAGAGCAATATTATTACGTTATTATTACTACCACACACACATTTTCATTTTAGCAATTAATTGTTGCTACTTTGGACCACACTTGTATTTCTTATCTTTGTATTTTGTGGTGGGAATAAAAAGCCCTTGTGATGCAATTTAAGTATGTTCCCTTGGAATCCAGCCTTTATTTCTCTAAGTTGGCCTGTGGTTTTTTTCTTTTTCAGGGTTAGCTTTATTTCAGTGGGAACAGTGTTAAATAAATGCTAAAGCCTGTCTGCAAAGTCCAAATAATGTTTTTAGTTTTGCTGCTGTGGAAAGAGGCATTTATGTGAAATAAAACATGAACTGTAATTCTGAGACATACTATGTCAGCAGTTTTTGACTGCTGAAATTACTGGCAAATTCTGCCTTAAAACCAGTGACATAACTGTGTCCTGCTATTATTAACTCCTCTGACAGTTTCCAGGGACCACAGTCATGTTCCACTCCCTATTATAACCAACAACAATTATAGGTTTGGTTCCTGCCCATAACTGCTTATTCTGTAGAAATTCTGCAGAAGTCAAGTTTCTTCAGAGACTACTTTTAAAGCTTCGGTTCTCTCCTGACATTGGAGAAATGATAGGTAACCATTTACATGAAGGATAAGCTTTATGTTCTCCAGATTTTTGTTTTCTAAACACAAAGCATCAGCAAATTGCTAGAGTAACTAAGGATCAGGACAGAGAACAACACATTAAAAATGATTGTGTATAACAGTCATGCATGAATAGTTGAAGGGAAATATCTTTTTTTGTCTCAAAATACAGACTTGCGCTTTCAGAGAGTGGGTGAAAATATCAAAAGCTAAGTGACTTAGAAGGCAAGGGTTCATTTTCAAAAATTATTTTCAGCAGCAAAAATGGGAGACTACATGCACAGAATGGGATGACTATTGGTCTTTGACTTATGCAGCAGATAGATTTCTAAAATTTTCTTTTGGTACTTATATGTTCCTTTGGATTTTAAGAAAACATAGCAAATCTAGCCTTGTATCAGTTTTAAATAAAATGACATTTAGATTCATAATGAACTTAAACTGGTTTTTAGGTGTTACTGGGTGAACCTGTTTCCTGTCATGGAAATTAACTTTTACAGTTGTTATTGCTTCATGCCTGTATGCATATGATTTGTAAGTGTATGAAAGAAGGAGAGAGATGAGGGAGAAAAAATGTGGGGAAGGAGAGGGGACTATATTGTGGGAGACAGTTGGAAATAATTAGGGAGGGCTGATATTTAAAATCAAAGATGAAGTACATAATTCACAACATACAAGCAAGAATATGCTAACTAAAGATATTCCTTGAACAATTTGAAAAGCAAACGTTTGTAAAAATCAAAATCTGTTTGTGCTTAAGTAACAAGCTGTTGAAGCAAGAAAAAAAGCCTGTAGAATCACGTAGGACAAAGTTATATTGAGTTTGCTCAGAAAAACTGAAAAAAAAAAACCCCACAGTGTAAATAGTTCAGATTGCACAACCCAATGAAGGAAGCAAGGAAGAGTGAATGGATTGAGAGAGCAATCTGGAAGATCTCAGGGATTAGGTATCCGGGATTTAGTATTCTCATTGGGTTATTCATTGCCTGTGAGATGATACCATGTGAATTTATTTACCTATCCTTAAAGAAACTGGAAGGGGGATGGGGATGTACCTGGGCTCATCAGAGAGGCACCTGAGTGTAGTAGCTCAGCACTTGTGGGGCAGGATGTTGGAACTGTTAAGAATTGGAAGGCCCACCACCTCTCTAGGACTACACACTCATTGGCCTCTCTGAAATGCCTATACACCAATGCACGCAGCATGGGGAACAAGCAAGAGGAGTTAGAGATCTGCGTGCGGTCACAGGGCCATGATCTCATTGCAATTACAGAGACATGGTGGGATAGCTCGCATGACTGGAACGCTGTCATGGAGGGCTATGTTCTCTTTAGGAAAAAGAGGCCGGCAAGGCGAGGTGGGGGAGTTGGTCTTAATGTGAAAAAGCAGCTGGAATGTATCGAGCTCTCCCTGGGGGCTGATGATGAGCAGGTTGAGAGCTTGTGGGAAAGGATTAAGGGGCAGGGTAACATGAGAGACACTGTTATGGGTGTTTATTACAGGCCACCTGATCAGGATGGGGAAGTTGATGAGGCCTTCTACAGACAGCTGAGAACCGCTTCACAGTCACAGGCCTTGGTTCTCATGGGGGACTTCAACTGCCCTGATATCTGCTGGGAAGGCTACACGGCTAGGAATGTACAGTCCAGGAGGTTTCTCCAGTGCATTGATGATAACTTCTTGACTCAGGTGGTGGACGAGCCCACAAGGAAAGGTGTACTACTGGACCTAGTACTGACAAACAAAGAGGGACTGGTGGAGCATGCTAAGGTTGGGGGCAGACTTGGCTGTAGTGATGATGAGAAGATAGAGTTCAGCATTAAGTGCAGTATGCACAAAATGACAAGTAGGGTTGAAATGTTGGACTTCAGGAGGGCTATCTTTGATCTCTTCAAGAAATTGATGGGAGAAATCAAATGGGAGAGGGCTCTAGAGGGTAAGGGGGCTCAAGAGTGCTGGCTGATATTCAAGCACCAGCTCCTCCAAGCTCAGGATATGTGCATCCCAAAGAGCAAGAAATCGGGCAAGGGAAGGAGACCTGCATGGCTGAGCAGGGATCTTCTGAAAAAACTCAGGTGGAAGAAGGGAGTTTACAGGATGTGGAAAAGGGAGCTGATGGCTTGGGATGAGTGTAAGAAAGCTGTCAGGGTATGCAGGGAAGAAACGAGAAAAGCCAAGGCAGCTCTGGAATTGAACCTGGCAAGGGATGTAAAGACCAATAGGAAGGGTTTCTTTAAGTATATAGGAGTCAAAAGGAAAACCAGGGAAAATGTGGGCCCGCTCTTGAACGAGATGGGTGCTGTGGTGAAGGATGATGTAGAGAAGGCAGAGTTGCTGAATGCCTTCTTTGCTTCTGTCTTCACTGCTCGGGCCAGCTCTCAGGAGTCCCAGACTTTGCAAGTAACAGAGAAAGTCTGGAGGAAGGAAAACTTTCCCTTGGTTGAAGAGGAACAAGTTAGAGAACAATTAAGTAAACTAGACACCCACAAGTCCATGGGGCTTGATGGGATGCACCCGCGAGTGCTGAGGGAGCTAGCAGAAGTCATTGCTGGGCCACTCTCCATCACCTTTGAAAGGTCCTGGAGAGCAGGGGAGGTGCCTGAGGACTGGAGGAAAGCCAATGTCACTCCAGTCTTCAAAAAGGGCAAGAAGGATGACCTGGGAAACTACAGGCCAGTCAGCCTCACCTCCATCCCTGGAAAGATGATGGAACAGCTTGTTCTGGGCATCATCTCCAAGCATGTGGAGGAAAAGAAATTTATCAGAAGTAGTCAACATGGATTCACCAAGCGAAAGTCATGTCTGACTAATCTGATATCCTTCTATGATGGCGTGACTGGATGGGTGGATGAGGGGAGGGCAGTGGATGTTGTCTACCTTGACTTCAGCAAGGCTTTTGACACTGTCTCCCACATCATCCTCACAGACAAGCTTAGGAAGTGTGGGTTAGATGAATGGACGGTGGGGTGGATTGAACAGTGGCTGACAGATAGAGCTCAGAGGGTTGTGGTTAGTGATGCAGAGTCCAGTTGGAAGCCAGTAACTAGTGGTGTCCCTCAGGGGTCAGTACTGGGTCCAGTCCTGTTCAAGATATTCACCAATGACCTGGATGAAGGGATAGAGTATTCCATCAGCAAGTTTGCTGATGACACAAAACTGAGAGGGGTGGCTGACACGCCGGAAGGTTGTGCTGCCATACAGCGTGACCTGGACAGCCTGAGAGTTCGATGAAGAGGAACCTTATGAAATTCAACAAGGGCAAGTGTAGGGTACAGCATCTGGGGATGAATAATTCCATGCATCAGTGCAGGTTGGGGGCTGAGCTCCTGGAGAGCAGCTGTGTGGAAAGGGACCTGGGAGTCCTGGTGGACAACAGGATGACCATGAGGCAGCAATGTGCCCTGGTGGCCAAGAAGGCCAATGGCATCCTGGGGTGTATCAAGAAGAGTGTGGCCAGCAAGTCAAGGGAGGTCATCCTCCCCCTGTACTCTGCCCTGGTGAGGCCACATCTGGAGTATTGTGTCCAGTTCTGGGCTCCCTGGTTCAAGAAGGACAGGGAACTGCTGGGGAGGGTACAGCAAAGGTCTACAAAGGTGATTAGGGGACTGGAGCATCTTTCTTATGAGGAAAGGCTCAGAGACTTGGGTCTTTTTAGTCTAGAGAAAAGAAGACTGAGGGGGGATCTTATCAATACTTATAAATACTTAAGGGGAGGGTGCCAGGTAGATGAGAATAGCTTTTTTTCAGTTGTGCCCAGTGATAAGACTAGAGGTAACGGGCACAAACTGGAGCACAGGAAGTTCCATGTTAACATGAGGAGGAACTTCTTTACTCTGAGGGTGGCAGAGCACTGGAACAGGCTGCCCAGAGATGTTGTGGTGTCTCCCACCCTGGAGACATTCAAAACCCGCCTGGATGCTGTCCTGTGCAATGTGCTGTAGGTGTCCCTGCTGTGGCAGGGGGGTTGGACTTAGATGATCTCCAGAGGTCCCTTCCAACCCTGACGATACTGTGATACTGTGAAACAAGGAGAGTGAGAGGAACAAACTGCATTTGGCCTTGTCTTTCCCATCCACATGGCCCCCTCACTTATATTGTTGGCTTCCTATCACTTCTTTCTTTCATTTCTCTAGACAACACATTTAAAACTGATTTTGGGGGTAGACTTTAATTTTTACTTTTAACCAAAATTAGCAAGCGACCAAAAGGACACATGAAAAGTTCATAACCAAAAATTTTCTCTGAAGTTTATCTTCTGTTTCTGGCCTCTCTCCAGTTCCTCCACCACATGCATCTCCTGCACAGGTGGAAGGTGATAGGATTTAGAGGTGCAGTTTTCCTAGACCAAATAGAGAAGACAGTGCCCTTAGTTTGGTGTAAAGGTCTTGTAACTTTAGGTTGGACAGAGTTAAATGACAAATATCGAGCAGCAGCCATTGTGACTGGCACCAAGTTCGTGAAGTTGTGGCTTATAGCTATGTCCAACTTTATTTCCTGCAATCCGTGGGGTGGCTAGAAATCAGCAGGAATCTACACAAATAGGAAGAGCGAGGTAGTTACCCTCTCATGAATTTGCTTTCTCCTGACAGCTGAGGAGATTATACTTATAATACAGCAAGTAGTATAGCACTTAGTAGTCATTAATAGTCTGAAGATCTATTAAACTAATGAGAAGCAAAATACACAATAAGAAATTTGTACCTAAATTTTCTACCTTAAAGATATAAGAAGTTTTTCAAGTGTATGAGGGATTAAAGGAATATTAATAACAGTAAAGATAGCTAATAGTGGGCTGAAGTGAGTACAAATGATGACAAGAAGACAGACAATAAGTATCCTTGGTCTACATTTGAGGAGAAGACAGAAAAGGTAATATTCTTATGGTGATGAGTAGAATTTCTGTTCCAAGAGAAAATGAAAAGAAAGTTAAACATCACCTTAAATCTCCAGGTCTGATGAGAGGTCCACTGGTGGGATCATCTAATAAATTGAACCCAAATAAATCAGGTAAAATTTAATAAGGCGAAATGTAAAACATGTTAAAGTTGCATAACTGGGGACACGGGTTGGGATTCATTTTGGAAAGTTATGAATTTGAAAAAAATGTGTAGACCATAGATAATTTAGTTGATAGGAGATGCCAATGTAATATTACAGCTAAAATGCCATTCTGGCACACCTGTTACTCAAGGTCTGTGTCCAGTACTATTAAATCAAAATCAATGAAAAAAAATCCTAAAAAGATAATGGCAAACTGTAGACTTACCAAGATAAGCATCCCTGATATCACAGAATGTTTGAGGTTGGAAGGGACCTCTGGAGGCCATCTTGTCCCTGCTCAATCACCCTGCTCAGCTAGAGCAGGTTGTGCAGAATCATGTCCAGATGGGTTTGAATATCTCCAAGGATGGAATCTCCACAACCTCTCTGGGCAACCTGTGCCAGTGTTCAGTCACCCTCACAGTGAAAAAGTGTTTCCTGATGTTCAGAGGGAACCTCCCGTGTTTCAGTTTGTGCCCACTGCCTCTGGTCCTGTCACTGATCACCGCTGAGAAGGGCCTGGCTACCTCTTCTTTGCATCCTCCCTTCAGGTACTTGTGTATATGGACGTGATCCCCAGATCCTTCTCTTCTTCTGGCTAAAACGTCCCAGCTCTCTCAGCCTTTCTTCATAGGAGAGATGCTCCAGTCTCTTCATCATCTTCATGACATTTTGCTGGGATCTCTCCAGCACGTCCATGTTTCTGCTGCACTGGGGAGCTCAGAACTGGATGCAGTACTCCAGTAGTGGTCTTACCTGACCTTAACTGTGGTGAAGGATCACCTTCATACCTGCTGGCAACACTCCTAATGCAGCCCAAGATACCATTCTCCTTTTCTGCAAGGACACATTGCTGGTTCATGTTCAACTTGATGTCTAACCATGACCCCCAGGTCCTTTTCTAGCAAGCTGCTCTCCAGCTGTGTGTCCCCCAGCATGCACTGCTGCCTGGTGTTACTCCTCCTCAGGTCCAGGATTTGCACATCCGCTTGTTGAACTTCATGAGGTTCCTGTCAGCCCATTTCTTCAGCCTGCTGAGGTCCCTCTGGATGGCATTGCAGCACAACCCTCTGGTGTTACAGTCGTTTCTCTCAGTTTTGTGTCATGGGTATATGGGAATGTCATGTATGTATTACAGTGAAACTTTAGGAGCTAGGTCTCTTAATCATCAAAAAAAGAAAATGGGAAAGCAGTACGTTTTCTTCAGTCTAAATTTCATCGATAAATAATTTGAAAGCAAAGATTTTACAAGACCCACTGATAGGACACTGAAACTATCCAAATTCAGAATAGAAATAAGATACATGTATTTAACAACAGGAAGTATTTTATCATCATGGTAGAGTTTCCACTGTTAGAAGTCAGAACTGTACCTTTTCCTTTTTCTTTGTGTTCTTGTTCCAATCAGCAAAAGCTTACAGCCTGTTTATTTAGAACAGATCAGATAAAATTACTATTACTATACATTTCTTAAATTTATGCCTCTGCAAAACTGAAACTTTAGCAGCTTGCACTCGGCATTGATATTACAGTGTTTTCTAACTCTACTCTGTCTGGCTGGGATGGAGTTAATATTCTTGATAGCAGCTCATATAGTGCTGTGTTTCAGATTTGCAAGCAAAACAAATCTCTTAACACACTAATGTTTTAGCTCCGCTGATCAGTGCTTGCACAACATCAAAGCCTTCTCTGTTTCTCATGCTGCTCCCACAGTGAGTATATTGAGTGGTACGCAAGAGGTTGGAAAGGCGCACAGCCAGGTAAGTGGCCTGAACTAACCAGAGAGATATTCCATAACATACAAGGTCATGCTTAGCAGTAAAATGGAGAGAAGGTGTCTCAGGGGGGGTAGACACCTTTTGCTTTGGAACTATCTGGGTTTCATTCTTTGCGTGGGAGATGAAATCCACTAAACCTACTGATAACTCAGAACCTAGATGACAGAGTGTTCTGGGAGCCAAACTTCAGTTCGACAAAAATGGCTGCCAAAGCCATGAAATCACTAGCAAAACTGAATCCCACAGAAATTACTGAGATGATGATAAAAATAATGTGATGTTTTAAACATAAAATATGTATACCATTACAATTATCATGTACGCCTCATGAGCTGTAGATTGGAATCTCAGCTGCTGAATGATATTGTCAGTTTTAGTGTTTCTATTGACTAGTTGGGTAAATAACCCAGATTTCTGTTCTCTGGAATCTCCATTTTTCTTTCTAACTTGATGGTGGCCCAAAAAATGTCAGCAATGAGAAATTTTATTCAACCACAAATAAAATCTTTATTTTGTAATATAAGTTATATTACATTTTAGATGTAATAAAGAAGAAATCTTCAAAATTAAGGTGTTTTCAGACACAGGTATCTTTTTCAAAACTAATTTTGAAATTCTAAAAATATTTTATTTTACATGAACATTCTGACAAAGATATGAAAATTTATAAAATATTTTGCTATCAGTGAATTTCTTTGTATTTTTTGTCTGCATTTTGTTTGAAGAACTCGATAACAATGAAACTGACTCAACCTTTAATTTGACAAGAAATCAAAAAGTGTTGCTATTACTGAAGAGTAATGAAAGTGGTGATGATATATGTTCATCACTTAGCAGCTCCCTGATTTGGAGTGACGAGATTTTTTTTGGTTCAGAATATATTTTCACCAGAAATTTCTCATTGTGGTTCTCAAGTCCATAAATTTAGAGGTAGCTAGGACTTTTAAACGTAATGGTATACAAAGGAATTCCCCAAAAGCAGGTTTCAAAAAGGCACATTTACCAAAAAGAAATTTCCCAGAGTCAGGTCTAGCCAAGACATTTGTAGTCTGTGGTTCCACTACAGCACATAGACAGACCACAGTGAAGAATTAAACTCTGGATCTCCAGTAGCCTATGAGAGGGGGTAGATGGAAGTCTCAGAGTCCTGGAAGCCTTTAAGGCTACTTTAGAGCCCTGCATCCTAACCCTAGGCAAGTTGAAAAGGAATCCAGATAAACTTAATAAATGTTTGCTGGCAGCTTGAAATTGGAACACTTTTGTGGATCATTTCACAATATAAGTAGAACAAAAATAAACAAATCTTCTCACAAGTTTTTACATGGATTTCTTACATTAATATTCTGATATACCATTGTTTATTACATGCAATAATGCCCTTTATCTTCTGCTCAAAACTGTGTCTGGCAAATAAACAGACACCAATAGAATTTTATAGTTATGCATTCTTGCAAGAAAATACAAATTTTTCTACAGTTTATAATAGATAAGAAGAGAATGTTTTTTTTTCTCTTTATAGTAGCAGACATGGTCATTTCAAAATCTAAGTAACCAAAATTTAAAACAAAACAAAACATTTTTTTTCTAAGCTATGATATTTTAAACTGCCTCATTATCATTTCACACAACAAAATGAAAATGTACTGTCTAGCAATGAAAATTCAAGTATTTATTCTTATTGGTATGACTACTTCAAACTACAAAAGTTTCCATAGTTAATTCTTAAAATTCATTTCTCATGTGGTCTAAATACAGATCAGTAGAAATGATAACCAGACAAAATAAAAGCTGAAGAGCAAACCCTCTTACTTTATGGAGGTTTGGGTTGGGGTTTTGTTTCATTATCAGTGTAAATGATATTTATCGATTTACCTGGTTTTCTAGCTTGATTTCCGTAAAATCAGATCACACTTAAATTTGATTTAGCAATATCTTCATAGTAACTTGAGTTTGGGTAAATACATAATATATTAAAATGATCAAGAACAGAAACAATGAACATGAGAAAGTCTGATAACGCTGTAAAAATCTCAACATTTTAAGCTATTCTTTTGATTTACAACATATAGGGCAGCTAATGCTCCAGCTGATTCTGTTCTCATACAGCTAAGTTACTCTTTAGTTTTGCCAGCGGCAAAGCTTTAAACTTGTTTTAAATGGACACACTGTAAGCAATTTTTCTTTTTCCTAAAAATGCCAAATGAAATTCAAAAGAGAAAATTAACCTTTGCATGAGAACTTTCTAGTCATTTGAATTTAATAATATGTGCTCAATCAAGTTTTCAGATTGATAAATAACCAATTAGAAATGCTACGCTTCTTATACTTTTTGTGCTGTGATTTGCAAGCTTAATAAACCAGAATGTAATTATATTGAGCATTGCTATCAATGCATTTCTGGATGGCCAACAGCTTGAGAAGTTTAAAACCACAGGGATTGTTGCTCTTGGAAAGCAACACTCTCCCTACTGTGGATTCCATGGTACACAAGTGATTTCTTCTGCATTTTAGTACAGACAAGAGCAAATGTCACTAGTTTTCAGCAATTTTCATTTAGTGTGTTTTGCATTTAGTGCATTTGATACAAATCTGGTTTTAGCTACAGCAGAAATAGGATGAGAACTTCGGAAAACTACAAGGTAGTGTATATCATCCTTGTTGTTGAGACAAAGGTCTTAGCCTTGGGATTATTAATTTTTGTCTCCTTAGTCAGGCTAATTATCCTACTTGATTTTCATTGTTTGGAAGTACTGGTGAGTGCATGTCTGATGGGAAGGAGCTAGATCTTTTGTGCTAGTTCTATCAGTTGCATTTAGGCCAAAGGCAGAAGTTTGTGGACATGTTGCTTGGACTGTGCCTCCAGGAGGATCAGAAAGAAGGGAGAAGGTGCATTGAAATTCCTCTACACCCTCACAGGTGTTCACAGGTACATGAGGTATCACATAAGCAGCTTACCCATTTTTCTCTTCTTTTCCTGTGCTAGTCCAAAACATACAGAAGAATAATTCAAAAGCAGTGACTGTAATAAAGAACATTTGGTCCTGCACTCCTATGCGCATAAAGTATTTAGAAGATGAAAGGATAGGAAAAAAGCACATTGTGAGGCCAAGAATTTGTACAGTCACAAATATACCATAATTTATCAATTTTTTTTCAATCCACAACCAATATATTTTCCAAAACATGTACTAGAAATTACCGTAGCAATTTTTTGAAATTAAAAAATGAACAACTATTTCTTCGATAGAAAATACTGTAGTTCTGGCTATAATACTCTAACAGGTAGTGCTGACAGGCATACTCTGGTCATCTCTTTCCAAAAAGCAGATAGAAGCAATATTGGAATGATGTTCTGGGTATCGACAGCGTAACATTTTCTTCTGTTGATGAAGCAGATGGGTAACAGGATTCACAGCTCAGCTGTCAAATTATTGTGTGAATTAGTTTGTCATGTGTAAAATGGAAGAAACTGATCACAAATGATTTAATTTCATATGCATGTTGTAAGGCATAATTAAAGTTTGTAAACTTCTTTTGGAGCCTCTGTTGAAAATTGCAATATAATGCAAAGTCATTATACCAGTTATGAGAATTATTATTACCAATGTGCATCTTAATTCTCCAAACATCAGAACCACTAAATTCTTTATTGTCATAATTGTCCTGAGGGCTAGGTTTGACTGGCTCTATCAATGGGACTGTCCAAAAGAGGACAAAGTTTTCATTAAGGAAAAAATGCAAGTGTCATTGTTTATATAGTGAGTCTAGTAATGAATATGATATTTTAGAAAATGTTGAGACGATAAAAGTATTAGGCTTCTTTGGACTTTCACAACATTTCACAACGTAAGGTTTTGCTTATTTTTGCTATTGTGTTCACTTCTCCTAGAGTAGAGAAGGATGTCCAGTTCTCTAGCGATTAACTGCAGAGCACAGTGCTACCCAAACAGAATCTAAAATTGTGACAAATTTGGGTAGAATTTTCAGAATCTATAAACTTAAATATTATATCATACTAAACTCACTTTTATTATCAAACAACAGTTGTGTATTGGCATAACAAGAAAAATATGTAAGAGTCAATTACATAGTCTTTATTTCCTTTATTTTGTAACTTTTATGTGACTGCTTTCTTCAGAGAATACATTTCACGAGTGAAAGACCAGACTTTAGCTAAGCAGAAGATTCAGGAGACTCTAGAAGAAAAGGCCTTTGGAAAGTCTTTGGCAAAATCAAGGAGCAGATCCTCCTAGAAACTCTATTGAGGCACATGGAAAATAAGGAGGTGATCGGTGACAGCCAACGTGGCTTCACTAGAGGCAAGTCATGCCTGATAAGTTTGGTGGCCTTCTATTAAAGGTGTTACAGTGTTGGTGGATAAGGGAAAAGCAACAGACATCATCTACCTGGACTTGTGCAAACCATTTGACACTGTCGCACACAACATCCTGCTCTCTAAAATGGAGACACATGGATTTGATGGATGGACCACTTGGTGGATAGGGAACTGGCTGTATGGTCACCCTCAAAGAGTTGCAATTGAAGTCTTGATGTCCAAGTGGCAAGCAGTGATGAGTGGCATCCCTAATGGGTCGGTAATGGGACTGGTGCTGTTTAACATCTTTGCCAGTGACATGGACAGTGGGAATTTGCTGACGACACCAAGCTGTGTGGAGCAGTTGACGTGCTGGAGGGGAGGGGTGCCATCCAGAGGGACCTGGACAGGCTTTAGAGGTAGGCCTGTGCAAACCTCATGAAATTCAACAAGGCCAAGCGCAAGGTCCTGCACGTGGGTCGGGGCAATCACATGCACAAATACAGGCTGGGCGGGGAATCAATTGAGAGCAGCCCTGAGGAGAAGGACTTAGAGGTGTTGGCTGATGAGAGATAGCAGCCCAGAAAGCCAGCTACATCCTGGGCTGCATCAAAAGAAGTGTGGCCAGCAGGTCGAGGGAGCTAATTCTACCTCTGCTCCACACTCTTGAGACCCCACCTGGAGTACTGCATCTGGATCTGGAGCCCTCAACGTAAGAAGGACATGGACCTGTTGGAGTGAGTCCAGAAAAGGGTCACAAAGATGATCAGAGGGCTGGATCCCCTCTCCTATAAGGACAGGCTGAGAGAGTTGGTGTTGTTCTGCCTGGAGAAGAGAAGGCTCCAAGGAGACCTTATAGCAGGCTTCCAGTACTTAAAGGGGGCCTACAGAAAAGATGGGGTGGGACTCTTTATCAGGGACTGTAGCAATAGGATGAGTGAAGGTTTTAAACTGAAAGAGAGCAGATTTACATTGGATGTCAAGAAAAAATTTTAGCACTGTGAGGGTGGTGAGACACTGGAACATGTTGCCCAGAGAAGCTGTGGATGCGCCATCCCTGGCAGTGTTCAAGACCAGGCTGGATGGGGCTTTGAGAAACCTGGTCTAGAGGGAGAAGTCCCTGCCCATGGCAGGGGGGTTGGAACTAGGTGATCTTTAAGGTCCCTTCCAACCCAAACCATTCTATGATTCTATGATTCTAAGTTTATACAAGAAAACACTGAAAATAGAAGCTTAAATGTATTTGCAAAAGATTTTGGGTTGCAGTAAAACTGAGGTAGTGCTTGGAACTTACAGCTTAGGCAAAATAATCGTTCTGTTCAATTTTTTATTTATTCTTTTATCTATTATTTAGCATCACTCAAAATAATGTGTTTGCTTGAATGACTTCCTCTGCAATGCCATTTCAAAAAATCCCCTTTCAATGTATTAAACAGCTGCTTTAGTTTCTGTTCGTATTTTTCATTATTTGTGGATTTTAGAGGACAGTGGGAAATAGTTGCTACAGCAACAGGTTTAGTTTTACAAATATATGTTGACTTTCAGTGAAAGTTCATCTTGACAGGAACATGTTTTCTTTAGACTGTGCAATTTAAAAAACACCACAGCTAATTACAAGCCCCTTTTCTGGTATCCTGGAGGTTAATACAAAGTCTGGACACCTATGTGACAAAATGTTCTTTCAGAACACTGTGAAAACAAAATCCAATCATATATTCACTTAAACCCACAAAATTTTAAAATTATGTGTAGCCATCAAGTTTATAAGATACCCATGAGGCCTAAAGAAAAAGAAAACCCAGAATTTTTCTTCTCTCTCCCTTCAATCTATTTTCCGGAGAATATTGATTAGCCCAAATACTTTGTTAGTGTTTAATGTTTTGTTTTCAGCCCAAAAGATTTGAGTTCCTTTTTTAAGAGGACATTTAGATGATATTGAATATACTGAGTTAACCACTAATTTTGGTCTGAGTTTTCATTCAATTATTTTCTGGAATATTGGAGCAGATCTTTCACAGATGAAAGTCAGCAAAACTCCATCAATGTGAACCAGCTTAACTGAAACGTAACAATTTCATATGTCTCACATCTAACTGAAAACAAGCGGAGAAGATATTTATGGGAGGTCATTTTCAGAATTTAATACAGCTGCCATAATATACCTCTTAAGAGGTGAGTTCACATTCTTCATAAAAGATATAGAAAGACTAGACTAGAAAGCAGAATCTATATAAAAGAAGTAAGAAATTACCCCAATTGCCACTCTCATAATGTACGACAAGTAATTTTTAAATAATATAAAATTTTTATTATTATCACACTTTTTGCTGAAAATCAAATTTTTGCTGAAGATATGGATTAAGATAGTTTTCATTTTCATTATGCATTAAGCTATTGTTATTGCATTAAGCTTTTGCCAGGAACAGTGTTTTAATTCATCTCAGACTTATACAGAACTTATGGAGCTTTATTAAAAATACCCAGGAAAATACCCCCAGAAATCATTGGATTTCTATATTTTTTTTTCTTTAGAATGACATGGATTCTTGTAGTATCTATTATACTTTATGGATAGCAGAGTGAATATATGCCTTGCTTTGCTGCTATATAGAGTAGAATAATTCCTTTGCTCCAGACCTGAAAGAACTCTCTGTTTCAGCCTTTTTTTATAAGTCCGGGATAAGGGGTAGGGGCAATTTGAGACCTTACTATGTAAAAAAAATTGTATTCAGACTAAAACATGAGTGTTTCTTTTTTTCCAGGAAAATGTTTACTGAGTAAGTATAGGATGCTATAATCTTCTAATTCATTAGCAGTCTATCGCTATGTGAGTGACAAAACCTGAGAATTATTATGCTGTTCTAAAGAAAATTTGTCTCTCTTCTAGGAGCAGTTGCTTCATCTTATCCTAAATGACACTTTTTAGTTTTTTTATTTGATTCTGTTGCTCAAGTATTTTGCAGCATTTAAAATCATAATTTATAACATTGTTTACAACTTGGCTGCTATAATCCAAGTCATGAAGATTTTCCAGCCCACCGTTTCATTACTGTTGCCATTTGTGACATTTCTAATATAATCTGGTTGTAATCACCTTGAGACTTATCTTACCCAACAAGCCAAACTATTAAGCCATAAAGAACACCTGAAAGTTTTAAACTAGATTTTAATTTAGAGAAAGCACTAAAAATATATGCATTTGCTCATATGGGAGGACAGGAGGGCAGAGTATCATGACAAAATGGTTAAAGTATAATAAGAACAGGGGTTGCTGAGATTGTGTCACGGAGAGATAGCTAGAGGAGAGATTCACAGAGGATCATATAATTGAAATGAGTCCTATTTTTTATTATTAAAATATGGTTCATTGGGCTGAAAAAAGTTCGCAAAAGCTGGCAAAATGATTCAGGCATATTTAGGGAAAGTACAGGCCTACTTCAGTTTGAGCCTCTGATGTAGTTCCTCCATTCAACGAAAGTCACAGGTCTTTCTCACATTACTCTCACCTCCTAGTTTACTTGTGACTATGGGGAACAGCTGACCTCAGACTAACAGTGTAATATCACAGTTTTGAGTGAATGCTTCCAATGAACACTCAAGCATACATTTTATCCAGCAGTTACTGTAACTTGGCACAACATAGGTGTTTGCTAGAAAGTGTCGTTTGCATGCGAGCAAAAAATGAAATTATTTGCCTACTTTTCTCCTAAAACACTTCCACTTCAGACTCAGGAACTTGGTCTAGTACTCTCAGATCCTTCGCTATATTTTTAAACTACAAGATTGTTTCTCCCCTATTTGGCATAAGCAATCTTAACAAAACAAAAAATTTCATTGAAATGATATTTTGATTTTATAGTTTGGCCATGTCTCTACATCACTTGTGTATCTGTGCGTCCTGTAGAAAATACGTGATTACATTGTTATCCTTCTTTTCCCTTGCTAATCTTACCCATTTTAGGGTAATTGTTATATTCTCTCCCAGAAGCAAGATGTAAAATGTGCTGTTAGCTCCAGATGTCTTCCCTGTTTGACTCATTTTATTGCAGGAAAAAAGGAAGCTAAATCAGACCTTCATGAATTTAATGTAGTTTTAGTAGCTTTCTTGTTTGCACAAAGGTTGACTTTTTTCACTTTTGTGTTAGAGTACTCTCTAACACTATATTTTCCTAAGTATGGTATACTGACAGTTTCTATCCTTTCAGGTGATCAATCTGTATAGAAGAAAAAAGCAATGAAAAAGGAAACAATGTCCCAATACATGGCTTCTGGAAGGCTGACGCTACACTGTTAGCAAATGTTTTTGAGAGTATTTAAGTATTATTAGTGAAGAATGAGAAAACATTTAATAGTCACTCTTTTTTGTGTTCAGTGGGCTAATTGTGTAGGAGGTAGTGAAGTTAAAATATACAGGAAGTCAAAGTATGAGACAGCTGAAAGCCAGAGATGTCTAAAATTTTTTTTTATTTTTATTTTACATACTTTTAAATCATTCATACAACACACTTGGCCTTTTTTTTCTTTTTTTCTTTTTTTTTTATTTGTACTGGGGAATAAACTCCATTCAAATTATCCTTTAAAAGGTAGCTGAAAGAAATTTCTAACAATAAAAAATTTAGTTTTGTTTTTTCTGCACATGCACAGGTTTCTATTGTCCCTCTAACTTTTGTTGGTTTTATTAGTGATATAATATAGATGGCTGAAGAATTCTGTTTTTTTAATGATCTACAAATGTGCCTCAGGTAAACAGTAGCTCCTACAAGCACGTTGTTGAAAGTTTTAATCTTATTCTTTATATGAAGCAGAGTTCTTAGGAACGTATCTTTTCATCATACTTAATTCCTAGTCATGGAACTGAAGTTCCTTATAGGTTCTTCTATATAGATACAAGTTAAGGCTCATTGTGCAAGCCTGGCAAGTCACCTATAAACTGTCAACTGCGCAAACTTAAGGCTTCGTTTTCCCACACCTGTGATTAATTAAATCAGTCTTTTTTTTTTTTTTTTTTCTTTGATAAGTAAATGTAAATCTCAGGAAGCATAGCAAAAAATTGGCAGGAACAAGTACATGAAAACTGCATTTGAAAATTGCAGCTGAACCTTCTTTGGGAAAGCTGTAAACTGTACATGTGGACCTGCCTTGCTCTGAGTCTCCTTGACCAGCTCTACACATTGACAAACTGCCAGATGGATTTTATCCATAAGGTCTGTGATGCTGAAAGAGGACAAGCTTTGGCCAACAGATAAGATAAGGTAGCTCAGTCAACAGGCAAGCTACTGCTTATCACTCAGGAGACACATTGTCACTGGCCATTTGTATGACAGGAGAAATATATGTTTTATGCAGCCGCTGCCAGTCTGGGAAATCTGCCTTTAGTCATGCTGTTAGTGTTTCCTTCTCTCAGGCAAAAATCTCTAGTATTTTCACCCAAATATAAAATGTTACTGAAATAGTGCTGAAAGGAAGCATGCACACATACATGTAAAAATAGGAGTATCTAATGAAATCATGGATTATTCTGCTTTGACAGTAAAATTGTTGGTGTTCTTCAAGTCATTGAGAACATATCCATCCAAAGTGAGACTGTTTCCATTGTCTTCGTGAGCTGCTGAGGAGAAGTAAAAAGTAAATTTTATTTCCAATTCCAAATACTAATTGGTAAAAAACTTTACATTACTTAACTGTAAATGTTGATTACACATAAGGTATATTCAGTAATCCAGATAAAATTATGTATTCTTTACATAACTTTTCTGATGTACAAATTCATTTGTCCCTAAAGAACCACTCAAGCACTGAATTTAATGTCCTCTGTAAAACAGGCTTCCAGCATTTCATCCAGGAGTGCAATAACCTTCCAGTCCTTGTTTTATGAAATGAATTGAGAGCAGCCCTGAGGATAAGGACTTGGAGATGTTGGTTGATCAACATGAGCTGGAAATGTGTGATTGCAGACCAGAAGGCCACCCACATCCTGGGCTGCATCAAAAGAAGTGTGGCCAGCAGGTCGAGGGAGGTGATTCTACCTCTCTACTCCACTCTCATGAGACCCCACCTGGAGTACTGCATCCAGCTTTGGAGTCCTCAGCACAATAAAGACATGGACTTGTTGGAGAGGGTCCAAAGGAGGGCCATGAAGATGATCAGAGGGCTGGAGCACCTGTCCTATGAAGACAGGCTGAGAGAGCTGGGCTTGCTCAGCCTGGAGAACAGAAGGCGCCAGGAAGACCTTATTGCAGCCTTCCAGTATCTGAAGGGCACCTACAAGAAAGCTAGGGAAGGACTTTTCACAAGGGCATACAGTGATAGGACAAGGGGGAATGGCTTCAACTGGAAGAAGGTAGATTTAGATTAGCTATTAAGAAGAACTCAGAGGGTGGGAGACACTGGAACAGCGTGCCCAGAGAAGTTGTGGATGCCCCATCCCTGGAAGTGTTCAAGGCCAGGTTGGATGGGGCTTTAAGAAACTTGGTCTAGTGGAAGGTGTCCCTGCCCATGGCAGGGAGGTCGGAACTAGATGATTTTTAAGGTTCCTTCCAACCTAAACTATTCTATAATTCTATGAAATAATGTTATTTCCTAAAGTTTCTACAAATAACAACTATTTTCTATCATGTGAGTTTCTTTATTTTCACAGGATTAATTCACTCCCATTGCCTTTTTGATAGACTAAAAGTGCTCTCTAATATTAAAAATGTAATAAAAATGAACAGAAGTTGTGCAGATTTGCTCATCCATGTTTTTAGGAACTCCTGAGTGCAATTTATATCCTTCGTAGATTATAAAGAAATGGTATAGTATTTTATCGTGTCCATATATTATAAGTATATTGCCTTGTGTCTCTCTATATTCAGAAAAGATATTTTAATTGCATATTTCTGTCTTTTCTGCATCGGCATAGATGATTTTATCATCCCAGTTGAAAAACAAATCTGAAGTATTGTTTTGATTTTCTGATCGTTCTTTATTTTTGATAGTCATGTTATCTTTAGTAATGTCTTTACTTTTTCTGTCTTTCACAGCTCCTAACTGAATACTATCTTTCATTCTGCTTGTAATATATTGGGATTTTCTGTTTTACCATATGTAGTGGCTACCTTAATTTAACCCTGAATCAGGATGGACAACCTGGATCAGCCAAAGCCATCTTCTGTCATGATTGTAGTAAATCTTTTAATAGAGTCCTAAACTACCCCCCTGTTTCATTCAGATTTTGTCTATATTTTTCTGCTTTTTTTTTCAGGACTTTTGAAGAACCAGGGGTATGTAGTTGGTTGTGATTGTCCTCTATTTGCTCATATTGAACTTGACCATTTCATCATTCATCTTGACACATTCATCATTTCCTTGTAGTAGGGGACTCGATTCTGAAGGGAGTGGAAGGTCCCATATGTAGACCGGACCCAATCTGTAGGGAGGTCTGCTGTCTCCCTGCAGCCAAGGTTAAGGATGTCCAGAGGAAACTCCCTACCCTAGTTAGGCCTACCGACTACTACCCTTTATTGGTTTTTCAGTTGGGTAATGATGAAATGCCAGTAAGGAGTCTGAGGGCGATAAAGAGAGACTTCAGGGCCCTGGGACGGCTGGTCAGGGGATCAGGAGCACAAATAGTGTTTGCTTCTATCCCAACAATTGCAAAGATGGATGCGAAGATTAACAGGAAATGCCAGCTAATAATCAATGCCTGGCTCAGAGACTGGTGTCGTCGGCAAGATTTTGGGTTCTTTGACCATGGGCTGCTTTTCAGGACACCAGGCCTGCTGGCAACAGACACCAAAAGCCTGTCTCAGAGGGGGAAAAGGGTTTTAGGGCAGCAGTTGGCGGGGCTCATTGACAGGGCTTTAAACTAGGTTCGAAGGGGGATGGGGATAGATCCAAGGTTGCTAGCAAAAATCCTGAAATTGGTGGGCTGGCACTAGACTTGGAAAAGACAGGGGGTGTAACCGGGCTCCTTAGGAAGATGTCTGGGGATAGCAGAACTTTAGCTCCCTCCAGTAAAAAGGAGAAAGGACCTATAGCCCACCTGAAGTGCTTATACACTAATGCACGTAGCATGGGCAACAAACAAGAGGAGCTGGGAGCCATCGTGCACCAGGGTAATTATGATGTAGTTGCCATCACAGAAACATGGTGGGATGACTCTCATGACTATAATGTTGCCATGGATGGCTATAGACTCTTCAGGAAGGATAGGCGAGCAAGAAGAGGCGGGGGTGTGGCCCTATATATCAGGGAGTGTTATGAATGCTTTGAATTAGAAGATGGTGATAATGGGATTGAGTGTTTATGGGTAAAGATCAGGGGGACGGCTAACAAGGCAGATATTGTAGTAGGAGTCTGTTATAGACCGCCCAACCAGGATGAGGAGGCAGATGAAATATTCTATAAACGGCTGGGAGAAGTCTCAAGGTCGCGAGATCTAGTCCTCGTGGGTGACTTCAATTTGCCGGACATCTGCTGGGAATACAATACAGCAGGGAGGGAACAGTCTAGAAAGTTCCTGGAAGGTACTGGGGATAACTTCTTAACACAGTTAGTGAAAGAGCTAACTAGGGAAAGTGCCCTGCTGGATCTGTTGTTTGTCAACAGGGAAGGTCTTGTGGGGGATGTGATGGTTGGAGGCCGTCTTGGCAACAGTGACCATGAAATGATAGAGTTCTCAATTCTGGGAGAAGCAAGGAAGGGGGTCAGCAGAACTGCCACCTTGGACTTCTGGAGGGCGGACTTTGGGCTCTTCAGGAGCCTGGTTGAAAAAGTCCCCTGGGAGGCAGTCCTCCAGGGCAAAGGAGCCCAGGAAGCCTGGATGTTTTTCAAGAAGGAAGTCCTAAAGGCGCAGGAGCAGGCTGTCCCCATGTGCCGGAAGACAAGCCGTCGGGGAAAAAGACCGGCCTGGCTAAGCAGGGAGCTAGTGTTGCAGCTTAGGGAAAAAAAGAGGATATATGGCCTTTGGAAAGAAGGGCAGGCCGCTCAGGAGGACTACAAAGAGGTAGTGAAGCTATGTAGGGAAAAAATTAAGAAGGCCAAAGCCCAGCTAGAACTAAACCTGGCTTCTGTTGTCAAGGACAACAAAAAAAGTTTCTATAAATATATTGGCAATAAAAAGAGGACTAAGGATAATCTCTGTCCTCTAGTAGACCAGGCTGGTAACGTATTGACCAAGGACGAGGATAAGGCTGAGGTACTTAATGCCGTCTTTGCCTCAGTCTTCAGCAGTAGGACCAGTTGTTCCTTGAGTTCCCTAACCCCTGAGCTAGAATACAGGGATGGGGAGCAGAATGAAGCCCCTGTAATCCAAAGGGAAATGGTGAGGGACCTGCTTCAGCACCTGGAGGTGCACAAATCTATGGGGCCGGATGGGATCCATCCAAGGGTACTGAAGGAGCTGGCAGAAGTGCTCACCAGGCCACTCTGCATCATTTATGAACAGTCCTGGATAACCGGGGAGGTCCCAGCTGACTGGAGGTTGGCAAATGTGACACCCATCCATAAGAAGGGCCGGAAGGAGGATCCGGGGAACTACAGGCCAGTCAGTCTGACATCGATGCCTGGGAAGGTCATGGAACAGATCATCCTCAGTGCCATCACACGGCACATGCAGGAGAACAAGGTGATCAGGCCCAGTCAGCATGGGTTTGTGAAAGGCAGGTCATGCCTGTCAGACCTGATTTCCTTCTATGATGAGGTGACCCGCTTAGTGGATGAAGGAAAAGCTGTGGATGTTGTCTACCTGGACTTTTGCAAGGCTTTTGACACCGTTTCCCATAGCATTCTACTGGAGAAACTGGCTGCTCGTGGCCTGGACAGGTGTACCCTTCGCTGGGTAAAAAACTGGTTGGATGGCCGTACCCAGAGAGTGGTGATGAATGGAGTTAAATCCAGTTGGTGTCCAGTGACAAGTGGTGTCCCCCAGGGATCGGTGCTGGGACCGGTTCTCTTTAATATCTTTATTAATGATCTGGATGAGGGGATTGAGAGCACACTCAGTAAGTTCGCAGACGACACTAAACTGGGGGGGCGTGTTGATCTGCTTGAGGGTAGATTGGCTCTGCAGAGAGATCTGGACAGGCTGGACAGATGGGCTGAGGCCAATGGTATGAGGTTCAACAAGGCCAAGTGTCGGGTCCTGCACTTGGGTCACAACAACCCCATGCAGTGCTACAGACTGGGGGCGGAGTGGCTCGAAAGCTGCCTGGCAGAGAAGGATCTGGGGGTGTTGGTGGACAGCCGGCTGAGTATGAGCCAGCAGTGTGCCCAGGCAGCCAAGAAGGCCAACACCATCCTGGCCTGCATCAGGAATAGTGTAGTGAGCCGGAGTAGGGAAGTAATCATCCCCCTGTACTCGGCACTGGTGAGGCCTCACCTCGAGTACTGTGTTCAGTTTTGGGCCTCTCACTACAAGAAGGACATTGAGGTGCTGGAGCGTGTCCAGAGAAGGGCTACCAGGCTGGTGAGGGGTCTGGAGGACAAGCCTTATGAGGAACGACTGAGGGAGCTGGGGTTGTTTAGCCTGGGGAGGAGGAGGCTGAGGGGTGACCTTATCACCCTCTACAACTACCTGAAGGGAGGTTTTAGAGAGATGGGGGCTGACCTCTTCTCCCACATGGCAAGTGATAGGACAAGAGGAAACGGGTTCAAGTTATGTCAGGGCAGGTTTAGATTAGATATTAGGAAGCATTTTTTCACTCGAAGGGTTATTAAACATTGGAATGGGCTGCCCAGAGAGGTGGTGGATTCACCATCCCTGGAGGTGTTTAAGAAAAGGGTAGATGAGGTGCTTAGGGACATGGTTTAGAAGTGGGTGTTTTTAAATCAGGGTAGGTTAACGGTTGGACTTGATGATCTTAATGGTCCCTTCCAACCTCACTTATTCTATGATTCTATGATTCTATCACTGATTCTTGGGCAGCCCCCAGGTTCCAAATTAATGAAGAATTTATCATTGATATCATAATGAGGTCCAGTATTACAACTGGAATCCTCAGGAAAGAAGACAGGAGTATATGCTGTGCATATCAACTGCAGAACAGTAAATAAAGAAAACTTGGGTATTTGAGGTACTGGGAAGCAAAACAGGATCTTACAATGTATTGCTGTGAATTAGTACACCTGAGCCACTCACTATACCCGATTTAGTTCATCTGAAATATTAGGATCAGCCCAGCTGAAGCAGAATAAGACAGATCCTAAGCATGGCTTAGAGCATAGCAGGACTCTGGCTGTGTGATGGGAAGATAAAGTACCAGCTAGATCCAGGGAAATGGGAGGCAGATAGATGTCTTTACACACTTGTAGGATTACTTACGCTGCTTGCTTAGCCATCTTCCTGAGGGTAAATGGAAGTACCCAAACTGCTTTCACAGTGCTTCCTGGACTTCAGAGATTTTTAGAATCTTTAATGCTGATGAAATATTACATGCAACTCTGGCTTGTCACCTAAATAAAGGTACACAACAGTGCTTCCCTTAACACATATTGTAGAGCTGACTTAAGACTCCCCATTGCCTGATAAAGCAGAGCTTTATCCAATTGTCTGACAAATCTGGGTTGCTTGGGGACCAGATGAGTAACTGGTTGGATAGGAGCTGCATCATAATGCCCAAAATTAGTAAAGAGTCATCTTATTTCTATAAGTTATGTCTTGTCTCTCTCCCATCTTTCCATTCCCATGCTGGAGTTCACTTGGGGCTGAAACATATTTCTGCATGGAAACAGACTGCAGTGCACAACTGGCAGGTTCCTAAGGTGTTTCTCTACTTGGTGATACTTTGCTGGCTAAACGATGTGTACTTACATTTGTGTGAATTCAACTAAATGAATAAATGATATTGCATTCATATTTTCTGCATTTCCAACACATTTATCAATACATCCTTACTGGAATTTCAACTAATGAGAATGAAGTATTGTAGTAATGTTGTTGGTTAAATGTTTACCAGCTGTTTATGGCAGAGAAAATTATCTTTTGAGGTTTCTGACAAATACTGTCAAAATCTATATCAGATTATTTCCTGCCCACAAAAGAGCAAATATAGAATGTAGTAACATTAACTTGATCAATACATCACAGAGGACCGAGTTAACTTTATAGGAACCCCAAAGTAGCTTGTCTATAATAAAGAGCTTGCTTTTAACTTGATTCATTGTTGGTTAGGTGTAATTTAATGAAAGAGAATTCCTGTCTTTGTTGGGAACACACATAGATGTTATTTTCAATCACACCTTTATAAGATATTCTGTTGGAAGATTAGTTTGCAATCTGATCCTGACACACGTGAAAAATCCTAATTTTTTGCCATGGGTTTTTAACAAAATGTAATATCTTACTAGGTTATATTTTCTTTTCAACCATATTTAAAAAGTAATATATAACCAAGATATTTTACAGCTCTAGGAACTGAAGTCTGTGCCAGACGATTTCAGAGAAGAAACTCAAATTCAACACAGTGTGATGCTTATTCAGTGACCTGTTTCATCTGGAATCATAATATCACAGGTGAAGGAACACATTGCTTTTCCAACTTTTTATATAAGAGGTGAGTACCTTACTCCTGATGGAGAAGAGATTCCTGGTTGCTGCATTAAATCAAAATAATTATTAGTGTCTGGTTCACTCTTAAAATGTCTGCATTTTAGACCAATTACAAGCACCACCTGACTGTTTTTTACTGATGCTTCTGATGATGGTGAAGACTAAATAGTCTTCTTGGCCCCATTATAAAGTATGGTGGTGAGATTTGCAATTATAATAATGTAAAACCTTCACTACCATTAATGGTATCACTTTTGTTCAAATTAAGTCAAAATGTTAATATCAACTGAACAGTAGCTTGACTGCATTCTTAACATATTACAGCATATTCAAGCACTCTTAACAAGTTAGGAGAGTAAGATTTAGTAAAAAGCAAACGTCAAAAAGAAGACATAATTTTATGGTTAGGTTGAAGCCACACAAAGTACTCAATCAAGACAGTCTTTGGAATGCAGTGAAAGTCCAGTCTTGGTAAGTATTATAGTTGAATACTCCTTCATCTGTTCACTGTATCCACTTGGTAAAAGAAGTGTGATTCTTTCTGTAGCTTTTCTACTGTCTAGAAAGAAAAAAGTATCTCCATAACAAATTTAAGCTCTTTCTCGATATAAATTGTATAGCTGAAGGATAATTCTTTGTCATGTCTACGTTATATCTACTGATGCCAAGATGAGTCTCCAAAGTTTAATTTCCCATGTGTCATATAACATAAAAGTGCATATTTCACTTCAGGATGTAATTATCTAAGTTTTGTATGTATGATAAGGCAGTAACTGCTAGATTCAGTATCAGAACAAAACAGTTGAGATTAGAAAACAAGAGCTTAAGCTTAATCTTAGCTGATAAGTGAATTCAAAAACTTGAAAAGACTATATTTGGAAAATATCAGAAGATTAATTTATATTACTGCAATGACTTCATTTCATATTTGTTCAGATATTTTGAAAACATGAGAAAAAGCTGAAGTCCATCCATCATAATAAACTACAACTATTTTAAAAAATTGTTTTCAGGAGTGTTAATGTTAACATCAGAGAGGTCTGGATGCAGTTCTGCAGTTTGTCTGCACCAAGGTCAGAGGGGAATGTTTGAATGTCTAAGCAATTTAATTAGTTTGGGCTAAGTGTTTCAATTTTATTTTTGCTTGCTACTGTGTGGTTTTGGAGTGATTCAGTATATATAGATGCATAAAATTATTTACTGATATTGGTGTGTATAGACCTCAGAAAAAGAGTAAGGAATCAATATGATAATATCAGACCTATAAGTGCCTAACCATCACTAACTCTTTTAATTGTTTTGCTTTTAAAGCAGTAGATATGTATGTTTAAGCACTCAGATATTCACTGTTTCTCCCCCAAAGCCTGTCGAGTGATTCCCAGCAGTCCAGTGAGTTCTGCCAGACATGTCCTAGCTTGGCAGGTGACGGGAAGGCAGCAGCCCTACTTCTGGGACCAGATGAGACAGCGGATCAGGCAGGTCAGTACAGAATTGTGGCACTCTTCTTGAATGATACTTGGTTTGTGAAGCATGACGGTACTATTACCTACAGGGAGATGTGACAAGTAATAACAACCTAGGGTTTTTAGTCTCTGGAATATCCATTTGATCTTTAGAATGTGCTCTATCTTTTCTGTTTGATGTTTTTATACTTCCTGCCCAATGATTTGTCTAACTATTAACACCTAGTAAGATGACGTCTACGTTAATTGTCAACACTCAGCAAAGAGATCTCCAAATCACTGGAGTCACAGTTCTCTGCTAACATTAGCTAAATGGTAATTTAAATATTAGTCATCATAAGGAAGAGAATAAAGAAAGCTGAGTGAAGTATTGGTCTCTCCTTCTCAAAAAAATGAATAGTGCAAGCAGAGATGTTACAGGGAAAGCCAGAAGATATGAAATTGCTCACACATGAGGACAGACTGAAGAATCATCCTCATCTTGGAAGAAAAATATCTGAGAGTGAGACAGTCACAAACTTGTACGGGAGAAGCAGTATGTAGGAAAAAAATTTATTTGTCTCAAACCAGTAACAGGAGGGAAGAACCAATTAAACCAGACAACAGGATGCACTTTTCATATAGCCCATAGTGAAGTTCACTCTGCTGGATGTGGGGGGTTACAACATTATTAGTGAATTTAAAAAGGGAAATTTTATGAAGAACAGGTTCTTCTAACGGCTATTAAACTCCATTGTTTGGAGGCAGTCTCAAGGTTATGTTGTCCCAAACCTGCTGATTTGAGCTGATGGTAATAAATGTCCTGGAAATTATATGTTAAGAGATTACAATACATTTCCTGATTCTTATCATCTCCCCAAGCATCTGCCACTGAACAGAGACACACAATACGGATTTACGTGGACCTATTTTCTGATTCATGTGGCAATCTTTACGTACTGATGTCTTTCTCTGCATTTTGAGACCAAAATTCAAGACCAAGTTCCTGCATTTTCTGTACAAATGTTTAACATGAGAAACATGCAATTAAATCTTCCTATTTTATAGGAAGAATGGCTTCCGAGGTTCAGCTTTTCTTCCTTCTCTTAACACCAGCAAAGTGAAAAACATGAAAACTGTATTCTTGTTAAACAGTAATAAAATTAAATAAGCAATTAAAAATATGACACATAGTCTGGTTTGTTAAGCTCTAAAGCCAACTTGAAATATTGTGCACCATGTTGTAATTTCAGCATGACGGCTGAGACACAGACCTGATGATTTCTGTTGTCAGGTGAACATCTCCCAGATCTCAGTGGAAACCAGAAGAGTAGTGGGCCGTTTTGGGACTAGCTGTTAAAATGACTCTCCTGCTTGGAACAAACTTAAATAGATTAGAAAATAGTGAAGTATCTATTTAAACATTTTTCTTTGCTTGGAGCAGCTTTTTAATTCCTTTTTTTCTTCCATTTTTTCCCTTTTATTTGACAATAATAAATCAAAATATTTGGAAAAAGATCAAAGAGTAAATCCCCAAACTGGATACCTAAATGTAATACAACTTTTTTAACAATTTCAGTAGAAATACTTATGCATTTGTTCTCCACTAGACATTAAGGTGTGTTGTGATTTTTCGTTGTGCTACAAGGAACTAAGTTTTAATTCTTTTTTTTTTTAACAATTCAGTCTTTTTTTATGCTGTTGTTGGAAAGTCATCAACACGTTATATCTCCAAGATGAAAATATCGGCCTCAGGAGGCTAAGAAAGGAATACGTTATGTGATACCAATAAAAATTTACTTTAAATTGTATTCCCTAGATGTTTACCTTACAAATCATTATTTAAGACACTGAGGGAATTAATGACAGAAATTGTAAGCCTACCAATTCCTATTGTTTTAGTACAAAATTAAAGGCAATAGTTAAGATTTTTTATGCTTTGTATGAGAAATTTCACAAGCTCTTTAGAAGTATGAGGAGGTTTTAAACTAGCTTTTGGAAAAAAGAATGTGCCAGTTTGGAAGCAGATAAAATTTTTGAAGAAGACTCCAGCTATTTTAGGAATTCAGCAAGTACAGACTTTACTACCTCTCTTGAAATTTTTGTTTTCCTTGTATTGTCTTTTATTTTATTTTGTAATAGTGACGCACAAAATTCCTGAAATAGTGTTATAATCTCTTGGCTATACTTGATAAAAAGCCCCTCTTACCTTACTCCATTAAAGCATTGAATTAATAGACCTAAATCATTTTACGCATAGGCAAAAATTGCTGACATATTTATTATATAAGGAACGTAACAAAAAACACAACCCAACAAACAAACAAAATAAAACAAACCAAACCCAAAAAAATAAGCTTGCAGAGGTACTTGATAGTGATTGCTTTGAGAAGAGTATAAACATATCAGTCCTTTGGAATCATAAATAAACAGGGTATTGTTCGAATACTATTGTTTACAAAGAAAGCTGATCATCTTTCAAGCCTTTCAAACAGCTTTCAGTACAGCTCTTGACTAGATTTCTGGTTTTTATATCAGATAAAACTGAGCTTGGCTGTGGAAAACTATGTCCATTTTAAAATCCTAATCTCATGCTTTGTAGTGAAAAAGTCTCTTCTTATGTGGCCTCAAGATTTTACAGTGCTTTGAAAGTAGTCTGGGAAATGCACACAATGTTTTCAGGAAGCAGTTTGCTTGCAGATTTTGTATGTTTTATAAGCCATATACACTCCTCCACATGCATGTGCACACACACACATACACACACAGAGTCCCTTGAAGCAAGTCAGTATGAATTTAGGCACTGTCTTTTAACAGTTTACCAGACACATAACAACAGCAGAATAATGCAAACTCTATACTGCCTGATACACCGGCAAATTCAATGTAGTGGACTGTTCATTTTCCAATTTACAAAGTGATGTTTTGGGAAAAGTATGTACAAACAGACTCATTCTTTATCTGAAAGTCCTGGACTTTTGGAATTAGTTTGGACTTTTCTGAACTTTTTTTCTTCAGGCTTAAAAATGTAAAAAATATATCCAGTGCTTTATTTTTACTGGCAAGCCTGTTCATATTTAATTTCTACTGAACTGCAACCGTGACCAACACTCAGCTGCAATATAAACACCTGAAGTTGAAACACTTATTACACTTTCTGAAAAACAGGATTTTTTTCTATCTTATTACCTAGCTAGCACTGTTATGAAACAAATGTTTAATTCTAAAAGATTTCTACATGAAATAGTTTCCAGATTATAATGACCACAGTGAAAACCACTTGTATTTACTGCACAAAATAAAACTTTTATTATTCCTACAGGAACACTTTAATTTTTTTTTCACACTCAATTGTATGAACAATTGAGAAATTTCCTTTGCTAATAAGCTTAATTAATCTGAGAAGGTATGTCTGCCAATGTCAGCCTGAACAGGTTTTGGAGACATTAGTCTGTTTTGTAGGGGATATTCAAAACTGGAAGAATTTGCCTTGGTTTTCATCACTTTGTTTGTATACATGAAAAAAGGTTTGTTAAAGCCAGGGTATTGAAGGCACTTTTCCTGAAAACACTGCTTTTGTTTTTCTGAGATAAACAGAAAGAACACTGCATTCCCCATACTAAGTTAAGGTTTATCAAGATTACCTTGCAGTGTTTAACAATGAAAGGAGTGAAGTTCAAATACATCTTAATGAAAGAACTTTATCACCCTATATTAATGTTAAGACTAAGCACAATTCATAGTATTCAACACATTCAAAAAATTATCTGGAGTAGTAGTTGAAAAATGAAATAAAGTTTGAAGATGGTATCAAATTAACCAGAACAGGAAAATCTAAAAGTGACGGGAAGGAGTTGAGAAATATATTTTGGTACTAGGTGAAAAACATCAAAAGTAAGTCAGTGTTAGAAAATTCAAAGTAATAAACTCAATGGCAAGGAAACAATCCTAACTATAGATAAACAGTAATTCACTGTAAATGGGATTCCCATTCAGGAAAAAAGCTTCAATTGCCACTGTGTATAGCTATTTGAGAACATCAGCGTAATACTTAAGCAGTTGAAAAAGTAAGTAGACCATTATGATTTATTAGGAAAAAAGATATCAACAAAACAGGAAAACCTAATTAAGCTACTGCATAAATTGTTTCATATATACGTGTTGTTTGTGTCAGTCATCTTAAAACAGCAAAACAGAACTAGGAAAGCATGGAGAGGATGATCAAAGTTGTGGAATTGCTTACATAATGAAAATAAAAACTAAGTAGATGGGAGCTATCTACTTGGGAATAAGCACTGTGCAGAGGCCTTTGTAGTCCATGAATAGGAACAAAATTGTATTTTTTCAAACGTTAGATCACATGGTCAAGTTATAAGGCAGATGTGTTAAACAAAATGTATCCACATAACTTCTCTGGGTCTAAGAGCAGAACAGGCAAGCCTCAAAATGATGGAGACCAACCGCACTGCCACAGGCAGTTAACACCTCAGGTTGATTATCCCATACCCAGCTGTGGGCAGTAGCAGAAACGAAGAAGTGAATACACAAAGTAAACCTTGTGTTTTCAGCCATATGGTCATTTAGAGACTGCCTGACCTGTCTCTGAAGCACCATCCGTAACTTCTGTTGACTATCTGTTCTGCAGATTTCCCTAATTCCTTCCAAAAGGAAGGTCTGTCTTTAAGGTCTGTCTGTTCTGCGTTTGGACCGAGAGGAGTTACGTGGACAACAGCCTATTTGTCTTCACTCATCGTATAAATTCACAGAATCACAGAACGGTCAGGATTGGAAGGGACTTCTGGAGATCATCTAGTCCACCCCCCCTGCCACAGCAGGGACACCTACAGCAGGTTGCACAGGATGGCGTCCAGGCGGGTTTTGCACGTCTCCAGTGTGGGAGACTCCACAACCTCTCTGGGCAGCCTGTTCCAGTGCTCTGCCACCCTCAGAGTAAAGTTCCTCCTCATGTTAAGATGGAACTTCCTGTGCTCAAGTTTATGCCCGCTACCTCTTGTTCTGTCACTGGGCACCACTGAATAGACTGGTCCCATTTACCCGGCACCCTCCTCTTAAGTATTTATAAGCATTGATAAGATCCCCCCTCAGTCTTCTTTTCTCTAGACTAAAAAGACCCAAGTCCCTGAGCCTTTCCTCGTAAGAAAGATGCTCCAATCCCCTAAACATCTTTGTAGCCCTTTGCTGTACCCTCCCCAGCAGTTCCCTCTGCTTCTTGAACCGGGGAACCCAGAACTGGACACAGTACTCCAGGTACGGTCTCACCAGGGCAGAGTAGAGGGGGAGGATGACCTCCCTCGACCTGCTGGCCACACTCTTCTTGATGCACCCCAGGATGCCATTGGCCTTCTTGGCCACCAGGGCACATTGCTGCCTCATGGTCATCCTGTTGTCCACCAGGACTCCCAGGTCCCTTTCCACACAGCTGCTCTCCAGGAGCTCAGCCCCCAACCTGCACTGATGCATGGGGTTATTCATCCCCAGATGCTGTACCCTACACTTGCCCTTGTTGAACTTCATCAGGTTCCTCTCCACCCAACTCTCCAGCTAGTCCAGGTCACGTTGTATGGCAGCACAGCCTTCTGGTGTGTCAGCCACCCCTACCAGTTTTGTATCATCAGCAAACTTGCTGATAGTACACTCTATCCCTTCATCCAGGTCATTGGTGAATATCTTGAACAGGACTGGACCCAGTACTGACCCTTGGGGAATGCCAGTTGTTACTGACCTCCAACTGGACTCTGCACCACTAACCACAACCCTCGGAGCACTATTGTTCAGCCACTGTTCAATCCACCCCACCGTCCATTCATCTAACCCACACTTCCTACGCCTGCCTGTGAGGATAATATGGGAGACAGTGTCGAAAGCCTTGCTGAAGTCAAGGTAGACAACATCCACTGCCCTCCCCTCATCCACCCATCCAGTCACGCCATCATAGAAGGATATCAGATTAGTCAGACATGACTTTCGCTTGGTGAATCCATGTTGACTACTTCTGATAACCTTCTTTTCCTCCACATGCTTGGAGATGATGCCCAGAACAAGCTGTTCCATCATCTTTCCAGGGATGGAGGTGAGGCTGACTGGCCTGTAGTTTCCCAGGTCATCCTTCTTGCCCTTTTTGAAGACTGGAGTGACATTGGCTTTCCTCCAGTCCTCAGGCACCTCCCCTGTTCTCCAGGACCTTTCAAAGATGATGGAGAGTGGCCCAGCAATGACTTCCACCAGCTCCTTCAGCACTCATGGGTGCATCCCATCAAGCCCCATGGACTTGTGGGTATCCAGTTTACTTAATTGATCTCTCACTTGTTCTTCTTTAGCCAAGGGAAGGTCTTAATTCCCCCAGACTTTCTCTGTTACCCACAAAGTCTGGGACTCCTGAGGGCTGGCCCGAGCAGTGAAGACAGGAGCAAAGAAGGCATTCAGCAACTCTGCTTTCTCTGCACCATCTGTCACCACAGCACCTGTCTCATTCAACAGTGGGCCCAGATTTTCCTAGTTTTCCTTTTGTCTCCTATATATATGTAAAGAAGCTCTTCCTATTGGCCTTGACATACCTCACTAGATTCAATTCTAAGGCTGCCTGGGCTTTCCTCGTTTCACCCCTGCATACCCCGATGGCATTCTTATGCTTGTCCCAAGCTGTCAGACCCTTCTTCCACATGCCTTAAACTCCCTTCTTCCACCTGAGTTTTTTTCAGAAGCTCCCTGCTCAGCCATGCACGTCTCCTGCTTCCCTTACCTGATTTCTTGCTCTTAGGGATGCACCGATCCTGAGCCTGGAGGAAACGATACTTAAATATCAACCAGCTCTCTTGAGCACCCCTACCTTCTAGAGCCCTCTTCCAAGGTATTTCTCCAAGCAATTCCTTGAAGAGATGAAAGTTAGTCCTCCTGAAGTCTAACGTTTCAACCCTACTTGTCGTTTTGTGCATACTGTGCTTAATCCTGAACTCTGTCTTCTCATGATCACTGCAGCTAAGTCTTCCCCCAACCTTAACATCCTCCACCAGTTCCTCTTTGTTTGTCAGTACTAGTTCCAGTAGTACATCTCTTCTTGTGGGCTCCTCCACAACCTGAGTCAAAAAGTTATCATCAATGCACTGGAGGAACTTCCTGGACTGTACATTCCTAGCAGTGTAGCCTTCCCAGCAGATATCAGGGTAGATGAAGTCCCTCAAGGCCTGTGATTGTAAGGTGATTCTCATCTGTCTGTAGAGGGCCTCATCAATTTCCCCATGCTGATCAGGTGGCCTGTAATAAACACCCACAACGGTGTCTCTCATGTTACCCTGCCCCTTGATCCTTACCCACAAGCTCTCAACTTGCTTTTCATTACCCACCCAGGGAGAGCTCAATACATTCCAGTGGTCTTGTTGGTCTGGTAAAAGACATTAGAGATACACATGTGAACATATCTTGCGTTGTTTAGGTCATGATGGTTACAAACAACTTTGCTAAGTAGTTTGCTAGTATATGAACTTGTTCTACATATCTAAAAATAATTTGGAGATATTTAATGTACTTAATATAACCATATGTGCACTCCTCACAAACATTACGTCAAGCCTTACCATAACTCAGAAAGCATTACTATTAAAGGAATGCAATCAAATTTGTTTCCTACCAACCGTAAAAGACGTAAACATGATGCTTCGAGGTTAGGGAAATTTTTTTCTTAGTTGTACAGTGAGATAATAGGGAGAGATTTGTTCTCATGGTGCTCAAGGGACTACAGGGCTAGGTAGTTACTTCCATGGTGCATGCAATATATATTCAGTTTCATGACATTTCGTGTCAACACTTGATTTCTTTCCTTTTGTAATGTGTTTCTGCTTTTGAATGAAAATCTTATATGAGAAATTGTACCCTTTGACGTTCCTCCATTTACGGATTTACCCCTGGAGATGAGCTTCTTTAATTTAACGTGACCTATTTTTATTTGGAGACTGGATCTCATTCTTGTGAAAACACAGGAAGCCTGCGTGCTTAAAGTAAGCCCACGTTTCAGAACATGGTGCTAGAATTTTGGCAGCACTTTATCTCTGCATTTAATGACAAACATTTACAAATCTTGTGTCTGGGTTATATTATTACTCATAAGACATTTCAGTAATTTAGCCTATTCATTCAGCTACATTGATCTTTTTATTAAATCTTTTTCATATATTTTAACAATCAATTTTTGAAAAAGTTAGAAAATGGAATGTGCATGCAAACTGAAAATACGATTTGAATCCTAAGTTGTGCATAGTTACATCAAGTATGCATATCAGTCAGCTATATACACCCACAGTAATCAGGATATACAGGTAGCTTATGAACACATTTAACAACCTGTTGGTAAAATCTTACTAAGTATGTAGTTTGTAAATATGTACTTTTGTATGTATTTATACATGTGACCAACCGTGCACCAAATCTCTCTGAAAATAGACTTAGCATGACTGCTTAGTTATTCATATTCTCCAATATTTTGCCAAACTTTTAGAATGAGGAGAATGTACATTTTGATGGTATTTGTTACCAATAAACTAGATATGTAATTGGATAAGCTAATAATAAGGACCATCCTACTAGTAACAGAATCTGAGAAAAATGTATAACTAGATTATTTTTCAATTAGTTATTAAAGCCTTAATTTAAAACTTTTTTTCTCTACTTTCTCCTTGAGGAGCAAGAGTTCTCAGAGTTCTCAGAGTCTTTCAAATGTGCCTGTATAAAGTGCAAAGGTTTGCTGTGTTGTGGAATAAACACACAAACTGTTTTGCAGATTTGGGTCAGGCAGAAGTTGGTTATTTCTACAGCTGCAGGAGAGCACAGAGCAACAGAGGTTCGGCCCTCTATCAGTATGAACTCTGACTTAAAGCAAAGGCCCTAAGGCTTAGATACATTTAAAGCATATACGAACTGGTCTGTGAAGGAGCCTAATATGGCAGAGCAGCATCTGCATAGAAGGGAACTTTGTACTAGCAGATGCACCTCTGCAGGTGCGAAGGACCTGGAGAGGATCTTAACTCAGGGTCTGCATCCCTGTGACCTCAACGTATGTCTGCTCATCTCATCCACCTCTTGCTTGTGACTCTGCTGTGTCCTTGACCAAATTTTAGGCCTAACAAAGCCTGCTTCCACAGCTGTATTGCTGTGAAACATCTTCTGAGTTATCAACCTACTGAAATAATGTTATTTTCCCAAATTCTAGCCATGCTTTCTCCAGACTAACATAAAGAAAAAGATGCAAATCTTACCAAGTAAAAGTGGATAACATCAAGTACTCTATTGCTTTATTAAAATATAATGTAATTGGAATGCTGTCTACTGGTATAAAGTAGAGTTATCTGGTAGGCTAGGGTGGTTTCATCCTAGCTAAAAACCAATATATTTAGCTGGGGATCCCTGTAGCTGTGTTTTGGAGAACTAGTTCAGTCAACATTAATAGAAATAACCAAGCTAAATTTCATTTTTATGTTTAATGTTCCTCATTTTTTTCCCCATTTTCATTTTGTTTCCAACATTTCTGAAGTGAACACCATTAGTTTAGGTGAGAGAAACACTACTTTGAGAATGAGAACTGACCTTTACCCAATTTACAAGTCAAGTGTTTGGATACTGCTTTTTAGACTTGTCTGGCATGTCAAACTATGGAAACACATTGCTAATTAATGGGTCTGAGGACCACAATTCAGTTGAGAATGCCAGGAATTGAAATGGTAAAGCTGGAGTCATGATGTCATTCTGTGCACTATAATCCCTGACTGATCACCATGCCCCTTACCCACATCTTGCTTTTCCTGGTAGCAGCTAAATGCACAAGCACAGCTCTGCTTTATAATTGCAGTAATGATTATGAGGCTTTGCATTCCTGGAACGATAATACCCTGTAGAAAGTACAATGTTTCATCTCTGTAATTGAGACGAGTGTTAGACCCGATCCATCGAATTCATGTACCTGCATAAAAAATAAATAAATCTTTATCTAGAAGGGATTTAGGTGCATTTATACAGAACATCACTTATCTCATTGCTGATCATTTTACAAGCATTGCCATCTTATTTCAACAAACAAAGGAATCAGAAAAAACAGATGTCTGCAGAAAAGATTAGAATAACTGCTATACATAACACCATGTAACACATCCAGAAGTGATTGAACCTCTGGATCCTCAGCAGTGATGCAGCTTAGTTCATATCATGTATAAGAAGTAAATTTTATGTATGGCTAAAGTCTTTTCTTATATTGACAAATCTATGTGCTGTCCAGCCAGAGTGGATAATGCATGTAATCCTAGAATAAAGTCATTACTTAGGCTGTGTTGTCTCAGCCACATTGTACAGGGATTTAGTAAATTTTAACATTACCTTACGTGTCAGAGTATTAAAGAAGGAAGGTCAGGTGATTGTAGCTGAAACGATGTGCATTCATCTCTGTGGCCTACATATTTCAACGTTTAAAGAATAAACACGGTGATGATGTCTGCAGAGGCAGAAGTGTTTGATTCGTGCCAAAACTGACATGTAGATGCTACTAAGTGTGCCTGTGGCTGGTTGAAATACGTGAACTGGTTTGCACAGCAGAGCTGTGGTCTCATGGTGTTTCTCTGCAGTCACTTTATTCTGTTAAAGACATGAAACACACAACTCAGTTTGGTTTTTTTTTTTTTTTTAATCATTGTGTCACTGGCACATACAAGAGAAGTAGGATTATCCTGAAGTAGTGATGGTATCTGCAGCCTGGGGGTAGGTAAGGTGAAATCTTTGTACTTAGCATATTTTGCTGTTCTGACACTGCTTCCCATCCTCATAAACAGATTATTCTTCAAGGCATACCAAAAATTTTATGAAGTTTTTCATTATAAAAAACAAAGCAACAAAGCAAAAGTGTTTCAAAATAATCACAACTTACCTGATTTTCACTGAAAATCTGCCAGTTACTCTGCAAAGCCCACATCAGATGATTGAAAGTGCCAGGCCACAGGTCCATAAGATACTCGATCTTGGTCATTAGTACAAATGAACCACATATCTAGAGCCTTGGAGAAACATTTTCTAGTTTGAGGCACATAATCTGAAAACTGAAAAGACATGCTTGTATTTCAAACCTCAGCTTGGTACTAACTTCCCATCTGATACCAGCAAGGCACATAAAATAGTATTTCCTTCATAACTTCCTTCATCTCAGCACTACAACTGACCCTAAACTAGTCACTTTGGTTCAGTGAAGGGAGGGAAGGAGATAATAATGTAATCCTGTCCTCAGATAAGTGTCTCAGGTAGGATGGATTTCCCTCTTTGGGGAAGGAAAATTGCCCTATCATTGTGGATTGGACAGCAGGCTGAACTGCGAGGGCGCATTGGAATGCTTAACTGTAAGATGGTTATAGTTAGCGGGGGTAAATCAGAGCCAACGTGATGCGCCTCAATCTTCTTCCTGTGAAATTAAAATAATAGTGATTTGTTACATTACAGCCATTACAAAAATACATTAATGTCAGTAATTTACTCGGGTACTACAGCAATGCATTACTGTAAGTTTCTAAATAGATAAATGACATATGGAGATTGTTCCTAATCAGATTTCTAAAATGTCCTCAGAATCCCTAAAGTGTAGATCCACCGCTGATTAAAAAAGCAAAAAGTTTTCCAAATCATGATATTGTTTGAACTAATCTTTTCCATTTGGCTCTACACTGATAAAATGGCTTGAAAAAACCTGGAACCAGTTATTGAAGTCTGACAAGGAATACTAAAATACATTATCATAGTTTGTCGTTACTCCAAACTAAGAGTTTGTGACTACTCCAGAGTTTCATTTTAATCAAACCTCTACAGATCCCCCAGCAAGGATTGTTCTGTCTAATTGATACTTTATGCTTCATCTTTCATATTTTTCCCTTTTAAGATGGAAAATGCCACAGATTGTTTCGTTGTCTGCAAAGAACATAGCATGCTTTCAGAAAAGAGCATCTCTTAAAAAATCTAACTTCAGAAATATTTTTGTTATAGGCTGGAAAAGCAAATAATTACAGTAAATTTTTTTCTTGTGAGTGACTTGACCCACTATTCCTTGTGTTTTCTAGGGATCAGAAAAACATAAACTTTTGTATTTAGCATTTTCTTGTCACTTTTTTGATTGATCTGTTTTCAACCATTTTAATTCACAGCTTCATTGCTTGTTCAACAGTAGCAGTGGGCATTATTCATTTTTATAGTTAAAATTTGCTGCTATTGTTGAATATAACAATTTAAATAGTGTCTGCAACCCCCCCCCCCCCCCCCCCAAGAGAATAAAAATTCATTTTCCGTAATTTTAGCAATCTAAATGGCATGTAGCCTGAATTGATTGTCTAGGCTGTTTTTGCAGATAGCAGATGGAGACGGATACTTTCTCACATTAATTTATCTTGCCTTAACATGTGTCTGAGAAAGAATGAATCAGTACTTAGACTTTCCTATTTCCTTCCCTGATTGTACCAGATGCCTAGACAGGTACTCTAGTTTAGACATCTTATATTTATATATCTATAGGTAGTTGAGCTGAATCTCTCCACTGATGTCTATAGCTGGCCAAAATGAATTAAGTCAGTCACTTCTAAACTAGCCTTCCAAAATACAGGTATGTGAACCCTCACACTAATATGTTAACTTTAGCTGGGAACTGGCTGCACCAGTCCACCAGCTAACATCATTTTATATCCTACCGGTTCCTCCAGATGAAGGTGGTTATATCTTCATCCTGAAGAACACTTTTTAATCTGACCTGCTAAAACAAAAAAAAATAAATGTTACTGCACCAGGCCTTTCACAACCTTTTCCTCTCCCTGATGTTTTTGTATATATCTAGGCAGGTACCTAGCTCCCTACAGCAGAGGGATTGTCGGTGGAAGCAGAACTTCAGAGAGCCATTCTTTAAAGTTGTGAGAACCCTGATCTCTTCAAAAAGGATGAAGTCAAAGGCTGAAGGGACATGCTTTCCTCTGGAGACATGACAGAGTGGTGAGAAGGACTAGAGGGAAGGTTTTCCTGTTGGAGACCAGTGTGAAGGGAAGCCAGAGGTAGCAAAATAACCTTTAACCTGTTCCAGTGGGGTATATTCCTATAGAATCCCTCTTGAGACTTGGGTTTTGTTTTCCTAATTCATTGTTGCACTCATTGTGAACACACCTAATTAAAAAAAAAAATCCACTCTCAGGACTGGCTGCTCAGAGTGATGGCCACAGCTGAACCCCCACAATATCTGTGTCTGAAGTTTGAGAAAAAAAATCAAAGAATAGGAAAAATTTTCTCTTAAAATAATGACTTTCTAACTGCTACTGGATTTATTATTCCTAGCTCTCAGTAGTTTGATCATTACCACCCCTCTACATGGATCCTGCTTCCTAGGATTCCTATTGCAATGACTTTTGTACGTAATTTTTGTTGCTTCAGATATTAGTTGGAAATTGCAGTCTCTTTTTTTAAGTTACAACACAACTATTTCCTGATATCTGCTTATAACTCACCTGGTAGAAGCCAGAAAACAAACACTATTTTACAGTTTTGGGGAAGGGCAGAAAAAGGTAACTGGTTGGCTTCTTTGGTTTTTGTACTCTGTTAGTGTTTGAACCTATGTAGATCCTGAAGATGATGTTATACAAATGCATTAGACCACTACCTTCAGTTATAAATAAACAAATATTCAGTATTTCTATGAAAACACAAAAGATGGGCTCTATTGCAGAAAGTACACTAAATTAAAACTGATCCGGTCTTCTCGTACAAAAGTTACAGCTAGGCATCGTCAGACTGAATCATTGATTCAAACACACTGGAAAACTTTTTAGTTAACATTGTTATTGAGATCAGCTTATTACCTTGATGACATAGTTTCCAGCATTTTTCAGAGCTTCAAATATAAACAATACAAACAAGTGTGTCCAGATGAACTGGGATTTTGGTTTTCTAACTGAAAATGAAAATCAGGTTGGGAATGACATGCAGCATTAGAAAACCAGTTTCACACCAAAATGTTGTATTTCTTTGTCTCCTTTCATTAAGAAACACACAAACATGTTTTCAAAAGCCTTACACTGAAAGTAACAGTAATAAATGTTATCGGTGCTTAGTATGTAAACAGTGTAATGCCTGTCTTCTTTTGTAATCAGTGCACTCACTTCAAGCAGAATAGTTAAATCCCCAATTTACACAACTGAAACATGGTAGGAGTATTGACAGGGCCATTATCTTAGTGGTGCTGCAACTGCACTTTGATTTCAGAGGATTTTGTGGCAGGTAGACGTATATTCTTAGGAAGACAGAAAATGAAACTTTAAATACATTTCAATTACTCAAGCATGGGAATGTATTTAGTTTCCTGTATGAGGTAAATAACCTACCAACGAACACAAATGGGTTTCATCCTCTGGGAAATCCATGGTCACAGTGTTGCCAGTTTCTGTGATTTACCTTGTGTTGTGAGGTTTTGGGTTTTGTTCTGGGTTGTTTTGGTTTTGTTTCCCCCTCCCCCACAAAGAAATCATGTACTAGGAATCAGGAATTAAAGCCTTTTCTAATTTTATATCCACATATTTTTGAGAACAAATGTAAACTACTTGAAAATTCTACATACTTATCTTTCTGTATGGTCCATATGAACTTTTTAAAGATATTTTTTCTGTGCTCATGGATTTGCGGACCACAAACTAAAAACCTGCCAATTGCGTAGTAGTGTAATGGTTAGGCTGTGGAATGAAATTTCTTCACCATTGTAAAAAAAATCTTCTGTGCTCACTAGTTTTTTTAATTTGTTTTTTATACAAACTTAAGCTTGACAAATGGAATTATTTGGTGAATCTTTCTATGGTTCTCCTTTTTAGTTCAATTTCTATTCACTCAAAGTTATATGGATTTTGATTCTTACACTATTTATTTCTGTGTTTGAATAATATTACAGTGTTTTTCATACAGTTCTTACTGCAGCAAAATGCTGAGGAGAGACCAATCTTAAGTATTACACAATCAGAAAAGATGGAAATATGAGACAGGAACAGACTTGGAAAGAAAAGGAGAAGGAACTAGAAGAGAAAAAGGAAATGATATATCAATGAGATGATGTGTGAAGAAATGGCATAGAAAAGCACGAGTGTAACATTCAAGGAGAAAAAAGAACAAAATCTCAATCTCAAACTGTGTATACTCTATCCTGTTAATTTCACATAGATGAATTGTTTTGCTTCCTATGTAAGAAAGGTAACTCTGAACCTAGTGACAACATTCTCTCTGTGCTATAGCATACAGTGTTTTTATGTGAAACATGGTATCTCTCTTTTTATATAATGAATCAGAAGAAATGTAGAAAGATTTGCTGGTCTTTCAGGCTTGTCATTCATCCCCTTTGTGCTGCTGTGCCAAGGCAAAGATAGTGCAAGGGAGTACTGTCTTGTTAGCATAAGCACAGTTTCTGTCTTTCCTGTCTTAATTTTTAGACAGTGTACCACTGAGAACCATCTATGTAAAAAAAAAAATTTGTCTCTTATTTACCTCATTCATGATAATGCAATCTGTTTTTTCCCTGACAAGGAAAAATGCTGCACACTCTCTAGGAAAAAAATTATTCTTGTCTGTCTTAGCTTGTAAATGTAACACTTAAATTATAGATAAATCAAACTTCAGCTTTTCAGTTTTATTAAATTATTTTGCAACTTTATGTTACAAAACCAGCTGGAAACCCCAATGATTTATAGCTCTGTTTTGGCTTCTTGTTTTCCCATATTGCCCTCAAATTAAGTAAATATGTCATGACAGTGCTTTCTTTAAGTGATTTTTAGTGCTATCATTATATATCATATAATCCAGTATTAGCTCTTCCAAAATATATACCTTCCTAAATCAAAGTGATTTAAAAGATATGTTTAAAATGTTAGGCAGGAGAATATTTACATGCCTATTTACATTTCAGACCCTATAAACTGAGACCTGTGTTTGAAGAAACTCTGTTGTTCTCAGTTTGCTATCTCTTGTGGTTACAGCAGATTGGATAACAACCAGTGGTATGACCTGCTGTGATGATTTTTTATTGTACCTGACAACCATATTGACAAAAAATATCTGGAATGCACAATGTTGCCCATGTATATGGATACCAAAAGGTTAATGAAGGGAACATACAGTTGTTCAGGCTGGTGCTTGCCAGTTATTGATTTATTAATATCAACTCAAACATTTAAAATACTTCCTTTTTGCTTTAATTATATTTAGTTTTTTTCTTAATTTATTTGCGCTTAATAACAGTTTCTGTAAAATATCTCTGAGTGAAGTGGCAGTGTGTGTTCAGGGAATTACTGTGACTCACTGCATTCTTGAAGTTAAGGCTCGTATTGGTTTGCAGAGCATTTACATCCTGTAGATTACAGAAAAGATGTTCATTAGAAGTTTGAAAGTAATTATTTTGTGTAAGATTTGAGCTCAGAGTTTTCAAGTCCTTTATAGACCCAAAGCTTTAGGGCCAGTTAAAGAACAAGCGGTATACATGTCACACCACATCTTAAGTCATGCAGTTACAGTAACAACCATACAAAGCAGTTAAACAAACAAAAAAACAACCCTCAGGACAAAGAAAGAAGTGCTTTGTAAACTTGGAAAAGTTTTTCAGAGGAAAAGGATTTTATAAGATGTAGACTAAAAAGGAAATGTATGTGACTTGCTCCCATTACTCACATATATGTAAGTATATGTAAGTAATCTGGACAGGGGATTTCTTACTGCCTTTACAGAGGAGAGGTAGGGCAAAGAGATCTGAGGGGGAAATCTGCCTAAGAAAAGGAAAGAAGAGTGATTATCATTAAAGAATATCATTACTGGTGACTCATATTTTGTCAGATCTAAACTCATTTACCAAAAAATCTACAAGAGTGATTGATCTAGGGATATTGATGTAATGTTTTTCTCACTCATTTGTCCTGGTTTTCTGCACCAAATTTCCTCTTAGGAAGACAAGACATTATGCATATAATTTAAAATCTCTGGGAAGTGTTCAAGATATTTTGGATGAGGACTTTTAATGTATAGGTAAGAGAAATAGTCATTATTATCCCCTGATCACCAAGAATCATTACAGTACTAGGTGTTCACAGATTTGATCAATTTGACCAATACTTTGCAATGTGAAGATGCGGACACTGAGAATCTTTCTTCTGCCTGTATTTATTCAGGTTACTTGTTTGGACAGGCACCTCCCAGTTCTTTTTTTTCGTTTTGTTTGTAGGTTAATCTGTAAACTGGCTCATTTAAAATATCATTTGAACTTGACTGTTTTGGTTTATTTCTCTTTCTTTCTGCTTCTGATGCTCTCTTACCCCATGAAGGATTTTGGGATTGAAGGTGAAAATAAAATGTGTGTAAGGACAAAGTTAGATTAGAATTACCATATGGAAAGAAGGGAGAAAATGTAAATGCTCCGTGGGGGTGGTTACAACAGCAGAAGCAGAGCAACTGGCAGCACGGAGGCAAACCCATCTGGCCTGACCCATTGTGACAAGATATTGCTGCAGGGGTAGAGAATCTGGTTGTAAAAGTATGTCATGTAGATGCCCACATGCCTGAGTTGGGCCACTGAAGAACATCAAAACAACCAGCAAGTGGATCTGGCTGCTAATATGGAAGTGGCGCACTCAGGTGGATCTGGACTGGCAACATAAGGGTGGATTATTCATAGCTCGGTGGGCCGGTGACACCCCAGGCCATCAAGGAAGAGAAGCAACATATAGATGGGCTTATGATCGAGCGGTGGACTTGACCATGGACACTATCACACAAGTTATCCACAAATGTGAAACGTGCGCTGCAATTAAGTAAACCAAGCGGTTAAAACCTCTCTAGTATGGAGGACAATGGCTGAAATATAAATATGAGGAGGCCTGGCAGATTAATTATATTCCACTCCCACAAACCCACCAAGGCAAGAGCCATGTGCTCACAATGGTGGAAGCAACCACCAGATGGCTGGAAACATACCCTGTGCCCCATGCCACCGCCCGGAACACTATCCTGGGCCTTGAAAAGCAATGCTTACGGTGACATGGCACCCCAGAGAGATTTGAGTCTGATAATGGGACTCATTTCCAAAATAATCTCGTAGACACCTGGGCCGAAGAGCATGGCATTGAGAGGGTATATCACATCCCTTATGATACACCAGCCTCTGGGAAGACAGAACAATACAATGGACTGATAAATAATATATGGACAATAATGGGTGGTAGGACTTTCAAACACTGGGATACACCTTTAGCAAAGGCCATCTAGTTAGTTAACACTAGCAGATCCAATTGAGCTGGGCCTGCCCAATCAAAACTTCCACATACTGTGGAAGGAGATAAAGTATCCGTAGTGCACGTGAAAAATATGATAGGAAAAACAGTCTGGGTTATTCCTGCCATGGGCAAAGGCAAATCCATCCATGGGATTGCTTTCGCTCAAGGACCTGGGTGCACTTGGTGAGTAACGCAGGAGGATGAGAAGTCCGATGTGTATCCTAAGGGGATTTGATTTTGGGTGAGAAGAGCCAACGAATTAGATCGTATGAAGTTAATTGCTAAATTGCCACTACATGTTATCACTACTACAGTTGCTATATGCTATATCAGTGGTATTACAGTAAGAATTGCCTGAACTAATGAAGAACGAACTTTAATGAAACTGAGTTAAGTGCAGCGGTGGTAGAATCATAACTGACTTCAGCAACTGGTGCCCAGCAACTTTCTCGAGACTGATGTCTTCAACCCACAGACTGTGGGCATGAACCGTGCAAGATATACTAGCTGTGAGCTCCAGACACAGTGTGCAACAATTGCACACTACATGTACCCTCTCTCCTGCCCTGAAAGACTGTTATGACAGGTGGAGCCCAAATTCATGAACTTAATGAACTCAACAGACATTTTAGATGAATGACTAAGGGAATGATATCTGTGTGTGTGTATCTATCTACCTACATACCTACCTACCTCTCTCTCTCTCTCTCTCTCTCAAAAACAGGAAAAGTGGTGGTGATTTATTGAAAAGTGGAAGATCTGGGCATGATGCAGATGGCATAGAATAAGGGGTGGATACTGTCCTGGGTTCAGCTAGATAGAGTTAATTTTCTTCCTGGTAGCTGCTGTGCTTTGTATTTAGTATGAGAATAATGTTGATAAAACATAGTGTTTTAGCTGTTGCAAAGTAATATTTATGTTAAGTCAAGGACTTTTCAGCTTCCTGTAGAAGCTGAGAGAGAGCATAAACAGGACAAGTTGGCAAAAGGAATATTCCATGCCAAAGATATCATGGTCAGTATATAAATAGAGGTTGGCCAGGGATGCAGGAATCCATGATTGCTGCTCGGGATAGGCTGGGCAACTGATCATCGGGTAGTGAAAGCAATTGCATTGCATCCTGTTATTTTGTATATTCTTTTACCATTATTATTATTATTATTATTATTATTATATTATTTTTATTTATTTATTTATTTATTTTCTCTTCCATTATGGTATTATTAAACTGCCTTTATCTCAACCCAGGAGGTATTTTTCCTCCTTTTCCTCCCTCTTCTCCCCACCTTACTCAGGATGGGGGTGGGGAAGGAGAGAGTGAACAGCCACGTGGTTCCTAGTTGCTGGCTGAGGTTAAAGCATTACAGTCTACTATGGTCTTGCAGGTAGTCTTATTTTTCATTTTACGTTCAGTCAATACTTTCTTGTTTATGCATTAAACAAGACAAAGGAGGTATTCTCTTCTTTTATCCAAAAGCTTCCAAAGAAGTCCTGAAGCCATGGGGTATTCATGTGGTTCAGATTTTATTGCAAGGGTTTTGAATTTCTGTAAACTTTTGTCAGCTTTTGATCAACTCTGCTCAGGTTGTTTCAGTTTTGCATTAATGACAGGAAGAACAGCAAAGACAAGCTGTGTGATCTTCATCGTGAGCAAGTAGCTCAGTATATGCACCTGTGAACACAGGAAGGTCATAATCTGACTCAATTCTTAGAGAGTACTGCTTCCCCCTGCCCCAACCTCCTTTTTTTATGATATATTGTAGTGGAGAACAATGTGCCTGATGGAAACTGTGGTGTCAACTCTGCATCCTGAAATGATAAAGCAGGGTGGGAAAATTTGTTGTACAGTGCAAGCTGTTCTTCCTAGCAGGCTACATTTGACCCATGAGGTGATACAGAAGTAGAGCAAGGCCACAGACCTGGCCTCTTTCATTTTGGATCATGTGTAACTCCAGACAGGTAAGCAGCACATTATGAGCAAAAGCTAAACTTGGTACTTATGATAAGGAAATATAAGGAAGTTTCATAACTTCTTTTTGGATAAGCGTCAAATCCTCTGTGGTCTGGTGCAGGAACTGGAACTGGCATAAGTTGTCCCTTAAGACTTTTTATGTTTATGGTCTCTGCTAAGTTACAAGTAGTATGAGTACAGTCACTCTTTGTTTCATTAACATTTCAGTGTTTTGATTTCTGGTCTTGCCCCAAAGCTGTAAGTACTAGATACATAAAAAGTTTACTTGACCAGTCTCATCATGAACAACTTTTCTGAACTTCCAGGAAATTCTGGATTAAGACAGCATCTTTGGGGATATTCTCCTTATTTTTGTATTTTAGAAATAGTTAAAGTGCCTACCCTAGCCAAGGGAAGTTTCTGTGTCTTGTCTCTTTAATGTTGATTTTTCTATAAGGTCTGGAAAATTTGAGATGTTTCTTCTGTTGAATTAAAACTTATTTCATAGCCATTTACATTTACAAAAGAGTGAAGCTTGCTGTTCGTCACATCCAGGTATCTTATTTTAAAATATCCCTGAGAAATTTTTTAAATAAAAATGTTTCAACTCAAAGAAAATAGTTTTCTTTTTTTTGTGTGAATGCTTTGAACTTCCTTCTTCAGGACTTTATATTCTAATCCTAAAAAATAGAAATATACTGTTTTCTTTGATTATTATTGTGTTGATTTTCATATAAATACTTTTGCTTATACATCTGCCTACCTTCTCTACTTCCTTATTTGATCATATTCTTCATTGTTGTTATTTTAGAATACATTTACAAGTCTTTTACTTACACTTCTATTCTTATCTTAATTTATTCTGATAATATCATCATCATGCCTAAAGATTTTGGCATTTCACTTCCTTCATAGTTTTTTTAGTCAATATTTATCTTATTCTATTTTATTCTGTCTTATTCTTCAAAAACTCATTTTCGTGTCATTTTCGTGTCAATATATTTTATATTTTTATATTTTCAATAGAAGCTTTTTTTTCTTCTTCCCCTTGACTCTTAAAGATATTTGCTGGTTTGGGTACTTTTAAAATCTCCATATCTTGCATCTCATTTACTCTTTTTTTCTTAATCTAAGTCTCATCTCATAGCTAATATAGGAAAGGTGTCAGAGAATTTTGTAAGGTTTCACAGTAGCTTTGGAATCATTTGCCAAATGTTTCTTACTTTTCATAACTGGTTGGCATTGGGCAAGTGTTGAGACTTTCTTTGGTTACAAATCATTGTTCATTCAAGTAGAGGATTGGAGCAAGAGTTTTCTATTGCTTTTCCCATCAAATTTCATTTCCTAGAGTCAACTGAACATATTAAGTTTTACAGAGGTGATATCTACTTCACAATTTCTATAGGATGAACATTTTATTCAAATTATGGACTTGGAGTAAAAGGTGACATTTTGGAATGTGAGGAATCAGTATCCATCCCTACCATTTAAATATTTTCTTTTCCCTTGTCACCACTAAATGCCTGTCAAAAATATTTTAGAAAACATGTTTTAGAATTTTTCCATATTTGCTTATTTCTCTTTAAATTTTTCTTTGAATCACTCCATTGATTCATGAGAAATAGTTTCACTTTGATATGAAAATACCCCAGTTTCTTAAAATGAAGACCATCTAAGCAGATAGCTATTGCATTACAGCTCAAACAACCCCCAATTTACATGATAAATTATGAACTGGAGCACAATGTGAAAGTCACCTTATGCCCAAGCTTCTTTCTGTCTGCAAGTTCCCAATTTCTTTCTTCTCCAAGCCAGAGTCATGTGAAATGAACAGAACCAATGAATGGTGAAACATGGAACATCAAAGCAAGAATGAAAAGGTATCACCCAACAGCATTTCAGCTTTAGTTCACAGAAAAAAGATCTCTGAACAAAGCATTTTGCTGATTTTCTCTCAAGAAATGAGATCTGAGCATCTGCTCGCATTTCCAGTCTGTATACTGGGAAGCTCTCCATTAGTCAGTATACTCTGTACTAGGATTGTATTAGACCTAACATCTTTCACATACTGAACAAAGTGAACAGTAACAATAAAAAGGATATTTCCATCATCTCAAATACTCAGAATACATTATTTTTGTAGAGATTAAATGTCACTTCTCTGAAGCCTTCCCTAACTGTTACAACAAAATAAATACAAGTTAAAACTATGTTTTGCATTTCTAGTTTGAGAGTGGAGAAAGACTAGTTACAGAAGCCTGGTAACCAGGATGGTGAATCATTCTGCTCTTCTCATTGTCTGGGAGTTTTGCAGAAGGAAGACAGAACTGGATATAGGCAGAAGACTCCACCTCAGACAACCACAAAAGAGATGAAAGAAGTCTGAGAAGTATAATAACATCTCCTGGCTCACTAGCATTGTACTACGGGATTCAAAAGGTTTGGTAGCTTGATTTCTGAATAGCTATAGGGAGACTTCCTCTGAACCAGTTTGAAGATGATGGTCTGGGAGCAAAGTGATGAGGCCCTGACAACCTTTTATGCTATTTTGTAAAATTGGATTTGTGTGAATAAATTGTTGACCCAGGAAAAGGTACTGAAAAAATATCACTGTGATTTTTGTGCTATGAGAACAGGTGTATAAAGGGACAAATCTGCCTATGTTTAGATAAAACTATAATAAGAAGTAGGTGGTAACTGGAAAATATTCTTAGCCCATCAAAATTTTTCCACATTTGTTTTTATGAAAATGAGTTCTCATTTAGTCTGTAGGGTAATTTTACAAATACCTACATCAAAATATTCTTCAACAGACGTTCTGGTGAAGCAGGAGTATTCTGTACATGCTCCTTGGCCTCAAGTGTTCGCCGTTTCCTCAAATGTGAACTAATTGTGCTTTAGTAAATAAAAACAAACTCTCCTGCACGTGTATCTTGTCAAATACACTGTACTATTAAAAAAGAAAAAAGTCAGGAGTAAAACTTCCAAGAAGTATGCAGTCTTTGCATGATTTCTGCCTCAGAAAACATCAACCTGCCATGATAAATACCCTTGTCCCTTGACTCCCCTTGTATTCTTTATAAGTGACTTTTGTATAAAGCAGTCTTTTTGCTTCTGTTCTCTAAAGAGTCTTATGTCACACTGGGAAAAATAAAATAATCAAAATTGGTATGTGATTTACAAGATGACAAGTATCAACATGGCTTTCTTTTTAATCTTTATTATAATCTCATTATGATCTTCGAAAGTGGTACCACCAAAGCATTGATTTCTACTTTTTGTCTTGAATGTTCACATCTATTGGGTAATTTCCAGTCATCATGAAAAAGAAATGTTTTAAATATGCATAAATATTCACTCTAAATCTTTACCTAGGTCAGTGATTGTGACTACGTCACTATGCAACTATCATATGTGATTTCTTGGAAGTCTGGTAGTGAAATCTTAAGGGAACTTCCACAATTTTTTAAATTTAAATTTTGTTTAAGAAAGACTTTGGATAACCTTGTTTAAAATATTCTTTATGCAGAAAGATTCTGAGATAATCCAAATAATCTTATGATTACTTTTTATTTGAAGAATGTCTTCTCAGTAGCAAAAAAAAATATATATGTACAAATTGGAGTGGGATCTTTCATAACGGAGTCTAGATTTTAAAAGAGAAAAAAACATTCTTATTCAACTGAAAGCTTCTCAGGTAGAGTTGACAGAGTATCAGGACCGACTAGAAAAAATTGCAATAACTTTTATCGTTCAAGCATAGTTCATTGGAAGTCCAAACTGGAATGTTTGCTCGTAAATACCCTGTAACACCTGCAGCACTGAAAGAAACTTCCAGAGGTATTTAGCCTCCATCTCAGTTGCTGTACTGATATTTTTAAATCATAAACTTGTCTTAAATTATAGGACTGACTCAGAAAACAATATGTATTTCATCTTTTCTTTCTTGTTTCTGTGATAGAGGAAAACAGCACAAACCAAAATATAAAAATCTCTTTTTCTGTTCACTGCTAAATTAAGCAAACTGACATCTTGTACTGTAACAAGTGAACCACTAGCTCATTAAATCAAAAGGCAAACATCTTTCTCAAGCTAATATGATGCATTGTGGAAAGATCATGTCATTTAAGACTTATCTACAATGGAAACTAATTAATTAGTCTTCATGATTTAAGATGATTATCATTCACTGTCTTAGAATTTGTAATTATTTTGTGGAATTAGTTATGAAAGTTACCAAAACATGAGGTAATTTAGAAAATGATAAAGCTGGAAGGTTAGATGTAGTTAATACTACACAAACCTTCTTATCGTAGGAAGGCTGACCTTGCTGCATGTTTCACTCAGCTAACATTCCCACAAAGTCAGTGACGCCAAAGCTTGGAGAATTAGCCTAAAAATATTGCAGTTTGGGGTGAATGCCTAGAAAAGCTGACATCATTAAGAAATCGTTGATTTTGTATGAGCAAAGATTTTACCTGTGATCTGTTCTCAGCCAATGTAATCTTAGTATTTTATTTCTTTCCTATATTACAAGTCTCCTCACTAGTACACTGTATTCTCCCTTTTTTTTTTTTTTTTTTTCCTTTTATTATTCCCTTCTCTGTTATCCTGTCCTCTTTGTTAAGGCATGTTAGGAGTCACCATCTCTGCCAGCTGCTCTGGGCTAGGACCTTTCCTGCCTGTTGCTGGAGCCCAGCCCGGTGCCTGAGGTCTCTGCCCAGGCTGAGGGATGCAACTGCTGTTCTCCTGTTTGCCAAACACCTATTCCAGAGACACACAGACACACACACACAGAGGACACTGATGTTGCTGGTCACAGAGACTGCCACAGATGAGGCACTGCCTTCAAAAGCACCCACACACAGGACTCGCATAAAATATGATCACGAACAAAGAAGTCCTCTCTTCATCTGTCTGTATCCTAGGACACCTTACCAACTTCATGGCTCTTCTACCCAGCGGCTGGTCCAGCTTGAAGCTTGTGAGCAAATGATACATGCAACAGTGTGTCCTGGCAGCCAAAAGGGCCAACCATGTCCTGGAGTGCATCAGTCACAGCATAGCTAGCCAGTTGAGGGAGGTGGTTGTCCCTCTTTACACTGCACCGCTGTGGTCTTACCTCAAGTACTGTGTACAGTTTTGGATGCCTCAGTACAAGAAGGACATCAAACTATTAGTGTGTCCTGAGGAGAGAGACCGGAATGGTGAAAGGTCTTAAGGGCAAGACTTACGAGGAGCGGCAGAAGTCACTTGGTTTGTTCAGCTTGGAGAAGAGAAGGCTGAGGGGTGACCTCATCACAGTCTTCAACTTCATGAAGGTGGACAGCAGAGGAGGAAATGCTGATCTCCTCTGCCTGGCAACCAGCAAGAGGACACAAGGAAATGGTATGAAGCTGTGTCAGAGGAAGTTCAGATGCAACATTAGGAAAATGTTTTTCACTGAGAAAGTGTTCGGCCACTGGAACAGCCTCCCCAGGGAAGTGGTCATGGCACCAGCCCTGTCAGAGTTCAAATAGCATCTGGACGATGCTCTTAGTCATATGATTTATTTTCAGGTAGTCCTGTGAGCAGGGAGTTGGACTCTGTGATCGTTATGGCTCCCTCCCAACCCAAGATATTCTATGATTCTATGCACACCCCCATGTACACCTGGTTTCCCCAAGCAGGGACCAGGATTCTTTATTTGGTAACCAGTCCATCCACATGTACCTCAGATGTTTCCAGGGCCAAAAAGGTAAGTTATTGGCACAAATGTAGCATAAGATGCCTATAGAAGACCACCAAAATATAGTAAGCACTGTCTAATAGAAAAAGCTTAGTTCAGAAATATTTGGAGAGACATAGTCTAGAAGCTGTTAAATCTCTTAATCAGTATTGCTTTACATGCTATAAGAAATATTCCTCAAAATCGCACACCCCAGATGTATGTTTACTAAAAGAAAAGAAAAAAAATCACACTAATATATTTTAAAATGCCATTACATTTAGCTTATAATATGCATGAACATCACTGTGTTTTGCAATTTCAAGTTCCAACTAACCAAGACCTCCCAGGACCAGAGATAAGTGTTTTTGACAAGTGATGTTCCTACATTTCATCACATTGCAGTTCTTGTGGGTTGCAAATTAGTTACTATCTAGTTTAATGTGATTAATGTCCATTTTCCCTACAATGCTCACGTAATTTGGAAGGAAATTTCCATTTGGATGTTTGTGGTATAAAGAAGAAGTTGTTTTGGGGGGAAGATCAATTTTGTTTTTAATAGAAGTTGTCAAAACCCTGTGCAGCCCCTAGGTCAGCAAAATTTTTTTGTAAATTAAATGCATTGAGCATTTTAAACAGAATGATTTTCATGTTTTGTGGGCAATTAATATTGTTTTCTAAAAGACAGAGTACTTAATGCAAGGCATGAAAAGCGCATATCCTGACTTAAAATATGTTTTCTCATTATAAAATTATCTTATAAAGGAAAATCCAATGCTATCTAGCCTCTGGGCTTTATAGGTACTGCATTAATACCTGAATTGTAGCCAGATATTCACCAGCTACAAGTAACTATAGTAATGTCCATGAATATATGTTAAATTGCATACACTGCTTTTCATTATGACTTCTGTTTTCCTAATTAAACTCTTCATTGAGTTCTTATATGCATGATGATATAGGGGAAAACCTTGAAACCATGATCTTCTGACAAAGTACATTTAATTTTATGAGTTACTTAACAGGCATGCTTTTCAGACTAGCTTCTGGTCCATACAAGCACCAAGCACAGATCCTATGATTTATTCACAAAAACTGTTAGCTTCCTGCTTATGCACTGCTTCTGTGTTTCTCTTGGCCCTCCAGCTGGTAAAAGCAAAGGTGGTGCAGTATTTTTATCCAGCAAATAATGAACAAATCAGACACTTACTCATGAAACAGTCAAACAAGGCAGCCTAGACGAGCAGGAACTGCATGACAAAGCCAACAGTTGGGCAGAGCAGAGCCAGAGTAGCACAGGCAGGCAGTGGTCCCACTATGGTAGTGACTATTTCAGGCCAAATTCACGGTAGAGCAGGTCTCGTACAGAAATCATTAATTAATTTCTTTAATCCAGCAAACCCAAAAAGATCCAGTTCTAAAACCCACTAGTACATCAGTGAGCTCTGAGGAGAGGAGATTTTTTTCTAGTATAGCCTGAGATGGTGGCAGATAGCAAATACAAGCCTTTTGCAATGGCAGTGTCTGGAAGTCCAACAAGAGCCAAGCTCTCTTTGAATATGTAATTTGTTTTCATTTTCATGCCAATTAGAAAAAGTTTAAAAATATTCAGGAGAAATAAATTAAAATATGCACTGGGATCACTTCTAAATTTGGCAAGCTACAAGAAAAGAGTCATCCAATACAGAAAATTAGGCAGGGCTCTAGCAGTTCAAATCAGATGATCCTCTCCCGAGAGTGTTTCCAATACTGCATCTTTTGCAATGAGTTTAAAATGAGACAGCTGGCCTCAAAGCTAATACAGAAACTGCAATTCTTTGTTTAGCAAAGGCCAGATGCTTCCCTCTGTTTAGCAGCACAAAAGTGACTATGCAGAGCAAACCTGGAGCACGGGCTAGGATCTCCTCTCTGTTTGAGCAGGTAGCAACTCTTGAATGCAAAGATGTCCCCAGAGGGTAATGGGTGCAGAAGAGCCTGGTCCCCTGGCACAATGGACTAATGTGCAACTGTTCCAGGCTCACCCAAAATTCATCCGTAGAAAAATGACATGAGATCCACAGGCTCCCAAGCCTCCTAGGTCTAAACAAAAATTCTGCAACTTTTAGTTTTGGAAGCCTAACTTTGAATTCCACACCTAGACCTCGTAGGGGCTCTTTTCCTTGGAAATTGAGACACACTGGCTGTAGCAGACCATGAATCTGAGGTCAGGCTCTCTGTGCTGGGCCATAGCTCATCCATGATCTCCTCTGCTTCCTTGCCCTCGTCCTCATCCCAAACATCATGTAGTCTGTGGTCATTTTGGACTTGTAGATCAGTTCTCAGAAACTGAAGAAAACAAAGAATGTCAGATTAACAGAAGACTTTTTCAATCAATGATTTGTGTTGTAAATTTATCTCAGTAATTGATAAAGTGACTGTGAGTTTCCAATCTTTAAAAGCAGCCCCAAATCCTGACCCACCTTCCTGCTGTTTCCTGTCCCTCTTGCTCACAACCTGAAGCTCTTCATCATTTTAGACTGAAACAGGACTTTTCTGTCCATTCACCACCTGATTCACATGTGCACGGAATATCAAGATAGACCTATTCTGTGTCTTGAACAGTCAGCATATGTTACAGCTTCATAATACCCTCAGCATGACCCAGGTAACCAAACTTGGTCATTCTAGATGGAAATCTTACTCATCTTTTTCAGTGAAGAGCCAGATACAAGCTAGAATTTAGCATGAGTGTCTATATTACATAGATATTTCTGCTCTATGCCAACACCACCTATAGCCTGAGCTGGTTTTGGCTGAGATAGAGTTAATTTTTCTTTATAGTAGCTTGTATGGTGCTTGTATGATTTGGGTTTGTGATGGAAACAGTGTTGAAAACACATGGACGTTTAAGCTATTGCTGAACAGCACTTACCCAGCGTCAAGGCCTTTTCTGCTTCTCACCCCAGCAAGCAGGCTGGGGGTGCACAAGCATATGGGAAGGGACACAGTTGTCCCCAACTGACCAAAAGGATATCCCATATCGTATGACATCATGCTGAGCAATAAAAGCTGGGGGAAAGAAAGAGGAAGCGGGGGACATTCAGAGTTATGGTGTTTGTCTTCCCAAGTAACCACTATACCTGATGAAGCCTTGTTTTCCTGAACACCTGCCCACCGACGGGAAGTAGTGAATGAATTCCTTATTTTGCTTTCGTTGTGCATGCAGCTTTTGCTTTACCTATTAAACTGTCTCTATCGCAACTCACAAGTTTTCTCAGTTTTCCTCATCTGACTCTCTCCCCACATTGAGGGGGAGTAAGCAGGCAACTGTGTGGTGCTTAGCTGCCTGCTGAGGTTAACGCACAATACTGTCCCACCATGAATTCATCTAAGCACGAAGTTGCAAAGTGGCTGAAGTCTTGTGGTGCCTAATATTCTACAGCAACTTATTAATTTCCTACACACAGCAGTAAAAGAGAGCAAGGTAAGTGACGTCTAGATGTTCAGAAAGTTAATTTCCACAGAAAGGCAGTTCCAATACACCAGATCACTTACTTTCCCACTGAACAAATAGATGCATATCTGTGCATCTCATATCAGGTTTCTTCTCTCAGTTAACAGGAGTGACAATACTGTATGAAATATTTTTTTTTATTGATAAAAGTCTTTTACTGAGAAATTTTGTATCATAAGACCTGGTAATATTTCTAAGAAGTGATACGCTTCAAAGTGAAAGATTAATAGAAATTGCCATTCTATCAGAAGAACATTCATAGAAAAGTAAATATACACTGGAAAAAACAGTATATCTTAAAGAAGATATCAGTGTTTTCAGCAGAACTGGTTGCATTTTACCCACTGAGATATTTTTTATGTTTTTTTTTAATGTGAGGAATAAACTAAAGTAAAATGTTTCAAGCTAAATGAAAGAAATTAAAAAAAAAAATGAATCTAATATAATAAACTTTTGAACATTACCAGAACTGAAAATATTTCCAGATTTTGTTTTAGTTTTGGAATTAACTTAATTGGAATGTCAATGGCTAGCAATTGAAGAGAAAAATAGCTCCGTAAGTATTGTTGCGACTGTAAAGCAGCACATGCCTGACGGCTACCAGGCAATCCAGTCTTGCCGCTTCTTTCATAAATTTCTCTGATGCCTTTACAACAAAGTATTTTAATTTCTGGGGTTTTTTGTTGTTGTTGTGGAAAATTTTAGAGTTTTGGCTTTCCACTCTACTTTCCTTCTAACCCTTGTGCAGATGCATAGCTTGACTTCTTCGTGAATTTTGAGCTACTGGAGATTTTGTAGTGGTATTATGTCTATAAAGCAGGAATAGCCTGGTTAGCCATCTGTTCCCTTCTCAGAGGTGGCTTTCATCTTTTCTGTGGGATTAATATACTTTCTGTTCTTTTCTATTCTGTAGAGAACTACATTAATTTACAACATAACTTCTAGTCCTTGCAAAATACAGCTTAATATTAATATTACTTTTTAATCACATATTCTGCTTCACAATTGCTCAAATATTAACTTAAATTAAAATTCACAGAGCAAATTGAAGACTATTTGGTGGTTTTTCATTGAGCTAGAATAAAGCCAGAAGCAACATACAAATTTGAATATACAAAGTTTAAGAGTCAACAGAAGTTGGTGTCATAAATATGGCTGGAGAAGGAAGATCAGCAAGGGTTTCATTACATGTGATACAGCAAATTCTGCTGACAGCACAACATTTTGAAAATACGTTATAGTAGTTTAGGAGGCCTAGTAGCGTGTCTGTATTTTCTTAAGATTTTCCAAATGTATGAAACTCAGTATCTTGGGAAAGCAGGATCTACACTGAGTCACTGCCTAAGGTGGAAGAGTCATGGAAAATATTAGCTAAAACCAGTTAAACTGGTGCCCCGGACAAACGTAAGGAAAAAAGCACTTTGTTTTACTGTTGTGTTAGAACGTGCTGGTGACTTTTTCTTTTAAAGAGCTGCATGCCCAGAATGAGAAGTGCAGAAGCTGAAATGTTGCACTGCCTGTGTAAGAAAGCTGTGCCTTCTATTCTGTCCAGAAAAACCTGCTAGTGCTTAGCTGACTTACAAAGTTTTCTCTGAACTACAAAGTTTTCTGCGTACAAGTTCACATTTGGCCTGGGTCTGAAATCAGGGAGCTATTTCTCTCATTATGTCATTGAATACCTCATAAGAACCTGCCATGGAACCTCACAAAAACAAGCTGGACCAACTAACAAGTTAAAAATGGGATTTATTTTTACCAGATCGTAACAAAATCAAACTAAGTTTTACTTGAACCAAAACCGCTTCGAGACTCCAACAAACATTAACAATTCCTGAGTTCAGAACATTGCTTAGGAGTCAATACCATGCAACTGACTTGGGAATTCTTAAGGTTTAATGGTCGATGATGCAAAATACACACTCAGTCACCCAGTAAGGGAGGGCTCTTAAGCATGAGGAGTTTCCCTGGGCAGCATCTTGCACCAAAGGGAACACCCCTGACTGCAGACCCACCGCTCAGAGGAAGACTGACTCAAGATAGCCCTCCAGCAGGCTCCCTTTATACACTAGCTGAATCTGAACCACCATGTAGGCCCCCACATTGGCTGAAGATCACCAACTTCCTTGCCTTTTGACCAAAAAGTGTATGTGCTGATTGCCACCGCGAGAGTGTGACAGAAGCTGTGGCGGGAGGTTTTCATGGGTTTTGTTGGGTCTTTAGACTTAGGTCTTAGACTTTAGAATCCTAGGTCTTAGGATTTAAAGAATTTTTTGAAGAGCTGACGGCTTCAGACTGTGAGCAGAATAATACCAGAATTGGTATTACTGTATTCTGGACCAGAATTATGAAGAAGCTGGGAGAAAAGATACAGTCTTTCATCTTCATCTGAAGATAAGAAGTCTGGAATTTTGGACTGACTGGACAAGGAGATTGGTAATTATTGCCAAGGGAAAAAAATAATGTATGATGATAGAATCAATTAAAGTTTAATGATAGAGACTGAGAAAAGAAGTAGAGAGATGTGAGCAGCTGGGCATTGAGGTTAGGACATGATTCAGAAAGCAACTGAAGGTGGAAGGCGAATGAGAACAAAATGACTTGTGTGAAAGAGTTGGTTAGATAACAAAATATGGGGAGAAATTGTTTAGATGTGAAGGAAAAGGAAGGGAACTGAATCTGCTGTGCAGGGAGTGGAACTGCAAATGCCAGGTTATGGGGACAGTTGAGCATTAAAAAAGGAATTTTCTAGGCTAGGCAATTGAAATTAAATGTCTGAGGAGTTGTCAAACAAATTAGAAAGTCAGAGTGGCCAAAGGTGAGGACACAGTAACAGAAGACAAAAAGAAAGGAGTGGGACCAAAGGTTGTTGAAAGGGAGAAACAGAAAGAGTTGAAATAGAAGGCAAAATAGAAAGAAAAGACTGCATTGACCTGACCATGCTACTCTCTGCAGACTGGAACTGACCCTCACATTCCTGACTGAAAAAAATTAGATGTAAATTTCTTGCATAGTCTTAATTCACCCGTCCTTCTATAGATATGATATAACAGCTATCCAAACACATAGTTAGACACTATTAACGTCATCTATTGTACTGAGCAGATCTGCATGGGGAACAACCAAGTTATGTCATTGAGGAGGCTGTTCCTTCTACAGTCCTACTTCAGTTGTAGAATGTGAAATGTGAATGAGGAAGAAATTACAAGGAAAGAAAGGACCTTACCTTGACAAAAGGTAGTGAAATTTTTGCCAACAGATTGTCCTTAGTTCCTTTGTTCAGTTCCTGAGTTGGGAATATCACTTAAATCAAGAATGTCGCACGTGTTGACGAATGCAGTTCTGCTCATTTCCCGGGAACATGTTATTCTACCCCGTGGTATCTGAATTGCAAAAACACAGTACATTCACACCTCCAGTTGTAAATACACAATGGAAATTTCTTGGAGGGTGGAAGTGGAAAGGGGAACATGCAAAATCCTGAAAGATACCTTCACATGTCACCTTTTGGGCACTCAGAACAGGACAGACTGTCTACAAACTGCACATCTGGTCTTCGTCCATTAATCTATAGAAACTTATAATTTCACAAAATCTTAAGGGTGTCATATATTTTCACACTTCTAAGTATAAGGTCACAAGGATGATGAGTGCCGCTAACAAGTTTATGAGAAAGTAAAGAACTCTGTCTTCAGAGAGCACTATGATGTAAGAAACCCCATACCGCTCACTAACCAGTAAGAACATAATAACCCCTTTCCTGCTTATTCTACCTGTGCACCAGAGAGGAAACGGGACCTGTAAGAAAAATAATACTTCGTCTGTATTGACATAATGTGACATAATGAAAATGCACAGGAGAATTGCTTCTGAGTTCCTCAGGTAATTTTAATTCTGGAATTTCCTGACTGTATAATCACTTTTCAATCCTAGTAGCATTCTTGGAAAGGAGTTATATGTATTAGTTTGCCAAGACTATTAAACTTTTGGAAAACCCTGTATATTTAAGACAAAATTGCTTGAAAATAATTTTAAGTAGCTAGGAAATGAAATATATTGTGTAAGAATAATAAATTGCAATTATTTCTCTCTAGTTTTCCCCAGCTTCCAATCTATGCTTCTTATATACAAATAGATAGTAATAAACAACAGAATAAGTCATTTAGAAAAAAAATGAATATTTATCAAAACAATGCATTTCTTTATGAGTTCAGTAAGCCTAAATGTTAATGAAACTCTTCCTTTCAAATTACATCCATAAAGCCAGCATTAGATAAGACCTTGTTATCAAGGGTAAAATGTGATTAAATTGCTGGGTTTACGTTTACTAATGTGGAATGATTCGTATGTCAATGAAAAAGTATTTAAGATTTTTCTGGGTTTTAGACAAAGTAACACTTCATTCAAAGCACAACTACTCTTGCCCACATTTGGATGCATCATTTCTTTCGAACTTTTTTTATTTATTGTTATATGTTTAACAGTAGTTTTATTTTTAAAAAAAGCAGCTTGTATCAAGTGACTTTATACTTCAGATAACCGACAGGAAATAAGGATCACAGAATCACAGAATCACAGAATCACAGAATGGTAGGGGCTGGAAGGGACCTTCAGAGATCATGCAGTCCAATCCCTCTGCCAAAGTGGGTTCACCTAGAGCAGGTTGGACGGACAGGTTTTGAGTATCTCCAGAGAAGGAGACTCCACACCTCTCTGGACAGCCTGTTCCAGTGACTAGATGACAACTTAATGCTAGTCCTAGTTGAGATTTTTTGTGAATGATTAAGATCAGTTTCACATATTGTTTCCAGTGTCGTGGTTAGTAACACCTGGAGAAACAACTTGAAGTTCCTGTGGTGGTGAATGGAGCAATACTATCACTTCCCCATGTAATATAATGTGATGGAACCCAATTGTTTCTTATATATTCGTAATCCTGAGAACTGCATGGATTTACATTCATGCCTTTAGTTCCATTCCATTATTTGGAGAGCTATTGTCTGGCTGTTAATTCTAGGGATTTATTTCAAGTCAAATGCAAGTGATGCTGACTGTCATTGGCAACTTTGAATTTGGATTGCCATGGTGCCATAGTATCTGTGGATATTCTGGCATACAAACATGTGGAACCATTTGCCATCAAAGCTGCAATTTAAGTGCTGTTATTCTCATTGCTTGTTTGTGTATGTGTGTACCCCATTTTGATGGTTTATTTGAAAAGCTTAGTACAAGCAGACTGACAGTTAGAAAATTAGGTGCTGGAAAGCTAACATAGAAATATTAAGATTTGTTTTTGGTTCTGGAATAAATTTAACAATTAAATTGATTCCTTCTCTACGTTATTTGGGTTGTGAAGTCTCTGGGAAAAAAAATTTGGTAACATTTGTTACTTTAAGCAAGTTGCACATTTATGCTTTGGAACCAAAATCTGACAGTGATTGCAGTACATGTAAATTACACACGTGAGGTATAACAGCAAGAAAAATGCACTTGATTAAGATTTGGCATAAGCCAATGTGTGTAAGTACTCTGACTGTTAGTCAAAGCTCGTTGTACTGTATCCTTATGTCTGTTAGTACCTGAATTAGCAAACTGATGAAGGTGCTACTATGTGTAAACTCCAACATCCCACTTCCTGGATTGAGATTTTCTGCACACCAGTTTACAACTAGGATCTACGTTGAGAAAGTAGACATCCAGCTACAGAAAGAATACCAGCTCCAGCTGACAAATTGCAAGTTTATGTCAAAGCCTAAAAGGCTATAGGTTACTCTAATGATATCGTTCCTCTAAAATCTGTGCTTCCCAAAATATTGTAACTGTGAGAAAGGGTTATCCTAATCATGTTTCAGAAAGTGTACAATAGATGTAAGAGGAGGGAGGCTTGCACTTTCTCTAATGAAGGCAGCCAGACCCCCCCTCCCAGACTCCTTTAGCAAGAAAGTCACAGAGACCCTGTCACTCTGGAACAGAGGACTTCTCCCCAGTATTCAGCTTCTGTCAATGCAGCCCCAAAACCCCAGTCATTCCCAGCTCCGAGCCCCAGCACCAGTTGGCACAGTCCCAGCGGCAGCTGGTGACAGATCTGAGAACCCACAGCTAGAAGTCACACTTGGGAATCTCTGTCTTCTCTCTGCCTACTGAGGCAAATGCACCATGCTGCTCAACTATACTCTGGGATTCTTGGCTCTTTATGGTAGCTTATTACCCCAATACAGGTAACTATATAAAATGTCTGTCTGACTACACGGCTCTTCATGAACATTTTCACAATGCATTCAGTGGTTAGGTTGATCCACTCCACATATGGCTTTTTGTCAGCCTTAATTTGTTCAATCTCAGTGAATAATCACATAACCAAGGACAGGATCGGAGTGGGCTAATAAATTACTCACACTAAGATGTTAAAGGCTGTATCTAACCTGGGTGTAATGTCACTGACTTCAGTGGCATTACGTCAGGGATGACCTTCATCCATCAGTTTGCAGAATCTAACATAAATTATTATTCCTTGCACACTGCTCTACTGTTTATTAAACATAGTTATAGAACACTCATCATGAGTTATCTCTCTTGTACACATTCTGATTGTCTGATCAAAAAAAATCAATTTTTTTTCAATTTAATCAAAAATTGCATAAATAAAAATGACAGTTGGAGACAGAATATATTCTAGTAACATGTAATCATTATTGTTTATGCTTTAAATTGTAAATGCTTCTTTTAAAACTAACTTTGCTTTACCAAATTAGAATATAGTGAAGGAAAGGTTTTTAGATTGTTATTTTTTCTAAATCAGGGTAAAAAATACCTCACACTCCCAGCCAAAATATGCTCACAATTAGCTCCAGTGTAATTGCTCATGCACATGTGCAGATTCAGAATGTGAAAACAGGCTCTGCTGTGAAACACCGGATGGGCTGATTAATTTCAAAATACATATTTGTGCTGTAACCTTGGAGTTCTCAAAATACTTTTCAGAGAGTGTAGTAATTACAATGAGGGTTATTGCACTTGATGACCTTTTTATTATTTTTCTTTCAGGCTGTTTAAAAAGATCTCCGGTGGGACCATATCCTGTCAGCACTGGTGGACATTCCAGTATCTCTAGATTGCATCCACTCCACCCCTAGTGCACTATGTATAAGACACAGCATTCTTCTGCTTCCTCCCATCTACCTTATCTGTACTATCCTGCACAAGAGACCCTGTCTGGCTCTAGCCATTATCATCCTGTGCATAAAACCTAAAGAGAAAAAAAGCCTTTTTGGCTGTGAAGTACCCATGAGTTACCTGTGCCGTGTACCAAGCTGGGTGTATAACTTAAAATGTTTGAAATAGAAAGCTATCATTTCTAGGTCTCATACAAAACTACCAGGCTGGTGAGGGGTCTGGAGGACAAGCCTTATGAGGAACGACTGAGGGAGCTGGGGTTGTTTAGCCTGGAGAAGAGGAGACTGAGGGGTGACCTTATCACCCTCTACAACTACCTGAAGGGAGGTTTTAGAGAGATGGGGGCTGACCTCTTCTCCTACGTGGCAAGTGATAGGACAAGAGGAAACGGGTTCAAGTTATGTCAGGGCAGGTTTAGATTGGATATTAGGAAGCATTTTTTCACTCAAAGGGTTATTAAACATTGGAATGGGCTGCCCAGAGAGGTGGTGGATTCACCATCCCTGGAGGTGTTTAAGAAAAGGGTAGATGAGGTGCTTAGGGACATGGTTTAGAAGTGGGTGTTTTTAAATCAGGGTAGGTTAACGGTTGGACTTGATGATCTTAATGGTCCCTTCCAACCTCACTTATTCTATGATTCTATGATTCTATGAAAAACACACAGTAATGATGAGGACTCGAGCTATTTCCAATTTGGTTGTTTATGAAAATATTAGCAACTAAAATGTGCAATAGACAATTTTCTGGCTTTGAGGCCAGCTGGCAAACCATGGCTTGCATCCATAAACCTTCCAAAACAGAGTGGTCATATCCAAATTGGACGTCAGGAGCATTTCTTAATCCTTACTAATTCCTGAGTTATTCCTGGGTGAGTGCTCATTGGCACAGACCAATATCATGCCAGGAACCATGTTAAAAATCCAACTGAATTAGGGAACTGCCGAAGTCTGTGCCATGCCATGCACTGGCTTTGTTTACTTTATCAGTATAGAGGTGGTCCCAACTGGCAATGAGTCCAGGCAGAGGGAGTTAATAGTCAGTCATTAAATACAATGCCAAGCTGTTTGTTAAATGCTTATTATGGCAGTTGCAAACTCCTTTGGGAAATTTTAGCAGAGATGGAAAAAAATTACAATTGTTTTAGGAATTTTAGCTCAACTTCTCTGGTGGGAAGACTTAAAATGGTACTTCATTTCCTTTAAAAATTAGTGTCTCAATCACAGAAAAGGTACAGAGTGCTGAAAGATTAATTCCCTGCTCTGTCCAATTGAATCAATATCCTATTCAATGTCCTCATCTGTGAACAGCACTTTTAGTGTACTATAAGAGCAGATAAAAATCATGATTTTTAAGTGGGCAATGAAAAAGGAAATGGAGAGACTATAAATGTGTTGAACTATTTAAACTATCAAAAGCTACTATACGTTCAAATCTCAATCTTAAAAAATGCTTGTACATTTAGATATATCAATGGAGTGAAAGAAGTGAATATTTTCTTTACTTGGCTTTTCTTCCAGGAGTTTATAATGATTAGTACAAAACTGGGAAATGTGAACATGAGAAGTGTTATTCTGTGTACATCTACTGCACTTATGTTGGATGATTCAGACATACACGTAATTATGATAGCCCCTTATTACTCAGGCTAAACCACTGTTCAAACTCAATCTTAAACTTGAAGAAAATGAGTAGTTTACACATTCTGTGTTAAAAATAAATCCTAATCACATATAAACCAGAAGCACTTGCAATTGGGATTTACACTTGCTGTCCTAATGAAACCTTATCCTTAAAATATGATTTTTTTTTCAGAATAGATAAGTAAGCATGTTCTAAGGTTTTGTTTGTTTGTTTTATTGTTTGGTTGTTTCTTGCTTTTGTTTTTGTTTTTGCAAGAATTAATTATCCCTGCAAAATTAGTACATTAGAATGTTCTAATTTAGCCTATGTTGTGATCAAACACAACAAAAATCAGTAATCTGATACAATATGCATAGATATAGATTCCTACAGATTTGTAATTTATTTATGAAATGGGTGGAAAATGGTGATACAAGGAGACAAAATGTTCAAGGTCAAATCTCATTGGCTCCAAAGGTTTAAGGTGAAATTTTGACAAGTATTCAATTCAGTTCTACAAAACAAAAGAGTTAAAAATTATTTTAAATGTGATGGGAGCTAGGACCCGTGTTCCTTTTGAGTTCTTACCTCAAGTGGCTTAAACATCATTCATGATATTTCTTAAGTGCACAAGAGCCTCATTCCCTCTCAAAAAAAGGAATTTAGACTTCTAAACATCATCTGAAAACATTACTGTTAAGGCTAAGTACGAAGTTATCTGACCGTGTGCTTACATTTTCTTTTGCAAGTGAATCTGTGCTCATCATACTGTGCTATGAACCTGTCTCACAGGAGACGGAACCAAGCCAAATGCCGTGTAATTGTGCAGTGGCAACAGCATAGCAAGGTGCTTGGAACATGCAAAATACCCACAGGCACAGCAGTGTGTTAACTGCAGTTTCACAGATTTTAGATCAGAGTTCAGTATAGGAGCAAAGGATGCCTGCAAAGGGCCCCTGCAAAGCACCTGTTCTCCTGAAAGGCAAAGACAGCCACTGGCAAAAACTGATGCAATTTTCTAAAATAACTTTAAACTTACAGTGGATTAACTATTGAACTTTTTTGGAGCTCTTTCTTTTGATCTGATTTTCATTAATTCTGTGTGTGTGTATCTGTGTCTATGTGTGTCTGTGTGCCTGCACATGTCTGTGTGTATATACACAAGGAGAGGCAGTATACATATATGGGACTTTTGCACCTCTGGAGTTCTGGACTGCTACGTTACAGTATCCATTATAACAGACCACTTTCATGCACATCCATTGACGTTACGTTAAGTACTCTAAAAGTCTGCAGATGTAGGTTTAAGAAGTCATATTATGTAATTTGTGTATGGGAAGGGAAACTACAGCCAAAACACTTCTATATATAAAGTTATGTGGTGGTTTGGGGTTTTTTTGAGATTTTTGGAGGGGGATTCATTTCTTTGTTTGTTTTTATTGCTGTTTTTTTACTGTTGTTTTGGGGTTTTGTGAGGGTTTTTTTGTTTGTTTTTGTTTGTTTGTTTGTTTTAATTTCAGCTATTCTTTCGCAATTTTTATAGCAATTCTACACTAACAGGGAAGGGAACATCCTTCTTTCTAGCCAAATCCTGCTAGCCAGATTTTGCACAGAGAAGTTCCTTCAACTGTCAACTGTACCATAGCTCTAAAGCTGCTTTTGTGGCTGCAGTTGCACTGAAGGAAAGCAGTGAAAACAACGCTTCCCTCCTCATGAGAAAACAGACTGAGAAAGGTTGGGAAATTTATTCTGTCAATCAGTTTCCATCAGCTGAGAATGGAAAAGAGTCTTTAGGGAAAGAAGGGTGTGGTGTCTAGTTCACAGTTGCCTGAAGTCCTGCTTCTCTGATGTAGCACTTAAAAGAGGACATTGCATTAAAATGCAAAATCCTCACATCTCCCTCAGTTTGTAGTTACTGACGTGTAGAAATGCACAGACTCTGCCTTCATGGCTATTAAATACTGTCCTAGCTGTACTGCTATCTGGGGCTGAATATGCTTTTCAGGTTTTCAAAAACAATTCTTCTAAAAAAGCCATTCTTCAGATTCCTAATGTATGCATGCCACAGAGGAGAAAATGGTATTTCAGAAGAATAGTTTACTGAGCTAAGAACGCTGAGATCTGAGCTTTTCAGAGGTCTCAATGACTATGTTTGCATCTAAGACCAAATCAGATTCCTGCTGAATGGATCACAATTTAAATTCCTGTTGGCTTCATAAAACAGAGGATGGGTTTGTAGCTTTAGAAGCTATATGCTGGCACCTGCAATTAAAATTGTCTTGGTTCTGATGAAACCATATGACATGCAATACAGAGTCTAAGAAGACAAACATTGTACATAACCCAAATCTGTCACAAAAATAAATTAGAAGCAAGCTTTGCTGAGCACTGTATATGCTGCTGGATCTGGGTGGTAAACTGACAGGCACAATCATTTTCACAGATCAGTGAGGAAGTGCTTTGCAAAACATATGCAATGTGAAGTGACACACAGGTTTTAGCACAACTGAAATAATAAATAAAATGGATTTAGCAACATAGTAGTTTGAGGCATGTAATTAGCCAAATTTTCTGCTTCTTTCTAGAGTAATGAATACAGCACAAAAAAAAAAGTCACAGACTCGATACAAAAAAGTGAAAGCCATTTTCTTGTCTGTGTTATGTAGAGACTGATTATGCAAATGATCAGTTTTGTCCCTTCAGGACAGAAATCTCTAACTCCATGACGAGGAATCAGAAAAAAAACCCCAATCTCATCAATGAGAACAATGAAAACACATATATTTCTAAAAGAAACCTAGGAAATACATAACCCACTAGTATGTTAGTGTATGAGTTACATCAATACACTGACTGATGTTTTTAGTATGTTTCTCCTTTAGGCAAGCTTTTGTTTCTTTTTTTGCTGTTGCTTTTTTTCCTTATCTAATCATGAAAAAAAACATGAAATATTCCATTTATTTTGTGCTTGTTCTGAAAAAAAAATTCTAAAAGGCTCTTAATTGACATACTAGTATTAGCATGAGTGAGATACTGCCAGTTTTTTTCCCTTTTCTACTGTATATTTATAACATTTTGCAATCGTTGGCTTAACAGACTACTGCTGGACATCATCTGTGAGGAAAGTATTCTGTTTGTCATGAGAATCACCAGGCTGGATGAAGCCAAAGGTGCCTCTATGTCAGGAGATTATCTTTCATAGCAGCTAGCAGAACTTTTTTGGGAAGACAGGGAAAGAAGAGATTTCTGCATCCTATCAGTGTCCAGCTATCAGTGACATACAGACTTTTTGAGTGGTGTGTTGCTGTTGGGTCTCATGTTTAATAACAATTTCTAATTTTATTAGTCTTTTTAACCACTGATATATACTGTGCTGATCGTTTCAGAGAACTCTCCATGGTGAGTCTCAAATACCTTCTCTGAGTGACAAGAGTTAATATGGAGTCCACCATTGTATTTTTTCTGCGTATGTATTATGTCATACCATGCACACATAATCTGTTTTCTACATGGCAGTCAGGGTGCATGGTTAAGACATTATCAAATCAGACAGTTGTATTCCCAGCTAAAAGGTCACGGCCTCCACCAAGTGGCGTTTACTTACATTTTTGTTAGGCCTTCACCAGGAAAAGAGTGCTAAATTTGGACTTGTGACTTTGGAAATTGTTTAATTTAATATGATGTTTTCTGACATTAGAAGTACCACATGCAACTTGGAAATGCGTATGAAAAACAAGAGATAATTATGAAATCAGGAGATACCAAAATATTACAGGAGATTAAAGGCATGGCTGACAAAAAATGTGTAAAACATTAACCATCAAAAGCTCTAAACCATTGGTAACTATACAAAACACAAAGAGGAAGCTGGAAGCTGTTCCATAGCTGGAAGAATAGTCTATTCCATGACCTGCTAAAAGGAAGCATAGGGACATGGAGTAGACCGTACTGAAAATACACTTAGTAGCAGTAAGAAAAGATACAAAAGTAAAAGTTGGTGAAATTAGAACACAAAAGAGAGAAGGTAAGGATTATGTAGCAAAAATTGGAGTTCATTGTATGCTTGTGACTAGGTACACTGATCATTCCAGTTGTCTCTGAATTAATTGGTACAATTCTGTAAAGTGTAGAATGACAGCCTTAGTGATTTTCACCTGCCTTATGCTACAGAAGGGTTTCTTAAACAAGTGATTATTACAGTCTGTGATCGAGAATAGAGTGTTCAAAATGAAATTGCTGAGAAACAGTATTTTGAAGGGATTGAAATTATGAGAATTCAAATTCAGTGAGCAGTTCCAACTATAAGTTGAGTGGGAATATGGATTTTGAAGGTGTCAAAAATGTCTTTTCTCTCTTCAAGTTTTTCTTGTGAAACAAATTTAAAACAAAAGTCTATTTGTATTTTTTAAAAGAGTTTTACAAGTGTTAAATGGTATGTATTTTGATAATAATAAAATGTTTCAGGTTGAATGAAAATAAATTTTGAAAAAGATGGAAGTTCATTGACATGAAAAATGTTTGACACAAAGAAAACATTACAAGCTGGCTACTGAAAAATGCACTATTTGGGAGCTCAAATTATAAAACGAACAGCTCATCAAAATAAATATATTTGTTTAAATAATGTTGATCTAATAATGTTGATCTAATAAAGAGAAAAGGAAACTCATGTAGTGGACAGAGAATTTTATCAGTTATGTGCTCTGTCTTGGTTTGTGAGATCAAACTTCACAGTTCCAAGATTCTTCTTGTCTACAAGTAATGTCTATGACATTAAACTATAAAATGCTATATACCGACTTCTGAAAATAGGGACCAGTCTTCAAATTTGCTATATACTTTATTCTCTGTATATGTCTTCTGTTGTTGTCATCATATGATCATTAATCACCACAGGCCAGAATACAAAACTACTTTAGGCACCCAATCCTCATTTCAAACCAACACAAGTCAAAATCTGGTTCTCTCTGTGTAATCCCCACTGAATATATACCGAATGACTAATAGCATATTTTATTGTTAGTGTTGTTAGTGTAGTGCTTGTTTTTTGTTGGTTCTGCATGTTGTAATTTTCCTCTCTGACATTAGAAATTTATTTCATTGTGATTTGTTATGTCCTTACAGTGCTCCTTGTCAGCAGATTCTCTAACAACTAATTTCAAAAATGTTAATGCAGTGGAATGTAGTTGACACAATGCATAAATTTATGTATTCATCAGCATTCTTGTGAAATGCAACCTTCCAAATGTCTCCTCAAGAAAGCAGATCTTAATTTCCCTGTTTTCTCCAGATCCTCTCAGGTCATCTATTTTAAAGTAACCCTGGCTTCAGCAAAATCCTCTGAGTAAATCCTGCTGCTTGACACAAGCTGCACACATGTCATAAATTGTCTTTCATGCCCCAGATCCTTTTGCCTATAATTATGAAACCAAGTAAATACATTAGTAGCTTGGACATTTTAACAATATGCTGACTACTCCGCTAGGACTATTTTCAGTTTGGGGAGAAATGCCAATTGGCATTTTTGTATTTCCATCCAGCTAAGAAAAGTTTTGGATTCTAAACTCTTCGCCTTTTTTTTTTCCTATTCCTTTGGTATACAGGTCAATAACAAAATCCTGTTTTTCTCAGCTTGGTGTTCATGAAACTGGGATCCTTTTCTACACATCAGTGTCTCTGAGATCAGACTCAGTTCATTTCCATGCTGCAGGCTTTTGACACCAATCTTCTTGCTTTCTTTCAAGAGCCTCAAGTCCCTCAAGATCTTATCCTGTCCTCTGTAGAACTTTTGCAGCGCTTTATCAAGAAATTTTTTGTAAGCCAACATTCCTTCCATGGAGAAAAAAAACAAGGAAAGGATGGCATGACAGCAGAATACCTTTTGTAAAACCAGCTGATACAATTGAAAAGGAATGCATTGAAGAACGCAAAGCATTTCTTTAGATCTGAAAGACAACCCCAGGCAAGCTTAGTGGATTTGGAGTAGAGGTCAAAACAAATGCATCTGTCTTTTCACAAGTGAACCATAGTAGGATTGGGAAGTAAGTACTAGCCAAAAGGAAATGAGAAGTGATGAAATTAGAAATTGGAAGTGGACAGCACGGCAAATTCAAATTAAAACAGTGTAAAATGACTTTGGAATCAGAGTATTGAGCACAGAGAAGCTGTAAATGGGCTTATTCTCAATTATGACTGTTAGCAACTGCCTAAAGTAAGCAGGTGAAATCCTGTAAAATGGAGAAAGGCACTGATATGAGATATCAAATCTGTAAGAGAAAAAGCAAACTGAAGGAAGATGACTGACACTCAGCCCATTCCTGCACTTTCCCACCTGATGGATGATTCAGCTCCCACTTGTCAGCAAATGCAACAGGTATGGTGAGGTATCAACACCTAGTACCTGACAGAGCACGTGTTTCAGCCCGCTGCAGTCCGCATTAGGGAACAGGGTAATTGCTGTGCGCTCATCTGCTGTATGCATGACACTGCTTTAAGGTCATGAGCTTAGGGCTAGGGTTAGGGCTAGAGTTAAGGTTAGGTGTTAGGGTTAGGGTTTAGGCTTATGGTTTGGGTTAGGAGTTCAGGTTAGCGTTAGCACTAGGGTTAGGCTTCAGGTTCAGGTTAGGGATTAGGTGACGCTAGTGTTGCGGTTAGAAGTTAAGGTTAGGGATTAAGGTTTGGAGTTTAGGGTTACAGCTGGGGTTAAGGTTATTGTTAACAGTTATTGTTAGCATTGGGCTTATGGGTTAGGGTTAGCATTCTAGAAAGAATTCAGTAAAACTATTCTCAAGTAAAAGATTTGAGGATTACATCATCTTAGGACTTTTAGTGGTGTAAATATTAATTGATTTGTTCTCTAAAACATAGAAATCAACTGTAGCCTAATGGGCATTATGAACTTAACCATAAACAGATATGCATACTGGCTTATGAGAGAGAGGAAGAGAGAGACCAGGTCTTAAAATAGCGATAGTGGCAGATAAATATATATATAGTGCCACATATGCATATTAATATTAATAGTATCTGGTGTCTATTTTTCTGGGGATGAAGACCTCTATGGACTAAGTATAATGCATATATTGCCAAGAAATAATTCCTTCTCCTCCTCTAGAGGACAGACCTGCCCTGGCATCCTTTGGCACATATTTCAGCCTAGTTGCTGGAATAAGCTTTAAAACAAAAGCTGGAGAGCCTGGGAAGCATGTCACTCTTCACACCAGGTCAAACTGCTTTGCATTACTTTCTACCTCTCTTCTTGTTTAGAACTGCACTAAGGCTGCCACTGTGAGCATTTAGTAAGAGGTAATTAGACTATGTTTACTTCATACTACAAAGTAAAATGCACATATAGGTCTGTGTTCAGCACCGTACACCTGTGTCTATTTTCTAACCTTGAGTGCATGTTTACGATACTCATTGGCATGAAGGGATAAAATGCTCTCAAATATCTCAGGAGACACTTTTGTCACCTGACTTTTTCATGCTGTAAGTAAAGAAAATATTGACAGCTGTGGCTGACTTGGAGAGCTGAATAGCCTGAATAATTTTAGCTTGCGATGATTAATCATGCAAAACAGTCTAAATAAATACAGAAAACTACAGTCCACAATATCTAGTCTGAATATAATCAACCTCTAAATCAGAATGCACTGAATGATCATGCTCAGAGCACCAAATGGTGGAACACATTATGTTAATAGGACATATCTCATTACTATTATTCTAGGACTCTTTTGTCAATGAGATGTTTACCTAAATGAGTTTATCCCGTCTAGTAAGATGAAAATAAATGTGTCATATCCTTAGAATTACTTCAGATCATTCAACATATGAAAGTATGTTTAGAACTCTTCCCTCTACTGCATGAAATAAAACTGGAGGGCTTCAGAGCCTTGATATGTGTGTAGATACTGCAAACGAATTTTCATAGGAGCTAGCTAAATCAATTATTTGCCTGGATGAAAATAAAATTAAAAAAACCTACATTGCAGTTAAAGTTTTAGCAAGCGTACACAAATTATGCCATGTTTCAGAATTTGGTCAAGCAAAACAAAACACTAAGGTTCATTTAGACTTAAGTTATGTAAAGCTTTACTCTGGTTCAAATTGTGTCTCAAATGTATTTCCCATTTTTTACTCCCGCCTGAAACTTTATGGCTTTTAAATCTTTCTAGCTTTTTTACAGCAATGTAAAATAACAAATACTTAACTTCTCAAATAATCACATGCAAGCCATGAGATTTCTCATAGTCTGTTTGCCAGAATTAAATGTATGAAGATAAAGTAACTGTTCTGCCAGCATACATAATGTAATATTTAAAATAGGACAGTCTCCTTCCTCTGGGCAACTCAGTGATTTTTGTTAAGTTGCCATAAACAGAGATTGTTTTTCAGAAATATTAAATGACGATGTTTGTTAGACTATCTTTTGTCAGTTCTTTGGTACTTCTCTTTACTTACTGTTGGTTGTCTATCACTAATATAGTCCAGATTTTTGAAATAAGCATAAAAGTTTAAAAAAACCCACAAACCAAGTCCATAATACACTATTACTATCTTTTTGCGCATCCTCAGCTATATGGTGGTGGGGTTTTTTTTTTCATTTATTAATGATATTATAGAAATGATACTGACACAATCAATTGTCTGCTTACAATTCTTCTATACTTGAATTCAAATAATTTCATCTAGAAAATGAGAAAGAAATTGCTTTGTTTTGCATTCACTTTTCAAAAATATTTTTGAAAGCGTTCTCAATTTTAAACTTTATCCACATATGAGCTAAATACTTAAAACAAAACTAAATGACATTTTTAATACAATTAAGTCTGTAAGTATTTTTTTAATTGTTGAAAATAGTTCATGTTTGTTTTCCTGTTTCAGCCAAGTGGTGGGTTGACCTTGGCTGGACACCAGATGTCCACCAGCTGTTCTATCACGTCTCCTTCTCAACTGGACAGAGGAATTATAATACAGTGAAATGCTCATGAGTCCAGATAAGGACAGGTAGATCACTCAGCAACTCGAAACAGAGTTGGCTCAGGAAAAATTATTTTAATTTATTACCAATCAAATCAGAGTAGGATAATGAGAAATAAACCCAAATCTTAAAAACACCTTCGCACCACCACTCCCTTCTTCCCAGGCTCAACTTCACCCTGATTTCTCTACCTTCTCCTTCCCGAGCTGCATAGGGGAACAGGGAATGGGGGTTGTGGTCAGTTTACCACACGTTATCTCTGCCACTCCTTCCTCCTCACATTTTTTCTGCTCCAGCGTGGGGTCCCTCCTGCAGGAGACAGTCCTCCGCAAGCTTCTCCAATGTGGGTCCTTCCCACAGGCTGCAGTTCGTCACGAACTGCTCCAGTGTGAGTGTTTTCCACATGTTCTTTCCACTAGGTGCAGTCCTTCAGGAATAGACTGCTCCAGTGTGGGTCCCCCATGGGGTCACAAGTCTTGCCAGCAAACCTGCTCCAGTGTAGGTTCCTCTCTTCGTGGAGGCCCTGCCAGGAGCCTGCTCCAGCGCAGGTTCTCCACAGGGTCACAACCTCTTTCAGGCACATCCACCTGCTCTGGCGTATGGATATCTGCTCTTCCATTAACCTCAATGGGCTGCCTGGGGACAATCTGCCTCACCATGGTCTTTACCACAGGGTGCAGGAGAATCTCTGCTCCAGCTCCTGGAACACCTATTCCCCCTCTTTCTTCACTGACCTTGGTGTCTGCAAAGTTGGTTCTCTCACATATTCTCACTCCTTTCCTCTGGCTGCACTTGCACAGCAGTTATTTCCCCTTAAATATGTTATTACAGAGATGCTACCCACCATTGCTGGTGGGCTTGGCCTTGGCCAACAGCGAGTCCATCTTGGAGCCAGCTGGCATTGTCTCTATTGGACACGGGGGAAGCTTCTAGCAGCTTCTCATAGAAGCCACGCCTGCAGCTCCCCCACCACTAAAACCTTGCCACACAAACCCAATTCGAGCCACCAACCCAAAAGTATATTATTTGTACAAAACGCTAACGTTTACCAGGCTTTAAATTCAGCTAAAAGATGTGATTTCAACTTTGTCTGTGATTTCAGTTTCATCTACTGACAAAATATGCCTCTAACGCATAGGAAGTGTAGGTTTCTTTTAAAAACTGCTACATGAATTAAGTTTCACAGGCAAGGGCCTATTTCAGAAATTTAAGGTAACACTCAGCCCCAGGAAAACTTGCAGAACCCTTTTGAAGTCAACCTAAGCTAAAGCAGAATGAATTTGTTGCAGAATTTTGTCTAGAGAACTTTGAAGTGCCTGTGGTAATCAGTATTAGTGATACTATTAAAGGAAAGAAACAACTTTTTGACTATTTGTAAAATGAGTTTAAAAAGCTTAAATTATCATGGAGAGTAATGACCACAGAAGAAGCATTGGTAGACCAGATTGAACTTTTATCACTTAGGTAGATCAGCATTTTTAGTTCTCAGTTTGACCATAGGATTGAATCCCAGAAAGTTAGAAAGGCTTTCTTTAGTTGGTGGAGTTACAGTCTTTCTTCTTACTCATTGTCTACTGTGCATTACCATATCTCTCAAATTCCCTTGCTTGTGTTTCATGATGTACAGATTTTGAAAGCAAAAAATATTAGCACCTAATTGATGGCTTTCCAAACTGATTAGGTAAAATCACATTATTATTTGCTGTTCTTAGACACATATAAACACATGTAGCTGGAATTACATAGCTGTAATACCTATTTGCCTCCTGAAAATGGAAAAATTAATGGAGTGACTTTGAGATGAACATATCCAAAGACTGAAGTGCCATGAAAGTCCAATGTTTCATAATTTTTTTACTGAGTGAGTGAACTCCTAGTTTTAGACCAGAAGCTGGCTGTCATGAACTCTGTCCCCTAAGCTTTGCTGACATGGTTCACTAGACTGTTTGAAACTGGCTCCCACATGGGTGGTGTACTGGTAGAAGCATGGGGACAAACGGGTACTGCTCTAGGTGCCAACCAGGAAACAGGGAGAAGGAAGCACTACATACATAGAGAAAGACTCAAGCATTCCAGCTACCAGAAAAAGCCCCAAAAGGTATCAGAGTCACATACAAAGTATTTAACTAAGAGGGGGGTGCCAGGTAGATGAGAATAGTCTTTTTTCAGTGGTGCTCAGTGATAGGACTAGAGGTAACGGGCACAAACCTGAGCACAGGAAGTTCCATCTTAACATGAGGAGGAACTTTGCTTTGAGGGTGGCAGAGCACTGGAACAGGCTGCCCAGAGAGGCTGTGGAGTCTCCCACACTGGAGGCATTCAAAACGCACCTGGACGCCATCCTGTGCAACCTGCTGTAGGTGTCCCTGCTGTGGCAGGGGGGTTGGACTAGATGATCTCCAGAGGTCCCTTCAACCCTGACCATTCTGTGATTCTGTGCTTCTGTGAACTAGATTACTACACATCAGTCAGTGATGAGACAGGTACCAAGAAGTTAGAAATGAGACCTTTCACAAGACACCTGTACCTTTACAAGCTTAGGAAATGTATATATGCAGAGCAATGGATTAAAATTAGGGAATGTGAGAAAATCTTTGTTTACATATCCTCATGAAAGACAAATCAGTGTAAGCTTAATGGAAGAACATCCTAGGAATATTTCCTGTTGCAATGTATGTCTGGTTTTGTACATACAGTTCATTCATTATTGATAGTAAATATGAAGAAAAATCACACCAAGCAGAGTAACAGCCATTTCAGTGTACTTAGGGCTGTAACACTATGTCCCTGAACAGTTCACATTCATGACATGCAAAACAAACAAAAAAATGGATCAGTTCTTTTCTTCAAGTAGCACAGTTATAAAATCCTGTCACCTTTGGTTAGACTACATCTTTGCCACCTCAGTCAAGGGCAAGAATATGTTCTTATCTTAGGTTATCAAAACTGGAATCGAGCATTTTATCAGGAAAAAAAAGACAAAACAAAACAAAACCCAAACAAATAAAAACAAATAAAAAGCCCCCTATTTTTTCTCTAATTTCCAGGAGTGTTTCCTTCCGAGGAATTGGAGGTAAAATGAAACTCCTTTTGCTTTTTGATATGGCAGTCTAGACGTTTCTAAGCCCTTTAAAAATATGGAAGATGAAAATAAAGTTCCTTGTACATCAAAGACAACATTCAGTGATGCAACTTGCTGTCACTGTTCAAAGAAACTCTGAAAATAGGATTAATTCTGGTACAAATTAGAGCTGTGATTATTGATGTTTTTGCACCAGCCTTTTTCTTCTCTTCTGTTACTACAAAAGGCTACAGATTTGTGGGTTTTTTTCCATTCCCACTTTATTTCTCCCTTCCTTAGCAAAATTCACTTTCCAACAAATACACATACTTCTAGTCTCCACTTGTCCTAGTTTTTTATACACCAGCCTCCTCTCTGTGTAAAAATGTGTTATTTTTCTGTTTTATATAATGTATAATTATAGATTATATATTAAACTTAAATGTAAGTTCATATTCCTTGTGTCTTCAGACTTGGACTGCAAGTTTTTCTATATTTTCTGCTGACTACTAAATCTAGCTTGTAGTACAAGCTGTACTCTCCACATGGTTGCCACAGAGGCATGAAATCTCTGGAGGGGAGAGGAAGAAGGGACAGGGGAAAAGGCAGAGTGCAGAAGAGATTCCAACAAAGATTTGGTGTGACTCCTCTTTAGTGCTAAAGTATTTCCAGTTGTTCCTTTCCTCTCTTTGAAAGACCACCATACAGTTTGAGAACCTCTTATAGAGACCTGGGGTTTAGTCATACTTTTATTTGTTGTCATATCACGGTTGTTCATACCTGATGCACCTTCTTAGACAAATGTTGCCATTTCATAAAAGCAAGTTCTGGAAAGCAGAAGAAACAAAAGAAAAAACAAAAAGGAGGTCCAAAACCATGCAGAATCTATCAATCAAATGTCTACATCTTTAGAATTTTGCAGACTTACTGTGTTATAGTTTTAACTCAATAAACTATTAAGCATTAGAAATGCATTTATCCCAAAACCGAGAGAAATATTTGTATTGGTGACATTAAGAATGTTTTCGTCAGTGGTCTTTAGGTCATATTCTTCATTTGGTTCCACCTGTAATGCCTAAAATCAATAAAACTAAATACCAGGGTAACTTTGAAAGCAGTAGCATTTATCAACCAGACAAAGCACCTCTTTGCTTTATAATCACCTAGAAGTCTAGTGAAGACAAAGAGTACTAAAGTGAGAAATTTTTTTTTATATAATTATGACAGACCAATGTAAAGTGGAAATGGGAGTAGAGATAATCTACTTCATGGTGTGCTATAGAAAATTATTTTGAAAAAAGTTGTTTTCACTTTAAATTAAAATGAAAAATTATTTTGCAATGAGATTTACTACACAAAATGATTAGGCAAAGGATGTCTGCAGAAGTTAATTTGCAATGAGAGAATTTGAGGCAGAATTATAAAAAAAAGGTTGCACAATTAGTGAAAGAATGGAAAAATCACCAGGAAAAGAAAATTATATAAGCACACAAGGATTTCACTTACTCAAATGTTAGAGAAATTAGACTCTCACCCTTCCGCTAAAAAAAAAAACCAGGAAAACAAAAGGCAGAGATAGGTCATAATATTTTGGAGAAAGTGGGAAGAAAAGTTGTATTAGCAGTATTTCCATTAATGTTGATCATAAATGATTTTAAAAAAAAAGACAACCTGTTACTAATCATGTACCTATGTGCATATTTACTATGTACCTTTGTGGAAAATGTGTCTCTTGATGTTTTCTTTTCCAAATATTGACATGTATTTGTTATCCCTAACTAAACAATGCTATTCAGTTGTTATTTCTATTACCGTTTCACGCATGTTACTGATGTCAGACTGATACCAAAAGCACAGTTTGTTTCACTTAGACAACCAATAAATGGTGAAAGAAAAGATTCCTTTGCAATTCTTTTCAAATGATGTGACAGTGCTACCTTTGTTTTCCTTGTTTTCTAGCTGTATCTTCCTAATGACTACCCTGTATTCCAGACGAGAACTCTGCAGTTCAATACTTTATATTAACCCTGGAAACAAAACTTTTCTGTTGACATCTTGGGCTCTTATTCAGCTGTGAAGAAATCTAGTTGAACTAATTCTGTCGTATGTATTTTTTCTTGGTTCTTTATATAAATATTTGTAATTACAAAAAAATACAAATATATTTGGGATTTTTTCTTTATGCTTTTAAAATGCTAACTTTTAAATTATCCCATTTCTTGTATCAAATAACTCACAAAACCATTTTTTTTACTGCTAAACCAATGCTAGACTCTGTCTTGCAATGTGTATACCTCAATATTAGACATATCTGAATTTGCTGACACTACACAAAATGTCAACAAAACGAAGGGGTAAGGTTTTTCAGGAATAGGTCACATTCTTCCTAGCTTAAGGGACTTTTCTATTTTGATTAATGAAGCCCATTTTTTCAAGTACAGAGACCTCTTTATGAACTTAGAAATGCATTGTATAATCCACACAGTTTTCTTTATCTCTGTTTTCTCTTCAGTCCTTCAACGACTTACTATATTCAGCTTACTTACTCATTACGAAAAACCTCTTGTTTCAGTCTAGGTATTCTTTATTTGGAATATCAGCATATACTACTTAATGTATGATTATATATGTTAATTTCCATAAACTCTTTCTTCTTTCTAAATTTCTTTTTATCATTAATTCTAATGGTATGTTGCTGTCTTAGAATAGTTTTTCGTTTTCATGAAGATTCAGTGAAATTAGTCGAAATAAAGGAAGTCTACAATTTGGTATGAACAAGAATCACAAAGCCAAGGTGAGATTAAACAAGTAATCATTCACAGAAACAACGTAAAATATATACATCACTAGTTATTTTATATATTCATTCTAGTATTAAAATAACAAATGAAAAAGTAGGATTTCTTTAAAAGAATAGATATTTTGTTACCTGAAAATTTGCACTATCATTGCACTTTCCCCAAAGGATCTTTTTTTAAAGTATAAATTCAAGAAAATAAGGTTGTAGCATAAAAATCCTGACAGAACCTTAAATACAGTGTTGCAACTGTCACAATAACATATGTGCAATGAACTACCGAAGGCAATAAAAGAAGCCACTAATAGAAATTGTTTTAAAATGGGAGATAGGCAAGTATTTGGAAAAAGAAATATTATGGGGGTAGAAATGCTAAATCAATGCAAGGGTGTGTAGTAAATGCCAAGTTACGGAACTGTTATAAGATTCACTGCAAAATCTCAATGCATCTTTATTTTTCCTTAGAGCAAAATGAAGTTATTACCAGATTCCATGCCAAATCTTACGGATTGTCATGATAAAGTGATAACAAATTGACATTTAGTGTGCCAAGTTATTGAATGGAGCTTCCACTTTCCTACACAAAATAAAATGTCTTACATTTTATCTTAATATCTTCCGATCTTTGTATAAAGGTAGCTGTCTCATGTTTACTTCCTACAGCTCTGAACTGCAATATCAGAACTTCTGATCTGGCCAGCAGAAAATGTGTAAACACTACTTGGTGGCTAATTTGCAAATCTTGAGTTTCAATGTTCAAATGAATGTAGTGCCTACAGAAAGAAAAATACTCATGGGTACATTTTGCAGTGCATTTCCTTTAAGAAAATGATGTAGAAATAAATATATCATCAGCTGAAAAAAAGAAAAATGGAAGTTGTTCCTTTATATCTCACATGTGATATATAACATTGAATAGTGATCACAAATATATAAATTTTTATTTAGAACAGAAAATCTGTTTTTGAATAGTGCATTAATAAGTTTATAGTATATCCAAATGTAAGTAATTTTGAAACTATCCTCTTTTTTCTTATTTCACCTGTGTCTTTTGTTATTGGATTTTTTCAAATCGGATTATTACACAAGAAGGAAACCATGTCTATTAAGATGACTGAGGAACAGGATTTTTTTATACTAAGAACCGACTACAAAGGTTTCACTTGTTTGGTTAGCAAAATAACAACAAGACATCAAATGCTTACAGTTCATAAACACTTTCAAGAGGAAACATTCCAAGGCTAAAAAAAATCCCATAAGCTAAATAAGAAATTAGTGTACATTGCTAGCCAAAGAAAAAAACTAAGTTGAAAGTTAAAAGATTTCTTCCTGTCAGACTAGTAAGGCGCAAAACATCATTTTGATGTGAGGAGTGTAGTGGGAAAGGACAGGTGGAAAAAGAGTAGAAGGAAAGTACTACTGACAACGTGAGCAACATGAGTCAGAACTGTAATGACCAGACAGCAGTTTCCTGCCTTGTCCTGTCATGTTATGACGTGAATACGTTTCTTAAATCATCATTTACTAGTATGTGTGGATGTAATGGGGGGAGAGCGTTTGCCTCTAAAATGGCTGATGAAGTTTACAGAAGCTATATTTGGCTTGAGGAGGTTGAAGGGAGAGTATTTCCTACTGCAGATTCTTCCGGCTTCTCTTCTGTGAATTACCCAGTTTTCTAAGCTCACCTTGAGTCCTTCTGCAGCCAACCTAAAGGGTTTTCCAGAATGGCAGTACTTCAGAATATAATTATGGTGGTAATGAAAATTTTCTGCAACCCTCATTTCTGCAAGTAGAAGAATAGTTCCTAGTTACATGCCCTGGCACATATCCATATACCCTAAAGCCCTTTTCACTACAAAATCACACTTGAATCCAGCGGGGTTTTGAAATGCAGAGAATTTTCCCTGCATTTGATGGTGATCTGCTTCAGTTTCAACTAAATGGACCAAAACCTAAAAAAGTAAATCTGACAGCTTGGACAACACGTCAGATCTGAAACACTACCAACAGGCTGAAAAGTACTTCTGACCGACAGAGGGTTGGGATAAACCCTACAGAACATCGTGTTGAAATTTCCTGAATAGCTGAATTCTCTCTTACTGGATATCACGTGTTAGAATGTAACATGAGTAAAACATAGAATCTTTCTGGAGGCAGTAAACAAAGATATACAAAAATCAATGACACTGAGGAGAGCATACTCACATCAGAGAGACTATATTTATTCCCTGTTTCATTAAATGAACTCACTAAAGCAAGAAAGGAAGGGATGTAGCTCTTTAGACATTTCAGGAGTCTTCATTAAATAAATATAAAGGAACTTTTATTCACTTGCTTTCCTAGTTGTCTTAAACACAATATACTCTAGATAACTCTTCAAATCACTTTCAGCTATTTTCACAAAATTTGTTTTCATAAGAAATTGACAGGATGGGCTTCTGATATAAGAAACCATTTTTCAGTGTCTCTGCAGTCACATTACTGGTTGACGTTGCTTATAAGAAATCAAGATCATCCTGAGACTGCTAAAACTTGCATTTCTTTCCCTGTAAGTTGAATTAAAAATGTGAAGCAAATGAGAGAATTATTTCCATGCCTCAGTTCCTATATTCACTTTGTAAAGATTATTCCAAGCTCCCCTAATTCAATGAATTCTAGCTAAAAGAAGATTTATTATTTCAGGCCTTTTTTTTAGGCTCATTTATTTTCTGCTGTGATTGTTCATTGCTTTTATGATAATCCAAGTATTCTGTTTGTTGCAGATTTACTCAGAATACATAATTTTAAAATGGTAGGGATAGCATGAACAAATAAGCAGACCCAAGAGTATACGCTAGTTGAGTAAGCAAATTTCATGGTAATGACTTTTTAAAATACACTGAAAGTCCTTCTTACTTAAGAGTTCTTACTGATATCCTTAGAAGTTCTGGTTATGGATGAGAGTCTCTGTCTTGCAGGTGATGAGTGTATGAAATAATTTCTATAGAAGTAACGTGTAGCATATTCGTGAAGAAATGACAACATGTTCCTGGTTAAGGTCATCTGTGAAATATATCAACTGGTATTGCTTGTTGTGTTTTTAATCAAAGTTGTGAATATTGTTATTGAATTTGCTAGTTTTTACGTCAGTTTGTAGCCATGTCTTTTCTTTTGCAATCTGGTACATTTCCTATACTCACACTCCCTCCAGATCTTATGTATTTTTATACAGCATAATTGCTAACAAGGCTCTGATTAATTTACTACAAACAGAAAATGCTTTTCATAGGTATGTGAAACAATGCATTAAATAACATTTGCTAAAAAGAAACTGGAAAAAAGATCCTATCAGCTACTCTTCCACTGTTTATTCTCTCCACATCTGTTATTGAACTCTCAATGTGTGCTTGGAAGGAATGGAAGAAAGGGCAATTCAGTTGACATTTCCAGTAGCAAAATGACACTACTCTGTTAACACCATGAAAGGTAATGGTAAGCCTACGTCATGTTCTTCCCTTTCAAATTTTATTTTCTTGACATCAAGATTTACTTTGATTTATTATATGGCAAGCATCAGCACATTATTTCGTACTTACATCTAACTACAGTCACTGCACCAGGATTCATGGTATGTTTAAGGACATGTCTGCTTTGGAAGAGAGAAGGACAACATAGCTATTAATATGCTAAATAATGAGCTATACTCTAACTACCAGCTAGCAGTTCCACTCACAATTTATATATTTGGGACCACAGTATCAGTATGGAAATAGCCACTAAACTCTTGACCCTCATCAACATTTTTTCACTTGAGCCATCCAGAAACACATTATCATACCTGATCTTAATTGAGGGCTAAGGGGGAAGTTTGTTTGCTTTCTGGAAAAAAGTAGAGTGCATTTCTGGTAAAGAATTAGAGGGTTGTTGACATACTTTGGCCTTAGGGACAGTTTTTCCACCCTGCTGCTAACCTCCCTTCAGCTCTTCTTCCACCAGACAAAGTCACTGAAGACCTATGGCTTGTTTTCCCTGGCAACCATAGCATCTGGCAGAGATATGGCATATTTGTCCCTGTTTGGTATATCCCTAATAGATATTCCCAGGGATTTCTTGAAAAGTCATTTCAACTTCATTACCAGTAATGTTTTCAATAGTGGAAACTCAGGAAGGAACAAGAATGTAACTGTGCTATATAAACAAATTCATGTTTGCCACATGAAAATTTCTGAGATTTTCTTTCCTTAATGTTTGGATCTTCATAATTTCTTTTGGCTGTGCATTGTAAAACTGATCTGGGAGTAGAAATATGGAGCACACACAGTTTTTCTTTCAGCTGGTTGAGCTGTTTCTCCTCTGGTTCTTGTAAAAACCCCTAAACTGTTCTAAACACACACACACATGCGCTTCTTCAAATGCAGGTCTCCTAGAAATACTAACTTTTTAAAAGGATGACATTTCCAGTCACGTTTTTTGTATTAAATAAAATGAACAAGCAACTGTGCTCTGGGCCAAGGCCATCTAGCATAGCACAAATTTTATCCATGCAAGTAAATTTTTTTTTCCTTTCCTTCCTCTATTGGGAATGATTTGAATCCATGCTACCTTATGAACTAGGCATTTTCTAATGCTGAGGAGATTGTTAGTTGGCAGTGATCAAAAACATGGATGGCAATAACAACTGAAAGAGCATGGATGATTTTGTGACAGTGTTTAGGCCCATATCCTGTCTTTATTAATTTTACTAACATAAGTATAACTGTCATATCAGGAGGTATATAGCCCATATACATATTGGTAAATGTAGACAGGATGGAAGGGTGAACCAAACTTTTTTAATGAATATCACATGAACACAATTAAGAGACACAGGTACAAGTTATAGTGAGAACCACAGTTATCACCAGCTTGATGAGGACATGCACTCTTTGAGAGCTTTCCATTAGCTAAAGTTTACTAGAAGCTGTCACTGTGGAACTCCTGTTAGCAGGTAAAATTTAAATAGCTATGATAAGATTTGTTTTATGTAAGAAAAGTATTGTCTCCCTGGTCCTGAAAAATGAGCAAGGATGGCTGGAAAATCTATCAAATCCATTAACTTTCAACTGGGACGTTCTGTCATAGTGAGCTACCCTGGTACAAAATACAGAGACAGGTCTTGTCCTTAATGACTACCTTCAATATTAGCTCTGCTGTATCCTGAAATGGAAATAGAGTTGGCTTGAAGTAAGGGGTTCTGTAAGTATGTCTGAACATTTATATATTTGAGTAAAAAGGCATAGATTTGCAGCAGATGATATTTAATCAGGGGTAGTAATTGAAAATCTCTTCCAGGGTTTGCCAGTGCAAGTCATGAAAACAAGAAATTAAAATAAACTGTGGGTTATGTGAGTATTCTTACATCTTTTTCATGGAGACGATAAAGCATTAATAATACTGACACTTGCATTATAGTTAAAGAATATCTTTGTTGCAAGGTGTCTTACAAAAATACTTATATTTCATCCTTTTCAGAAAAAAAAAATGGGAGCAGAGTTCATATTTCAATCGTGTGTATCTCTCCTTTACTTTTTTGTTTGTTCATTTTTAATTATAATAGCTGGAGACTGAAAAAATGAAAACTGACATTCTGGAGACCAGATAAGAGATTCAGAAACATGTATCTGTATGGACATTTAGTGTAGGATTTATGTCACTAAATATAGAGATGTTCTTTTCAACAAGTAACTTTCAGCTCCCTTTATAATCAAAGAAAAGACACACTCCTCTGGGGAATGTTTCATCTCATCCCAATAAATACTACCAAATTAATTCTAAATCTCCTAAATTGAGTCTATGTTGGTGTAGCAAGAAGATCAATCATTTATTGATAAGGTTTACTAAAGGTACACTAGACTGACTAGCTCACATATAAGCACCTTTACTCTGGGCGCGTGCATTTGGTCAGATGAATTCTACCCTTGTTATTTTTGAATCTTATCCTTAGCAATATTGAAAGAAACCCATTGTGGAAAAGTGCAACCAGATTTTTTTTTCTTTTTTTTTGCATACTTGTCTACTAAAATGATCTTGATGATATAGAAATCTGAGATGATTGGCGGGCCGTGATAGCTGTTATGAATTAACTGTGGTTGGTGAAGCTCTTTTACAAATCTTACAGACACAATAGAGGGAAAGCCAGAACCTGCTGCAGTAAGCTAGAAAATATAACCTCTACTGTTGTTTGGGAATTTCTTTTTACAGTAGCTTAAGCTTCATAGTGACTTTGGTAATTTGCATAGCGAAAACAGAACAGGATCGAGAGGGAGCAATTACTTAGAATCATAGAATCATAGAATGGTTTAGGTTGGAAGGGACCTTGAAGATCATCGAGTTCCAACCCCCCCTGCCATAGGTAGGGACACCTCTCACTAGACCAGGTTGCCCAAGGCCATGTCCAGCCTGGTCTTGAACACCTCCAGGGACAGAGTTTCAACAACCTCTCTGGGCAACCTGTTCCAGTGCCTTACTACCCTTAAAGTGAAAAACTTCTTCCTAATGTTTAATCTAAACCTGCCCTCTTCCAGCTTAAAGCCATTCCCCCTCGTCCTATCACTACATGCCCGTGTAAAAAGTCCTTCCCCAGGTCTCCTGTAGGCCCCCTTTAGGTACTGGAAGGCTGCCATAAGATCTCCCCAGAGCCTTCTCTTCTCCAGGCTGAACAGCCCCAACTCTCTCAGCCTCTCCTTATAGGAGAGGTGCTCCATCCCTCTGATCATCCTCGTGGCTCTCCTCTGGACACGTTCCAGCAGGTCCATGTCCTTCTTATGTTGGGGACTCCAGAGCTGAATGCAGTACTCCAGGTGGGGTCTCACGAGAGCGGAGTAAAGGGGCAGAATCACCTCCCTTGACCTGCTGGCCACACTTCTTTTGATGCAGCCCAGGATACAGTTGGCCTTCTGGGCTGCGATCGCACATTGCTTGCTCATGTCGAGCTTCTCGTCAATCAGCAACCCCAGGTCCTTCTCCACAGGGCTGCTCTCCAGCCATTCCCCGCCGAGCCTGTATTTGTGCTTGGGATTGCCCCGACCCAGATGTAGGACCTTGCACTTGGCCTTGTTGAACTGCATGAGGTTGGCTTGGGCCCACCTCTCCGGTCTGTCCAGGTCCCTCTGGATGGCATCCCTCCCCTCCAGCGTGTCTGCTTCGCCAAACAGCTTGGTATCATCAGCAAACTTGCTGAGGTTGCACCCTACCCCACTGTCCATGTCGCTAACAAAGATGTTGAATAGTACGGGTCCCAGTACTGACCCCTGAGGAACACCACTCGTCACTGCTATCCACTTGGACACCGAGCCATTGACCGCAACCCTTTGAGTGTGACCATCCAGCCAGTTCTTTATCCACCGAGTGGTCCATTTATCGAATCCATGTCTCTTCAATTTAGAGACCAGGATATCGTGTGGGACAGTGTCAAACGCTTTGCACAAGTCCAGGTAGATGACATCAGTAGATCTTCCCTTGTCCACTGACGCTGTAACCCCTTCGTAGAAGGCCATCAAATTTGTCAGGCATGACTTGCCCTTGGTGAAGCCATGCTGGCTGTCGCCAATCACCTCCTTGTTTTCTATGTGCCTCAGCAGAGTTTCCAGGAGGATCTGCTCCATGATCTTGCCAGGCACAGAGGTGAGACTGACTGGCCTGTAGTTCCCCGGGTCTTCCTTGTTTCCCTTTTTGAAAATAGGGGTTATGTTTCCCCTTTTCCAGTCGGCAGGAACCTCGCCAGACTGCCACGACTTCTCAAATATGATGGCTAGTGGCTTCGCGACTTGATCTGCCAGTTCCCTCAGGACCCGCGGATGTATCTCATCAGGTCCCATGGACTTGTGCACCTTCAGGTTCCTCAGGTGGTCTCTCACTTGATTTTCATCTACAGTGGGCGGTGCTCCATTGTCCCAATCCTCTCCTTTGCAATCTGTGTCTTGGGCAGTGCGGCTGCTGTCCTTGTCTGTGAAGACTGAGGCAAAAAAGTCATTGCGTACCTCAGCTCTGTTGCTGTCCCGGGTAACCAGTTCTTGCGTTTCCTTCCGGAGAGGGCCTACATTTTCCCTAGTCTTTCTTTTCTCGCTGACATACCTATAGAAGGATTTTTTGTTTGTCTTAATGTCCCTGGCCAGATTTAGTTCTAAGTGGGCTTTAGCTTGTCTAACCCGCTCTCTGGCTGCTCGAACGATTCCTCTGTAATCCTCCCAGGCTACCCGCCCCTGTCTCTACTCCCTGTAGGCCTCCTTTTTTCTTTTGGTCACTTCCAGGAGCTCCTTGTTCATCCACGCAGGCCTCCTGGCTTTTCTGCCTGCCTTCCTCTTTGTAGGAATGCATTGCTGCTGTGCTTGGAGGAGGTGGTCCTTGAATATTAACCAACTTTCTTGGACCCCTCTTCCTTCCAGTGCTTCATCCCACGGCACCATACCAAGCAGATTCTTCAAGTGGCCAAAGTCGGCTCTCCTGAAGTCCAGGGTCGTCAGCCTGCTGCGCACCTTCTTCGTTGCCTTGAGGATTTCAAACTCGACCATTTCATGGTCACTACAGCCCAGGCTACCCTTGAGTTTGACCCTGTCAACCAGCCCTTCCTTGTTGGTAAGAACAAGGTCCAGCATGGCTCCTCTCCTCGTCGGCTCCTCAACCACTTGGAGGAGGAAGTTGTCCTCAATGCAATCCAGGAACCTTCTGGATTGCCTGTGCCTGGCTGTGTTATCCTTCCAACTGATGTCAGGGTGGTTGAAGTCACCCATGAGAACCAAGGTCTGTGAACGTGATGCTGCCCCTGTCTGTCTATAGAGGACTTCATCCACTTGGTCTTCTTGGTCGGGTGGCCTGTAGCATACCCCCACTGTAACGTCCCCTGCTCCCAAATTCCCTGTAATCTTCACCCATAGGCTCTCAGTTTGCTCTGTATCCCCCCCCAGGTTGAGCTCCATGCATTCCATACTTGTTGCATGGGGGAGAGAAAAAGACGGAAGATTTCTTAGTTTTGTCACAGGATTAATTCACCACCAAACACAAGAACATACATATAATTCCGTGTTCAGTGATGTGCTTCTATTAAACCAGGTACAGTGCATAGTTTGGTTTTACAGGAACATCTAAATTGGGATGTGATCTGCTGGAAAGCAACAGAAATGATCAGAAGGCTAGAAAAAATTACTTATGGTGAAAGATTGCAAAAATAGCACTGTTAAGAGAAAAGACTGAGGGTTGAACATGCTCATGGTTTTCAAATGAATGAAAGGCCACGGCAAAAACATAGGGGAGAAACTTCTCTGCTCCCTATTCACTGTGAATCAAACAGAAGGATTAAACTAAAGACAAGTTTAGAGATTAGAATATAATTCTGTATTGGTATGGATGGTTCAGCACTGCTTTTGTGGGTAAAACAAATTCTAACATCAGTATTTAGTCTTTTTTAAGTGTGTTTGAAATTTGTTTGTTGAGAATGACACAGATCAAGTTGATGATACCCTGCAACAGTTAAATGTTTTTTGAGAGCTTATTTTTCCATGATTTTAATGTACTTCTCTACAAACCCTATTAAACTGTTAGTTTCTTTTTCTCCTGTGCTCCATTTCAGTCTTCATCTGTCTTGTTTTGCATCAGAATTCAAAGGTAGCTTATTTTATTCTTGTTTTAAGGTTAGTTTTCATTTTCTTACCCTCACAAAACTTGCTGGTACACTGACTAATTCACATGTACAATAACATCAAGTAAGTGTTTTAATTGCTCTCCTGCAAATGTTTCCCTTGGACATCCGACATAGTTTATATTCTCTTACACTGCACGTCCTCTCCAACTTTTATAAATATTTCTAGAGTATTTTAGTTATGAATGACCTATTTGATTTAATTTTCATCTTTACTCATCTGCACTTTCTTCATCTTTTTAATCCACCTTGTTATATTGATTGGTTTTACCTCAGCAATTGCAATTTTTTTTCTCCATGATTAGTGAATCTAAATCAAAACAAACAGCAGTTTGGTATAAAACGTTTCTTGCACAAATATATATTATTTCCACCAATCTTTAACTACATATAGCCCCTTAAATCTATCAGGACAATCTTAAAATTCAAAGAAACATGACATTACAGATGTATGCCTGCCAACTAGAAAAGAAACCCATAAACTAACCCTGGAAGTTAAAAACACAAAGCTAACAAACTCATTGGGTGAAGCCCTTGCCACAATGAAATCGATAAAAGTTTTGCTCATGGCTTTATGGAGTCAGAGTTTAATTTACTATATTTTTAGTATATGCTTGAATTTATCACCTAAGTTCACGTTTATATAGCCGCACAGCACTTCCTTGAAGGCAACACCACAGCATTATATGCCTGCTCAGGTTAGTGATGAGGTCAACATTGCCAGTTTTTAGTTCCAGTTCCTTAGCTCACGGTTAACTTACTTTTGCCACTTCACTTACAGGTTTGTTACTAACATTTTAGCCAATATTTAAGCATTTGTTAGAAAGAATTTCTCCCTTCACACCAAACACCTAAAGGTGTCCTTCCCCAGTAAATCAGTCCTTTCTTAGGTCTAGGACAAAATCTGTACAAGGGAAGAATCAAATTAAATGTATAAACTAACAAAAAAGTATGTAATGTTAAAAATATATGTTTAATGTATGGGAAAATTGTAAAACAAAGATGAATCTAGAGCAGACAAATGTGTTAAATCCTCAGATATGTAGAGAAACCTCAAGTGCAAACCATTAGGAAGCTGTGACCAACATGGAATTCTTTTCCCCTCACCCTGCTGACAAGCAGACACTGGTTGAGTGCCCAAATTAGTAGCTACAGCTACCAGATTTACTGAGTTTTATACAAGGAATAAATTATTTTTTGAGGAAGTGAAAGTCCAACTCCAGGAGCTGGATCTATTTTATCCAAGGACATATTGAAAACAAGAATTATCACTGTATCAGTCAGCCCCTGAATCACCCAGAGATGTAGTGGGATCTTTAAATTTAGATTTAATGACTTCTAATGCAAAGATATGTCTTACACAAAAGTTACGGATTTGCTCCAGAAATTATCAGATGGAGTTCCTCACCCTGTACATTCTATGGAAGCAGAATAAATTATCAATAAGAGGGCTTATGGTTTAAAAGCTTGTGATTCAGGATCTTGTTTGTTTGCTTGCTTTGAAGAGGAAGGACAAAGCAACACTAGGTAGCAATATCTAAAGTAGTTGGAAAATTTAGCATCAAAAAAAATTACATGCAAAGGTTAATTTACACTATTGAAATAAATGAATGGTGATAAATTCTCTTCTTTTTGGGCAGGGTTTAGTGACTTCTCCCAATGATGAATTACTGTAATTAAAGTAATGTAGAGCTGATTCCAACAAAACACCAGTGTAAGCATTAGACTTCAAGAAAGGGCACTCGATATTTATGAAATCTAGGCTGAATGCAGCAAATTTACATACACTGTGGACTTCCCATCCTTCTGATAGTCCTACTTACTGACTGTGTTCCCAGCTTGTTTGCTAAGTAATTTTGCCTGGTTTTTTTTTTTTATTATGATTCATAGCTTTTTGTTCTTTAAACGAAAAAAAAAAGAAAAGAAAAGAAAAGAAAAAAACCAATAAATCTGCTGGTCTTTCTTTGTTGCAACATGTACACGTTCCTGGGGAATAACGTTTGCTGCTTACTTAGAGAATGTCTGCCTCTGGTGTGGACACTGTTCAGGAGTGGACACTGTAACAGAAGGCTCCTACTAGTGCTACCTTCAGTAAAAGTTCCTGAGCAGAAAGATGGGTAGGATACTAATTTGGAAAGTTTGGAATTATAATCTTGTCATCTTGTTAATTGAAAATGTAGTAGGGATTTTCTTTGCCCTGTTCTTTGAACAAGGTGAATGAACTAGACTACGGGCAATTTTTCTCAGATTACACCTCATTTATTTGAACCTGACTCTGTATTTTGCTATGGGTTTGCTAGATAAGAGGTCTGAAGTACTAAAACTATAAACAGTCTGAGTATAAGACAAAAAATAAGGCTTCCAAGGAAGATCTAATTTTTTTTCTTATGATATTGTTCATGTATGAGGGAGTGTTTTCAAGACAAGATGTGCCAAACTTTCAATTGCCTTGGAGTCTTTTGATCAGTATTTCACCACTTATAACCACAGCCTACAACTGTGATTATAGGCTTAGTGAAAATTGTTATTAAACTGAATTTTTATAAAATACATTAAGTTTTAAGGAAATCTGTGGTGTAATCATAACCTCAAATGAAAACAGTTTCACAAACTATACAAATCCTCATTCTGCATCGGTCCTGTAGAGCACTAACATTTGGGAAAACTAAAATGTCAGTGAAGATCATGATTTCAGAGAAAAAGAGTTACACTAAATCATTGACTTGTGGATTTTCCAGCAGCCATTTTGCTATTTTACTAGTTCTATCACTTATCAATCTTCCAAGCTTTCTTTCTTTTTCTTTTTTTGAAAAGTCAGTGACATAAGCATCATATAAGGAGGAAAAGACAGCAAATGTTCTTTATAACTTTAAATTTGTTGAGCAGCTTCTAATCCCGTGCCGTACAATGTGTTCACAATCTTCAAAACAAACAGGAAGCAAAAAGATGATGTAGGAATTTTGAGAAACTCTTGCAGACAAACGAAGAGAAACAGAGCTACTTGGTTTAATTGAGACAGTGGAATGTGTGTGTCTGAGACAAGTTTTTGAACACTTTTTAAAATAATCTGTATTCTTCTCATCTCCACTGTAGATAGCAAGCCACAAAAGACTTTTTTTTTTATTTTTCTTTCTGTTAAAGCTGTGAGAGATTACATTAGTTCAAAGACTCCAAAGTCATCAGCTTTTCTGTCATGTATCTTCCAAGGCTTATACCAGTTCTATTTTTTGTTTTTCTCTTCCCTCTAGCTCCAGTTGGCTCCTTCAAGAATGCTGTCAATTGCCGTGAAACTGTGTTCAAGCAAAATATGTCCAGATAGGTTACCTGAAAATGCACCTTCATAGTAATTATTATGTAAATATTAAGCAGGGTCACATGGCTTAACCCCATGGCCAAAACTGGTCAGAATACAAATGAAGAGCAAAATGATGTGGACATATTCCTAAATTAGAAAGAAAAATGAACCAACAGGTCAAACCCATCCAAACTGTCAATTCATTTAATTCAGAGGTAAACCTGAAATAGTAACTACTTCCATGTCAAGAACATTCACTGTTGCTGGAACTTGGCAGAACTTGCTAAATCTCTGTAGTTTGTGTGACCTATTTTGCAACCTTGACCTAGTTTAGTGCTTGGGCATTTGTTTATCAGTTCATCCTGTCAAAACTGATTATTCTGGTTGGTGGTGACCACATTTCAAAACCAACCCTCACAGTGCAGTTGGGCTTGCATTAGGAATGGATGGAGTCAAGTTTTGGATGGTGAAGAAGTATAGACTGAGTCTTTGATGCAGTTGTACAATATATGCACCATGATGGATACTTCTTCTGTAGTCTTCTCTATTTTCCTGGCAAACCATTTCACGCTGGGTGATACAATTTCTCCATGAGGATTTTTCTAGATTTTCTCTTGCAGCTATGCTGCGAATTTTCATACAGCATCCTTTTGACCTGATTTTTTTCTGGGTCTGCCTGCTCTTTGTGTTTCTCTCCTCTAGTCCTCTGCCACATGATAAATTCAGCATTTCTGCAAATGTTTTCCAGCCTTTGGCTACTCAGTTTTTAGAGGACGTTGGTCCAGAGTCTGTAAAACAAGGATGGGTAGTGCAGGGGCAGCTTTTCTTCCATTTGACAAATGGCCAGGGTTGGACTCAGCCATGGCAGCTAAGACATGGCTGAGGCATTTTATACTTGCAGTCAGAGCTGTTGTTTTTTAACTTACACACTAGTAATGCAAGACAGCCAGCGCAAAAGGGCAGGAAGCCAAGGCACCAGCCTACCCTGTACTTCAATTTTCCTACACTGCACTTAACCTAGGAATGACCTGACAGCACTTCTGCTAAAAAACACATCAGTGGGAGAATCCAAATTAAAAAGAAGAAATCTGAATGCGTTGTGTAAGCAACCTTCTCATCGCTGGGTAGCACGGATAAGATATTGTGCAACATTATGATGTTCAGCACACAAATTTAGTGCTGTTTCAAAACTCTTCAGAAGCAAAAGTAGTCTACATTGTGGTGCTTACATGTCAGTAAGCATTATTTTCTGTATGTTAATACGCACATACGTAAAATTTAGATTTATTTGGATTGACAGCCATTAATAAAACATCAGTGTGCAGTTTTGTGGCCATATATATCACCTTAAAATGCTTACCTCAAGACATACAGAATGCTTTGGGAACATTTACTGACAAATACAGAATTTGTGAATTAATTTTGATTTAACGAGACGGCAACACCACATTAAAAACTGGAAAGTAAAGAGGTAATTGGTTTTCTGTTTTAAAGTTTCTGGTATTAAAAACAGAAGAACTCTATGCTAAAGAGCAAAACTGACCCTTTAGTTTAAGTGACAGAATCATGCAACTTCCACAATCTCAAAGTCTTGAGATGAGCAAGTTAGATGAGTAGCTCTTCTCCTTTCCTCTGGCAGCTGTATAGAGTTGGGTGAGTTGTCCCTCCACCCCACGCCAGGTTCATTGATCAGTGCTGTAATTTCCACTGGTGGTCTGCAGACCCAGGACAGGGAAGCACAGTGGATATCGAGGCTGAAGCCAGCAGCTAAGAGCAGCCCCATTCCTTGAATATATAGCTATTTCTGAAGTGCTCCAGATTACCACGCTTTACCATGTCCCTGAGCTAGTGATATAGGCTGGCCAGAACCAGAAACAGCGTGGCTTCCTCAGAGTTTTGTTCTTAAGCTGTGTTGTAACAAGTAAACAAACCATTTCATCTGAAGCCAGCTTGAGGAATACGTATAAACCATTTACAAATGTGTTTGCATCCTGTCCTCTGAGGCCGGTACCCTCCTTACAAGTACTCTAGGCAGTTGTCCACTTTCTTTATGACGTCATTGGTAATATAAGCCCAGAGACTTATCTCTTGCCCCGCCTTCTATAGCCTGGTAGAGAAATGAAAGCATAAAACTTTTAGGCAGTAACATAACAAATAAAAGAATGTCTCTGTATGCTACGTGTAGGTATACACCAGGTAACACTTCTATCATCTTAAAAATCATTTAAAGCACTTCATTAAATCTCTATTTGCTGTCTTGCCTAGCAGCAGCTACTCTTCTCTTACGAGTCTAGAGAAGCTCAGGGAGGATTTTTACAGAGAATAAAACTCCTTAGAGCCTGAGGATACATAGACAGTCAAAGTCCTACAGAATTCAGTGACCTGTTTGAGAAATTTACAGCTAGTATATCAGGAAAGACACATGCACTTGCGAATTGATATTTTTTTAATTCGGGTTGGTCTTTTTTTTTACATTTTAAAAAGAGATCTTAATTTTCTAGACTATGGTCCTTGTGGCTTGATTTCTCTCTCTGGCATAGCTTTAGAGAGAGAAGAAAATTCCATTAGTAATGTTGAATTTTCAGTTTTGTCCTTACTCTTTTACTATGTGGTAATTCTGGAAAATTTTTACAGAAAGGCATTTTCATCTCCTGTATTCTCTGAGTATCATGTTCACAATTAAGTTGATCCCATGTTACCTCTGATGACTTCAATATCCTAATGCTATGGTGGTTTTTATAGTAAACTCATGACTATGATTTTTCTACAGCAAAGAAAAGCATAATCATGTCTCATAGAAACAACAAGAATCACAGCTTTTTGAGACCATCAGTGATACTCTGTGCTTTTAGGATAAGCAGCTTTGGTTGTTTTGAAATGAATTATATGCCTTTGATAATTTGAGGATTGCCTTTTAAATGCCACTGGAACCATAACTGGACTAAATGGACCAAAATTATGAAAGATGTTGATGGAATTACATCTGGGAATAGCACTTGCTGAACTGAGCACTTGTATATGGATTTTTAATTTGTATTAGGCCAGTGTCTATATAACCAAAACATTTGGTCAAAACATGAGAAAAATGGCATAACTTTTGTTTTCTACTTTATTTTTCATTTAAGAACTCTCATTAATTAATTTCTTATAAAAGGCACTGTGATTTTTCCTTTAGATTTAATTACTGTTTTCCCAAGATAACCGTAGTAAAATATTTATCAGTTAAAGGAATAAATATTGTGATAACATTTTTATGATGCAGAATTAATTACTCTTTAGTATCCTCATAAACCTTGACTCTGTGCCCAACACATGAAGAAGATGCAGTATAAATGGACAGTCTTTTATGTCTTATATCCTTTTAAAAGCATAACAGCTTCAAAAACTATTTTATGAGTCTTTGGGGACTGATAAAATTTATACAAGTAAAATTTTTATTCTCAGTGCTGGTTAATGTCCTATATTGGGCTTGCGTGGCAAGGTTTTGGTAGTGGCGGAGCTACAGGGGTAGTTTCCATAAGAAGCTGCTAGAAGCTTCCCCCATGTCCAATAGAGACAATGCCAGCTGGCTCCAAGGCAGACCCGCTGCTGACGAAGGCTGATATCCAGCCGCAGCCTGTGGAGGACCCACACCGGAGTAGGTGTATGCCCGAGGGAGACTGTGACCCCATGAGAAGCCTGCACTGGAGTAGGCTCTTGGTAGGACCAGTAAGCTGGTGGAGAGAGGATCCCAGGCTGGAGCAGCTTTGCTGTCAGGACTTTTGACCCCGCAGAGGACCCACGCTGGAGCAATCCATTCTGCACCCCATAGAAGGAATAATGTTGGAGAAGTTTGTGGAGAACTGTGTGATGTGTGATGAACTGACCACAACCCCTATTCCCTGTCACCCTGCGCTGTCCAGGGGGAGGAGGTAGAGAATTCAGGAGTGCAGTTGAAGCCAGGAAGAAGGCGCAGGGCAGGGCGGGGAAGTTATTTTAAGATTTAGTTTTTATTTTTCATTACCCTACTCTGATTGGCTTAGTAACAAATTAATTTTCCCCAAGTCGAATCTCTTTTGCCCATGATATTAACTGCTGAGTGATGTTCTTGTCCTTAACTTGACCCACGAACCTTTAGTCATATTTTCTTTGTGGTGTTCAGCTGAGGAGGGGAGTGATAAAGCAGCTTTGGTGGGCACATGGTGTCCAGCCAGGGCAACCCATCACACACCCTCTTGCAGCTCTTCATATTTCTTTGTCTGTGGTTTGAGGAGAAATAGTCAGTGTTTGACTTATCAATTTTTTACCACCTCACTGAGAAGAAAATGTCTCATTGACACATCTGTGGAGGGTTCCAATATTAAGAAGCACTTGAGCACAATGGTGAAGCTGAAAGAAATCAGTCCTTTGAATGGAAAGTCCTGGAGCAAGTAGGCTTCCTCCATTTTCAATAGCAAGAAGCTGACAGTTTGGAAGACAAAGAAGAATGGGAGATAGAAATGTGGTGGTATGCCAGAGCACAGACAGCCTGAAAGCGAGGGTTTGTAAACAAGGCTGGCAATCAGCCTTCTGATTTTGTTTTCTCTCTTCATTTCAGAGAGAAGAAACTACTTAAAACAGCCATCAGTGAGAGTCATGTGCTGCTCTTTACTTAGAACAAGGACATAGTGACTTATTTTGCGATGAGGTGAAGGAGAATTCAAAAAAAGATCAGAAACAAAGAAGTGTCAATGACAGGTTTCTCATGCACTCTCACTAACTCTGGGTGATTTCTTCAGGGAGGGATGTGAAGCTGTGTACCTGGACTCTACTTTTGAAGTAAAATACAAGTGAAACTTGCAGTCTTCATTGCCATGTATCTCAGCATTCACTGATGCAATTAAATCCTTGCAAAACTCATAAAGGGTATATTTCTATGTAGCCCACACCTCACCTTTTGTGCTCATTTTGTTATTGCATTCCTTTTCTTTCCAATTACATTTGTCAAAAAGTTAAGAAAAATTAAAAAACACTGGTGTTTCTTCCGCATTGAAATCTCACTGCTTGAAACATAAAGCTCTGTTAGTTATTACCCACAATTTGACTTTTCCTTTTTTTTTCTGTACTAGCTTTGACATATCAATGCAATAGGTGTAGTTGCATAAGCTTGAGAATATGTCTCATTTAAATGAAGAAAAAAAAAGGTAGCTAATGAGAAATTGCCTTCCAGGTACTGCTGTTGTTGTTTCCATTTTAAGAGCCTAAGAATAACCTGTGCTTCCCCACAGGTGCCTGTCCATGAGCAGGATTCAGTGTAGCCATTCAAAATAGCCATAACACTTTTGCTTACAGAAAATTGTGATTTGCCTATCTGTCTATTGCTTATCAGTCTTTGAACAGAGGCCAGTTTTCACTGACATTGCTATAGATCAGTCAAGAGGTGACTGTAACACATGGGACATTCCCAAACTAACTACACTAGATATGCTAAGGCTGCGTCCATGCTGTTAGATTAAATATACCTAGGAGTACACTCAGGCATGGGCTTTGGCTGAAAAAGGATGCCCATTGATGTTTATTAGCCATCATCCTCCAGAACAGGCTGGCTGCATGCATGGGGATAGCCCAAGTGTACTCTGAGTGCTGAAGCATGACTGGCAATAATTCACATGACATGGAACAAAATCACACCTAGCAATGTCCTCATAGACAACTGCATTTCAGCACAGGCAACAGTGGCAAGCATCATAAGCATCATTTAATTCACAAGTAGAGGCATATCTACGAAGACCAGGGCATAAAAACAAGGTGCACAAGCCTAGCCCAAACTGTGTGTACTTGCTCAGGTGACCAGATGCTTTCAGGTCTTCATAGTTCTTCACACCAAAGAGAAGTGAATGAAAAGTTTACAGTTATTTGAACTTTGCATATAGTAGTTCATATGGGGTGGGAAAGATCAACACTATATATATTTTCTATTTCTAGTTTGTCTACAGAAACATAAAATTCTGCCTGTTAGCCATGCTTACTAAGCTTTCTATTCTAGAAAGAAATTCTTTTGCTGTAGTCCATCAACAAAATATATCTAGCTTGGTTTGTACTACTACTTTTGATAAAGGTGTCATTATTCTAGAATAATCATATTAAACGCAAACACTGACCTTTTCTTCACCTCTTAGTAAACATATATTTCAGTAATAACATTAACTGAAATTGGTGTTTGCTTGAAGATACCTCAACCTCTTGAGTAAAAGGCACTAGAAAGAATCAGAACAGATGGAAGAATTAAACTAACAGGTTCTGTTTCATTCCAAATAAGGTACTCATATCTCATGCAGCATTGCAGATATCCTAACTCCATTTTAAACAAGGTATTAATTAAACTGTGTCCAATTCTGGGCTCCCTGGTTCAAGAAGGACAGGGAACTGCTGGAGAGAGTCCAACAAAGGGCTACAAAGATGATTAGGGGATTGGAACATCTTTCTTATGAGGAAAGGCTCAGGGACTTGGGTCTTTTTAGTCTAGAAAAAAGAAGACTCAAGGGGGATCTTATCAATACTTATAAATACTTAAGGGGAGGGTGCCAGGTAGATGGGAAGAGTCTTTTTTCAGTGGTGCCCAGTGATAGGACTACAGGTAACAGGCACAAACTGGAACACAGGAAGTTCCATCTTAACATGAGGAGGAACTTCTTTAATTTGAGGGTGGCAGAGCACTGGCACAGGCTGCCCAGAGAGGTTGTGGAGTCTCCCACGCTGGAAACGTGCAAAACCTGACTGGACGCTATCCTGTACAATGTGCTGTAGGTGTCCCTGCTGTGGAAGGGGGGTTGGACTAGATGATCTCCGGAGGTCCCTTCCAACCCTGACCATTCTGTGATTCTGTGATTCTGTAAATAAATATTACCAAAGGTTGCCTATTAAGGATTAATTGTATTTTTGTCAGTTTTTCTTTTTTGTGTGCAGCCTGGAATTATCTTTATGGGGATAGTTATTTTTCCATTATTTCTCTTTATTTTTCTTTTTTAATACTCATTTAGATTATGTTTACCTACATAGAATATTGATGAAATGACATAGAATGAATCAAGAGATGGAAAGCCAATATGATTCTGAAATAGGATTTTAATCAGGAATTTAAGTCTTGATTGTTAACATTTTTTTAGCTCCTGTACACTATGAACATTTTAGGAGACATTATGTAGTAGGGACAGGTACTTCCATCCTTCGGTTCAGCACAAAATATTATACAGAATATACAACCTCTGTTTCCTATCACATTAGGATGAAATGTTCTAAAATATCTCTATGAAATACTAGAAGAGATGTCATTTTATTTATAAATAAATTTTAAATATCTAAATAAAAAGGAAAGTAGAAAAGTCTTTTGTCCCTTCTTCTTCATTCCAAAAGGTCGTCTAGGCTCAAGATAGGAGCAAGGAATCAGGCAATGAAGACAGGAAACCTGCATGGATAAGCAAGGAGCTTCTGGAAAAACTTAGATGGAAGAAAGAAGTTTACAGAATGTGGAAAAAGGGACTGGCCACTTGGGAGGAGTATAGGGATATTGTCAGAATATGCAGGGATGTAGCAAGGAAGGATAAGGCCATTTGGAATTAAACCTGGCAAGGAATGTCAAGGACAATAAGAAGGGCTTCTTCAAGTACATCAGTAGCAAAAGGAAGATTAGGGAAAATGTGGGCCCACTACTGAATGAGGTGGGTGTCCTGGTGACAGAGGATGCAGAGAAGGCAGATTTACTGAATGCCTTCTTTGCTTCAGTCTTTACTGCTAAGGCCAGCCCTCAGGAATTCAAGACCCTGGAGGTAAGAGAGAGAGCCTGGAGAGAGGAAGACTCTCCCTTGATCAAGGAGGATCAGGTTAGAGATAATTTAGGCAATCTTGACACCCACAAATCCATGGGCCCTGGTGGGATGCACACGAGTGTTGAGGGACCTGGTGGATGTTATTGCAAAGCAGCTCTCCATCATCTTTGAAAGATCATGGAGAACAGGAGAGGTGCCTGAGGACTAGAGGAAAGCTAATGTCACACCAGTCTTCAAAAAGAGCAAGAAGGAGGACCTGGGAAACTACGGGCCAGTCAGCCTCACCTCCATCCCTGGAAAGGTGATGGAACACCTCATTCTGGATGTCATCTCTAAGCACGCGGAGGAAAATAAAGTTATCGGGAGTGGTCAATATGGATTCATCAAAGGGAAATCATGCTTGACCAATCTGATAGCCTTCTGTGATGGCCTGACTGGCTGGGTGGATGAGTGGAGAGCAGTGGACATTGTCTACGTCGACTTCAGCATGGCTTTTGACACTGTCTCCCATAACACCCTCGTAGGTAAGCTAAGGAAGTGTGGGTGAGGTGGACTGAGAGCTGGCTGAATGGCAGAACTCAGAATATTGTGATCAGTGGTGAAGAGTCCAGCTGGAGGCCTGTAACTAGCGATGTTCCGCATGAGTCAGTACTGGGTCCAGTCTTATTCAACATATTCATCAACAACCTGGAGGAGGGGAGAGTGTACCCTCAGCAAGTTTGCTGATGATGCAAAACTGGGATGAGTGGCTGACACACCAGAAGGCTGTGCAGCCATACAGCGAGACCTGGACAAGCTAGAATGTTGGGTGGAGAGGAACCTAATGAAGTTCAACAAGGGCAAGTGTAGGGTCTTACCCCTAGGGAGGAATAACACCATGCACCAGTATGGGTTAGGGGCTGACCTGCTGGAAAGCAGCTCTATAGAGAGGTACCTGGGAGTCCTGGTGGACAACAAGTTGACCATGAGGCAGCAATGTGCCCTTGTGGCCAAGAAGGTCAGTGGTCTCCTGGGGTGCATTAAAAAGAGCATGGCTGGCAGGTCAAGGGAGGTCATCCTCCCCCTCTACTCTGCCCTGGTGAGGCCACATCTGCAGTACTGTGTCCAGCTCTGGGCCCCCAGCTCAAGACAGACAAGGAACTACTGGAGAGAGTCCAGTGGAGAGCTACAAAAACGATCAAGGGGATGGAGCACCTCTCTTATGAGGAAAGGCGGTGAGATCTGGGTCTGTTTAACCTGGAGAAGGCTGAGAGGGGATCTTATCTACGCTTATAAATATATAAAGGATGGGTGTGAAGAGGATGGGGCCAGACTCTTTTCTGTGGTGCCTGGCGACAGGACAAGGGGCAATGAGCACAAACTGGAACACAGGAAATTCCATCCCAACATGAGGAAAAACTTCTTTACTTTGAGGGTGGCAGAGTACTGGAACAGTCTGCCCAGAGAGGTTGTGGAGTTTCCTTCTCTGAAGATATTAAAAACCTACCTGGATGCATTCCTTTCCAACACACTCTGGGTGAACCTGCTTTGGCAGGGGGGTTGGACTTAATGATCTCCGAAGTTCCCTTCCAACCCTTGCCATTGTGTGATTCTGTGATTCTGTGTGCAGATCTTTCACAGCTGTGCTGTTGTCCAGAAACTAGAAGCACAAAATTTCACAAGCATAGCTAAAAGTAAATTTTTTATTCACAATACTTTGAAGTACATAAAAGATACTTCCACAGCTGCTTTGATTTACCAACATAATTAAATATTCAAAATTCCATTTTCTGAGATTAAATCTTGTAACCCTTTATATTGTCAAAAATTTTAGACAGGTGACATCTGTGATTGAACTAGAATTACTCATTTAAGTAAATCTATGCATATATTTGAGTATTCCAGAGACATTTATCCAGCTCACTTTCTGAAGGTTTTGTTATAGTTTAAACTACATAATAGTTATCTTTAGATTCTCCATGCTTCAGAGGTGCCTTTCTTTGAAAGAACAAGATATCCATTCAGTCATAGCAGGCCATGAAAAGCATAGCATAAGAAACCAGAAAAATTGCTCTCACAATTTTTTCATTGTCTGCAACTGAACACTTGAATATAAAAATATATTTTGTTTTCCTTTAATTGTATTTTTGGCTGATTTTACCCCAGCTTTTCATATGAGATTCAAGCATGAACTTGATGTATTTAAATAAATATTTATACTTTCTAATAGTTGATATGTATAACAGAGTTAATGTAAGTATAAAAAATCCTTATGACATTGATATAACATAGACACCACTAAACATGGTCAGAGGAATGAGAAATAACTGTATGAGTACAATGGGGAAGACTGGAAAAACACAGTTCTGTAGATCTGGCTGCTTTGTTCATGTCAGTGCCTCACAGGGAGTTGGAAAGTTCAGCCAAATGCCTGAACTCTTCCAGATGAGAGACCTGGACTCAGAGTAGGGCTTTCTGTCGGCCAGCGCTGCTAAGGAGGTTGGAGTACTGAACTGCCATTTGCAAAGGTCAGCTTCTCTTGTAGAGCACCTCAGCACTTAACATGAGTTGGCTGAATCCACCATCTAGGAAGGGCATGACTTCTTACATATCAATATACATTGAGAAAGATACATCCTCCCTAACTAACAGGAGCAGTGGAAGAAAAAAAGCAGCCTTAAACATTTATGTTTGTCAAATTTTAATGAAGTGTAACTTACATGACAGGAGACATTAAAATCAAGGGGTACAATGAAATTGCTGAGCGGATCAGCCAGGGATATTAAACTTTTTATAGCAAAAAAACCAACAGCCATATAATTCCTAAATTATGTCTTGCCCAGGTAAACAAGCAGGACATGACTTCATAACTTGTAGATCACAAGTTCAGCAGGGATGATACAATTTGTGGTTTCCATGCTAAGGATAGGGGTGCTTCCTCCTTCAGGCTCGACACTAGGTTTCCCACAGCAGAGTCTGAGGCATTGGATTTTATAAAATAATTAATTTAATTGAAAAGTACAGCAGCAAGGACAGCCTGGGCTGGTTGCCTCCAAAGAAAGGGACCCTGAACAAAGATATCCCTGGGCAATTGCACCCTGTGATCTGTACACCCACCCCTCGTGCTCTTCACTCACTGTCCACGCGTCTTTTAGTCCAATGGTGATTTTTGGTCTGGGGTCTTCTAAGTTCTTATTGGATTCTTTTTATGTCTTCAGGCAGGCTCTTGTCTTGTTGATTTGCAATTTCAGCCGAGGGTTGGAACCTCCTTATCTTCTGGTTTATACTCCTTGTGCACCTGCACTCACTGGCAGAACATGGAGGACTGAAGAGTTCCAGACTTGGGAAAAATACTACCAAAACATCAGTGTGATATCAAAACACTTTCCTATACTAAACCCCTAAACACAGCACTGCACCAGCTGCTAGTAAAATTACTAAGAAAAATAACTCTATCGCGGCCTAAAGGCTTCAGCAAATCTAGATACTCATGCTAAGTAAAGCTAAGCAAACAGCACAAGTCACACTATATTATAATCCTAAGTAATTTATCCTAATTAAAACTTACTTATTTATGCTAAACAATTAATACACCTCAAAGTTCATAAACAATTTAAAGCAACAGATTGACACACTTTCTCAAGTATTGTTAGTAAAGCGCTCTGTCCTAAATCGTTTAATCATTTAGTTTTTAAGACTTGTTTTCCAATTACTTACGGGCTTATGTGTTTATTTTTCTTGAGAAGGAGGTCAGAATGCTTTTTTAAGCTTTTATTCATGGTGATTAATTAAAAATAAAATCTTTTGAGAGGGTACTGGAAAGCATTATTAATAATGTCTTTGATATAATGATGATATCTTGTCTATGTCTTTATGTATTCTTTTCTTCAACTCTCTTGGCTTTGCTTTTCTTTCATATTATTTTTTAATTCTGAATGTGCTTTTCACCTTTCACCAGCTAAATGTTTTGTTTCTGACTTATTAGCTACTTTTAAACCCAATCTTTTTGTAATAATTTCAGTACATAACTGATGACTCATTCTGTTTTTTCTCATATTTTAAGTACAAAATTTTGTCTACCCAAGTCAGATGGCAGCTGGTGTGGTGATAGCCATGTCACATATCATGGATGTTAAGCACAAAACAGAACTGGCAATATGTAAGAAAGACATAATTAACAAAAATGAGTTGAAATATTGCAGCTGTGTCCTGTGGCAATCAGAAGAGACCTATGAATAAAACAAAGCCAGTTATGCTACAGAACACGTGTGTTCTCTTTTGTTCATTTATCTTTTTGATGTTGCAAATCAAACATAATCTATACTGCAAAACCAAGATGAAAAGATGTTAGCAAGACTGCATGGACTTCCCTTTCGGGAATTTTGTTTACAGCAAGATATTCTAACTTTTCTTTTTTTTCTAAATTACAGCCTAAAGCTGTGATAATGATACAAGCAATATTAAATCTGATAAGAGACAAAACTGTGGAATTCATGGACTTCCATGTTCTCCTCAGTAGTAAACAGCCAGAGCTAATCATGGAGTGAGAAAAGGAAAGGCAGGTCAGCACAATCATTGGGTGCAGCATCTGACTTTTTCCTGCATCGTGTTTCTTTGGACGTTAATTGGCGCTGTTAGTTGCAGAACCAGATGCAAGATTTCTTCTGTGGTGATTAAAAATAATCTAGACTCTAGAAGACTTCTGACTTGTTGGCACATCATAGATTACCTAATTATGAGTTAACACGCCATAATCACATATTGTAGTTCAGCTGAAATAATTGTGCAGCTTGATAAATGACCTGTCCCTATATTATTTATTTCCAACAATAAAAATGTCTTCTACAAGAAATAATATAACAAAGACAGTAGAGTTAAAATGTGGCACAGATTAATCACACTAACCCCTCTACCCTCTTTCCCACAAGAGAAATCAGACACACTTCATTACATTTTCTGTCTGTATATATGTCCTAAGGATATAATTATGTCATTACTATTTTCACAATGTCTGCTATGTCCCATTGCTTAATGACTTGTTTTTCAAAGAGATTGGCACATCGTACTAAAATTAAAAGAGGGAACAGTCAGCTTCATTCATTTGTGTAGCCTCTAAACCTATTAATACTGTAACTAGAAAACTTTGACATCTTATACACATCAATCCAGTCACTGGCACAGTGAATTTTAGTCAGTGGCCTTTTTGCCTCATTGGTGTTACTGCTACATTATAAAGCTAGAAATACTGTTTATTTCATGGAGGTGAGTACCAAACTATCCAGCAGCTGAATGGCTAAGCTCTCTGCCACAGATCAAAACATGTGGGCCCGTATGCTGACTATGCCCTTTTAGTGGCTCTGGCTTTTACGAGTACCTGGCAAAGTGGATCAATACAAAAGTTGCTCTAGAGATTGGCAGTTTATTTATATATAAATATATATATATATATATTTACTATATTTACTCTTTACTATACTAATGTTAACGTGTAGCCTAAGCTGAAGTGGATCACATTTGTCTTTTATGTCAACACTGCATCCAAAAATGCCATTATGGTTGTCATACAAACCTACTGATGCTCTAAGCTGCCAGTGCTGAATCTCAGGAGTACCTGGACTCAGCAACTGGCAATATGTGTTATTTGTGGGAAGTGACTGGAGTGCTCTTCACGAGGTCCCTGAGCTGGAACAATGATAAGAGGCTGGTACCTTTTTTCTAGTTGCTTGATATTGCATCGTTCCTAGTGTTGGATGGAAAATGGGTCTCTCTCACTAATGAGCTAGATAACGATAGTCTAGTTGACAGTGAACACAGCAAGGACCTGGGATTACAGTGTCAGGTTCCCATTTCTGATTCCTGAAAGCAGAAATTGGCAAGGCAGGGATTTGTAAATGCGACAAAACCTGCACTGAGGTGGTGGAGAAGTTTCTGTCCCTTTAGCCCTAGTTTTCCACTTAGTCGGTGCTGGTGAAAGCCTGAAATGAGAAAGGCATATGAGGAATATGCAGCAAGCCTCTCATCAGCTCCTGAAGATGTACATATAAGGTACAGGAGGGGAAAATAGCTGTTATAGTACTGGACACATTCCTGACATGATAAAAATTCCTTGAGCAATAGCTCGTTTATTTTAATCTCTGATTCTAAAAGGCAAGTCAGATGAATTTAGTGGCATCAGAATGAGGTGTTACCAGCAGCGCATTTTGTGTGCCTGTCGTCATTTTACCCCACCTGTAGCTCCCCACACTTTCTAACCTGTGCTTGACCCAGGGGTCTAGGCTATCCCTTCACAGTTTTCCCTTCCTGTTTGAACATGGCACTCAAACACTGTAATATTAATGGTAAAAATCCATATAGATGTATGCTGTCCGGTGAAGTTAAAGGCCTCAAATTAGATGAAATGCACTTGAAAAAATTTACTTTAAAACAAAAAATGTAGGAATACACTGAGCTTATCAAAATGATTTTTTCTTATTTTTCTTTCTAAACAAAGTTTTGTTGGAAATTATGTGTTGCAATTCTCTTTTAGTTGTACAAAGAAGCACCAGTAGAGTCATGTATTTTGCCATGCAATAAGTGTATATTAACCTCAGCCTTTTACTGTGTCATCTGTGCTACTGCCATCAGGCAGGAGTTTAACTCTCTACCACTTTCTGCCCCAGTGAATCTGCCTGTGTCGGGTTTACACAACGCTCACACAATCTAAAGTCAGTCCCTACTTGCTTGTTTCCCACTGCTTCTTTTCCTTTTTCCTTTAATCAATGAAATGATTTTTTGCGGTGAAAAACTACCCAGTCTTCTCACAGTTTATTTGCTAGGACTATCGAAACAAGGTGAAATACAAATGAGATTCAGCAGGTACAGCCTAAGTTTTCCTTTGAACTTTCCTTGAAAAAATAGGCAAAAGGAAGCTTATATTTAAACTTATCACAGTATAACAGTATCACAGTATCGTCAGGGTTGGAAGGGACCTCTGGAGATCATCTAAGTCCAACCCCCCTGCCACAGCAGGGACACCTACAGCACGTTGCACAGGACGGCGTCCAGGCGGGTTTTGAACATCTCCAGTGTGGGAGACTCCACAACCTCTCTGGGCAGCCTGTTCCAGTGCTCTGCCACCCTCAGAGTAAAGAAGTTTCTCCTCATGTTAAGATGGAACTTCCTGTGCTCCGGTTTGTGCCCGTTACCTCTAGTCCTATCACTGGGCACCACTGAAAAAAGGCTATTCTCATCTACCTGGCACCCTTCCCTTAAGTATATATAAGTATTGATAAGATCCCCTCTGAGTTTTCTTTTCTCTAGACTAAAAAGACCCAAGTCCCTGAGACTTTCCTCATAAGAAAGATGCTCCAGTCCCCTAATCATCTTTGTAGCTCTTTGCTGGACCCTCTCCAGCAGTTCTCTGTCCTTCTTGAACCGGGGAGCCCAGAACTGGACACAGTACTCCAGATGCGGCCTCACCAGGGCAGAGTAGAAGGGGAGGATGACCTCCCTCGACCTGCTGGCCACACTCTTCTTGATGCACCCCAGGATGCCATTGGCCTTCTTGGCCACCAGGGAACACTGCTGCCTCATGGTCATCCTGTTGTCCACCAGGACTCCCAGGTCCCTTTCTGCACAGCTGCTCCCCAGGAGGTCAGCCCCCAACCTGTACTGATGCATGGGGTTATTCCTCCCCAGATGCAGTACCCTACACTTGCCTTTGTTGAACTTCATCAGGTTTTTTTCTGCCCAACTCTCCAGCCCATCCAGGTCACGCTGTATGGTGTCACAGGCTTCCAGCGTGTCAGCCACCCCTCCCAGTTTTGTATCATCAGCAAACTTGCTGATGGTACACTCTATCCCTTCATCCAGGTCATTGATGAATATATTGACCAGGACTGGACCCAGTACTGACCCCTGAGGGACACCACTTGTTACTGGCCTCCAACTGGACTCTGCACCACTAACCACAACCCTCGGAGCTCTATCATTCAGCCACTGTTCAATCCACCCCACTGTCCCTTCATCTAACCCACAATTCCCAAGCTTTCCTGTGAGAACGATGTGGGAGACAGTGTCGAAAGCCTTGCTGAAGTCAAGGTAGACAACATCCACTGCCCTCCCCTCATCCACCCATCCAGTCATGCCATCATAGAAGGCTATCAGATTAGTCAGACATGACTTCCCCTTGGTGAATCCATGTTGACTACTTCTGAGAACCTTCTTTTCCTCCAGATGTTTTTTTTTTTGTTTGTTTTTGATGCTTATATTTTTGTTTATTACTGAAAAGTGCTAAATTCCTCCCAGTTTACAGCTTCTGAGACAATCTTTATTAGAATATAAGAATATTAGACTATATTAGAATATTATAATATTTTCTGTCGGAAGGGACCTACAATAATCATCTAGTCCAACTGTCTGGCCTCTTCAGGACCGACTAAAAGTTAAAGAATGTTATAAAGAGCATTGTCCAAATGCCTCTTAAACCCTACAGGCTTGGGGCACTGACCACCTTTCTAGGAAGCCTGTTCCAGTGTCTCACCACCCTCTCAGTAAAGAAATGTTTCCTAATGTCAGGTCTGAACCTCCCCTGATGCAGCTTTGAACTGTTCCCACATGTCTTATCACTGGATCCCAGGGAGAACAGCTCAGCACCTCCCTCTCCACTTCACCTCCTCAGGAAACTGTAAAGAGCAATGAGGTCGCCCCTCAGCCTCCTTTTCTCCAAACTAGACAAACAGAGATTCCTCAGCCACTCCTCACAAGACATGCTTTCTGGCCCTTCCACCAGCTCTGTTGCCCTCCTCTGGATGTATTCAAGACCTTCTTACATTCATCTTACATCGTGGGGCCCAGAACTGCACACAGTATTCAAGGTGAGGCCAAACCAATGCTGAATACAGCAGGACAATCACCTCTTTTGACCAGCTGGCAATACTGTGTTTGATGAACCTCAGGATGCGGTTTGTCCTCTTGGCTGCCAGGGCACACTGCTGACTCCTATTGAGCCTGCTGTTGACCAGCACCCCTCGATCCCTTTCTGCTGGCCTGCAGCCATGCCTCTCCCAATTCATACTTGTGTCCAGTGTCACTCCACCCCAGGTGCAGAATCTGGCATTTGGATTTGTTAAATTTCATCCCATTAACCATTGCTCAATGCTCCAAATCTATCTAGATCCCTCTGCAAGGTCTCCTGATCCTCGGGAGAGCCAACAGCACCTCCCAGTTTAGTATCATCGGCAAACTTACTAATGGTGCATTCAAATCCTGCCTCCAGATCACTGATAAAAATATTGGACAGGACTGGCCATAGAACTGAGCCCTGAGGAACACCACTGGTGACTGGCTGTCAGCCAGATGTAGCCCCATTCACTGCAACCCCTTGGGCCCTGCCGTTTGGTCTGGTCATCACCCATCTCACCATGTACCTGCTCATCCCACAGTTGGACAACTTGTCCAGAAGGTTGCTGTGAGGGACGCTATCAAGAGTCTTACTAAAATCCTGAAAAAATACATCCACTGCCTTCCCTTTGTCCACTAAGTGGGTGACCTTATCATAGAAGGATATCAAATCAGTTAAACAGAACTTTCCCATGTTGACTGTGCCTGATTATTGCATTATTCTCTAAATGTCTTTTAGTAGCACCCAGTACAATTTTCTCCACAATTTTTCCAGGATCTGAGGTTAGACTAACAGGTCTATAGTTTCCTGTGTCTTCCCTCATGCCCTCCTTGTAAGTTGGAATAATGCTGGCTAGCTTCCAGTCAGTGTGAACCTCTCTAGACTCCCAAGACCTTTGGCAGATGATTGAGAAGGGTCCTGTTGGAACATCATCTAGCTCAGCATCCCATTGGTCAGAATATAGTCCTAAGTATAGCCAGAGTGTTCCAGAACATGAAAACTATTTACTAAGAACTGCTTATTAAAAAAAAAAAAAAAATTCTCTTTCTTTTTAATTTTTTTTTACTCACCTGAAAGTTCAGTAATGAATTAAATTAATTACTACCTGCCCTTGGTTCTGTTTAATTCTTATCTTTTTCTGAACTGTCTGTGTTACAAGATAGTTTTTTGTGTCTCATACCATCTCTGTTGGCCTTGCTTCTTAGGCTTGTATCTGGGGAGAGAGCAAAAACCAGAATGTGGTTTACGTGAGCTTTAGATACCTAGGTAAAAAAATGTAATTCAAAATACCCACTTTTAAAAATCCCCAAAGGTTTTCATCTAAAGGTTTTCACCTTAAAAAAACCCTATCACAGCAAGTAGTTTTGCATTTTTATCACAAGAGAGAAAAAAATGACTGGCAAGTGGTTTTAATTCCTGCCTTAGACTGAAGTGATTTTTATTCACAGCTTCCAGCTTTAGGAGAATGCCTTATATATCAAGATGGTTCAGAGTGTGCCTCTGTCCCTTTTCTTATTAAAGTCAGGCAAGTCATAGGCAGACAGAGACCATTTAAATGAGGAATGACCATGAATCCAGTGACTCCCAGGGAGTGATAATTCGATAAGCAATTCTTTCTTACATTTCAGGAAGACAAAGATATGTATTTGACTTTACATAGATTTTCAGAAGAAGAAAATCTTAGATAAATGAAGATGACTATTCTTAGATAAACTTAGATGACTATTTTAATAAATGAACTCAATACACAAATACCACTGACATTTTAAAAAAAGTCTGTGAGCAACCTTGTCCATCTTTTTCGTTAGCATGAATTAAGTGTTTGAAGGAAAAATTATAAAATTTACCATTTAAATTCTGTATCAGCAATTTAACTAAGGAACAGTAATATTTTAATTTCCTAATAAATTTTTGCTATAGGGATAAAACAGTGGAGAATATTCTTCTTTCTGTGATGTGTGATAAAAGACTTTCATTTTCCTTGTCTAGGGCAAAAACATGCAATCAGATTTCTTACTTGCAGAACAATTTATAATTGTGAAACCCTGCCCCTGCAAGATGCTTAAGCATTGCAAAACATTAAATTAATTGTGGATTTGGGGTGTTATTTTTGTATGTTTCCCGTTCTGGTTGTTGGGATTTTTTTTCCTTAGCAGAAAATGTCTTTCATCTAACAATCTGAATCCAGTGGCACCTCAAATACAGCAAACAGATACAGCATTTGCCATGGATCACATCATCCTCACTATAATAGCTAAATTTTTCCCCACCACACACAGTCATCACTCCTGCCTATCATTACTGGCAGTCCTACTTGTATGCCCATCTTCTTGCCAAAAGAAAGAAAATTAGGCAATACATCACAGGAAATTCAGGATACTTTGGATCTACAGAAAAAAATGGTTCCTATGACACTGTAGAGTTAATGGGGGGGGCATCCTGACAGCTTTGCTTTCTTTTATATTCATGGGGCTTCAAGTCAATGTAATCCTACTAATTGCAACAGTATTAGTATCTCAAAAAGAGGAAGGTGTTTTTTCAGATTTTAGACATAAACCAAAGTATAGGCACATTTTAATACACAAAAAAGCTGTGCAGAAAATATTGCTATAAATGTGAAGAAAACAATCTAGAGAAAAGGTAAGGATCCCATCGGAAGATTAGCCAGTGACAGAATGAGGAAGGTGATTTAGCTGTCTTCCCACCCACCAGATTATGCATCCACAGGAAACTGGAAGACCTAAATGGCAGAGGAGCCATCAGGCTGGCTGTGAGTGGGACACAGGTATGTTTTTCGCAGCTTTGGACTGGAACTGATTTTTAATAGATAATGCAGCTCTGATTTGAGCTAAAATTGTTGTCATTTTATCGCTGACTAAAACATTCTAATGACTATATCCACATCCACACCTCTATCCCCAGGCAACAGCCTTGTGCAACAAATACAGCTAGATAAACTAAAAATTAAAAAAGCTTTAAATGGTGTTTTTCCTCTGGCTATCACACTCAAGCCAGGCCAATATAAATAGACTTTGTTTTATTGTTGAATTATCTGATTTCTAGGAAAAACATTAGTTTTCTATAATGTCATAAGAGGCCTATAACCAGAGTCAGCTGAGCTTTGCAGAGAGGGAAGACAAGCAGATGTGAAACCCAGCTTGCTCTTCTAATATTTTTTCTTTAAAGTAGGTGACACTTAAAAATGTATTCTGCACACATCTAGTACCTAAGAGCAGAGGATGTGCTGAATTTCTGTAGAATTCACAAGTCTTGTCATTATGACAAAAAGTATGTACTCTCAGGCTTAGAGCTGATGTGTAAACCTTCATGAAGATGGATTCGTCACCATTGCTTACTGCTGGATATTTATCTGGCAATGAAAAACTTAGTCCTTAGTTTAGCAAAGTTCTTTGAACTGGATGTGTTTGCCATTATAAATATAATTTTCTAAATAATTTGCTGAGTTGTGGCAAAAGCTCTAATATTTCTTCTTTTTGACTATGATGCTGACTAATACACAGGGCTCTTCTTTATAGTTTTAGTAGAGGTCAACAGCTTCACAGCAGTGCTCTGTCTTTTATCACGTCACAGACAAAGAATATTTCATCATACGGTATCAAGATTTGGGATTTTTTGCAAAGCACCATATTAATTCCTATCAGTACATGGGTTTTAGAAATTAGTTGATTATGTTCTCATTGGCAGTTGGTATTTGCATTTGGCTGTATTATAGTAATTATTGTTTTTTCATGCTTACACACTAGAAATAATGCTGTAGACTTTGTTAGTTTGCCAAAGTAGTGAATATATGCTTAAACTGTGAAAGAAGTAGAACTATATCTATACTTCTAAGTGCGTAAGAGTGGTTAGGGGAAAAAAAGACATCTTTAAAAGTAACTACTTATTACAATCATACTGGTGAAACAGCTGTATAAACTGAACTCTTGTTTCTAGTTGTCCCAGTTCTGCTGAGGAAAAGAGGATTTTTAAGCCCTTGCTGGCTTTCTCCACATGGGACATTAACTGTGGAACATTCAGGAGTGTGAATTTTCTTCTTTGACACACAAATTTAAGCTGCTGCTGATGTTACTGAATACAGTATTTACACGCATTGATAGAGTGTAAACAAGAGTCTATGGTCAGGCAGCTGATTTGCATCTGGGTCTTTCAAACTTGAGTATTCAGAAGAGCTATAAGCAACCGAAGCCTATTGACCATGTTTGAACAGATTCCGTGGATCCAAAATAGTTTTTCTTAATGATTTAATCTAGGACATATACCGCCGTGTTATTGAAATAAAAGCTTTATACAAAATTAAATCTCTGAAGTTAAGCTAAAATTCCTGAAGTGAACTGTGTAAATACTTGTGAAGTAAACTACCAACTATGAAATGTATCAAAATCATAGTATAGAAGCAATTTGTGTATCTTACTGAAATCATGAAAACATTTACTGCAGTAGATTTCATTTGGGTGCGGTGGGTTGAGCTTGGCTGGCCAACAAGTGCCCACCAAGCCACTCTACCACTCCATCTCCATCTTTGGCCTGTTCCCCTTATTGTCAAAATCCAAAGGCTTTTTTTTTCTGTAGTTCTTCATTTTCTCCTGGAGAAAAGAACTAGGATCATCTGAAGTGCCACAGTTTCTGACACTGAAACAAGATTCAGGCATGTAAGAAGTCTAAAGATGAGGAACTTTTCACAGTTATGGCATATTTGGATTAGTACTGCTGTAGTTCTGCCAACAGAGGACTTCATGCATTAGCAGCTGTATTCCAACACTGCCCCAAGAAATAGGTCACAGCTATTTGTGAACTATTTGACATGCAAAAGAGAAAATTTAGTTAATTCATGGTTTGACAGATATTATTTAATCTTCTCACATATTGAATTCCCTTTGCATCACTAGGTCAAATCTATGCTATATATGAATGTTCCAACTTACAAAGTAGAAATTTTAGAAATTTTTTTCACAGAGGAAATGGATTGCTAACTGAAATAAAAGAGACTGTCAAAAGTCTGCCTATATAACTGTTTCACAACAATCACATCCTGCATTTTCCTGACTCTTAAACTGGGTGTCCTGTTCTGCATTCCATTCTTTTTCAAAAAAAAAAAAAAAAAAAAAGAAACAAACAAAACCCCAAAAAAAGGGTTTTGTTTGATTCATATGTCCAAAAAGAAAAAGACTAAGAGGACCAAATTACCCTAGAAGCAAATGATTGTTAATGAAAGTTGATACAAGCTGATGCACAAGTGAAAAAAGCTGTAGTCTAGCCTTTTAATAATTCCACAGGCTGCATAAGCAGATAAGACGATTCTACACAGATATCAGAAATATTGCTGGGCGCTAAGGCTTTCCAGTATTAAGAGACTTAGTTCACTTAGTTTTCACCATACTCTTCTATTAGCTTTTGCTAGGATTACTCTAACGAGCTGTCCTTCTTCAGGTTGTTGTATGATAAAGTGGGTACTTAGCCACAGTGTTTTGGAATTTTCCTTACTATTTGTCAGCTGGAAAAAATGTGCTTCTGTTTCTTTTGCAACCTTACATGCTTGAAAATAGCTTTTAATTTGATTTTGCAGTTTTCTCTCTACAAACTTTCCTGCCACATCCTAAGGATGTTTGGCTTTGTGTCCTTCAATACTGAATGCCATCTTTGGACTATGTAGCTCTGAAATCAGACCTTCCTGATTGCTGAAGACATAGCACAGGCAATTTCATGGGGAAACATCGTATCTGTGTTAGCACTCAGATGTGCCATCTCAATCATTGCAAGAGGGAGTACTGTTAAAAGAGCATAAATTTATGGTGCTAAAGCGTAGTAGGTTGAGGTTTAAGAAATAAAGGTTATAATCACCAAAATACAAATAATTACATTTGTTCTACTTTGATAACTGATTGTTTAAAACAAAATCTTCCTGAACCTTAATCTTTCAATAGTCAAAACAATGAAAACATTAACAGTAATAATGTATGCAATATTCAAATATTATTTTTTCCCTCTCTAAATGCACATCCATGTGCACAATTGCTTTAGGGCCATGTTTCTCCTTGTTGTAGCTCATTTAAAGTCAAAGCAGTCACACCAAAGACAATTTTTTCACAATGTACTCATCTGTTGCATGTCACAGTGAACCACTTCAGAACAGCCCTGTTGGCTAATTCCACAGATAATCTTTGTGTTTAAAATGGTGAAAACACCTGGAATGGCAATGAGCCTTAGACGTTATGCAGTGTCAGATTCCCACAAAGATTGTCCTCTGGCATAGCCTGATGAGTGTTTAAGCTTTATGTGAAAGGGGAAAAAAAAAAATCAGTCCTAGCCTTTTCGCCATTCTTATTTGAGATAAAGTTTAAGATTTGAGTGTGTGAAGGTCCTTGGAAGAAGCATTTCTTTAGCAAAGAAGATTTAAAAAGAAACAAAGTGAAAGAAAACTCCCTTATATTTTTCTGATTATGCAGCAAAGGCAATCACAACAATATCTTTTTCAAAATGTCAAATGATACACTCTAACTAAGCCCAAACCACCAATTACACCGATAAAGCAGTTTGAGTTTATCAACAAACACCCAGGAGTTCTTATGCTTATACAGCAGTTAATTTTGCTAAAAGTTAAAAAGAAATTGCAAAAACCATAATGAAAAAGTTAATTTACTGATTTTGTCTATGTAAGTATAGAAGTTCTCCTGGGGTTGCAGTTGAGTCTATTCTTATGAATGGTATAATAATGTTACCCAAGAAACCATACAATTACTATTCCTAAGAATAGATTGAGGAGTAACTATTATTTTGTTTTAAGACCTATTGGTTTTAATAGAAAATTGATTCCTACTATGCTAATTATTGTACACATCCATACTGAGAGACAGCCCCTGCCTGGAGGAACATAGACTGAGCACTCTTTAATCATAGGTGATAAAAGATAGGAAAATGTTATTGTTTTCATTTCATAGACATGAGATACATTTAGGTATAAATTTCACTATGTAGTAACATTCTGGATTTATTGGCTGTATTTATCCCACAGTACTGCTGGTAATGGGTAAACTGTTGAGCAACAACCGTTTCTCTAGGGCTGGGCTAAAATTCATGATTTACCTAGTGAGATCCACCTTTACCATAAGTAAACAAACCAATTTATTTTCTCTTTTGCTAGTGAACTTCTAAAATTTGCAGAGACTAGAGGTATTCTTTTCTCTGTGTTCAAAAAAGATTTTGTTCTCTCCGTGAGAAGTAGGAAATCAATATGCCTCTTTCAAAGTAAATGTTACAATAGATGAGAACACAGTTCTTTTCCTACAGTCGTACATTTTCCATCTGTCAATTTGTCTTGCATGGGAAGGATATATTTCATTGGATTTTTCTCTTTTTATGTCTTCTATAGCATCCCAGAATAGAGGTAAGTTCAATTAAGTAACTGTGAGGAAGGTAATCACTATCAGAGAAACTAATAATTTTTTGTATGTCCTTGAGTTGCAACACAAGTCAGAAAGAATTGACACTTTTTAGTGACTTGACCATCTTTGCATACCTTTTTTCAACTTTACTTTTCTGAATCTTCTGCCCTTTGAAATTTGCTTGTGCAATATTCCCAGAAAGAACCTTAAAAAAGCATCATGTGTGAATATTCAACTACTTAAACTATCCAGAAATGCTCTGAAAAGCAGGGGAACAAGAGCAAGGAGAGGAGAAGAACTCAATTGACCTGTGCTTAAGGTCAGACAGATGAAAAAATCCAAAACTGGCATGGCTGAAATATGAGTGTTTTTCATGTTTGAGCTTTATTTCTAAAAGCGAAGCTATATCAAAAAATGAAACATAATTCTAACAGTGTATAGAAGTCCAGACCAACTAACTCTGTGTAAGTGTTCTTGGGGTAAGAGGTCATCCTAATTTAAGGCAATACCTTGCAGGTTAGAAACCAAAGGTAAAAAAGTTATTTTCTTGTGAGTTATGTAAGAGAGAAGAAACACTTAAAAGCCTTCCTGTGAGTTGAGGGACATGTTCTCAGCATGACCTATACTTTTCCAAGAGGCAAAATAAGGGAGAAAAACAGAGCAGAGCTGAAGGCATTAGTTAGAGGGGCTAGTAGAGTAAGACCATCACAAGAACAGCTAACAAAAGCGTGTCACATCACTTGATCCTCTGAGCCTAAATCAGACTTGTTACCCACTGAGAGTTCAAACCATGAAATATAATTGGAGATTACTGCAGGATGGGGAAAGCAATCTGTTCGTCTTACAGCCACATGCCTAGATGAACAGACTTCAGATTGTTTTATCTATGCATCAGGAAAGAGTGGTTGTAACCTCATTTATCTATCTTATTAAGTTTTTTCTTCTCCCTTAAATATAAATATTATTTGTTGACCATTTTGTTCATGCTAGTGAGCAGGGGAAATTAGAATTTTGAGCACTAGAAAATTACCCTATCCAGTGAGGAAAGTTAAATCCATTTATGATAAGTAAGGTGGGGAGATTTGATCTAGTATTTTTTGTAGAAAGACCCTAAATTTAATGTGATCTTTGTTGCTACCAGTCACATGGTATCACAGTATCACAGTGTCACAGTATCACAGTATCGTCAGGGTTGGAAGGGACCTCTGGAGATCATCTAAGTCCAACCCCCCTGCCACAGCAGGGACACCTACAGCACATTGCACAGGACGGCGTCCAGGCGGGTTTTGAACATCTCCAGTGTGGGAGACTCCACAACCTCTCTGGGCAGCCTGTTCCAGTGCTCTGCCACCCTCAGAGTAAAGAAGTTTCTCCTCATGTTAAGATGGAACTTCCTGTGCTCCGGTTTGTGCCCGTTACCTCTAGTCCTATCACTGGGCACCACTGAAAAAAGGCTATTCTCATTTACCTGGCACCCTCGCCTTAAGTACTTGTAAGTATTGATAAGATCCCCCCGAGTCTTCTTTTTTCTAGACTAAAAAGCCCCAAGTCCCTGAGCCTTTCTTCATAAGAAAGATGCTCCAGTCCCCTAATCATCTTTGTAGCTCTTTGCTGGACCCTCTCCAGCAGTTCTCTGTCCTTCTTGAACCGGGGAGCCCAGAACTGGACACAGTACTCCAGATGCGGCCTCACCAAGGCAGAGTACAGGGGGAGGATGACCTCCCTCGACCTGCTGGCCACACTCTTCTTGATACACCCCAGGATGCCATTGGCCTTCTTGGCCACCAGGGAACACTGCTGCCTCATGGTCATCCTGTTGTCCACCAGGACTCCCAGGTCCCTTTCCACAGAGCTGCTCTCCAGGAGGTCAGCCCCCAACCTGTACTGATGCATGGGGTTATTCCTCCCCAGATGCAGTACCCTACACTTGCCTTTGTTGAACTTCATCAGGTTTTTTTCTACCCAACTCTCCAGCCCATCCAGGTCACGCTGTATGGCAGCACAGCCTTCCAGCATGTCAGTCACCCCTCCCAGTTTTGTGTCATCAGCAAACTTGCTGATGGTACACTCTATCCCTTCATCCAGGTCATTGATGAATATATTGAACAAGACTGGACCCAGTACTGACCCCTGAGGGACACCACTTGTTACTGGCCTCCAACTGGACTCTGCACCACTAACCACAACCCTCTGAGCTCTATCTGTCAACCACTGTTCAATCCACCCCACCGTCCATTCATCTAACCCATACTTCCTAACCTTGTCTGTGAGGATGATGTGGGAGACAGTGTCGAAAGCCTTGCTGAAGTCAAGGTAGACAACATCCACTGCCCTCCCTTCATCCACCCATCCAGTCACGCCATCATAGAAGGCTATCAGATTAGTCAGACATGACTTCCCTTTGGTCATGACTTCCCAGACATGACATCCTGGCAGAGAAGTCACGAAAGTTTAAAAAATAATAAAAAATAAACTACGCTGCACCAGTCAGGTAAGGGCTGAATGTGTGACATCTGAACACAATACAAATTTGTCTTTTTTCATGATGCAGAGAGTTGTCCTAACTCTTAACGGATACAATGGAAAATAAAAATCTGGTGACAATGTTACAGTGGCAAGAGATAAAAGACATTTAATATTTGATTTGATTGTTATGAATCATTCCTTCTGCTCTGTCCACAAGATGTCAGGAACTTAGATTTATTTTCAGTCATTTGTAAAGTAATTTCCAATCATAGAATACCAGATTGAAAGGGACCTCAAGGGTAATCTGGTCCAACCCTTCTTGGCAAAAGCGTGGTCTAGACAAGATGGCCCAGCACCCTGTCCAGCTGAATCTTAAAAGTGTCTAATGATGGGGAATCCACCACTTCCCTGGGGAGATTATTTCAATGATTGACTGTTCTCCTTGTGAAAAGTTTTCCTCTTGTGTCTAATTGCAACCTCCCCAGGAGTAACTTGTACCCATTACCCCTCATCTTTTCCATGTGACTCCTTGTAGAAAGGGAGTCTCCTTCTTCTTTGTTATCAAACAAGAAATAATGTTTCTAAGTATTTGTACTGCTTGCCGGTGAATATATTGGTGGCAGCTTGATAAGACATTACATATGGAAAAATATCTACCTGGTGAACCTAGAATCTAAATAGAACTAATAATGGTGATCACTTGCCATTTTCCTTTTCAAGGGACTCATTTTGATGACATAAAGGGCTCTGAAAAATATTAATACTAATACTAATACTTAAATCTGTATAACAGGTTTCATCAAAGATCAAGGAGTATGCACTTATGCCCAGGTATGTGTAGTGGGCATCAGGGACACTTCATTGGAGACTCTGCACGCAATGAATATAAATTCTAGACAAATACAGAAAATTCTTCCATTGGGATGTAATTTGCAGGCAGAAAAATGGCATGCCTGGAGAAAGGGACATGTGATATGCTGTGCCTTTGAATCCTAAACTGTGTTTTTCATATTTCTTATCCTGAATGCAGCCTAGTGTACAAAATCATTACATGAATTCCTAATAATTGTGGAGTTATTTCTAAATTAAATGTGACATAACAGCTGTATACTACATGTTTTAGGTCTTCCATACCTAACTGTTTCATTACAGCTCTTTTCAACACTAGGGGTGTAGACTAGACAGTATGTAGAAAATCTATATTAAAAAAATATCTCTTCTAGTACCTAGTTTTTATTAAGTTTTTGTTAAGTGTTCTCCTTCGATCTTATTGTATAAATTCTGTTCTCAGATGAAAGAAATACTTCAAAATAATAGGGATTTTAGTTAAAAAGTTGACAGTTTAAATTTCTTCTAGTTTTTATTATTATTATTATACTATAATAATAGAAGTAATAAAAATCCTACATCCAAAATTTAGCCAAGACAGCTTATAGCTTTTGACGTGTACTATAGATTTGCTAATAAAGAGTGAATAAATGAATATAAAGTAAAGCAACAGTCCACCTTTGATTACCTGTCCTAATAAACCTTAATATGTTGTCATTTCCCTACTGAGTGAACAGGAAGATAAAGATTCCATTCTGAGGAAAATATTTTTTTATGGGCAACATGTATGTAAACTGTATGCTAATTAATTTTCAGTTACATTCTTGCATTATTAACAACCTATATTTTGTACTCTGCAGTGCCATTGTATCTGGTTAAAGACAGCTTTCAAGTTATGCCTTGACAAATTCTTGTCAAGATTATATTCTCTGAAAAGTGTTTCAGAATGCCAGTCTAGTCCATAAGCACGCTTCTAGTCTAGAAAGGCAGGCATAGTTCAACATTGAATCTGTAAATTATCTTGAGGACTGGACGGTTTGCAGAAAGACATGGAAGGTATCTACCTCTAGGTAAGATTAAATACAGCAGACCTTGGTCTTGATCCTGGCTTGTTCAGGATTGCAGTGAAGAGACATTGATGTCCAAATTTTTTTACGTAAAACATATGGAAAGATAATTTTAGGAGGCATTCTCCAGGAAAGGAGATGAATGCATATTTTTTACTTCCAAGGAACTGTTTTCAAGGGAAACAGCAAATTCTACTAACACTTGCTTACAAAGTTTAACTAGCTGTCAGAAAAGTCAACTCAAGATGATGTTTGGAATGTCTTTTACAGAACATTTTCATATTAACCAATTTTCTTCAGCTTTTTAATAACAAAGTTAAAGCAAAAATAATACATGGCTTAGAATTTCCCTTCCCTCCTTTCCTTTGGCATTCCTTCTTAATGTTTTTTGCCCTGTACTGGTAGTATGGGTGGTAACTGGAAAAGAACAAGTTAGGTGAGAAGGGAAACAGAAGAAATATAAAGGGACGATAATTCTCATGTTATTGCAACAATTGAGTTTTGGGGTAGTGGGTGAGGTCTCTATACAATGAAAATCTCAAGCAGCTACCATACATCCTCTGCGACAGCTCCTAGTGTGCTCAAGAGTCTATGCGTTTTCATACATCATAAGCTTGTTCCTAATCCTAATACTAAGATCATAGTTGGAAATGAATGCCCATGTATCTCATGACATGAATGACAAGAAACTTACTGAGGTAGTCTTCAAAAATTTACTAGAATCATCCTGATGGAAGTTGGTCTAATCAAGGGAAACAGCAAAGGACAGATGGAGGCAGTGACTACCTTCACCAGATCAACTGCAGTGGAAGGAATGGGAATGCAGAAGTAGTAAGAAGACCCAAACAGTAAAGAAAACTCTTTTAGCATGAATTGTGTTTGGTGAGATATTCCTTCTGTGTATTACTCCTCATGTCATACTATGTTGAGTTCTTATAGGACCCAGATTAATCATTTGTGATCACTGTTTGCTGTTATTGGTAAGGAGCACTTGAGTTACCCTGGGGAAATATAGAATAAGAAATCTAAATGGTATACACTAATTTGCTTAAAATGGTCATTCTTTTTAAATTAGAGGTCATCATAGAAATCAACAAACAGAAAGTCTTGGAAATGGGAGTGAATATTTTATTAAAGGAATGTATGTATCAATATGGAATTTGGATTGCAGTTATCTTTTCAGCATGGGGTATAGTTGTTTTTTAATACTAATATAATAAATATAAGTTACCAGTGAAAGCTCAGGCTGATTAAAGATGACTTACTTCGTCTACTTTAACTTGTATCCATTTGTGTAATGGATGATGCCATGAATAAGTGTTCAAAGTCTTTGTCGTAAGATTGTGAATTCTTAAAGAAGAAGATTTTTGCAAACCAAATTGTGATCACCCAGGTTCCTTTTCTTAGGAAATGTTCCTAGAACATCTGTGTGCCTTTTTGTCCTGTGGTCAGGCATACAGTAAGTATTCAGACAATAGAAAACCAGAAATTCACTGTTGCTGTGCAGTGTTTGTTCACAATATTCTAAATAATCTATAATTTTGAGATGCTACTTTTTCTGTAGGAAATTATAAATTCATTTTAACTCCGTGCACCCAGACATATGAAATATGTGTCAGAGAATTCTATGTTCAAGATGCCTGTGACTGCATTTTTCCATCAAACTGAAAGGCTGGGTCATTGGTCCGCATTTGTGAGACTATCACATGGCTGAAACAAACCAGAGATGAGTCTGAGCCCATCCATGCTCAAGTATTTAGCCAATACAAGTTACTGATCTTCAGCTTTTAGCCGCTAACAAGGTCTCCTCCATGCAAAACAAGGTAGCAAAATTTTTTATCCCTAAGCCTGGCTGACACAGACAGTATCAGCACAAGGAATGCATAAGCCTGGAACTTACTTGCCTTGAGGCAGTACACATTAGGGAAAAAAAGGGAAATTGGAAAAGGAAAGGGGGCTGAGGAGGCTATATAGTGATTCAACACGTATATCTTGTTTGTTAGACATACCAGAGAACTGTTGAGAAGCAACTGGAATTGTACCGTCATTGGGATAAGATATTTTGTAAGCAACTGTATTTTTCAATTGGGGAAGAGTTATTCTGCAATGTGAGTGGGGAAAACATGCTTTTTGTAGAGCATGTCATTTGGGCATCAGCAACATTTCTGTAATTGGTTTCTTAGTAAGTCGTTTCATCCTTCTGTGAAATGATTGTTTGGGTGTTTGTCTGATCCCTCATACTAATAAATAAAGTGGTGTTTATAGCAGGAAATCCTATCACTATGTGTTTTCAGTACTGGTGCATGGTGTCTGTGCTGTAAGCAGAGAAGCCTAAGTGCAAACTGTCCCTAAATGTTCATCTAAAAGAGAAAAAACACTGGTGTCTGGACAGAATATCACAAGTGTTAAGAAACAGGTAATAACAATCACAGCATAAACAAATTCTAAATGTTTGCTGTTTAACATTTTATGTTGGGGAGGTGAGACAGTGAAAGACTCTGAAGGAAAAAGATTGAATGGGAACAGAAGAATTTAAAACAAAGAGATAAAGTGCATCCTTCGTAGTCCTTCACTGGTGGAAAGGATTTGCTGCTTTTAATATCAGCTACATTAATCTTCTTCCTCACCCTAAGACAATCTCTAGTTTTGTACTGTCTATGTGCCATTAGATACTTCTTGTAGCATCTTAATCCAAGCTAAAAGAACTGCCTCAGCAGCCAAAAAACTAGGGAGTAATATAAATATCTAAGGAAAGATGATTATGCTGGTTCTTGTACAAAATTCTAAAGCACACATATGAAAAAAAATCAGATCAACCTACTAAAATTCTCTGGGTATTCCTTTGCTGGGAAAGCTTAATGTGTGTATGTGTAGAGACACAGATACAAAACGTAGTGTGGGGAGCATAGTAACCAAATGCTCCAACCAAATGTTGCAACCAAATTTCCTCTTATTTATTGTTTCAAGAGCAAATATGCTTTTGAAACCAGGAGGAAATGAGGAGCAATGATGTTAACATGCTCCTGTGAAGAATGAAGTTGCAGACCAGCTCTGTTCATCATAATGGTCAAGAAGTAGCCGATGTTTAGAGGTACATTTGTGCCATAATAATACAGTAATGTGACAAATACCAGTGTTATCTGTTTACTGTTTGATTGCCGGTAGTCCTTCTCTTAACACACCTTTGATTACTTTTTTCTTTCATTTCATTCTGTGATTTCTGTGGGCTTATAAAACATCATGACGTTCTTTATCAACACTTTTTTTTTTTTCTTTTGTTCCCTTCTCTCCTAAAGCAGACAACATGATATTCACACAAGCTATCTTTATAGGACTGACTTGATAAACTGAAACAGTCAGTGCTGAGGCTTTTCAGCTCTGTGGTATATACAACTCACTGGTCCTAGTTCTGCAGGAAGCAAGCTTTAGATTGAGTGTGTTCCCCTGAGCTGTGTTTTACACATGGTCTAATGTTTTACAGAGGAAACCATCTCTTGGATCTCAGGCTTACTGAGGCAGCACCATACTGTCATCTGGTCTGTCTCATGTCCATGAGAGGAGCATTTTGGTGCTTCTGCTTACTGCCCATGTAAGGCTTGGTTGCATTGCTCTTCTCAGTCTGGCATTTGTGAGCAATAACCTGTCCCTGAAAGTCAACCTCCCTTGGCACTCTGAACAATGTTCATTGCACAGCTAGTTTTACTCTAGTAAGGCAGAGAAGTTTTAAAAAAATCTTGCCCCAGTTCAAAGTGATGGCGCAGTCACCTGAGGAGAGGTCTCTGCGAGGAGAAGCATCTGTCTTGGGGCCGTCTGGGGAGCAGGACAGTATTGCTGGGGGTGGCTGGGTGCCCACCTCAGCACTTGTCAGCGTGCATCTGGTAGCACAGAGAGGAAGGATCCAGCAATATGGGCAGGTCCTGCTCTAAATGTCTCTCATGCAACTCACTGCCCTGGGAAATACAGTTAAAACACATATTGACAGTCTAACCTAACAGCTATGTTACTTCTTTGCAGCTCTGAAGCCAATAGCGAAACTCTTCTGGAAACCTCAGACTTTCTTCTTCCGCTTACCCCTCACTTGTGCACCAGGTAACTAATTTCTATCAATACAATAATATAAAAGTGAAAGAAGTGGTATGAATTTAAAGAACCAAATAACAGTGCTTTGGGTTTTCTGTTTTGGAAGAGAGCTTTTAGGTTTAAAAAGGGATTTCTCCAGTTCATGAACTGGAAGAAATTAGAAGAAAATTCCTAGTAATTAAAGTAGAATTCTTGAAAACTTTGATTTATGTTGTTACGAAGTTACCAGTTTCAGGTAGGGATTATATATATAAAAATTTACATATGTATACATAAATACATAAATATACTTATAAGTCTAGTTATATATAAATCTACTTTTAATACATTCACTGCATTTCCATGGCTCCTCTCACAGGATAAATCTGAAGCATGTTGAAATATTTTATTTCCATGGTTTAAAGGGCTACAAAATAGAAAGAAAAGACTTTGTTTTCTAGCTTTTAATGTAGAAGTTACTACAGAACTGTGTATAAACTTAAAAAAAAAAGAAAGAGTGGGAAAATAAATAGCATTTATGCCATTTACTCACTAAACTTGGAAATGTTCCAAGGAAGTCCCTGAAGAATGCTTTAATAAAAGGTTCTGAATTTTAACAGACACATTAATATCATGAATTCTAATAGTGCATTAGCTTACATAATGAAAGGCAGTGTGTGGATTACATATGTTGAGCAGACATTGTTTACCCATTTTAGCAAAAAAATTGATCTTATTTTATTTGTCACAAACTAGTTGCTGTGAGAGGCTTTACTTTCACAAAAATGCTGGTTTTGGAAATAAAGCCTTCTTACGGAGTTTCCATTCCTAGTTGGTTCTTGTTCTTGTGCTGCAATTTGTTATCCCTGTCAGAACAGAGCATCACCATGACACTGATCTGGTTAAATACAAGTTATTTAGTTTTATTTAATTTTTTTGCAACCTTATTTCTAACATAAATAACTTCAGTAATCTCGTTCATATCAAGGTCCCTATAACAGCGATGTTATGTTGGCTACAACTGTACAGCTATAAAGTTATTGTCTCATAAAAGTGCTTTAGGCACTTTATATTAAAAAAAAAACAAACACACAAACCAAAAACCTCAAGACTTTGCATACCTTTCAAAACGTATTGGATTGCATCTCTTTTTAAGTCAATATTTTATTTAATAAGTAGGACTGTAGTGTTTCTGTATAATAAAACTGCCGTTTCCCCTTCCCCCCCCAATATGATGATTACTTAGACTGAAGTGGCGTTGATTGAAGAAAAGACTGAAAACAGTCCATCGTTTATTGAACCAAATTACACCTTTGAGTTTTGTACTATGAATTGCAGGACTTTGATTAAATATATATAGAGAGAGTATATATTTTAGCCTCTGTAAGAAAATATCATGTAAAGTCAAACATTTGAATGCTGAGGGCATAAAAAACTTCTCGGACGAGACATATCTTGAGACTGTCATCTCAGCTGTAGAAACTTCATGGAGGGAATTCTGATAAAGTATTGCTTAATGTTAACTGTGAGAAAATTTTACCTGAGAAAATTTTACCTAAGAAAATTGAAACAGCTTAACTAACAAGAGCATGAAGTTTCATATTTCTGAGCAGCTGACAGTATGGATGAGATTAAGAAGTGAATCTAAACAAATCCAAGCAAACAAGAACTTCCATGAACTCATACTTTCTTCCAGCTTTCTCAGGTCACAGTTTACATTGACCTAGTCCCTTCATTAAATTCATCTTCGTCACAGATGTCATGTGCTAGTTATTTCAGGCAGTTCTCGTGTTATTTATATCCTAGAAGGAAGGAAAAGCAAGAAGAATAAATATTACAAAGAAATAACTTTTTTATAAAAGCATCCCTTTAATTCACTTAGTTGGTAACACTGTGGCTTCCAGTAGTACTGTGTTTTAACCTACAATTGTGTTTTACCTATGTGTCCTATTACACCCTCTTTGCTTCTTTGTTGCTGCTGAGAAAACAAAAGCTGCTTCATGACTTTTTTTAAGCATTTGAACTTGCACCATTCTAAACCAATGACTGTTTTAAAAGAAAATGTCGAGATCAGGGGAAGGCTTATAAATATCTGCTTTAAATAATGGAATTAGAATAGCTCTTTAGACTTTCTGATTTCCTTGAAGAGTATTAGTAACAAGCAGAAAACTTTGTAGATTGTTCTTAAACTTTGAATGAAATTATTTTATCCCTGGTCCACAGTAAGGATGCCTGGAAGAAATTAAAAACTAACAAACCAACCAACAAAACAAAATCCTGACTTTTGGAGAGTTCTTGTTTCTGTAGCGCTTGAAAAGTTATAGTAATAAAAAAGTCTCAACAGTATGCAGGGCTTGAGATGAATTACCTCACTTCAGAGAGGTTCCAGGGTGCGAGTCAGTGGGCCATAGAGGGATGTGATTTGCAAGGAATGGAGGGGAACAAAGATCCACCTGCTAAATGTGAATATGGTTCTGCAATGGTGTTGCCTGTAGTCAGCTCTAAAGAGAATGAACATGTGTGCAACAGCTTTGTCCATCTTAAAAATGACTACTAGATTGTAAAAGAATGAGATGTTGCGTCATTTATATGAACATCACTGATATTACATTAAACCCCTTTTTTGTTTAAAATTGGAGTACATTTTGCTTCTCCAAACTTTAGCTGTAATGAATTAATCAGAAATAATGACAGTAATTGTACTGTAGAACAGCAGTTACACCAACAAACTTTTCGTATTATATTTCCTTTTTTTTCTAGGAGGAGGAAGGAAAGTGAGAAATATTGAAGTTAGAGTATTAAATTTTAATGTCATTCAGTAGCCAACTGGATGCATGAAACAGCTTTTTACTGCCCACAATGATCTTTAGCTTGGTTGTATTATTGAGCAATGCAGCTGGCTACTTTTATGCAGTTATGGATACAAATAAATATAATTTGATTTCTGCTCAGTACCAATACAGCAAAACCAGGGCTAAGCAGTAGTATGTAAATGGAGCTGCATTTTTTCCAGTCACCGCTCGAGTGCATGAGTGCTATTTCATGAGAATCCTCTTTCTAAAACAAGTTACCTTCATAAATAGGGACAAGAAAGCCTGTGTAAATGGAAATATTTTCTTTTTATTCTCTTCCCTTAACAAGTTGAGAATGGCTGCTAATATCTGCCAAATTGAGCTAAGTGACCATTTGCAGCTGTAATTTAAAACATCAATAAGAAATTTTAATTTACATAGTCTTAATGAAGTTTCATATCAGAATTTTTAGATTATTTTCTTAAAAAGAGGTTCATTTTCAGTAGTTGATTAAAAAAATTCAAGGTTATTTTGCTTATTTACTGTTAAATACAGTTCCTGCAGTATATGCGCCTGCCTCTCAAGAGCAGTGTTACAACTATATTTATTTATTTCAGTAACTATAGACTAGCATACCCCAATTCTAAGTTTAAATTTTCTGGTGTTAAATGCTTAATTACTACTTAATTAATGTTTTTTTCATCATTTGGCTTGAAATTGAAATTTATTTTAAAACGTTGTTGCCAACAACTAAGAAATATCATATACACTATTGCACATTCAGAATAAAAGCCATAACATGACCTGTTATTCTATCTTTATAAAGTTTGACATCAGAATTTGACTAAGAATAATTCCTTTGATTCTATATAGAGAATAATAGTTTACTTTCAATACATGCAGCAATGATGCTGCTGTCTTATAAAAACTTGTTTTTCACACCATTTTATTCCCTCATGGTTTAAGATGTTTCAGGTGGTAATTTCTTCTCTCTTGAAATAAAGTTAGATAATATTTTCTGTTTGTGAAAGTGGTTGTGCGGTTGGGAAACACTGAGATTTAATGACCCTAGGTATTCCCCACTCTGGAAGACTGCCACACGGTTCTGAGAGCATAAACTATGTGTACCTGATGCATGGCTGGGTACTATGAAACTCAGCACATCGAGTCACTAATCTAAGAAATCTGTCTTACTAGAGGCCACTCACCCTCTATAAACATTAATCTCATATGCTGTAATGCCCATATAACACCTTCAGTAGGAATGCATGAAAAAAAACCAAGGCTACTGTATTTACCTTCAGTCACCATAATCTACTATATCTGCCTCTAAATTGAATGTCTTGATCAAGCCTTTATGATACATTGTTTTTATAGTTATAAACTAGTAAATTAGGTGGTGACTTTTACATGCAGTATGACATAATAACTGATGTTGCAGAATATTTTATTTAATTTTAACAAATAATTTTATTTAATATTTTATTTAATACCCCTTTAGATAGCTATGCATTTAGTTAACATCCTTTCTTTCTCTGGAAAATGTCAAGTTTTCCAATCAGTAGTTATTTTGCCACTGCTTTCAAAATGCCCATTTCAAGGTATGTGATCTTCTGCTTGTTAATCTTAAGTGTTTGTGTGGAAATGAATGTTCATAGATAGGTTTCAGCTTAGTCTTTCAGTGGCTTTGTACGTTCTTATTTTTAATTGTAATTTATTTTGTGCACAACTTACTTTTTCGTGGATAAGGAAACCAAAGGAAGCCAGTGGCTGTAACGTTCCTTCAAACACATCTTGTAATTACACTTAAATGATCTCAGAGATACTAAGGAATTTGTCATATTCTCTACTTGTTTGGAGGGCACCAGTTTTAGTCTTTCAGGTGCTTAGCTCAGGCTTAGCAGGTAAAAATAACCCAATTTATATACTAACAAAAACATTGCTAACTTATAAGAAACATCATATGTCTGAGGTGAAGTTTCAAAGTATAGGATGCTATCTACAGTTTCAGAAATTTGATTCCAGCATCTTTGTTACCGCTTGGCATCCATTGTGGGGCAGGAACGAAAGATAGATTCTGTTTTCCCCTGTTGACTTTAGCCACACTCTTGCCAAAATCTCAGCATAATGTAAGTGGGAGGCCAGTAGCTTGAAAGATCAGCTTTTCTCTCCTAGCATGGAGGAAAAGCAATAACATTTGTCTTCAGCCAGCTACCCAAATTCCCTACATGTGTATCATCTTTCGGCCACTCAGGAACTTTCTACACCACAAATACTGACCAGCAGTCACTCCTTCCTAGTTCTTCTTCTTTCGTGGAGAAACATGAAAGAGCTCCACACAATGGGAAAACAGTCTCATAGCCTTTTTAACAGGACTGTGCATAGACAGTTGCAACTGTGTAGTCTCCTTCATTTAACTGCTTTTCAGGTCTGTTGTCTTAACACTCCTGCTGTATGAAGGCAGTGTGCTTCTGTGGCTTGTTATTGAAGAAACAAAACTTACGCTAAAAAGTCAGTGGAAAAAAATCTTGATTATATTAAAGAAGAAAAAAAGGCAAAACTTCTTTGTTTTATTTCTGTCTTTTCTCTCTGAAAAAGACTCCAGCCACTGCTGTTAAATGCAGAATGAGTCTCAGTTTGGATCAAAGTGTTCTTATCGGTTTCCTTAGCTGTATCTTCCATTCACTTTTAGTTTTAACTATATTGAAATGGTTGTAGTAGCAGACTGCCAAACTAAAAGTTCCAGTCATTACCAGTATGGTGAGGACACTAAGATGTAAAATAGACATACCTGCTCCAAGAACTTAAGGACATGCATCCTACAAACTTTTACACTTTGGTATAACTGTACTTGCAGTACTAGTCCAGTGGAAATAAATAATACCGCCTTTAGCAGTAAAATTCCAAAAAGGTTAGAGCTTTTGGATAATGGAACCCCAGTTTCACAGTATAATATGTTTTCTTTATGATCAGATATCACTTAGCAATTTAGACAATCTAGGTTTAGTTTTTTAGGTATCTTTACGTTGCGTTTCAGCCTTGTCTTCCTTCCATTGAATCTGTCACTATTTGGTCTGCAAGTAATCTACACTTTTCACTAAGGAAATAAATTACCATTGTAACTATGTAATTTATGTTATCTGAGTTCTGTAGAGGACAGTGCAGTCAGGAATAATTAGATATACAGTGATAAGGTTAATTAAAAATATATAGAATTGACTACTAGAGAATGGGTATTTCGGGAAAGACTTATTTTCAGCATTTGCCATTCAAAGAAAATTACTTGTTACTGGAGTACGAAGAAAACTTTGTGATAAGGAAATGAGACAATGTGAGAATATATAGTGTGGCAACAATGTTCCCTGAAATAAGGGGACATTTGAAATACATGGAAATCTCTGACTAAATGAATTATTAAGAAAAATGCAATTTAATTACTGGTAAACATATATTTTGTGCAAGTCAGAATTAATTGGTTGCTTTTGCTGAACATCAGGTACAGGCAGATTTTACGTAGGAGGCGTCCACCACAATAAGTGATATAAGTAGAGGAGGTAGAAAGTAAAGAAATCTCATGGTTAACTGCAGTTCCTTTGTTCAAGCAAAGGAGTTGTCTGGAGATTTGACATGCTTACTTCATCGTTATGTCTGAACAGATACCAATACTTTATGCACTATGAGATGACTTTTGTTGCTCTTCAAGCTACTGGGAATTCTAGTATTAAGACATCTCCAGCACCAGGCTACTCTCTACCTAAGGATGAAAAAGCTGAGGCCACAAAAGTTTTAGGGTTTTATGTTCAAGGGTCATATATGCTGTGCAGTCAGTCAAGAAAAACTATTCCTGAATACTTGTGTCTATGGATGTTCTTAAAGTATATCTGTAACACACACTGAAGTGTACTATAGAGGCACCTGAGCAATTGTTTGGGTGTGAAAGGCAGTGAATACTTTGTGGCAGCACTCTCTCCAAATAATACCTGTCAAGGTGATATACTTTGCCGTACTGGAACAAGCCTTTTCATTTTCTGGATAAACTTAATAAACATTAGTTAAATTAATAAACATAAAGTATTTTGTCCCAGGGTGTTAATTAACAGTAGCTTTTTCTTTAAAACTTACACTGTGTCTTAATCTGCAAGTGTAGACAAGACTTTAAATGCAATGGGGGTGGGAATACCAATTTATATTCTGTGTCATACGTATGAATAGAAGATATCATCCAATAAACTATTTTTAACTTTCAAAAAGGAATCTTAGCCACATGAAGTCAAATGGGAAATATGTGTTTTTCAGTTTTAACATCTACTCTTAAATTTTTTTCATACATCCCAAATTAAACATAATGGTAACCATATGGCTGTGAAAGAAAACTTCTTTTGTTTTTCTTTAATAGGCATGCCTATTATCTAGGAATATTATTTTAGAATGATATTTCATTTATTATGACACAAATAAAATTTCCAGGTAGGCCTGCTTTTACAATGATAAGTGAAAGCAAACGAAGAATGTTATGACTTATGGAGACTGATTTCCTAAAATTTTCTTGTTCTGCTTTAGTTTTGTTAAAAAGTTGTTTAACTTGTCTACCTGAGCCCCACCGCTTGTCTAACTGAGCCCTAGGGAGGGTAGTTTTTTTATCTGATTTGTTTGTTTGTGGTTTTTTGGTTTTAAGCAAACATATTTTTAAAATATTTTAGATTTTTAGTTTGATTCTTTCAACAACTATGAAAGGTAAGTATCTGATACTCTATGTTTCTACAGTAAAAGGCACACTGTGCACTTCAATTTTTCTAAAAAAAAAAAAGCAATTGTGATGTAGAACAGAAGACAGGTGTGATAAATGATTGGTAATCCTCAATATGCAATCTCTTTACCAAGACTTTTTAAAATCATATTTGAAAATGCAGTTAAGCACTATTTTAAGTAAATCTTTTGGAGAGAGAAAATCCTAGTGCTTTTTGTGTGTGCACGTTGCAGTCTGAAAATCCTTAGTATCAGAGTAGTTAGGGAGTGGAAAAATTTAAGTGACTTTTGTTTTATAGCTAGCAGTGTACAATTCATACTTTTTTTGTTTTATATATATATATATAAATAAATCCTAGACAAGGGTTTTAAAGATGGAAACTTGCAATAACATCCACATGCCACTCTGTCTAGGCTATCATATGATTTAACAGGGCACAATTTAGTATCTGTCATCGGTAATACTAGTGACCAGGGACACCTATAAATATTCTTAGACATTTACCTACAGACTTGTCATTCTTGCAGACTTTCAGCTCTACAAGGTTAATTGCAGTCTGAATTTAGCATTAATTAGGTTGGCTTGAATAGTTTTTAAATAAAAAGCTCAGAGAAAATAGATTTCCAAGTTAGGTTATTTATCTGACGTGTCAGAGTAAGTGAGTGGTACTTACATGACAATAAGTGCAATAACTTAGGTCCTGCCTGAATATAATAATTTCTATTTTGTTTCAATGCTTCTCTGATTTTGTTTTCATCATCATTTAATATTAAAATTGAATTAAATTGCACTGAACATAATATTCAAAGGTTCTTTGAGAAAAGACTTTAAGGTTTACTGTCTGTTCACAAAAAGTGCTTGCTGGTTGTAACCCTGAAATGTGAATAAGGACTTTTTATCAGATGTGCTATGTAACCATACAGAGATAATAAAAAAAACTAACACAATGTACTCTATGGTGTGAAAATTAACAACTGTACTGACTGCCAGTGTGACAGAATAATTTTGAGAATTTAGGGTTTATATACATACCTGTGTACATGACCTATCACTTTTTTTTTTATTATTTTTTAATCAAACACAATAGAAACTACTTCTTTGAACACAAAAAACCCACTTCTTTGTGGTAGCCTCATAAAAGTATATCTGTTCCCTTCAGGGAAATATTATCAACTGTTAAGCTAATTCAGAGGAGAAAAAACAATTTTGGCTTACTTCTGCAGTAAGAAAAAGCTAAATCAGAACCACATGAAATATTTTGCATTGCCTTAGCCATACCAGATCAAGTCTCCTTACAACTTTTTGTTCAAGACCTAGAAATGATTGATAATATGACACAATGGACAGAAGGGGGAAAAAATTATGTATTTGTCTGAGGAATGTTAAAATATTATTAAGTAAATACTTTGTTCCCTCTAGTTTTCTTTCCAGAAGGCCTCTTATCACTCAGAGCACTGAGACAGTGTAAAACATATCAGTTCACCCATGAAGGCAGCTATGTGGGATCCAAGGCTCCTTTCACACTGACCAATGACACAGTTAATAAAGATGATAAAGTGAGAAAAGGGTAAAACTCTTTTACTATTTAACTGTCAACAAATATGTTGTTCTTCAAGTTATTTTTAAAAGACTCTGTCTCCACTACTTATTGAGTAGCTCTATAATAAAAAAGGACAAAAACATGAAGTCTATAAGACAGGAAGTTAATTCTTTCTTAAAATAGGTTAAAGCATTTTTTTATCACTTACTAAGTCAATTATAAAGAAAAAAACCTTTTGAAGTAAGTTAAAAAATGCAATTTGATAGGCATTATATGAAATAGAACAGTGGAAGAGAAAATGGTTTATGTGAACCAATAACGGGGTACAAAACCTTCACACTTAACCTTTTGGATTCAAATCTGGGTGAGGTCAGGATTAATAACCAAGACACAATTTCATCTAGATTTCAAACAGAAGAAGCCTGAAAAGGTCAGTATTGGTATAGGAGTCTAGACTAATATCTTTCCCCTGGACTAACTGTTCACAGAGGTCTCTTCACCAGGGATATAAAGTATAATCCAGAAAAATATTTCAATGGTTACCAGCTCTGCCTGAAGAACAAAATCAAGATCAGTCCTCACTGTACTCAAATACTGGAGTAAATAAAGCCATTTGCAGACTGGAATCTGGGGAAGGAAAACAGGCTAAGGGACAGGGCTAATGAGTTAACTTCTGGCATTAACCTGCCATCTTGCAGTGAAAAAATGCCTCTGGAACCTTTCCTTTATCCATGAGACATGGGATTGGAGATAGTCCAACATCTTGCTTTACTGTCTGCTGCATCAACTGACCATTTAGATGGAAGTCTAAAAAAAGGTTTGCTGGCCTGAGGTGTCATGTCTGTGTTGCACATTTTGAAGGGACCTAATTTTGCAACTGAAAGAGGAGATGTGACAAGCGGAGTTTGAAGCCTGTCTGAGGCTTTCAATAGCACATTGTCAAAAGGCAAGAATGAAAGGTATAATGTTAAAAAGGATCAATGTTTTTGAATTTTTTTTTAAGAAATACAAATGTATTTTCAAGCTGTAATTTGCTTTTCTATAGTTTGTGGATGCATCCTTCACCAATCTGAGAGAAAATTTGATCTGTCAGGATCTGGGACCCTGCCATTGCCTGGTCCAGTGTACTCTAGAGATGGTTGTTATGTTAAGAGAGAGATGCATAAAATTAATCTAAGCTGAGAAAGCACACGACTGCTGCGTTTAGGAAAACTTTTAAAAACATACCTATAAACTGTTACAACAGAGAACTCTGTCACATACATGTGTCTGGTTATGGTTAATGAAAAAATAATATAGTCAATGATAAAATCATGGGATCATTCCTGCTTTTCTTTTTTCTCTTCTGTAAACAAAGCAACTGCGTGGTCTTCATGCAGCTTTCTGTGTGCCTAACAGCTTTGAAACATATTCTAAAAAAGGTAATGTGCTAAACTAAAAGATAAGTTTTGAAATAACAAATAGAGTACTTTAAACATTAAAAGGAATAATGAAGAAAATAATTTCCACTGGGGTCTGTAAAATCTTTGAACTAAAGAGGGATAACAGGTAGGTTTTTGCACTTGATCACAAGATTAAAGTTTCTAAGGAAAAACAAACAAAAAGCCCACACTTTTTTTTTCAATTGAGAACTCCACTGAGATGTTCCTTTCAGAGAGATAACTAACTCCTAAATGCTATCAGGTAATCTGTTATAAGCTGCTTCAGGAAAAAATATGATACACAGAAACTTTACCCCAAGGCATCATAATAATGGTGCTGATTTGTGAGGTTCTCATTTTACCATCTACTTCTGAATTAAACCTCGAATTGGTTTATCCTGCATGAAAACCTCAGCCTTACATGTATTTTCATTGAATCTATGCTAAATTTGCCTGAGTGTCCCAAGCATATACAATTTTCATTAAGGCCTTAATGATTATTGGTGGAGTTAGTGAGATATTATGAAAAGCCACAACTCTCAGAAAGATTGAATGATATCATTACTCAATCATGATGTCATGATTGAATCATTCGATTTAGAAATACATTTGGTATCATCAAACCATCCTGCCCAGAGTTGCACTGTAGTCTGAAGAAATCTGGGAAAGGAGTAAGTGAAGGAAGATTCAAGTAGGGTATGAGAGTGAGTCCAGTGTTGCTTGCTGAAAAAGTTCCATATAAGTAATTGTAGATATTTATGCTAGGGAGGTAGTAGGCATAAAGTTATGACATGATTTTACTGCATGGTAGCTTACTTTGCAAAAAGTTTCCCATGCAGACAAGCCCTCAGTGAGAAAAATTGTACGCTAGGTCTTCCATAAAGAGGACATGATACCAAGCTGTGTGGAGAAATCGACACACTGGAGGGAAGGGATGTCATCCAGAGGGACCGGGACGGGCTGGAGAGGTGGGCCCATGCAAACCTTATGAAGTTCAACAGGGCCAAGTGCAAGATCCTGTATGTGGGTTAGGGCAATTCCATGCACAAATACAGGCTGGGCAGAGACTTGACTGAGAACAACCTTGAGGCGGAGGACTTCGGGGTGTTGGTTGATGAGAAGCTCAATATGAGCTGGCAACGCGGGCTCGCAGCCCAGAAAGCCAACCACATCCTGTGCTGCATCAAAAGAAGTGTGGCCAGCAGGTCGAGGGAGGTGATTCAGCCCCTCCACTGTCTGATGAGACCCCACCTGGAATATTGTATCCAGCTCTGGAGCCCCCAACATAACAAGGACAGGGACCCCTTGGAGCAGGTCCAGAGGAGGGCCACAAAGATGTTCAGAGGGTTGGAGCACCTCTCTTGTGATGACAGGCTGAGAGAGCTGGGGTTGTTCAGCCTGGAGAAGAGAAGGCTCCAGGGAGACCTTATAGCAGCCTTCCAGTACTTAAAGGGAGCCTGCAGGGAAGACGGGGAGGGACTCTTTTTAAGGGAGTGTAGTGATAGGACAAGGGGTAAAGGTTTTAAATTGAAAGAGGTTAGATTTAGACTAGAGATAAGGAAGAAATTCTTTACTGTGAGGGTGGTGAGACAATGGAACAGGTTGCCCAGGGAAGTTGTGGATGCCCCACCCCTGGAAGTGTTCAAGGCCAGGCTGGATGGGGCTTTGAGCAACCTGGCCTAGTGGGAGGTGTCCCTGCCTATGGCAGGGGCGTTGGAACTAGGTGATCTTTAAGGTAATTTCCAAACCAAACCATTCCATGGTTCTAAGATTCTATGAAAGGATTATCTTGAGGAAGTGCAAGATGGATTTTTTATTCACTCTATGCAGAAATTTGGTAGAAAAGCTACGTTTAATGCGTTTCGTTCTTTTCCAAAATGTACCTACTCTTAGCTCTCCCTGTGTAGTTCCTCACAACAAGTTCCTCTAATGTATGTAATATAGGGTATGTGGAAATGGATGAATTAGTGGAATTTGTGATGAATAGTGTGCTCTTCTGAATTTACAGTATGTAAATATCCAACAGTGTTACAGAAGTTTCATGTGCCTGATATGTTTTCTTTTAAAATAAATTCAAAACACATAAAACAATTCTAAAGAGTGGTGAGGAAGGATTCAAAATGATGAGTTTATTAATACTTTTGCTTTGTAAAAACATTGTGGAGACAATCAAATACTTTCTCTAGTCACTTTACATTTGCCTGCTTAACTTTCCCTGAACTGAAACATTTTTGATATATCACTCAACATTGATCACTAGCCTTTGTACAATGTGCCTTTATGAAAGTATTGAACACCGAGGAACAATCAACAGGTTCACTTAAACTGACAATAGTTGGGTGTTACTATTAACAGAGAAGACAAAGAACAGCATATTGACTTACAGCAGTTAATCAAACTACAGTCTGTTGGCTGAAAGTGCTTTTTTCATAATTTTGTCATGCATATTGTACTCCAAACCTTTGTAATCAAACTAAATTCTCAGTGATTTATGATAGTTACATTCAATTCGAGTATGTTATTTTCTGATAGAAAAGAAGAGACTGTAAAGTAGTTCAGTTATGTTTTGCTTTAGGACAGGACTTAATTTAAATAATAAATTCAATAGAATGTAGTGTGTCCAGTTTTTTGGGGAGAAAACTCAAGTTCAAGGTATGAATTAAAAATTCTGTCACGCCCCACATTGACTTCTACAGTTAAAAAATAGATTTGCCCCTAACAACAAAGATATAAGATTCAATTACATGTAAAACTTTCTAGGCTACTCTTACTAAGTCATTATTTCTCCCTTTGCTCAACTTCTTGATGCAAAGGCCACATGCATGATAAGGTGAAACTTTCAAATTTTTAAGAAATAAAACACAAACTTGTTCAGATACATCAGTTCCTAAAATCTTTTGAAAATACCTATTGACCTTAAATGTAAAATATACCTGTTCTTCTCACATGGGTCCATTAATGACTATTTCTGTGTCGTTGTCATACTGCTTCATTTTAGTGTGTTATTAATTTTCCCTTTAGCAAAACATCTAAGTTACATTAAGTCAGTTCCACAGAAGTTTGTAGATAGCTATATTGGTGTAAATATTAATTCTCTGTCATTACAAATGAGAAGAATATTTACTAGGTGTCCATAAAGTTAAATATCTCCAAACACACTTGTCCTCTTCTTTCTTTATTTTAGCCTCCATAGGCTGCAACTCTGTAACTACTTTCATTTTATTTTTCTTCATATTCCTATTAAAAAAATCTGAGGTTTAGTCTGCTCTCCAGGTTTCACTGACACCGCTTTACTTGCTCCTTCACAATAGCTGTTTTTGTAACAGTCCTTTTTCTTTTATCAAGCATATTTCTATTTTGTCTGTGTACTTCTTCCTGTATACTAGCAGTCTCTCCATGTTTTATGCTCCTTACCAATGCCAGCTGTTCCTTCTGCAAGGACACTTCTTTTCTTTCTAGACCCTATCTCTCCTAAAGCCATTTCTTACTCTTCACAAAACCAAAATGTCATCCCATTTATGCTGTACCTCCAGCTAAATTTTCAATCTTCTTATGTTTCACCATGTGTAAGGCTAAAAAATGTACAAATAGTATCCCTAGTCCTGACACATCTCAAGGTTCGTGTGTGTGAAACACTGTTTGTGGTGATGTTACACTGGAGATCAGTCACACCTCTCCCAGGCACCTTCATCAGTCTTGCATAAAACAGACCGCAATAGTGCTAGTGGCATGAAAAAATGCACCCTGCATACAAATAAGGAGTAAGTTGTCTCTTGAACTTAGATTTCCCCCACTCTTCTGAATCCGTTCCATCAAGAGAAGAAATTTGGAATACTCCTGAAAGGAAGTGCTGGGACACCACAGTCCTTAATGATGACAAGCTTGCCATTTGAAGACAACAAAATAAGAAGGCAAACCCTGTCTTGGATCTATGGTAACCAGCTACTTTGCATATACTTAATTGACGTGAGCTTCTGCAATATCAGTAATAATGAGTCCCACTTCATAATTGGGCAAGAGCAGAAAACAGAGAGAAGTACATACGGGGGCAACTGAGCTAGGAGCTCTCTCAGCAATAATTAGGAATGGGTGCAGGTAAGCAGCAGCAGTACTGAAAGAAGAAACCTACTATGCTAATTATTTAAGCTGCCAACATTTTCTCACAGTTTGGGTGGGTTTCCTTCCTCCCCCTCATGTCAATGTTCCTGGAGCAGGTAAGGGGAGCAATGTATGTCAAACCACATTTTCACAACTCTGTCTTTGTTGATGAGTGTATATTTCTCTGTCTTTCTCAACCTGGCACAGCCAGGAAGATAGTGCAAGAAAAATATCTAACAGTATAGAACAGTTAGAAACAGTCAGATTTCTGTCATCCAAATTTCACACACCAGGATCTCTCCTCTCTTTTGCAACAGAAAAGAAGCCAGAATATGTTGCAGGGCTTTTTATGATAGGCTTTTTCAACGAGAAATCACTGAAATATGATGACAGGTCACTGTTTATACAGTGAAATACACAGTTGATTATCAAATTTAAGAAAAGCGAACTTCTGCCTCATCAGCCTTCACATTTTTTATGTGTATTGTTTTATTGGCATTCATCTGTTTGTTGACATGTTCCTGGAATAAGCTTTAAGAAACTTGTTTCACGCTCTTTGGAAACTCACTGAAGAAATAGGTTTTGGCATCCTGAATTATGCGAAATTACATTTCTTACAAAAAATTCTTATAATTTAATTTACTTCTTATGTGAGGGGAGGAGGAAGAAAAATTCCTCTAGCAGTTCAAAATGATACTGTATTTCAATAAAGGTCAATTTATAAGCTTTAGATCAACAGTTTCCAATTTATGGGTGAACTACTAGCATACCTTTTATTTGTTTGATTTCAGGTTCATACTGGAACAAATTGCTATTACTGTTACTAATATTGTTATATATTGATTGGCATTTTTATGACAGCATTGGTTGCCAAACCAACTATTCTTCAAAAGGAGACGTGTAAGCTGCCTACAGCTGATAATGCTGCACAGACAAAAACATTTCCGTGATTTCATTAGTCAATTAGATGTGGACTAAAAGTAGAAACCAAGAAGCAAAAGCTAAACAAGGAAATTAAGTTTCAAAGTGGTCTGCACAAGTAAACAGTCTTCAACTGTAGACCAGTGTCTGTGGATTTGATTACAGGAAGTGAGAAAGACCACAGCAGCTCCTGGAAACCTAAGAAATTAGTAAGAGGAATGTACTACTGCCAGAGCAAATTAGAATAGAAAGATATTTGTCTGGAAGATTGAGGGATGCTTGACTAACTGAGAGGACTTGCATAAAAAAAGATCTCTCTGAGAAGATGCAGTCTGATAGGTACTTGGGAAGTAATAAGTTTCTGAACTGAAGCTGACATGATTAATAAGATCAACTTTAAATGAAGAAATGAAGGAAGAAGTTTGAAAAGAATACTTTAATAAGCAAGGAGTGAACACACTAAAACAATGGAGCTTGACCTATTGATGAAAGATGTAACCAAATATCATAGAGGTAATAGGGATGTGAAGAAATGGAAGCTGTGATTTTACACAGGTAGGTGTCTCAGAAAAAAATGACTTTAAAATTGGCAAAGCAACATTGTAAAATACATATTTTAAGGAAAGATCAAGGCATGGCTTAAATGTATCTTCTTAGAGAGAAGTATAAATGAGGTTCTGCTTAGATAATACTAAGATTCTACTCTAGATTCCTGAGATAAGAACATGATACAGATAGAGACGTCAATTTAGGTGTTAGAATAAAAAATTCTGCTGAGGATTGGGTCATTACAGAGATTTTGATTTACTAGCCACAGGCTGGAGAACAAACGCTACCAACAGGTGGGACCCTGGTATTCATAATACCCAATAAAAGTTTCATAATCATATGGCAAACTATGGTGGGATTTTGTGCATGATTCTGGTAAACAGTGATGAATGCTGAAACACAGAAAACAAATCTTAAGCAATAATGACATGATAGTCCTTATATGAAATGTAAGAGAAACAAAAATTAGCCCATGGGTTAAGATCTTAACTTTTCAAATGAGAAGTTTAAATAAATAGAGGATTCATATGATTAAGACAGGCAGCACTCTGCTGACTGTACATTGAGTCAGTCAGATAGGAGCTAACTCCAATGTGGAAAGTCTGTAGTGTTAGAAAAGTACAATGAGGAGACTCTTTAGAAGACTAAGCCTCAGTGCTTAGCGCTACAATATCAAGAATGTTATGACCAGCAAAAGATGAAACAAAGGGTTTAGGAGAGCTTTCTTGAGGAGCCATAATTTCATGGTTGTCATGTAGGTCAACATTTATACCACTTCTTTGCATATTAAAGAATGTTAAAAGCTGAAAAAAGTAGTGAAGGGTTTTAATGAGAAGTGGGCAAATAGTCCCAAATGCAGGGCAAATACAGGGTTTCCAAAAACCCTGTCACTAAGCTATTCAACATCCACAATCTCTCTGTTAGTATAAAAATTAATGAAAAGAAATATCTTTCCTTAATTATTCCAGGAAATGAAGTTTATATCAGAAGTCAGATTCAGTGACATCCCTTCTGCAATCCACTTTTGGATAACTGCTCTGTGTCACCTAGAACCCCTTCCTGTTACCAAAATATTTTAGAAGTAGTGTTCACCTTCTCATCTTTTTTTTTGAATCCCTAGCAGGACAGGCCTGCCAGTTCATTGTTGTCTCACTCTCCAGTTCCCCTCTGTGTGCAGTAATTGAGACTCATGAGGAAGTCAAGGGGAGAAGCTAGAATAATTTATTGAATATAATTCCACAAAGATGCCTGAAAGGAATTATATTAATCATTTGAGTGTGAACTCTAAACCATAATTATTTCTGATTGCCTCTGTACTTTCAAAATCATGGTAGACTATACACTGAGATTACCAATCAATGCAACTGAATACTTATGCCATTATCCTTTCATGATCTCATACAAAAAATAACAATGTGAGAAGCAGTGATATTTCAAGTCAAGTGTGGGCAACTTATGTCCTGCTTAGGCAATTCAAATAACTTTAATAACATTTACATTTGATAAACATTAACCATACTAGAAAAAAGGAACTCATCTTAATTTTAAATTAGTTTCATATCCTGGCACTAATAAAATTTAACTAGTCTAAACATTAGTCCTTAAACTATGTTACAAATAAAAATTTCATCAAGATCCTGCTTAAATGCTTGAAGCTGGTAGAAACAGGAATTTTATTAATTAAATTTAACTTTAGAATCATAAGTCAAATATTAATATCAGTATTTCACTTGCTGCATGTTTGCTTAAGGGATTTTTTAATGGAATTCCACTGAAAATTCATAATTCAACAATCACTTAAATTAAAAAGTGACTGTAAAAGCTGTATGTTTTTACTGAGTAGATTTATTCCCAGAATAAAGTCAGTCCTTTGTTTGCCCCTTAGGGGAACTAACACCAGAGGTTACAAAAACTGCCTGCTTAATCTGGCAATTTGTCAATGGACACTCATCTCTTACTTTACCTCAGCAAAGACTGGTTTGTAAAAATTGAAATTTTTACTATAGTAAACTGGTCTTGATGAAGGCTTTGTCAGGAAATATTTTTGTAGGTCAGCATGCACTTATTTTTTGCCAAGAGAGTACCCAAACCCATGACCAGACAAGCACTTGCTTGATTTGGGAGGTTGTGGTTCCAAGTTAGACAAAGTAAAGCTTAGAACCTGCATCCTTGCTGACCATCAGGTTAATGGGATTTCAGGGAACATGGCTAGCAAGATTCTCTCTGAAAACTCTACTTTAAGTAAACATGCATATGACCAGAGGGAGAAATTGACTTACCGTGTATTATTGAAAGACTCAGTTTTCATCAGCTGCATTTTCTTCCAAAGCTTGGAACCTTCCCACCTATCTTAACATTGCTTTGTATCAGTGTGTTGAATAATCAAGTACCAATTGCTTCTAATGTCCTCCATGGAGAAGAAAATGGCCTAGTGTTAGAGATCATACATCTTTGTTTCTCCTTTCCCCCATATTGTATCTGTAGTACAGGATTACTGACAGGATAGGACTGCCTCCCCTTTCTTCATCAAAGATAAAGGACAAAGGGAAGCCTGGTTTTTGGGGGTGGGGGTTGGTTGGTTGGTTGTTTTCTCTTTGGTTCCACACACCACCACCCCACCAACCCCCATCAAATTTGGCTGAAAGCAAGGAGAAGTCAGGTTAAAACATTGACAGGGACTAGGGCAAATGATGCTCTAGTGTAGATTTCTACTCTAAACTTTGTAAATTAAAACCCATCACGTTACTGGAAAAATAAACTGATATCTTTTTTGACTTCTAGTTTTACTTAAAGAGCATTGTGGATGTTTCACTACTGAGCGAAATGTAAGAGAGTTTCAGAGACAATATTGCTGCATGTAGAGCTAGAGACTTACCCCTTTTGGAGAAAGACAGGGCTGAGAAGACAACATTTGGATGTGTCAGAGCACATAGCAGAAGTATCACTTTCCAGACAGCAGTACATGACCTTGCACAAGATCCTATGCCTTTGGCATCAAAGGACTGAAGAGAAACAGTGGTGTTGAAAGCATTTACAAACAAGTTGTAGCCGCAGATCTTTGTGATACAGTAGCTGTACTCCACAAATCCAGAATACAGAGAGGTCAGAGCCTGAAGATAGAAGGTTGAAAGGTTTCCAGGGTGTTAGAGTACGTGGGAGTGGTTCTCTCCAGGCAATATTGAAATTTTGGAGTTCAACTCTTCTTTTTAAAGGAAATTGTTGGTTTTGATATCACAGATGGGTGACTACGTGACACTTGTTTCTCCTCTTCAGCTCTCAGCGGTGTACATTAAGAATGCTTGATACACTTAAATTAGAAGAGAAGCAGTGATGTGTAGCAATAAATATCTGGAGTATTTTATTATATATAAGGAATATATATATATTCTAAATAAAACTCAAGATAAAGATAAATCATACATTATGCTGTCTGAACAGGGTTGTCCAAGTCATTAAGCTCTATACCACCGCTTGGTTTGGGTACTGTTTCCACCTGTAGAGTTTGTGCACTTATAATCGATTAACTTAAGTGTTGTACAAAATGCTTTGTCAGTTATCAGGTTTGTTTTATCCTGCAGGCATTAATAAAAGCTTTTCCTAAGTTAAATTTACTTCAGCTGGGCTTTACATGTTTTGAAAACTCAGTGCCTCAATTTATGTGGGATTTACTACATGCTGGCAGTACTAGCACATACTTGTCAGATTAGAATCACAGAATCACGGACTGGTCAGGGTTGGAAGGGACCTCTGGAGATCATGTAGTCCAACCCCCAAGGGGCTGGGACAAAGGGAGATTTTTTAGGGGACAAAGGGAGTCCAAGGGACAAAAGGAGGTTTTTTTAGGGACAAAGTCAGCTTTTATATTTGAGTGATCATCTTTTCAGCTGAAATCAACTTGGGATAACAGATTGGATAAATCTAGGGGAACTAATTTTTCTAGTATCTGAACAAGGAAGCTTAGAGCAACAGAAAATCCCCTGAAACACAATGAGGAAAACAGACGTCCTTGGGAAAAGCTCTTTTGAAGGATTAGTGGAATGGAACAGTCAGCCTTCAACAGTAGGAAGGCTTCAAGGGGCTAGTTTTTGTAGCTTGGAAATATGTTTAGTTTTAACAACAGCAAAGTTAAAAAAACCCAATGAATCAACCAAAAAAATCCCATCCCAAAACAAACAAACAAAAAACTTGAAAAGGAAAACTGGAAGAGAATGATGGAGAAAAAATACTGTGGAGACATGGCAAGTCTAGATTTAGCATGGACCAAATGAGCTCCCCAAAACAGTACGGAAACTACACCAGGACTGAAAGGTATTGGTTTGTGTAGCTCCTTTCTAGTGAAGGTGTCACAATCAGCATCAGAACAGGAAGGTGTAGAGAACTGTACTATGTGTTGTACTCTGATCAGCTTCCATCACTAAATCTTCCCCTGCATGCACACTCATTAGGGGAACACCAGCACTGTAGTCTGGTGACTCTTTGGCAAAAGGCGTTTGAACATCATTTGGCATTAAAGTTATTTGGAACAACTCTTTTAAATATTTGTCTTTATTTATTCCATCCTTATATTTATTTATTCCATCCTTTAAAATTTGGAACTTCATGTACAATTTTGACAATTAAAAACATGGACAAAAACTCCTCTCTTTCACATAATACATCACATTCTCAAACAGAAGTTGAAAGGTTAAGAGGCTACAAGAATAATAGTTTTCCTGGGAAAAAAAAAAAAAAAAAAAAGGTGAGCTAGCCAAACCCCTAACTACAGCAGTTCCTTTTCAGCTACCATAAATGTTTCTATCAGCAAGTCAGCAGTGCCCATGATTAATGGTTTTGTCTTGATCTTACTAAATATGAATTGTCTGTTTTGTGCTACTGCCTATTGTGCTAAGCTGTGAACAGATAAAAGCAAGATCCAGACAGACGGTGGCACCCAGAACATTTAGAGTATTAAAAAAAAAAAGAGAGATATCTGGACTAAGGGTTTTTCTGTGTGACAGGCAAACAAAGCAGCATAGCTTCACCAGTTAATTTAAAAAGATAAAAACTGATTTGAAACAAATAAAATCTCAATGCTGTATACATTCTGAACCTTTATGTCTTGTTTTACTCAGGTTTTGGATATTGTGTTGGTTTTGGCTGGGATAGAGTTAATTTTTCTTCATAGCAGCTTGCATGGTGCTATGTTTTGCATTTGTGATGAAAACAAGTATTCATAATACCAGAACTGTTGAGTTCTGTTGAGCAGTGCTTATACAGCACCAGGGTCTTTTCTGCTTCTCATGCTGCCCCATCCGCATGCAGGCTGGTGGTGCACAAGAATATGGGAGGGGGCAGAGCCGGGACAGCTGACCCCAACTGACCAAAGGGATATCCCATACTATATGGTGTCATGCTCAGTAATAAAATCTGGGGGAAGAAGGAGGAAGTAGGGGATGTTCAGAGTAACAGCATTTGTCTTCCCATGCATGTGACGAAGCCCTGATTTCCTGGAAATAGCTGAACACCTGCCTACCAAAGGGAAGGAGTGAATGAATTGCTTATTTTGCTTTGCTTGCACACACAGCTTTACCTCTTAAACTGTCTTTATCTCAACCCACGGGCAGTGCCACTTTTACCCTTCCAGTTCTCTACCCCATACCCTTGAGGGGGAGTGAGCACTTCTATGGGGCTTATCTGCCTACCAGGCTTAAATCACAACAGATATTCAAAAAATACACATATAGCTTTTAATTCTTGGGGACAGGGGTGAGGGTGGGGGGGCAGGGTAGGGTAATATAGAATCATAGAATCATAGAATTGCTGAGGTTGCTGACCTTTAAGATCATCAAGTCCAACCATTAACCTACCCTAACCAAACCCACTTCTAAACCATGTTCCTAAGTACCACATCTACCCTTTTTTTAAACACCTCCACAGATGGTGAATCCACCACCTCCCTGGGCAGCCTATTCCAATATTTAATAACCCTTTCAGTGAAAAAATGTTTCCTAATATCCAGTCTAAACCTCCCCTGACATAACTTAAACCCATTTCCTCTTGTCCTTTCACTTGTCACCAGGGAGAAGAGGTCAGCCCCCACCTCTCTACAACCTCCTTTCTTTCAGGCAGTTGTAGAGGGTGATAGGGTCTCCTCTCAGCCTCCTCTTCTTCGGGCTAAACAACCCCAGTTCCCTCAGTTGTTCCTTGTAAGATTTGTCCTCCAGACCCCTCACCAGCCTTGTAACCCTTCTCTGGACACGCTCCAACACCTCAATGTCCTTCTTGTAGTGAGGGGCTCAAAATTGAACACAGTACTCGAGGTGGGGCCTCACCAGTGCCGAGTACAGGGGGATGATTACTTCCCTACTCCGGCTCACCACACTATTCCTGATACAGGCCAGGATACTGTTGGCCTTCTTGGCCACCTGGGCACACTGCTGGCTCATATTCAGCCGGCTGTCCACCAACACCCCCAGGTCCTTTTCTGCCGGGCAGCTTTCGAGACACTCCGCCCCAATCCTGTAGCGCTGCATGGGGTTGTTGTGACCCAAATGCAGGACCCAGTGCTTGGCCTTGTTGAACCTCATACCATTGGCCTCAGCCCATCGGCCCAGCCTGTCCAGATCCCTCTGCAGGGCCAGCCTACCCTCAAGCAGATCAACACGCCCGCCTAGTTTGGTGTCATCTGCGAACTTACTGAGGGTGCATTCGATCCCCTCATCCAGGTCACTGATAAAGATATTAAAGAGAACCGGCCCCAGCACCGAGCCCTGGGGGACACCACTTGTGACTGGACACCAGCCGGATTTAGCTCCATTTACCACCACTCCCTGGGCATGGCCATCCAGCCAGTTTTTTACCCAGCAAAAAGTCCATTTGTCTAGGCCATGAGCAGCCAGTTTCTCCAGGAGAATCCTATGGGAAATGGTGTCAAAAGCTTTGCAAAAATCCAGGTAGATAACATCCATAGCTTTTCCCTCATCCACTAAGTGAGTCACCTTATCAGAGAGGGACATCAGTCTTGTCAGGCATGACCTGCCTTTCACAAACCCATGCTGACTGGGCCTGATTAAACCTCTGAACTCAGAAGGTCTATTCTCTAATAGTAAAATTGAGGTTTCATATGTAAACAGACATTCATGTCACTGAAAGCTGTTTCTTATTTCTAGTTGGTTCAGACTAAAGAATCACCAATTTCAATTTCAAAATGTATGGGCTTTATTAATGTTAGAAGAGTTGTGCTATGAATCTTACATATCTGATACATATCTTTAGAAGGTCTTTGCAAAGGAAGTGGAACTTCTGTCGTGCCCAGACAATGTCAAATGGGGAAAAGTTGTTTTATATTTGGAAAAGAAAATCTGGATAAAAGATCAGTTCAAAGAAATATTATTAAAAATTATCCTGGTGTATAGCCTGAGTAGAGAAGAGAAACATATTTTCACAGTTCATTTTTGTTCCTTCAGCTTGAAATTAAGGTCTATAAATCATGTTCTGTAAGAAAAATACTGAGAATTGCTTAGAACCCAGGAAAGAAAACTACAGAAGGGATTGATAACAGAAATAAGTTATCAAACATGAAAAAAACCAGTGTGGGAAGAAATAACAACTACAATTGTCAGTGTCCACCGTTGACAGGACAAGAAGTAACAAGCCTAAATTCTAGTAAATTTCAAGTCAGGCCTTGGGAAGAGTTTTCTTACAGTAACTAAATACTAAGTAAACTCCCTAAGAAGCCTGCAGGATTGATTATCAAAAGTTACATAAACCAAATGCAATTTTCTCAGGGACAGCTTAGGAAAAAAGCTAATCTGTCTTGAACCATTTGAAGCATAGACAATATCTGTTTTCAATGCTTTTATGAATAAGAACTTTGAGTTTGTAATAACACTTAGTGTGAAGACAATATCTTGAAGACAATATTCTACAACCTTAGAATCAGTTTATCTACCAACAAGAATTACCTTGATAATGATTGTTTTCATAGTGTGAAAATATCATTAAGGCTTCCTTCAATATAGGAATTGATGATTCAGAAAAGAGGCCATTTGACTCCATGCCACTGAGGTAGAATAGTATCCTAAGCATTTCTTCCAAAAGAGAAACTTGATAATATCAACACTGTAATAATACTAAGGTATTTTTTACATCAGTTATAATTGACCCTGCTCATATTACCCGCTAGGGTTTAATGTGACCTAACATCTGACAGGTAATCTCCAGATGGGAATGGTTTTCACCTGAAAATCTGAACATGCAGTGAGACAGAAGCCAAAAGGATGAATACAAGAGCACAGCCATTGCAGCAGTAGCACAAAAATACAACTTTTATGTGGTACTGGAGACAAAAGCTCATTGGCTGACATTAATTATAGAAACGGTGTTCCATATTTCTTGAGCTGTTGAAGATGATTTCTCCTTTTCTCTTCTATTTTTTCTTAAATAAAATACACTGTCCCAATGGTCTTGTTGAGTGTGACTTGGACCAAGCAGGTAATGTCCAGAATAACCACAGAACCCATCTATTCTTTTACATTTAATGGCTTTAGGAAAAACATTGACTTCTGAAAGTCCTTTACCTTGTTCTTAGATTACCTTTAATCTCAGTAATTAATGGATTACCAATAATTTTTTTAAACATCAATTTTTATTAGAGGCAAAATAATTTAGAAGATGAAAACCTATTCAGACTAGCAATAGGCTAAGTGCCTTGCAGTTAAACATAGAATCATAGAATCATAGAACGGTTTAGGTTGGAAAGGACCTTGAAGATCATCGAGTTCCAACCCCCCTGCATTATTTCGTATCTTGAATATCAAAGAGAATAAAGAAAGATGGTATGTCTGTAGACAGAAACTCACACAGGTTTCATAATTAACAGAAGGAATTCAAGCCTGTGCTCAGGCACAGACTTATGGCACCCTTGGGATTACAGAAAGCTGGTGGAATCATAGAATCATGGAATGGGTTGGGTTGGAAGGGATCTTTAAAGCTCATCTAGTCCAATCCCCCCCTCGCAATGAACAGGGACATCTCCAACTAGATCAGGTTGCTCAGAGCCCCATCCAACCTGACCTTGAATGTTTCCAGGGATGGGGAATCTGCCACTTCTCTCTGCAACATGTTCCAGTGTTTCACCACTAGCATCATAAAAAATGTCCTCCTTATGTTCAGTCTAGATCTACCCTCTTTTAGTTTAAAACAAGTACCCCTTGTCCTACTGCAACAGGCCCTGCTAAAAAGTTTGCCCACGTCTTTCTTGTAAGCCCCCTCTAAATGCTGAAAGGCCACAATAAGGTCTCCCTGAGGCTTCCTCTCCTCCAGGCTGAATAACCCCAACTGTCTCATCCTGCCCTTGTAGGAGAGGTGCTCCACCCCTCTGATCATTTTGTGGCCCTCCTCTGAACCTGCTCCAACAGGTCCATGCCTTTCCTGTGCTGAGGGCTCCAAAGCTGGACGCAGTACTCCACATGTCACCAGAGCTCTTTTTCCCCATGCGCTTTCCAGAAAAAATTGTATGTATGGAGGATGCTGCCTTGATGTGCAGTATAGCTGTGCAAATGCACTGCAGAGCCCAACAGCCTGGCAGACCCCAATAGTTTGCATGTCTTAAAGTAGTGCAATGGGTAGATGCAGGGCAGGCAGGGAAGGTCAGCAGGCAAGAAACCCATGGGCCAGCGTCAGAAGGGAAGAGGACGTCACCATGGGTGTCTTCTGCAAAAGGCCTGATCAAGATGAGGAAGTGGACAAAGTCATCTTTGCCTTTCATGAAGGTACGACTAGCTCAGTGGAAAAGAGGACAGCAATCAGGAATTTAAATTGACAGTAGCAGGACCTGCAGCATGTTCCTTCATACTGCTGTGGTAGCCAGACCATGAAGGTACAGACTGAATGGGTGGACTACAAGACAGATTAAAACTCTGCATGGCTAGGCTCAGATGGTTGCTGTTCAAAGCCTATCTATCTAATGACTGAGCCCATCTAATGGCTGGTTACAAGTGACATTTCTCAGTGCTTCATCTGAGGTCCAACACTGTTTCACCATCTTTAAATGTGACCAGGGTGTGTGATGTATTAGCAGGCATAAGCATGGCTATGGATAACGGCAAACTGGGAGTAGCAATCTGTGTGCACAGAGCAAGGCTGCCATTCAAGGGCACTCCAACAGACTGGAGGAACTGCCTGGCAGGAGGTGTATTAAGGTCCGCAATGGCAAATGCAAAATATTTTGCCTGAAATTGAATAACCGTGTACAACAGCTGTGCAGAAGAGGACCGGGGTCCTAATGGACAAAAAAAGTGGACATGAGTTTGGCAGTGCAGTCATGTGTCTAAAATCCTTACTAAACTCCAAAAGTAAAAGCATAGCCAGAGGATCAAGAGATCCTCATACTAACTACTTGGATTCTGTATCTTGAATATTTTGTGTCCAATTTGAGACTTCCCAAAGGAAGGGAGACACTAATAAACTGTAGCAATTTCTGAAGAGCGCTTCATGAGCACTTGGGCTATGAGGAGAGGTTGAGGGAGCAGGGCTCTTCTAGCCTGGAGAAGACAAGCAGAAGAAATATCTTGTCACCACATTCATCTACCTGTTAGCAGATTATAAAGAAAATAAAGCTATTTTTTTTTCTAGAAGTGCACAGGGAAAGGATGATGAAAGACAAGACAATCAAAATTCAACAATGCCCTGAACAACCTGCTGAAACCCTAAGGTTATCACCAAGTGCTGGAAGTGGGACCAGATGACCTGAATTATTCTGTGCACATAAAATGTCACAGTGGAGTCATATGTGTGTTAGTAGATGACCAAGTTCACAAGTGTACAAATACATTCAAATATGGAGAAATAATTCAGTAGAGATGAATAATTTAAAATGGTTTTACTCATTTCTTATTAGTTATGGTTAATTATGATGAGCTCTTAGGTATGAGAGGAGCTTTAAATCAGTTTAAATTTTTAAGAGCAAAAGATGTGATAGAGATTTTTTTTTTGCTGTAAGTGTTTTCAGAAATGCAAAAACGATTTAAAAAAGAATCCCAGAGTCTACATTGTTGCAGCTGAACTTCCTTGATTCATGGGAGTAACTGAGTTCTTTTTTTTTTAATTAAGTATATTTTTTTTCCACATCTGCAGTGGCATCTCCCTCCTATAAAAATTTACAACGTAATTTTCCCCAGTGATCTTCCCCAGACCTTCTTTCTGCCAAGTTTCTCTCCTTCACACCATTTTCTTCTCCAAAGAATAATGAACTTCAAGAACAGAAACCAACTAATCTAATTTCCTCAGTTCATTTGAATCCCTGCTGAGCCAAACTTATTTTCACATCCAATGTCTTGACAGTTGATAAATTTCAATGAGAAATCAGTGGTCAGGTGTAATTCAGAAAAGCAACTGAAAAGACAGGCAAGTATTTAAAATAATGTTCATTACTGAAGAAAAAAAGCTTCATTTTTCCCTTTCTAAATATGCATGTTTTTCCTAATGTCAGTTTGAGACTGATTTCATAAATGAAGGTAATGCATACAGACTTTTTTTTCCTCAGTAGCAGCAATGTATTTCCAAACTGCTTTGCTGGAATTATTTTAAAAATTAATAATGTTTCACTGCTTTAGTTTCCAGCTAACTTTCCTTGCTCACTGTCTATTGAGCTGCTAGTCTCAAAATTACAATTTCAGTCAATGAAAAGATTATTGCAAAAGTTTCTAAATTCATTTGATCTTTTCTTTGAATTTAGAAAGTTCACAAATATTACATAGTTCTTTAGTGTGTATTACAATTATTCACTGTTCTTTAAAGAGCAATAAACTGCACTGCACTGTTATATTATGCTGCCTATTCTACAGGTAAGATAGAATAATCAAATAAGCATAGTTCATAAATGGTTGAGATATATTCATATAAGCTGCAGTTCTCTGCCATTTTTAAGACTGATGTGAAATGCATTCTGCATTACTGTTGTTCCCATCAGAGAACAACTGTGTTGATGGGACTTTAGTATAAGCTAGAATGACATATTCCCAGTTATAGTATTTAAGTCTAATTATGCAAACAGTGTTTACCAAACATACTCAATAAACATGTTACTGGTTCTGTCTTACTGAGGCCCCAGTAGCCTATTCCTAGACAGTGTGAGTCCTATTAAAGCTGTCACACACACTTTGAACTTACTATTTTTGGTGCAGGTTATGTGACCTTTCATGAGTCAAATGAGCAAGGATACATGACTGAACATGTGCATTTTTAGTCTATGTGAAGTAAATGTGTTTACCTCCACATTTGCCCTTTCATGAGAGTGTATAAGGAGTCTTTGAATTTCAGATAATAAGATCTAAACCAATTTTGTGTCTATGGTTTATGCTAATTACCAATATTGTTACCTTAGGGGCTTGGGTTTTTTGGGAGGGTGGGTGTGTTATTTCGTGGGGGATTTTTTTAGCTTTTACTATCAATTCTGTTAGATTCTCTATATTTGTATCTAGAAAGACCTTAATGGAAAAACACAGATACTAGATCCAATTAACAAGTAGGAGAACAGGAGTTCTTACAGAGGGCTGTGAGTTTTCAAAGTATTTTTACTTTTTTTGAAAGAACGCCAGATTACCAGCAATCTATTTTTTATGCTTTTGAAACATAAAACCTCTTAAAGGAAATTTAGTCAAAGCAATGTAAGAATATGTTTTTAATTGCATCAATTAATATTGGTTTGAGATTTTCCTGAGTCTCATATCCTTTTCCTGTCCTATGGGAATGACGAGAATTTTTCTTTGAGTAATATTCATTTAATTCTTTTCTCTCTGCATGAGATTTTCCTTCTAGCTCTTCTGTCCTGCAGCTTTCCCTTCTCTGAATGCTTGGTGATACTGAATGTTTTTGCCAGCTATAATAGTTTCATTACACTGACAGAGTTGACTATAACTGCACCTATCTGATAAACTCCCATCACACCTCCATTCCTTCTTATGCCTTGTCATCTAGGCACCTTCCCCAGCTGCACATATGTGTGCCACTTGCAAATCTACCATTTCTACTTGTGCATCTAGACTTTTTCTTCTCTACTAGTTACTTTCTAGGCCACTACACTTCAATGCAGATTAGTACCCAGTGATCACATCAGCTGGATATCTTGTCTTGGTTTTGCCATGTATCGAGGTATGAGGAGCAAGAATGATCTTTGCCCCATATGCTTGGCGATGTTCTATGAATGATAATAATGCAAATAACTGCAGTTCTTTATAGATATAGTCTGCCTCCACCGGTGGTTAGAACTGCATCTTGTTCAAGATTTAGTTCTGTGAATGAGCTTTAGACTCAACATTTAAATGCTTCTGAAAAATTTACCTATGACATATTCAGAATATCTAGTTTAATAATTATTTCTGACAGCAACTTTCTATTTCCAAAAATGTGTCCATTGCTTAACTCAGCCAAGAGCAATTTTAATTGAATGACTCTTTTCAGTTGCATTTCTAAATTGTAGAAATGAGGTTAAAAGCTGGTTGAAAGATGAAATCCCATATGCCTTTCAGGAAGTTACTTGGTTTTAAGTTTGTCATTTCTAGAATTTTTGTCCCATCCTGTCCAGTATTCAAACTTTAACAGGTTGACAGCCTTTCTGAATTTGTAATCCCTTTTAGCAATGTTTTGTGCACACGTACAGCATGTCACCCCTGTTAATCATTCTGCATATTTTTTTTTAATTTTAGAAGGAGGAATAGGGAAGTTGCTACTCTAGAAAAGTAACTCTCTATGGAGTTTTCATCATGGCTCAGCTAATAAATTCATATCAAAACTTATTATATTACTCACTAGACTCTTAAAGAATGGTAGCTGAAACTACTTGCATTTCTCTTGTTTTTGAGATCTCCCTTGTTCATGTTGGATGAAAATTGTTATTATTTTAATTTTACACTGGACATATTTTAGTGTTTTGTATTTTCTCCCTGTGCATTTTTCCTTATTTTCACCCTCCTTTCTGAAATCCTAGCAGCTTCTTTTACATTTACATTTTTAAAGCTCCCATTGGAGAGTAAATTTTTTCCAGTATTTTCCATGCAATGGAGGCAGAGTACAAAACCAAAGAGTTAGACAAAACAATCACATACAAATTAAAACCCAAATGTCTGAATAAATTAGCAAGGTATCCAATAGATAATTTGCATTTATTGGGTTCTAATGTGAAAAAGAATGAATCATCAACACTTAGCAAGACTGGACTTCCAAAAACTCTCCAAAGATATTTCTCCTTTTACAAAACAGGTTTTGCATGGCATCTAAGGATCAGTGAGATGATAAAGTTTGCTATGGATCAGACCAATGGTCCACTTAATTCATAATAATTCTAACAGTGCTAGTACCAGCAACTTATAGTAAATAAGTTTCTTTTTAAACATTCCCTTTCCCTTGATGTAGGTGATGGTTTATGCACAAGAAATATAGGGTTTTAGTATCCTTTCAAACAGTTTGGGGAGCATTTTTCATCTCTGAATAAATGGTAAAGTAGCAAGCTCTTAAAGGTAAATTTGGTGCAATAACTTATATAGGCTTAATTCCCCTTTGTTACAAATCCTGATTTAGGATCTTGCTGACTAACCCAGTTTGTCATGAATGGGTGATTTAGATCACTTGAAGAACCACTGCCAAAGGTGTTAGCAAAGTGGTTTTAATATGATGTAGTAAAAGTGTGACTTAACAAAGTTTGATGGCAAGGTTCGCTCTATTAATTACTGCATGGAAAAACACACAAAGGAAAATTGAGACACGCTTAAGTTAGAATGATTCACAGAGAGACTGGGGATACATGCAAATCAGAATGGACCCCCTTACTTTCTAAACTCCTTCTCAGAGAGGAGTCTAGGTGTGGCTGGATATAGACTTAGTCCCAGACTTGGTCAATGGTTTATGTCTAAGGCATTATACATGCAAAATTCATGTAATGTTTCATTAGCATCAATTCAGCATGAAATCAAAGTTACCAAGGCAAAATCAAAGTTATCTTACTGCAGTGTTGATATTGGTTGCTCACCACAGATCCACTATTGGTAAAAGGTCTCTCTGCCTCGAGGAGCAAACTTGAGAGGCTTCCCAGCTCAAGAGGAGATCAATGCCATGCAGCCACACTGCCTGGCAGGGAGACCTCAAAGAATGCTCACTTAGGCTGTCATATTTATGGCATAAAGTGATTGGCTGATAGTCGAATTACATGCACTGGGAATGGTATGCATGAGGCTCCTTCTATCCAAAAGTTTCTTTGTTCCTTGATTAAAGAGTCTTGGAAAGCCACCCAGTATTCATATGTTAATCTCATGATCAGTGCTCCGATGTCATATGCATCGATATTCACTGTGTCACTCTGCTCCTTTGTGGATTTTCAGAGAACATATTGAAACTAGAGTTCTTGGCCTGGCAACAGCCCAGGCCTTTACCTCCTTTGGAGCCTGTACCAAACTCCTGCTAGTTTGGTTAAGAGGTTGAGTGCATCCGTCACACCATTATGTGGAAGAAAATTTGCAATCTTTTCTTCCCAGTTGCCAGCTATCCTCCGAGTTTGCTGAATGTTCCCTTTTTCTTACTTTGTGGAAAGTACAAAATAAAATCCTAGTGCTAGTAATGCTTATTGTCTTGCTTGATTTTATCAAGTCCTCCTTTACTCATCTTCTCTTGGAAATAAAGATTCTAATCCTTTCTATTTCTTTTAAGATTGCCTATATCAGAATGAGTATTTCTGTTGCTGTAGCATCTCCTATGAACCTTTCATTTCAGGTTCACAGATTTTGTGAAATTCACAATGTAAAGTGTCAAGACTGGCTGAGATAAAAGTACACTCTAAGACATTTTCTGAATAAATGGAAAGAGCTTTTTTCAAGGACTTACCCCTACTTACAGATCAACAGGAATAGAAACAGAATGAACAGATAGAAAGGTTAAGACTGTCACCCTGCTGTTAAATTAACCTTGGAGCAATATCTGTTCTGGCAGATCCGGTTGTATAGTTGGAGTCTAACTCCAGCGTATTCATGTCTACACTGACGTAATAAATCAGGTTTTAGGAACAAACTAAGCCTACAGGTTCCATCTCAAATACCTGCTGGGAAGATTCAAAGGTAGAATAAGCAGAAGTCTCTCACCAAGGGTGTTCATTGTCCAACACTACTTCACCACCTAGATAATGCTCCTTGCCGTTCCCCATAAATAAACCTCCAGCTCCTCTCTGTCCCTTCAAAATCTCTCCCGCTTTCTAAAGGAAAACTCAATAGTTCTGTTGGATCATCATCCACAAATGGTAATTGTTTTCCTTCATCTTTGAAGATGTTTAGGTTTAAAAAAAAACAGCAAAACCAACCAAAACCAAAGGTAAATTTCAAAAAGTTTTAAAATGCCTATCTGATATATTTGATATCGACAGAATGGTTTTGGCTGAAGAAGACACAGAAGTTTGTACGTCCTCCAATCCTAATTCTGTTTTATTGTACAGGATATGAGAGTTCATGTATGATGCTTAAAAGCAGCAGCCTGTTGTGATGCTACTGGTATCACATTCTCACAACATCTTTTAGATTAAAATGTCCAGTTATAAATTTTCATATGTTGCACTGTCAAATGACTCTTCAGGTCTCTAAATAAACTTAGTTTCTTTTCTCTCCTTTGAAGCTGCTGGATCACTCTAATCCTTGCTTCAGAATTTTCTTAAACTAAGATTCTGACAACTAAACTAAATAACGTTTTCACTGATATTCATAAAATGAGGACACAATTAAGCCCAGTTGTTACAATGATCTTACTTTACTCCTTTTCTCTCTTACTTACAACTTTTTAATTAGATGCTTAGATCACATTTGACTTCTGACATCCATTTGGAACAGACTGTTCCATATACCAAACAGTAAGATGAAGTCCCTGATACATGATATTTTGCAGGCTGGTTCACCCGTAAATCTTAGTCAGCAAATAGTCGATTCGTGTATCATTTTTGGTCTCAGGAGTTCTAAAACTTTCTGGTATATTTGACTGTAGAGGTAGCTTTTGGTGCCAGAAACAACAGCCAAATGGCATGTGTTTGGGGTAATAGCTTTAATTGTGCCTTAGTTCCTAAATTTACAACTCTTAATGGCAGAAAATCACCAATAGCATTTCTTCTTTGTGACGTTATCACCATAGCATTGTTAAAGATACCAGGATTAAGATCATACACTGTGCATCAGATTCACTTAATGCTTGATTTTTAAAAAACATATTTTGAAATTATGTGGCATTGCAGGACAAACTTTATAAGTGCAAGTCATAATTTCTTTATTGAAATCATTGTCATTTGGATTTTCTTATTTAGATTAGATTTTCTCCCACAATCAGTCCCTGAATAATGTAGTAACTGTCCCTGAGTAAAAACATTCTGAATAACGTCCACCAATTCTTTTCTTGTAAAGCACTGTTGCTACACATGAGGAAGAAATGAAGAAAGAAATTTAATCTGTTGGAATCAGTTAAGAAACTATTCCCAAGTGGCAGGAACCTAGAATCCTGGTGGTTTTCTTAATTCATCTTGCTTTCTTTCTCCAATGCAAAATATTTAGCTTTTTTAGAGGCATTAGAATATATTTTGCACTTTGTGGTGTGCAGGGGATTGGGGTGACATGAATACTTTGCAAACTCTTGGATGGGATATTGCATAGAGTTTGCACTCAAGACCTTCAGGCAGTCCTTTCTGATTCGTTTTTTCTTATTTGAGGTATTATTCTGAGTCCTGATGGACCTTGTTCCACTGTAGATGTTTTGAGCTTTGTATCTAATCCATCTTTCTGAATCTGTGCCCTCACAGCAGAGAGTTTTCAAGAGTTTGTGTGTGGCCTTGTAGTTCACAACTGGACTGACAGAGATTGCAAAATGTGAACAAGTTACATCTACCTGCAAAGCTGGAGTTACTCTTGGGCTTCATTCCAGTCCTGTCTTAATGTAGAATCCAAACCCTCAAATCTGGGAACTTGTTGAACAAGCCACCAAAAGACAGCACATGCCACAAATAGTCTGAAGGTCCCTGACATCCCAGCTAAGTGTTTATTGACCCACAGTATTGTATGCTCTCCACAGATATTTGAGATTTAAAAAAGACTAGGGAGAGGTCACATGTTCTAAACATGACTCTGGATTTTTAAATTGAAACTAGCCAGAAAAAGAAATATAGGGAATGATTCTGACATATAATTTTTTTAGGAATAACACTCATGGAAATAATTTACTTGACTGTTTTTACCCCCTAACTGTGAAGCTGCAATCAAAAAGCAGGTTTAAATAAATTATAATGGGGTTTTGGTAATCCTACAGTTTTTACGATGGTAAGCACCAGCATGTTTTGTCAAAACCCAGGGCCAAGTAGCAAAGAGTAGTTCTGTGAGTACCTCACGGGAAGAAGGTAACTTTGAGGTAATTTTTTTATGAGGGAGCAGGAAATCCACACAAGCAAGAGCACTTAAGCCTTAGATCTGCCTTTTCTCCTTCTGCAGCTTCTGTTCATGGAGGATCTAAACACCTTTACACACCTGCCTTGTGTATGAACACCATAATTTACATCTGTTATTTAGCTTTATTTTCTATTTTTCTATTTTTAGACTGGTTAAACTTTGGAAAGATTAGTGAGAATCTTTCTGATGCACATAATTTGCCTTTTGGGCAAGACCTGGATTTGCCTGAATTCAGGTTTCTCACTATTGAGGGTACTTGCACATTGCACTTATTTAAGGAGAAAAATGCATTTAACAAAAACTGGGGAAAGTGGAGGCTCAAGGGGATTTTCCTGGTCATAGGATTGTTTAAAATAAGTTAACAACTTGCACCAGCTATATCTTTCAGATATTGTCTGATAGAGAGCTTTTGTCCACAAATTATTTCAAAATGTAAATACCTAACAGTGAAGTAACCTAACAAGACTATGGAAGGATGTTGCTTTTTAAAAGAGACTTCTAGAAGTCTATGCTTTTCACATAAACCCAATAGATTTCACAAAAACATACGGAGGTGTAGTTTATTCCTAACTACATATCACAAATATCCTTCTATAATGGTACTCAGTTTTGTTTTTATTAATATACTGAGGAGCAACCTGAGTATTTCCAGCTCGTTGGTGGGCAATTCAATTCCTCTCCAAAATCAATATTTCTGGTGCAAAATAAGGCTATAAGTGGTAAATGCAAATGTAGAACTCCAGTGCAAAAATGCGTGCTCATTAACACCTGAAAAATGTTTGGCATAATTGCATGCTGTAATCATTACATGTAATGTAATGGCATGTGTTTATGTCCGTTGCAACAATTGTTACAAAATATGCAGTTACACCCACATGTGGAGAAATAGTTGCATGAACTTTTTCTCAATGCATTTAAAATCTAAACAGATGAAATATTCCCACAGTCTGTAGCAGATTCCAAGAAGGCTCTCAGGCAATAATTTCTGAAGTGCTACTACAGATACGATCAAATAGCTTTATTTTTTAAGCCTCAAAATAGATATTTTAAATCATCAGAATCCAATTTATGAACGCTTATTTTTCAGTAAAGAAACAGATTTTTAACACTTATTAAATGTGTATAGAATATGAGTGAAGTCCTCTGAATTCAGGCAAAAATACCTCAATCTTCTTGTTTCCTCATAGAGCACTCTTTTTTTTCTATAATGAAATGAAGAAGCATAGGAAAGTACTTTCATTTATAACTTTCTAAACATTCTTTGGAAATATCTTCTGGAGATAAGACATAAAGACATGAGAGAGTAAATGGTGTATGAAATAAGTAAAGCAGTCTGGGAGTGTGAAATAGCTATAAACATAGTGGAGAAAAGACTTGGGCTTTATAGATATATCTTTTACAGAATATGAAGTAAACCAGCAGCTTTCTCTGAGAGCTTTTCCCAAACCCCAGTTAGGATTAGAAAATAATAAAATGGAATTTAAATGACTAAAGATCTATCCTTTCTGTTCAGCCCTACCTTTGCCAGTTTGAGTAATTATTTAAGCATCATGGGACAGGTACATCAGGGAAGATGGAAACAATCTTAAAATATTTGGTGGTCACTGAATGGTGGGAAGACATTTTTTTGTGAGTCTTCTCATTACTGAAAGGCTTCTCAGACACTGGAACGCATTACCCAGGGCAGTGATGGAGTCCCCATCCCTGGAGGTATTTAAGGATTGTATAGATATAGTGCTTAGGGACGTGGTTTAGTGGTGGGCTTGTCAGTCTTAGGTTAATGATTGGACTAGATGATCTTACAGGTCTTTTCCAATCTAGGAGATTCTGTGATTCTGTGGTTCTCTACCACAAATAAACGGCTCAATTTCCAAACACTTCAAGGTGTGTATAAATTTCTTTGTTTCTCCACAACAGTTCAGAGAGTCTTGAAGACTAGGACAATATTTAATGATATGGAGTTTAATTTTCAGTGACACAGAACAAGTTTCTACTCTGCTGAGGTGGGTTCCTTATTCCATGCATTTTTCTAAAACTTAATTGGGTCTTCAGAAGTCATATGTTAGACTTTTCTCACTAGAGGAAAGAAAGTTTCACTAGATATTATTCAGCCTTTCATCTGTGCATGAACTCTCTAAAAATGGAGAGAAAATGTGGTTCTTAGATTGATACTTTATGAAAAAGCTGGGTTTGAATATATTTCAGACATAAGTAGTGTAACTCAAAATTGTTCTTTGTAGTCAAACGTGACAAAAAGTACTTTTTCAATGCTGAAATATTTTGAAAATAAGTTGCAGAATTAAGACAAGGATGAAACATAATTCACTTATGACATTTAACTTGTTTAAAAAAAAAAGGTTTTATTTATTGGGAGAGGGAGTGCTGCTCTTTCAAAAGCAATACTAATTCTAGTTAAACCTAGCTATTTCTCACTGTTGTAGGATTTTGCACTGTGAAATAACACTAGCCAAGAGATTTTTAGTGATCTGTCCCCGCTTTGCCACTAGCCAATGACTTGACTGCTTGCCTGGAGACTGCAAATAAAAATATAAATGCTTTTTTCAGGGCAATAGTTTGAACTAAAAATCCTCATATTTGAGGATATGATCCTTGGCACTCCTGATCAGCAGTCTTTCAAGAAACATAATGGGTTAGTGTCCTGGATAGATTAGTAGGTGTCTGCCCTACTTGTTTCTTGTAAGACTGAAAAATGTATCCTTTGCCAAATCCCTTTGGGACACTTGACAGGAACAATCAAAGCTCTATTTCTAGCTGATAATTAGTCTATCCTCCTATTTTTGTCTGTTTTACAGAGAAAAGAGAGAAACACGCAGAGGCTTAGTTTTGGATTCTCAGAATTGTACAGTGCTTATTTCTGTTAACTCCTAGTAATTTCAATTTGTGTGAGAGAGGGCTAGATATTTCTTTCTGCATCTCTGAGAAGCCAGGCTAGATCTCCGATAACATACAAGGTCTGCCATGACCAAAGAGTGAAGCCCAGTTTTCCCAAGACCTCAGGTAATTTTCTAACTATTGTAGTGCTCCTGTTTAACCAACATTTCACAACTGCAAATGGAAGATTAAATGAAGCACACGAAATCTGGTCTGTCAGTGACTGACGGATTAGAAGAGAAATATTCACTTCTCTCATGTGTTACTTATCAAACATGAGTTTTGTCAAATTTATTTTTAAAAATTGATGTAGATGACAAGCTGCATAATATGCACTTCTAAAATGCTTGAGCTGTGTAATCACAAAAGCATTTTGCACATAAGCAACCTTGTCATTCTAGGGCTGCACATTTATACTGCAAGCTAATTGTCAAACATTAAAAGAATGTGCCCTGTTACACAAAAGGATGTGAAATTGCTGAAATGCATAAAAGGACAGTACAGACTCGTGTTAACAAGATGCCAAGAAGTGACAACATTACAAAAAGGCACATGCTGCACTAACGGAAGTAGGAGACAGGATTCCTAATCTCTTAAATATCATGACTTTGACTAGGGAAAGTTAGATCATGAAAAACTTTGATCAGGAGAGTTTTAATATAATATGATTTAGACAGATAGGCCAATCGAAAAACTGAGACTTTTGTAATAATATTGTGCTGGTATAAGGCTTCAGGAGAGTCTGTTTCAAAGAATTAAAACACATAAGCCATAGCTACATGAATTATATCTCTCTAAGCAGTCACCAAATAACTTCACCACATGTGGATGACATGAAAACACAGATGTGACCTCTTTTCTGAACCATTTTATCAGGATAACCACAAAAATGTAGAACAGCTTCTTCTGAATTATTTAAATCTTACTGTTCTGTTTTTTTTTATATCACATGATTTCTGCCATTCCATTGCAAGCTATTAATATAGTCTATTCTATAATGTAATGTGCATATTTATGAAGTTATGGTGTATGTATTTAACACACTAAATATTTTGCTTACTTATGCAACATTTATTTAAGGACCACAGCATATATATAGTTGCACCAGACTTACAGCTTCTAGAAGCGTTTTTTGCAGCCTGTTGTTGGCTGTGTCTTCTTATGAATTCTCTCATCTTATGAAAATGGATCAAAATTATGTTCTTGTAAGGCTATTATTCTCAGACTGATGGTGATACTCTCCCAAATTCTTTGTCATGCTCTTTTTTAAGGAAAATAAAGTATATATTAGATATATGATTAGATTAGCCAATCCTAAGTCATCCTTCCTTTTACTTTCTTCTTTTAATGATCAGTGTTCCCTCATTTTTTTTGTCTAGTTGTCCTACACACACATAGTTAAGAAGTCAAGAATATTGCTGGCAATATCCAGATTTGAAAGTCAGATGAAAATCAACAGTGGACAGGGCCTTGGAACTTATTTTACCACAGCAACAGAGAATAATGTGCTGCCTTTAAAAATGTATCTTTAGAAAGGCATAGATCTTGTTACCCCATGAAACCTTTCCCTATAGAAAGATAAAGATTTTAAGAATTACAAGTTTGCAAGGCAATTTTTCCAGTCTTTTGCTTGCATTTTATTTCCTGCTTCCTCCTGTTCTGGTATCTTCTTCTATTAGAAAACCTAAGAATGTTTTTGTTCCTTAGTTTCACTGTTTGTTGACCAGACTTATCCCATTTTCTAACCTGCAGCACCTTACAAACTGGGATAACTCACTAAACAGTTATTGAAAAATCTGCCACAATCAATGACTTATTGTCTCATAAAACCTGAAATTATTATTGTAAATGTTAGTGATCTGTGATTTACTGAGAAGATTAGTGTAACGTAATTCAGTTTTATCATTAATCTAAAAACTCTGTGCACGCTTAATAAAGTTGATGGAAATCAATTTAAACAGTTTAAAAAGATTGTGATTTTGCCTCATGTTAGTAGCAACAGCATAGCTCAAATATAATTATAATGGTATTCTTACATCTAAATGTATTATTGCTAACGAAAACTGCCTTGGAATCCACCTTTCTTCTTTTTTTTCTTTTTTTTTTTTTTTGGAGGGGGGAAGAGAGTTGTTCAGTATTGTCTTAGTATTTACATTGGCCTGTCATACTTAACACAGAAATAAAACATGAGAGGAGAGTTTTGTAAGACTGACATAGAAACCACAAAGACATGATACAATTGAGAAAGACAGTATGCTAAAGGTGGTTGGGTTTCCCTTTACTGACATCCTGTTTGTTCTGTCCCATAGCTCCCATTTTTTAGGCAACCACTTGCCATTTCCCCTTTTCCTGCTTTTCCTCCCATAAAGTCATTCCCAACAGAAATACCCTCCCCAATTGTCCCCGATCCTTATTTCCCTTGTTCCCCTTGTTCCCTTCCCAGAGGTACCTGTAAGTGCATCCTGCCACAAATCACACAGCAAACTTGGCTCTGCTCTTCCAGCATGCCAGTTTTACCCCATGTTTGATTAAACCTGGAGTACTGCGTCCAGCTCTGGAGCCTGCAACATAGGAAAGACATGGACCTGTTGGTGTGGGTCCAGAGGACAGCCACAAAGATGTTCAGAGGGCTGGAGCACCTCTCCTATGAAGACAGGCTGAGAGAGTGGGTGGTGTTTACCCTGGAGAAGAGAACGCTCCAGGGAGACCTTATAGCGGCTTTCCAGCACTTAAAGGGGGCCTACAGGAGAGCTGGGGAAAGACTTTTTACAAGGGCGTGTAGTGATAGGACAAGGGGGAACGGCTTCAAACTGGAAGAGGGTAGATTTAGATTGGATATCAGGAAAAAATTCTTCGCTTTGACTGTGGTGAAACACTGGAACAGGTTGCCCAGAGAAGCTGTGGAAGCTCCATCCCTGGAGGTGTTCAAGGCCAGGCTGGATGGGGCTTTGAGCAACCTGGTCTAGTGGGAGGTGTCCTGCCTACAGCAGGGGGGTTGGAACTAGATGATCTTTAATGTCTCTTCCAACCTAAACCTATGATTCTATGAAAAATAGTTGTGGAAGCAGTTGTGAGCTTCCACAGTCAGAGCTGATGCTTGCTGCTGCTCTCTCCTAACTACAACGTCTCTTCCCAGGCCCTGATACCCATCTGACCTCCTAAGCTTTCCCAGAGCCGGCACCCTGCCCTCAGCCCCATGTAACCACCATTGCTCTGGTTGCCAACACTGCTGCACCTGTCCTACATTCTCCCTTGCTCTGCTGACAGGACTTAAGGCAAGGTTCCCCCTGGCAGGGCTTACAAAACCCAGACTCAGGAGTTCCTTACCAAAGCTGGCACGGAAGAGCCTGTGATGGCAGAAAATGCGGGCATAGCTGGGGAAAAATGGACTGAAAATTATTTGTGAAGTTCATGGAGAAAAATTCTATACAGATTATGCAGAATGTTCTGAGTACCTCATCTATAGAACAGCTGCAGAAAAGCCAGGAATAGGAATCTGAGTGTTGGAGCCCTCATCAAGGAAGAACAGGAACATGAAGAGAGCACAGACACATTTACAAAATCCATCAAGAAGTTACTGTACCTTGGAGCAAAACCTGAGGATGTAGCAATAGCCATGAATAAGGCCCTGAATTACTGAAGTAAATCCTGCTAGGAGACCATCAGAAGTCTTTCGTGAACTATTGTGTATATTCATTGCTCTACACCGATTTGCATCTGTATGTTCCACGCTTAGAACTCGTCCTTCTTTCTTAATTTTTATTGTATTTTATAGAATAATTTTCTCTTCCTATTCTCCCTTGTGAATCTTCTGCTGTTAAGCGTTCTTTTCTCCTGAGTTGTCCTCTTCATTACATAGCAGATGTTTTGTTAGTTCTTAACACAGTATTTATTTGTCTCTTATTTTTTTCTGTGAAACTTATGAGCAACCATACCTTTAAAAAAGTTGTAAACCAACATATCTCAATTTGATTTTTTCCTAGTGATTCTCAGTGCTGTAAGTTCTTTTGTCATATCCTGTTGATTGATTTTTCAGTCACTTACTTACACTTGTTTCTAATTAGTTAAGCAGATATTTAAACTGCATATGCCACTTACTGTACTACTTAGTTACACTGCTACACTAACCTCCTCCCCTTAATTTAGCTTAAAATATTTCAATCCAGATCTTTATAGTTGCAGAAAATAACTAAACATTTACATTCCATTATTAAAGTTTAATGTAAATATTCAATTAACACCTTAATTAAGTTTTCATTGTGAATATTTTAAGGTTCAATCATTTCTTCACTGTTAAATGTTGCAAATCAACTTGGCTAATAAAGACAATTAAAGCTACTTAATAAAATCATATATAGAGAGCAATTTATTTAAATTAAGTTATGGAAAATATCATATGATTCATTTATGATGACAAGTAATAAATGTAGTAATGCTTGGATTGGTTATAATGACACCATTAATAAACTATGTAGAAATTAACCTACATAAAGTTTGTAACTTTTACATCAAAAGCTGAGACCCATTGTATACAGCTACTATAAAATGCACAAAGTTTTAACTGGGTATCAGGGACACCACTCACAGATATGGGAAAAGAAGGCGTAGAAGATGATTAATAGTTTTTGTTCCTGAATTTCATCCACCCTCCTAAGTTTTGAGAGTTCTAGTAAAACAAAATAACACGATCTTATCTTCCAGTTTCAATTTGGAAAATTAGTTGGAACACTTTAAAATATTAGCCTTAAAATGGCTTTTTAAATAACCTTTTAATAAAAATTTTAAAATTAACAAGAAAATACATAATACAACAGCTTGAAAGAAAGTAACGTAAAAGAAATGCCTACTTCAAACAATTAACAATAAAGTATAAAAGTATAAAAAACTAAACTTAAATAATCCACAACAGAAAACAACTACTTTTTAGGAAGAAAAAATTTTTTGTTAATTTTTTAATTGGCTTCAGAATCTTATTCAAAGAATAATGATGCGTTACTGTATGTATTACAGAATAAATGCAAAGCTGCATTGGCTTTATACATAATCTATCCTTATTACATGAAAGAAAGTAAATTTTAGACTTTCTGGCAGCTCTGTAACTATTTTTTTATAATTGCAAAGTCCAGATCTGACAGTGTATGTGGACTAAAAAAGAAGTTATGTAACAACATAAACAGTGTGAAATTATATTTCTGAATAAAACTATAAGGTAGGCAGGTATTGAAGGGTTCCCTTCAATATATGTATAGAACTTTGGTATGTGAAGACCCTTGGTTAGATGTTTAACATGTCTAAACAAAGAACTACACTCAGTCTTGTATAAGAAGATATGTGCTGAAACTCTGATCTGTACTTTCTCATCAGAAAAAAAAAGTATTAAATATATTTCTCTGGTTTGGCATTCTTCTTTCTGAACTGAAATGTGCTGCAAGGCACAACACAAAGAGGTTCAATAAGGTACCGAGATAAGGAATATGATGCCTGGGAGCTTTCATGATATATGTTAGCTATGTTGTTATGTACTAAATTGTAAAGGCAAGGCAAGATATGTTATGACAGATCTTCGTCATATAAAGCTATTTTATTTTTATCTGTAAATTTGTGCGTAGTCTACATCCTTCCTCTTATTCTTTTTCTGATGTCTCCTTATGGTGACACCTTATGGTCACCCTGTCAGTGCTAAAATTCCAGTATTAAATTACAGTAAGGAATGGCCCTTCAGTATATTTTACTGTCAAGATCTATAAGTCTTCTGAGAAATGCGCTAAACTACTTGTAATCCTAGAAGAAACTTATCTCATAGAACAGATTTTTTAACATATAATCCAATTCTAACAAATACTAAGAACCCCAACAGCAAAAGTTGAAAACACAGTAGTTTTGTTGTGCAAATAGAACACATAGTCTCTATATATAATTTCACAGCCTTCAAATAAGAACTACTTGTTACATGAGTCATCTGTTTGATCTCTACAAAAGCCCACAGAGTCACAGAATGGTCAGGGTTGGAAGGGACCTCTGGAGATCATCTAGTCCAACCCCCCTGCCACAGCAGGGACACCTACAGCAGATTGCACAAGACAGCATCCAGGCAGGTGTTGAATGTCTCCAGAGTTGGAGACTCCACAACCTCTCTGGACAGATTTGTCACCCTCAAGGCAAAAAGTTCCTCCTCATGTTAAGATGGAACTTCCTATGCTCAAGTTTGTACCCATTACCTCTTGTTCTATCACTGGGCACCACTGAATAAAGACTATTCCCATCTACCTGGCACCCTCCCTTTAAGTATTTATAAGCATTGGTAAGATCCCCCCTCGGCCTTCTATTCTCCAGATTAAAAAGGCTCAAGTCCCTCAGCCTTTCCTAGTAAGAAAGATGCTCCATCTTTGTAGCCCTTTGCTGGACCCTCTCCAGCAGTTCCCTGTCCTTCTTCAACCGGGGAGCCCAGACCTGGACACAGTACTCCAGATGTGGCCTCACCAGGGCAGAGTAGAGGGGGAGGATGACCTCCCTTGACCTGCTGGCCACACTCTTCTTGATACACCCCAGGATGCCATTGGCCTTCTTGGCCACCAGGGCACATTGCTGGCTCATGGTTATCCTGTTGTCCACCAGGACTCCCAGCTCCCTTTCCATGGAGCTGCTTTTCAGGACGTCAGCTCCTAACCTGTACCAATGCATGGAGTTATTCCTCCCCAGGTGCAGGACCCTACACTTGCCTTTGTTGAATTTCATAAGGTTTCTCTCTTCCCATCTCTCCAGCCTGTCCGGGTTGTGCTAAATGGTGACACAGCCTTCTGCTGTGTCAGCCACCCCTCGCAGTTTTGTTATCAATACATCTCATTTCTTTAGATCATCACAAAAGAAAGTGCCACTAATGTTTGGTGTTGTAAAATTGTAAATTGTAAAATTTGAGGTGATATTTACTGTGGGGGTTTTTTTTCAGTTAGACACTACCTTTCAGGATGCATTTATGGAAGCTAGTAATATGACAAACAATAAGAATGAGAAAAATATTTGTCACAGTATAGGGTAAGAGAGCATATTGGTGCTAAATTATATGTTCTTCATTTTACACTTCTAAACATAATTTTTATCCATCCTCCACTATATTATGAGCTAAGAAAATTTAGGGTTCAGAAGATCTATTCTGTCCAGTTCATTATGCCCTCAAATTTCTTTAGTGGGTTTTTATACTACAAAATTCAGAAAACTGCCTATGTATCTTCATAAAACAAGAACTTTTAGAATTAAAGACAGGTGTCAGAGTAGATAAGAGAGACAGAATTATCTTATTTTCAAAGATTTTTCCTGTATTGATTTTAATCTCTCTGTCCTCAGTAGCAATGACTAAGTGATTCTTAAAGTGTTTTCTGATAAAGGTTCTGTTTCTAGGAAAAACGCAGCAGAACAAGTGCTTGCAAATGATTGACAAGATCCTAACGCAAATGTCTTCCTAGAAATGCAAAAAAAATCTTCAAGTCCCACAGCCAGAGAACAGCAACAGTATGAAGATAAAAGAAAACTAGTTTTTCTGTTTGCTGGAGCTTTGTTGCCATTTTGGTGAGGATTACAAAGGTTTTCCATACAAAGTTTTACAAGTCTTTTCTGGCTATTCAGATTTTTATTAGTGTATTCAAATGTAACTTCAAAACATCTATGCAAGCTGCAATCTAACAGACCATTTTAACTATAGCAACAGTATACATCTGTAAATTTTAGATATGCAGCATATCATGCTTATTAATAAAGTGCAATTACTTGGCAATACTAGCTCTAAGTTCTGTATTGTTAGTGATTTTATTGTATGTTATTACTTATTCTTATCTGTTTACACAAATTACAGTATTTTTAATTCAGTACTGAACTACATTTATAGATGTAATTTCAGTGCTGAATCTATGTTGCAATTTAATAATAAATGGGCTTCAGAATGCTACTTTGTTTAGCATATTGCAAAAGTTTGGAATTGTCAATAAACTCAGGAAACATCTCAATTTTTTTCTGAGGTTTCTGGGACATCTGTTTCTGTTACATAGTGCAGCCAGAGAAATTCAGAAGTGACCTAAAAACTAGGACTAAGCCTTGAATTTAACATGGCAATGGTATTCCAAAACCATGATAAATTGTAACAAATATATTTCTTCTTTCCACTCAGAGAAAAAATAGTTGAAGTTGAAACATACATAACTGTACTGTTCTGTACTCTTCTGGCACTGAATCTCAGGTGGTTGTTGGCTCAAAATCTCCTTGTATCACACCTGACTGTGCAAAAACTGGTTATTGTCGGTTTCCCCCACACATCTTGCTAGGCTTTGGCTATTATATTTTTTCCGAACAGTTTAAATGGCGTCTATGTTGTCTGTTCTCCACTCACAGGCTGCAAATGTGAGTTAAGGTTGAGATCCCAAGATTCTGCTTCTTGGCTCCATGGAAGCATTTAAAGTAACCAAAACTTCTTGTAAGGAAATACTGGAAGGTCTAACTTAACTAGTGGGGCCATAAACAAAATGTTGATTACCTGACTGCTGTAAAATGGTACACACAGCAGTATAACCAACAGTCCTGTGGCATTTTTAAAGCATCGTATATACATCCTGGGACATGCAAGGTCTACAGGGTTGAACAGAATAATTCACATCTCTTGCAGCTGGTTTTGGCTCATTTTGTAAACTCAGGTAGACAGTATTGCATCTGCTTTATATTAATCCATTTGAAGGTGTTGTGGATAGAAATATGGCAGGATCATTTTTGTATACAGGTGATTCTTTTTTCTACTGATGATCCACTAATGATGCTTACAACATTTACTGTCCTATTTGTGCCAAAAATTTTAAGTGCTTTTTAATTCTAATTCCTTTTTGAGGTAAGTTTTTAGGATTACATGGCATTTCTCTGTCCACTGCCATATTCCCTTTGTAAATCCTAGTCATCCTGTTAAGTAATATTTCTTTTTTCAATACATTTATTAGAGGGCAACAAATTATGCAAATTTGTTTTGTTCTGTAAATGAATAAATTATTATGTATGCAGATTTCATCTATCTGCTTCACAGACTTTTTCTGCCTGGCCACATTGCTGCATTGCCTTTCCATTCATTCCTGATATAATGTAAACCTTTTCTATTTTAGCTCTGAGTGTGACTATTTTAATTTGTGCACTTTAGTCTTGCATTATAAAAATAGTCTAACAATTACTATTAATGTATCTGGATCTCCCACGACTACATAATTACATGGATAATCTGTGGAATATGAATACAAAATAGGACTGAAAGCAAGGAAAATCCTACTGAATAACTTCCTTTTCTTCCAGGGAGAGATATATTAGTAGAAAAACACGAGGTGTTCATTTTTCTCCTATGCTCACTATCAGCACGTTTATTCACAGAATAAATACCCTTTCTGCCAGACAGAAATTCTGGCAGAAAATGGCCTCTTGGTCATACCTGCCTCTTGAAGAGTAACCATGATCAGGTCCTCAAATTGTACAGAAGTTCCACGCCATAAGCATACACATCACCTTGGCAGATGTGTCTGGTCATTATAATATGAAGTAGGCAAGAAAAGCATAAAAATATTAGTCAGTGTACATAAACACGTGATAAATGTGTTGAACAGCAGAAAACTTGAGGTATGACTCCACTATGGAAAAAGTCTAACTTGTTGTTTATAATGTGTTTCATAAGATGATGACAGTGTCTTTTGTCCTAATACAGACTGATAAACTATTTTAGGAGAAAGCCAACATAAAGAGATAAAAAAAAAGAAATGCATAGTTTTGCACTAGATTTTAACCAATATAAAATTTGATTTTTTAAGAAAAAAATTACACTTACTATTTTAAATCTATGAAAAAAGATGGGTCAAGAATTTGTTTCTAACAAATTGTTAGAAAAATTCTTGTTTGCTTCTTATGCAAGTGTTTCATTACCTCTAAAGCTCATATTTTCTGTTAAAGTTTATATAATAAAATCAGATGGAAAAAATGGCTCTAACAGGTTTTTGTTTTATTTCTCTATCAAAGTAGCATTTATATAGTACACTCAACCCTGTTAGTGATGAAGTGACACAAAGCCTTACCTTTTAGTAATCTGTCTTTAGGGTGTAACCATTGAATTAGTATTTTTTTGGCCTCAGACACTGATTTTTAACCATGTTTTATGACCCAGTAACTGCAGGAAAATAGTTTTACTATACCATATACACATGAATACCATATGAGCTTCTACAGCATGTAAAAAGTGACTGATCACAATGTTTTTTCCATATTAGCTTTGGGTTTTGTTTTTCAACTTGAAAGTACCCACAGTATTTAAATCACACATGTGAGTAGCTTATCGTTAGCAAGTGTGCACTATCATGTTATTTATTTTGGGTGTAAAACATGAGTGAACTCTTATGCTAAGACCTGAACACTTAGTGAGTCTATGCATTTTAGTGAAGCAATGCAAACAGCTAAGGCCAGTCACATGAAAGAACAACCATGACAGAGGAGACAGCATTTGCAAGAATGGATATTGCTATTTTATCTTACACTTGTTAGTGTAAGAATGAAAAGACACAGTGGAAATTCCCACAATTTCTTGGGAAGTGTGTGATGTCAGTGGAGAACTTGGTGTCACCCAGGTGTCAAGACACCATGCTGGTCATCCAATAATTACTAAAAGTGGGTGAAGAATGATCGTGATCAGAACATGTTGTAAACATTTGATTCAGCACATTGTAGAATCATAGAATGGTTTAGGTTGGAAGGCACCTAAAAGATCATCTAGTTCCAATGCCCCTGCCATAGGCAGAGACACCTCCCACTAGACCAGGTTGCTCAAAGCCCCATCCAGCCTGGCTTTAAACACCTCCAGGGAGGGAGCTTCCACAACTTCTCTGGGCAACCTATTCCAGTGTCTCACCACCGTCAAAGCGAAAAATTTTTTCCTAACATCTAATCTGAATCTACCTTCTTCCAGCTTGAAGCTGTTCCCCCTCGTCCTATCACTACACGCCCTTGTAAAAAGTCTTTCCCCAGCTCTCCTGTAGGCCCCCTTTAAGTGCTGGAAAGCCGCTATAAGGTCTCCCTGGAGCGTTCTCTTTTCCAGGGTAAACACCACCAACTCTCTCAGCCTGTCTTCATAGGAGAGGTGCTCCAGCCCTCTGAACATCTTTGGGGCCGTTCTCTGGACCCGCTCCAACAGGTCCATGTCTTTCCTATGTTGCAGGCTCCAGAGCTGGATGCAGTACTCCAGGTGGGGTCTCACCAGAGTAGAGCAGAGGGACAGAATCACCTCCCTCCACCTGCTGACTACACATCTTTTGATGCAGCCCAGGATACGGTTGGCCTTCTGGGCTGCGATCGCACATTGCTGGCATATTGAGTTTCTCGTCAATCAGTACATCCAGGTCCTTCTCCACAAGGCTGCTCTTCAGCCATTCCCCGCCGAGCCTGTATTTGTGCTTGGGATTGCCCTGACCCAGATGTAGGACTTAGCACTTGGCCTTGTTGAACTTCATGAAGTTGGCATGGGCCCACCTCTGCAGCCTGTCCAGGTCCCTCGGGATGGAATCTCTTTAATCTCTTTCAGACATTTACACTGAAATAGTGGGGGCTGAGTTACATAGCTTGCAGAATAGCGAGGAGAGCATATCAATGGAAACATCTCTCTTCATAGAAAAATATATCACCACTTGAAAACAAATGAGAACTAGCTGTTATTGAGAGATGCAAGTTGACTCAGTAAAGTTCATGTTTTCACTAATGAGTTGTGAGGCAGTATATATAGCTTGCTTTATGTATAAACATGGCAAGCCACTGAAAGAGCAGTTTTCTCCATTTTGCATAGAATAATCTCTCTATCCTGACTGGAATCTGAGGTGGAGTTTTGACAGGCTAAGACCAAAGGCAGCTTTTGCTGCTGACCACACATCATGTTAACTGCTAGTCAGACTAAAGCAGAATAAGATACAATAACTATTCCAATAAAAATTTATAATTATTTTAACAGGTAAGCACCTCCAGCAACTTCCAAAAGCTTTTTTTTTTCTTTAAGGATTGTGGATCTATATAGTGATGTTGTAATTAAAAGAAACTTTAAAAATGTTAAAGGAGTTTTTTATCAGTATTCATTCAGGAAGATAATTCACCACCAGACTTTTGAGAGAAAAATATAGATATTATTAGAAATCACAAAGGGTAATCCAGAACACCACAGAAGATAGTAGTGTAGCTGCACTTTCCATGATTACTGCCTGAAAATGAATTATTTTTAGATCAGAGATTATAAAAGTGAAAATTTTAACAAAATGCATTTTTAGAAAAAGTAATGGTTTTCAGCACTTTCTTGGTATCAAACTGTCATTGTTCCAGATTTCAATGCTTTGATATTTACCTCAGAGTAATGAAATTCTATGGTTCTATTAAATTATGGATAAAATACTCTGTGACAATAGGTTGTGGTGTGTTTTTTGATCAGTACGCACATGCAGGCAGAAGGCTGCTGAAGCAATAAAAAACACTATAGTAGCAGCAAATAGTCTATGATTAGTATGATTTATTATAAGATTCAGTAGCTTAAGGACAGAGTGTCTCATACATTGTATATAAAAGGAGCATGTAACGTTCAATACTAGCATAAGACTACTTTGGCTTTCAAGACAGGTTATGTACAAAGAACCCACTGTAATACTCAATTTTGAAATAGATTTTTGTGAGGTCCTTCGCTTTGCTTGTGGAATTCTTTGCTTTTTCATTCAAGGAATATAATGAAAATGAAAGAACCTTTCTTCAGTTCATAAACACAGTTTTACATAGAAATACACTGAGTTATTTGTACTGTAGCATTATTTGCTTAGGACTGATGGTTGATACACATATAATTAATGCAATTTTTTTGACAGTGTTTTCTCAGGAATAAAAAGGGGGTTGAAAATAGCTATATTTACACTTAACAAATCAAGTAGAACTGTTGTTTGACTGTACAGATTTTTCTCTCTTGAAGCTACACAATTCAGGCATCTAGTATACAGCGTTAGATGGTGTGATACCTTTACTGACTTATTTTGATATTGAAATCGCCATAGTGAAGCTAATGGGGCTTCAAGTAAAGCAGAGAAAGTGTAGTACAGTCAAAACCAGCACTGGTTTCATGTGTTCCTGGCAGAGACCAAGTCACAGATCATGATGATTCGCACTAAGTAGTCTATGGCTCGTTTGTCTCACCACTTACCCTGATCTTTTGGGCAAACTGCCCTGACTGTTCACCTCTAAAGCTAACTCGATATGGATTACGTGCATGAGAAATTGCTTATTTCTAATCATGTAATTTGACTCAGAACCAACTTCAGCCTGCACAGCATAACCTACAAAACATCCCTGCTTTATGCTGTAGAGCAGGGGATGTGAAATATCCTCAAAATGCTGAGTAGCATTATATTGCTGCTTCTTTTGTTGTAAGATCAATAGAAACTTTATCCTAGTTCAGTTTCTACTAATAGCCTGTGTCAGGAAAGAGTTTTACCTGAGCTTATGCTTAGCTGTGTTTAGCTTTTACTCTTTGTTTTATAATTTAACTGTGAAATGTCAGCATTCCTAATTAAAATTATGAATGAGATGAGCATGTTCAATCCTCAAAAATACACATCTGAAATACCTATGGCAAGTGACTTAGACTGAGCAAATCTGACATACTATGGTCAATAGTAAGGTGTAACAAGACAATAATTCAGAGAAATTGATCTTGTAACCTGATAAACGAGAGACAAGTATTCTCCTTCTTTAATTATATGAAAGGAATATTCTGATGACTTGAGAGTATGCAGGACAGATGTTGTTGGTATAAAACCACAGTAGACAGGAACATAAATCAAACTCCATTCTTTATCTATGTTTCCAAGTCTTCGTGCTACCAAACCCAGAAATCGAAGTTTTCTAAATGACTTGCTGCTGTCCTGAAAGAGAAGTTCTACCTCAGGCAGAGGTTACAAGCTTGTTACAGATGTCAGTAGGTGAGATCTTTGACATATAAGCAGTTATGGAGGAAAGCTGGGGGATCACAGTCATCCCTTTCTTGCCTAAAGGTGTATGAAAGACCAACATAAAATCATAGAATTGTTTTGGTTGGAAGAGACCTTTAAGATCATCAAGTCCAACCACTAACGTAGCACTGCCAAGTCCATCACTAAGCCATGTCCCTCAGCACTGGTTGTGGCATAATAGGTGAAATATGTGTGTTTGACAGAGATAATGTTGGGTTTTTTTCCCCAAGAAAATGTAATCTTTGTGAAGTGCATTTTAAAGGGCTTGATGTATGGCCACATACATTTGTATGAAACGCGATGCCTGCAGTGCAGTCTTACAGATACTGGGTACTAAAAGAGGATTGAAATTTATATGGTTGTGTTTATGCCAAAGGTTATTGGCACGGTGGTTGAAGTTTGCAGATTTTCTAGTCTTTTTACTTACATTGTCCTTTAAAAAAAATAATATTTATGTGTAAACACTTCCTTTCCATAATCTTTCACTGCCTTGTCCTACTCTACTACATTATTTTACAATGAGAAGACCTAAGGTTTAAATTTGAAAGTAAGTATTTGTATACAATATTTAGAAAATAGTTCAGGAATTATTTTAGGTGCTTTGTAAACTTTGGGTAAACTCTTTTTATCTTCTAACGTTTGCTTTTATCTTGTCTGCCTTCCAATAGTTTCCACATAATGGAGTTTATTTTGCATGATGGTTTACAGAAAACCTTTTCTCATTCATCAGAAATGTGGTACCTTAAATCACATTAGACCAAATTCTACTCTACTTGACATCCACATCACTTTAAATGAGGTAAACAGACTGTCAGTGTTGTAAATTATACCAGCATTTGATTAATAACATGCATAGCTTCGTAAAGAAGAGAAACCTCAGGCCAGATCATATGGACTTTATAGGATTCTGTCAGCCATTGCAAGCTTGCCTTGGGTAGAAAATGCAGTATCTCATTATAACAGCCGTGAAGCTGAACCAGTCAAATTTCTGACTCCTATTCCAGTTCAGATCCAGCTGCAATTGACATTGATTGATTCTGTTCTGGTACAAGTTCAGCAAAACAGGCCAGGTTGAGTTCTGTTCCAGGGGAATGGTAATGGCTTAAAAAACTTCAGCTTCAGGTTTGTTTCAGCTACCTGTGCTTATGACCCATGAATATATGACAAGCAATACTGTGCACAGTAAGTCTGTTGCCAAAATTATTGCAGGTACTAATTAGTACATGCTAGAAACAATTTTATTTCTGTGAAGTTCCTCCAAATCGTTTCTATTGAAACCTTGGATTGCTCTGAACCCTAGAGAGGAACAGATCCATTCCTCTGAATCTGCTTTTTCCTGTGCAAGTGTTGACAATTTTTCTGTCTCTTTGTCTCATCCAAACCCTTTGAGGTACTTTAACATTGAGAAAGAATAGTAATATCACTGTCCTTTTATGAAATAGATTTCTAAAGATAATGGTTGACTCGTTTTTTTATTTTCATTAGAAGCTTCTGGATGAAATTGAAATTGCTTGTGTATTCTTTTAACAAAAATTACGTCTCCACCTACTCACTCTCAGTGTTTGAGTGGCACAGAGCGTGTGAGACAGGATGTGCTCTAATCACAGGCCATTCTGAAGTCCTTGATACATGACTAAACAAAAGTACCAGAAATAAGTAGACACTGGAGCTTATATTGTTTTTCCATATCCCAGCAGGGTTTGGCACAGAGAAGGATACTTTGTGAAAACTGGGGCATGTATTTTCAGAATTAATAGACTGCAGGAAGAATTATCCTGCCTGATCTCTACAAAGGGCTGAGGCATGTTATTGGTTTGTCATACCTGCTATACCTGTGTGGGTGTCTAAAACCTCTAAAATGATACAAGTACTTAATGTTTTGCCGAATTAATCAGTCACACGCTCCACAAGTGAACATGTATGCAGTACCAGTGTGTGATCACCTGGAACAAAATCCTCTTTTTTAGACTATGCTGTTTCGTATTTTGTACTCACACTAGCTTAGTGGAATTCTGCTGGTCTTCAACAAGAATTTGTCATGGTTTAACCTCAGCTGGCAACAAAAAACCACACGGTCTTTCACCTACTCCCCTCAGGTGACAGGATTGGGGGAAGAATAGGAAGAAAAGGGTAAAACCTGTGGGTTGAGATAAAGGCCGTTTAACAGAACACCAAAGGAAAGAGGAAAACAACAACAATAATATTGATAGAGGAATATACAACACACCATTAGCATACCACCACTCACTGACCAGAACATGAAGCCCAGCCTGCTCCGACCAGAGATTCCTGCCCCTCCTCCCTGGGCAGCTCCCCCAGCTATATACTAAGCATGGAGTGTTGCATGGTATTGAATACCTATTTGGCAGTTTGGATCAGTGGACCTGCCTGTGTCCAGTTCCAGCTCCTCGGAAAATTAACCGTATACCTGCTGGAACCAGGACAGAATTCTACAAAGGAAACAAGCAACAGAAATATTTCTTCCCCTGTCTTGTGTTATTTTAAAGCCTAAATGAAGTAAACAAGGTCTCAAAGGAGACTTTATCCTTCTGAAATTTCCACTGCAATTCCCATACCAATTAGTGTAGCTTGTCCAGATGGTACCTGCAGTTGTATGTTTTTTCTTATTTGTGTGTTTTCCTTCTACAGTGTCTTTCTCCTACTTGACATATGGAAAGCTACATGCTTATTCATAATCAGCAAGCATATTAGTCAGCTGGCATGTTAGTGTTCAGCTGTATATCTGTCACCTGGCCATCAGATCACAGGTGTTTTAGTCAGTTCTCCTTTCACAGGAAGGAGTCAGTTCACCACAGGCATAAATTCCGCTTACATTTAAAGCAGCAAAAGACAGCATTGTTTCTTTCTTCTGTAACTGGATAGGTAATGACAAGTCTCTTCTACTTGTGAGTTTTATTGGACCTTCAGATCAATCTATTATGCAACCTTTAATGAAACAAGAAGACAGCATAGGAAAGGGTGTTTGATCTTGCATATCATTACCAATGTCTAGTTTCAGACTTGTAAGCAACAGCATAAGAGTACAAATGTCCCAGTTGTCCATTATGCAAAGTACTAAAATAGATTTTACTTTTTGACAGCTCTGTGTTTTACTGCTTAGAGAGGAATTACTGTCCACTTAACCTATTAGAATACATTAGATAGTTAACTCATAATTTCAGATTTTCCTAGCTATATAGTCATTTGAATTTTAGCAGTAGAGCAAAAATGAAAATCATAGAATCATAGAATCATCAAATAGTTTGGGTTGAAAGGGATCTTTAAAGGTCATCTAATCCAACCCTTCCCTACAAGGAGCATGGACATCTTCAACTAGGTCAGTTGCTCAGAGCCCAGTCCAACCTGACCTTGAATGTTTCCAGGGATGGGGAATTTACCACTCCTCTGGGCAACCTGTTCCAGTGTTTCACCACACTCATTGTAAAAAAATTCTTCCTTATATCTAGTATAAATCTTTCCTCTTTTAGTTTAAAACCAGTACCCCTTGTCCTGTTGCAACAGGCCCTGCTAAAAAGTTTCTCCTCATCTTTCCTGTAGGCCCCCTTTAAGTACTGAAGTGTCACAATAAGGTCTCTCGGGAGCCTTTTTTTCGCCAGGATGAACAACTCCAACTCTCTCAGCCTGTCTTCATAGGAGAGGTGCTTCAGCCCTCTGACCATTTTTGTGGCCCCTCCTCTGGACCCGCTCCAACAGGTCCATGTCTTTCCCATGCTGAGGACCCCAGAGCTGGATGCAGTACTCCAGGTGGGGTCTCACCAGAGAGGAACAGAGGGGCAGAATCACCTCCCTCAACCAGTTGCTGGCCATGGGATGCAGCCCAGGATATGGCTGGCTTTCTGGGCTGCAAGCACACATTGCTGGCTCATGTCCAGCTTTTCATCCACCAGTACCCCCAAGTCCTTCTCTCCAGGGCTGCTCTCAATCCCTTCATCCCCCAGCCTGTATTGATACCAGCAGTTGCCCCAACCCTGGTGCAGGACCCTGCACTTGGCCCTGTTGAACTTCATAGGGTTCACACGGGCACAGTTCTCTGGACAGCATCCTGTCCCTCAGGCGTGTCAGCTGCACGATTCAGCTTCATGTTGTCAGCAAACTTGTTGATGCACTCAATCCCATTGTCTATGTCATTGATGAACATATTAAACAGTACTGGTCCCAACACAGACCCTCGAGGGACACCACTCATCACTGATCTCCATCTGGACATTCAGCCATTGACCACTATTCTCTGGATAAGACCGTCCAACCAATTCCTCATCCACCAAATAGTCCATCCATCAAATTCATATCTCCAATTTAGAGATAAGGATATTATGGGGGACCGTGTCAAAGACCTTACAAAAATCCAAATACATGACATCTGTAGATCTTCCTTTGTCCACTGATGTAGTAACTCCATTATAGAAGGCCACTAGGTTGGGCAGGCAATACATGCTGACTGTCTCAAATCACTTCCCTGTTCTCCATGTGCCTTAACATAGCTTCTAGGAGGATCTGCTCCATGATCTTCCCGGGCACAGAGGTGAGGCTGACAGGTTGGTAGTTCCCAGGGTCGCCCTTTCTACCGCTTTTAAAAATGGGTGCAATGTTTCCCTTTTTCCAGTCACCAGGGACTTCACCTGACTGCCATGACCTTTTGTATATCATGGAGAGTGTCTGGGCAACTATATCAGACAATTCCCTCAAGACTCTGGGATGTATCTTGTCAGCATATATAACAAAGATTTTAACTAAGCATTGAATGCAATATGGTCTATGTGCATCAAGGATGAGACACAAGGAAAATGCATGTATATTTATCTAGGGAAAAAAAAAAAAGGAGAAAAAAGCTCAGCAAAACCCCTGAAATTTAAAATTACTCCAATTAAACAGTAGATGCAATATACCCACAGATATATATGTCTTTGCATACATATAGCACCTATTCTTTTCAGCGTAGATTCTGAGAGAGCGTGTGGAGGTTTGGGTTTTTTTTTCTTTATCCCAGGTAGGTAATATTGTATTTTTCTCCAGATAAAAAAAAAACAACTTTCTGAGACTGATGCTTCTTTTAAACTGAAGCTCCTACAGGAATTAAAAACACTGCATGTTGAAACTTGGTTTGAGTGGACTGCAAACCCAAAACACAAATTAAGAAACTTACAGAAACAGACATCTTAGAGGAATGTACTTGTTTCAAGCTCTGTAACTTTTTATTCCTAACACTGAACCTTTTTTAGTGTTATGTTCATACAGTGGGAGAGAAAAAGTCACTTTTTTTTGTAATCCACTGTTTATTAATGTCTATAACAAATCTTATGTTTATATATAGCAAATGAAGAAATAAAAAAGCATTATCTTCTATTTTGTCTTTGATCTACAAATCCAAACACATTGCCAATATACGACAGTCATAGGTTCCCATGGCAATTTATTTGTTTTCTGTGTTCCCTTTGTGATTGTGCTGAATCACAAAATCCCTTTTCCAGCAGTGGACATATTAACTTGCAAGAAAAAAAGGTAACAAGTTGCAAAATACAGTACATTACCACTAAAACCAGCACAGAGTTTCAGTTAAGAGACCACTGATTCTCAAAATTTAGAAAACGGAACAATATACTTCTAGATGGCCACTTCTGGTGAGATTCAAAATCTTCTAGCAATGACCTTATAAAGGAAGCTGAGGCTGCTTCCTGTTTTGTATTTCTGAGTACAACCTTTTGGGTGCAAAAGTTATCCAACATGATGGTAAAAACTGAGATAATCTGTGTAAGATGCATAGAACCTCCTGCAACTGAGATAGGCAGTGTCTGTTATTGTCAACACATTCATCTTATAAATCTCTAAATCATATAGATTTGCAGCATTTGAACGGTTGGCACGGTTCTGTTTTATGAAATAGGCAAGCAGGGGAAGCACTTGCAGAACTCTGTTTGCAGGAGTTGAATTGATCTGTTAGAGAAGATTGAAAGCTAGCCTGAAAATATTAAGCCTTGTTCCACTGAATTTGTCTAAAATTTAGTTGAATTATCAAAGTGTATAGCAATAGTCTAGTTCCAGTGTCAGGCTGCACGTATCTAGCCCAGCCAGAGGCAAATTCACGAGTCATGGAATTGGAGATATTGTCAACAGTCATGTCTTTCTTATTTCTGAATCTGTTAGAAAGGTGAATACTTAGCTGGGAACTAAAATTAGCAGCATCACTGCAGACTCTTCTATCACTGTAAAGCCTAGTTACTTTTGGCATTTTCCTTTGAAAGCAATAGAGTAGAGTAGAGTAGAGCAGAGTAGACTAGACTAGACTAGACTAGAATAGAATAGACTAGACTAGACTACACTAGAATAGAAACATAACTATATTTTTCCTTAAGACAGATTTTAATTCTCTCAGTATTTTCAGTTGCAAATTTGTCAACATTAGTGAATTAATGCTGCCAGACCCCAATGAACAGAAAAATAAGTTTTGGTGTCAATTAAAAAAAAAAATCACAATATTTCTTGGACTTGATTAGATGCAGCTATGTCTAATTTATGCTAGATATTTCTCTATGTGTCAGAAGCCACTGCTCTTGATTGAAAAACCGACTTTCTGAGAATTCTCTTAAAATTGCTTTTTTGGGGTAACATAGCCTAGAACTCTGAAACAAGGAATCCTAGATCTGAGCTGAAAACAACTTTTGTCCAAATCGTTGTAAGCTACAAGATCTGCGTGGTACCTATGTAACTGAGCCAAAAGAACTTCACTGTTGGGTTTTTTGAACTCGATCACTCCTGAGCTGTACTGATGGTGCAACATTGTATTTTGTCTTTTAAATCGTTTTAAGAAAGAGGTGAGGACAGACTTTGCTCCCTTGCATTATCTGAGTATGACCCAGAAAGTGTTGCAAGGTTTTTAAGCACATTTAGTCTGATCTGATATTGAGAGATTACAGTTGACACTAGTAAAGTAAGAATGGTCTTTCTATAGCACAAAAAAAAAGAGGTGTGTGCTTGTTGTGGATGGATGCCAGCCAGCAGCCAAGCATACATATAGCTGCTTACTCACTCATACACACACTCTGCAGTGGGACAAGGGAAAGCATCGGAAGAGCAAAAGAAAGAAAACTCATAGGCTGAGATAAAGCTAGTTTAACAGGTGAAGAAAAGAGGAAAAAAACACATGATCCAAAGGAAATCACTAGTCACCTCCCACAAGCAGACAGATGCCCAGCCACACTTCAGGCAATGGCCACCTCGGAAGCCAAAAAATCCCCATCCCTTCTTTCTTTACCCCAGTAGTTATTGTTAAGTTTTATTATGTGGTGTGGTATGTTATGTCCCTTTTGCCAGTTCAGGTCAACTGTCCCAGCTGTGTCTCCTTCCATCTTCTTGCTGACCCCCACACAACTCACTGGGAAGGCAGAGTGAGAAACAGAGAAAGACTTTAACCTGTGCAAGAACTGCCTTAACCCCCCAAAAAATCACAGCACCATATGACTTACTATTAAGAAAGTTACCTCCATTCCAGCCAGACCCAGCACAGAGCTTAATTTGAGTTGATCCTCCACAGCAAAGGATTGGATTTTACTGGGTCTTGTGACTGACATCTGAAAAATGTGCCCTAGTGCTAGAAAGGATTGTTCACTCCTTCTCTGAAGTACTTTGGGGTATAAGCCTGCTTTCAAAGACTCCTTACTGGCAAATTTGTCTGACTTGAGTGCAAATCTACGTCAAGTTTGCATGAATAGCCTTGGTCTTTCAGTTTCTCAGGAGATCAAACCTTCTCTGTGTCAAGTGTTTTCCTTACTCTTCTGTGTCTTTTCTCTGAAAGGAGAGAGAAACTTCTCCCCAAAGTAATTTGTTGCCAGCCTGGTGGTTGATTCCAGAGAAGTAATTCCTACCCTTCTACTTTGTTTTTTCCATTTGGCCTACAAGGACAGTGTTGGTGATCTATTCTGCAAAGGTTTCTGACATCTACATGAAAGCTATAAAAGAGCTAGGCTTTATTACAAATACAACATGCTATCTCAGTCTCTTCTTTGTGGTCTTGCATTGTGTGTTCAAGACCAACAACATCTTTCAAATGTCAGTTATTATTATTAGCCCTAGTCTTGGTCAGCAGGACTAGGGAAGTGATCATCCCCCTGTACTCGGCACTGGTGAGGCCCCACCTCGAGTACTGCATTCAGTTTTGGGCCCTTCACTACAAGAAAGATATTGAGGTGCTGGACCATGTCCAAAGAAGAGCAATGAAGCTGGTGCAGGGTCTAGAGCACAAGTCCTGTGAGGAGTGGCTGAGGGAACTGGGGTTTAGCCTGGAGAAAAGGAGGCTCAGGGTAGACCGTATCGCCCTCTACAACTATCTGAAATGAGGCTGTAGTGAGGTTAGTGTTGCTTTCTTCTCCCAAGTAACAAGCAACAGGACAAGAGCAAATGGCATCAAATTGCACCAGGGGAGGTTTAGATTGGATATTAGGAAAATTTTCTTCACTGAAAGGGTTGTCAAACATTGGAACAGGCTGCCCAGGGAAGTGGTGGAATCACCATCCCTGGAAGTATTTAAAAGACGAGTAGATGTGGTGCTTAGGGACATGGTTTAGTGGTGGTTTTGGCAGTGTTAGGTTGATGGTTGGATTTGGTGATCTTAAAGGTCCTTTCCAACCTAAATGGTTCTATGATTCTTCAGTAGCAAAGATACTTTCAACATCTTTGAATTTTTGAAGATATTAACAAGAAAGTATCCAAGAATCCAAGTGTTTTGTTTTTTTTTTTATAGAAAAGAGATATCTACATTCATTGCTGCCAACCATCCTTCTGTGTTCTTTCAAATCAAATTGTCTTGAATTTTGTTCTTACAGATTACTATCACTTGCCCACCACCTGGTTTTTTTCCCCTTGGCAGAACACTGCTTATAATAGGATGGGGACAGAGGGTCACTTTTATCAGTCTATAAATTATAAGACGGATGTCAGGTTTGTGCTCTAACCCCATGTATACAACTCCTAGAGAGAGATGAAAGTGAGCATACAGGTTTCATTAAAATAAGACAGAAAGTTGATTATATGATTATATGATCCTGGTAGTCATGCTGTGGTAAAAGTGTTGTCAGTTAAAATTATAAGTTAAACAGATGTTATAACCTCTGCATTTTTCTGCACTTTCTCAGAGCTTCTAAACATTGGATTCAAATAATGTGTGTGAAGAGTTTGGTCTGCAAGGAGGGCTCCAGCTGGATGTTTTATCTGTGCAAACTTAGAGGAATCAAGCGTAGCAATCTGAATCTGGTTTCCCTGCAGAATATCTGCTTTCATCTCTCACAATGGTCTTTGGTTTCTGCCTTCGTGCTATTTTTACATTTCTTAATGCAATCATTCGGTAACATCAATGTTTTCTTTAGTCGTTTTTATCAGTAGAAAAAGCATGATGCTATGTTTGAGTTGGAACTGAGTGAAGGCTTCAAGATCAGAGAGCATTATTAGCCTCTAAATCTATAAGATACTTAAGTTTTCATTCATTATATATAAAGTTAAATTACTGAATGAATTTCATTTCATTACTAATTCTGTTAATTTTAGTCACTGAATGGCCAATAACCTTTTTCTATATTTAATTTGATAAACTTTTCCACTTACAAATGTCAAAATTTTCTATCAATAACAGATGAAATTGCACCTATATTCCTGACCTAATGGGAAACATGTTAACATTGAAGTCGTTCTAGTTGTCTAAAGGGACTTCTAGGTGTTCAAGTCTTCTAAAATTCAGGTATTGATACAGATGACTGAAATGGAGACACAGAAAAATCTTATATGCCAAAGTTTGCATACTGCATTGCAAGTTCCTTACACGGAATTCACTAGGAGACTTCTATGCCAACAGGCTGCTCACCAACAAGGGAAAGTTGATGAATTTAAGTCAAGAGCACGGACATTGGCTGAAATTAATATTAATCCTCTACTTCTATGTCTACTCACTCTCTCTCACGTTATTCTGTTATTCAATATCCAAATTTGTAACTTAGGTCTCATTCTCATCACTAATCATTCACTTTTCAAATAGTATGTATGGGAGGAGGAATTTACGAGAAAAAATAAATATCCTATTGCTGTCAAATCATTGATTGGAAATTAAGTTAATTCATTGTGATTGAAATAGACGCACTACAAATTAAAACATCAAAAACAAGCTGCAAAGGATTGCTATTTTAAAATATGAAAACAAGCAATTATAGGTAGCTGTTGAGTATTGTAAATCCCACCTGAATTTGTGCACTCTCTTAATTCTTATAGTAAAGTAGATTTTACATCATTGATACTATTTACTGTTTTGCTGAACAGAATCTTAAAGAAAAAAAGAGGTAAAAGAGAAAGAGGGGAAAAGTAAGGGAGGAAAAGCCACATGGAAATCTCTTCTGGCATCCCAAGGAAGTTTTGTAAACAATAGAAATGTTATTATTACGAAAGATAAGAAATATCAGCGACTGAGTTGAGAAAAGCCAAGAGTAAAAACAGCTGCACCTAGTTATTGCACAATTCATAGAGGGGGTGAAACTTAAATTAGCATGCATAGGGGAGTAGGAATAACAGGTTATTTTGGGTTGTCATAGTCCATAAAGTTCTAGAATACAGGTGTGAATTTTCCTATAATTTTCAAGCAATCCAGCTTTATTCAACAGAGAAGGAATCACCTTCTATTGGTCTCTGTTTTCCATAAATCAATGACCTCATAAAAATGGAAAGCGAAACATGAAATAATAGTTGAGAAAGAAGATTGAAAAGACAGCACCACGTAGTTTTCTTGACAACTAGGAAAATTATCAAAATTATGGCTGCGGAGATCTGTCAGGATTAAATTCAATTAAAGACAAATATTACACTTTTTTAGATCATTTATTTTCACTATCCATTAGTCAAAAAGAAATGTTGCAGCCCCTTACACTCATACAGGCTATTTGTTATGACAAAATTCAACTTAGCAACATTTTTGTTTCTAAGCAGATTGGAGAATCCTTTAAAAGAAAAAAAAAAGTAAAATATACACATGAAAGGAACAAAACAAGTAGTATGACCAAGGACTCAGTCACATGTTAACAAAAAACCATGGGCATTGTTTATTGCCTACTTTTTGTCTGGTATATGGTGTACCTTGAGAAATGTTCATATTTGTATCATTAATCACGAACTATGAAGATTCTCTGATCCTTAGTCCATGTTTAGCATGCAGAAGAAGGATGACTGGCTGACCAGGAAGAGGGATGAGAACCCCTTTCTGAAGTGGCAGACATTGCTTGTCCTAGCTGGGTATTGTGTTACATCCTGTAAATCCAATGCAGCATTTTCTCTGCTGTAATTTCTCGTTAATCCCTGCTTTAGAGGTGTGTCAGGGAAAAGCTGTGGAGTGTGTGTGGAATGAAGTATCCTTGAAATGTCTTTGGTATGTCATATCCTTAGCTGCTTCTTAAATTCACAGTGGGGTGAGACAGGGACCAATGCAGTTACTGTCGTGTGGAATCACTGTGAAATTTAGATTGCTGGATTGGGAAAGAAGGGAAAGAAATTTAGACAACTGTGATCTGATAAGCACAGTTCAGGCAATAAATCTACCGGCAAAATGTGGTGGGAAATCTCACAATAAAATCTTATCTAACTGAAAGAAACTTTAAAAAGCAAAACTTTTACTCAAGCTATTTTAACTATTTAGTTTCCTTGCTTGGAAATTAAAGCAAACAGCAGCATTCGTATCTCAGCAGCAGCAAAATGTACCTGTGTAAAATGAAAGGGAGTGAGCAGGTAGGAGATAAACTTTTTCAGACTTTGGAAGCACTTAGATCAGCTTTGCACCACACGTTAGGAAAATGTTGATGCTTTAACATTCTACATATTTTTGCTCACAATTCACAGAGGATTTCTCATGTTTGTTCATGTAAGTGGCACATCTGTTGATCCCAGTGAGTTTCCCTTTATACAGATATTCTGTATCACTGTAATGTTTTCATGGGGACTTGTTTCTTATAAAGGGTCAAATAGGACTGGCAAAATGTTCCTCACATTCTGCATTTTAACACACATCTTTTATAGGTTCTGCCAGTATCTCGTACCCCAGAGAGCTCCCTGTGATTCTGCATGTTATTGTTCTCCCATCAGCCTCATGACACAAATTTGTACCTGACTTCCAGCCATTACCAACCTTACAGTGCCAGTACGCCATTTGGCAAATGACTTCTTAATGGCTAACACTGACATGCCATGTAGCATAACGTCATGTCTCTGTCATATATTTCAAGCTTCTAAAACCCATGGATCCCTAATGAACAGCTTAGGTCCACATCCAGAACTTCTCTTCATGTTCCTCAGGTTACCTACTATTTCTGTGCTTCCTAGTGCAGTGTAATGTTTTCATACTTACAACATACCTGCACCACTTCCAAGGACACCATGTCACAGGGAACTTGCCTAGCTCATGGCTCCTTGCCCTTGTGCAGCAATTCCCCCTAGTCTTTCATGGTATGCTCAGCAATACTTCATGCTCAGCCCTTCCTGTAGTGCAGGGGTTTCCTGACACAGAGCACATTGCACCCAGTACCCCTTTCACAGAACTGCTTCTTAACACACATACTTCATAGTTTATGTGGCACTGATGAGGAGGAGGCCCAGAGTAAAACAGGAAATGACAACAAGGAGGCAAACTAAGGTGACAAGGATTGGTGGGGAATTGAAGAAGGAAAGGAAATTAAAAGATGTGCTTGGAGAGAGAGGAAGCTTCTCTGGATCACAGAAAATTGGTGTGACATCTATATAGAATCATAGAATCATAGAAGGGTTTAGGTTGGAAGGGAACTTAAAGATCATCTAGTTCCAGCCCCCCTGCCATGGAGGGACACCTCCCACTAGACTAAGTTGCTCAAAGCCCCATCCAGCCTGGCCTGAGAAGCTTCTTCCTAATATCTATTCTAAATCTACCCTCTTCCAGTTTGAAGCCATTACCCTTATCCTATCACTAGATGCCCTTGTAAAAAGTCCCTCTCCAACTTTCTTGCAGGCACCCTTCAGATACCGGAAAGTTGCTTTAAGGTCTCCCCAGAGTCTTCTTGGCTAGGGGCCAAACAGTCCCTGCTTTTTCTTCTTTTTGAGAATATGAGTGAAATCCTTATACTGTCAAAGTCGGACAACATTTAAGCACAGGAGTACTCCATAACCCCACCTTTGTCTAGGAAAGAGTTTGAATGTATTCAAAAGTCTTCCCAAATCAAGACGGCAGATTTCACGTCAGAGCTCAGAGAATCTTTACCCTTGCTGTACATAGCCCTGAAAATCAAGAGTTGCATGATAAAAAATTGAACTCATAATTTGTTACAATGGTGCTGGTGAGCACAGCTATAATAAATGTTCCTGTTACACTTCGAGTCTGTACAGGCAATTGTTGGCAGAAATCCACCAAATACGTATTTGCCAAGACTACGTTTAATGTTATTACCCATTTTCATTTTGGATACTCATACAAATACACTGTAAAATCTACTTATAATTAATGATCTCTTGTCATTCTCTGCCCCCCTTCCCTGTTTTTATATAAATGTATAAAATAGGAGTTGTTTCTCATTAATAGTTCTCATTTTCCACATAGACTGAGAATTAAGATAAATTATGGATTATAATGTCAAACCATAAATAAATCATCAAAACTACAGCATTGTAGATTCAGAAGTTATTTTGTTTGTTCCATGGGTTCAGTTTACTCAGCTTTTATGCTGTTTTCAGAATTTTAAGCTAGGTCCTTACCACTGAGCTTTACTACTTACTTGATATTCTCCAGTGCTTTGTACAGTCTATTTTTAAAATACTTGAGCGTCTAAGATTTCCCAATAATGTTACCTCATAGATTCACAGCTTCAGGTACCTTATCCATGTGAGTCCAACAACTTCTGTTGACTTCTGTAGGAGTTATATTGGCTGTCTGCACAGCTGGAAGGCATGTTCTGACCATTGTCATGAATTTTGCTTTTTTTATCATTCCGTTACTTCTGGCTCAACTTATATTGATCATGTGAACCCATGAAGAGAGCATGTTCCTCCTTCTAATGAAGTCAAGTGGAATTTTGCCTTAAGTCATTTTCCTTTCGCACTGTTGGGAAATCCCACTGTCAAATTTCTATCGGTGCTGTCTCTTCTCTTCTACACATGCAATAATCCTTTTTTCTTATTTATTACTGTTTTCTAAAAGTGCTTTATGATTTAGTTTTTGGGTGTGGGAGAGGAGGAAACAGGGAAAAAGAAAGTTGCTATGAGCTCCTTGCTCTTGTGTTGTTACTTAGGAGAATGGGAAATACAATTCAGATGTCAACAGTTCTTCTATCTAATCTACTTCCCTGCTCCAATTGTGGCAATACAAAAGTGCAAAAAAAAAAAGGAAATTGGTTTAAAAAAACCTTTAATGTTTTTCCCTAAAACCTGCTAGTAAATAACTCTTGCTCAAGTAACTCTCATTTTTTATATGTGCAGACTTTTACTACATATATACTTTATCCTGCAATCTTAGAAACAGCTGTGGATACGTATATTTTTTATAATAGTTCTTTACTAAGTATTAGGTTCTTCACTTCAGAGACATTTTCAGACTTTCATTCTACTAAATCATTTTTGTTTGGGCAGGTTTTTAATACTTTTCAAACTATTTTTTCTTAAAAAACCTCTTTCCTTTCACACAGATCCAAATCAGTGTTCTAACTCTGAGGTTAACTTCCACCAAATTTGGATGCCTGATTAAGATACCACCTTCTATTATATTTCACATATTTTCTGCTCTACTTCCTTGAGTTTTAATTATTAGTGGGACATTCTAGGAATTTGCAGTTTTCACAAGATGAATTTAGAATTCCACTAGATGAATGCACGTTAGAATCTTGATTTTATTTTGAACATTTTCAGCTTTTAATACCTTCTTTATTACATGTTGAACTCAGCATTGCTAACCATATGGGTAACTGACATTTCATACTACAAGACCCTGTTTTCACTTGCCAAACTTTGCCAAACTTTAATCACTGGAGGTGAGAATTTTCATGCCGAATATGTATGTAAACACAATGTAACAGGAAGGTAAAATCAATATTAAGCTCTGAGTATCAGACAAAAACCACTATGATTTTGTGCCAATTATGGGACAACAAACCCACTACTGAGTCACTTTTTTTTTACACCACCATAAAAAACTTAATTTAGTCCTGCCAGACATATATTAAATTAGTTGTCATCTGTCTACCTGGAACTGATTTAGAGCAGTATGAAAAGTATAATGTGAATACAAATTTCATTATTTCATGCTCTGGTGGAACAAAAATATCACCATATGCCTAAACCAAAACCAAATCACATCTGTACAATCAGCCTACTCAGTAGTGTCTTGGAAGTATAGACTAAATCTTATTAACACAGCTATTTCTGAAAATGAGAACAGAGGCAAGAAGTTTGTTCCATTTAAAAAACCATGGAAATTTCTACTATGAAATAATAAAGTATCTTCATTTATAAGTGTTAAAATTTGGCATAAGTGGACTTTGTGTGAGCCATGTTTTGCCACGTGTGTGAAAATTTTCATAAATTTGACCAATTTATAAGACTCTGAAACACCGTAAAGACAGAAACCCTCAGATGCCCCTTAGGCTTAGGATAATTCATCTTTACCAGTTGAACAAGAAGCTTGAATAAATCACATGTTACAGGAGGAAGGTAAAGGGGAACTGAAAATTTAAGGATATTGGAGGACTGTTGGTTAAGACAAATCACGAAAATGGGTTTGCTATATAAGGTTGATGGTGACTGTGACTCTGACTGAGAAAAACATACAGGACGCAGACAAGCAGACCTAAGATTGGCAAATGAAGAACTGAACTGGGCAGGCAAAGATGTTGAGATAAGATCTTAATGGTGTTGAGAATGAATGAACGGAGAGATAGCAATGAGCAAGACAACAAGCAGTCTTGAGCTGTCCCCTTTCTACAGTCTTGGAAAGAGCTGAAGATATTTACATGTCATCCCACATACTGTACAATATGGAAATCAGTTTACTTCTTAAACACCCACGCACAGGTGCGTGCGCACATATGTACACATCAAGTATCTGAAATCGGGAAATGACAAATGCATATTTCCTTGCAACTTAAACACGCAAGAATTAAACAGCCTTGAACTAAAGAATTTATTTTCCATAGGACCTTGTCTCAGTCATCACATAGACTGGATGCTCAGGAGTTGAATCATGCATTTTCCTCATTTATTGAAAAACTTGAAAGGTGTCTGGTGAATGAGAAGACTTAGAATGGATGATCTGACATTTAGGGAATGTTAAGTTTTGATTGTGAATAAACATTCAAAAATTTAAGTACTTTTGGAAAGGGAGAGGAGTCCAAACATTTCACTGCAGTACTTTCATATGACATTTTTTAAGTCACTTACTTTGTGAGATACTACCAATTTTTTTAAAAGAATGTTAAAATACAAGGTGCTTTTATTACTTGAAAACAGTTCTCTTCTACAAAAAGCTGAAAAGAATTCCATTTTGGCTTAATCTGTACAACTGTTTTTCATATTTTTCTTCTTGAGCTCTGAAAAACAATTTATTATTTGCAGATCTCTAAGAGATGTATAATACATTGGAGGATCATATTCTACATTGTCCCCTTGCACAAGCTGTGTGAAGATAGGCAAGTCATTTATGCCACATTTTTCTACAGTGTCCGTAGTTATATATTCCTCATTTTCCGAGTGTTTGACATGAGACCTGGAGTCTGATTTGAAAAACTACTGAGCAACAATTTTACTTTGAACTTTTCTTTGAATTTGTAAGGTCTGTAAAATGCTAAGTGTTCTGTAAAATCAGGTCCTACATCTCTGATGGGGTATTGTGAATGATTTAGCACTTTTCACCCTCATCTCTGTGTCTCAGACTGCCATCAGAAAATAAGCACAATACAATGCCTTCCTCTCATGGGAACTTTGTGAAGATAAATGAATGTATGGGAAATATAGAAGTACCATATAAACAGCTTGTTAAAGAGTTCATGAAAATAAATATTTGACTCTACACTGAGAAGCTTCTAGTAGTTTGCCTTAACCAAGACCTAGATTCATTAAAAGACCAAAAAAAAAATCAAAACCCCTCTGAACAGCAGACTAGTAACCATTTCATATCAGTCACATTGAATATGAAGGAGTCCTGTAAGGAAAAAACACTGTGCTGAGCATTAAATGAAGACCAACTTACTGTTGCACAGAAGATTTTCTCTCTGACAATTCCTTGTGTTTGAGTTTTTGCTTGCAAAGTATTAATTGTTACTATTATGTGCATATATGAATATTGTTTGCATTCTTGTTCAAACCTACTTTCTAAATAAGTTCCGGTCCAGTCCACGAGAAAATGTTTCAGTAACAATATTTCAGATGTATTCATAATTCAGGATTCTTACTTAACAGACATGGTGTGTATTGCTAAATGCAAAGAATAACAATAATGGTCTAATTTGTTAAAAATATTTTGCAGAACACTATTGAACTGGAGCCACTCAAAATATGCATCATCCTTAATTGATGGTAAAACTTTTAAATGTTTTATATCTCTCTTAAGCCACCATATCTAACCATCCTATGATTCTATGATAACACACCTGTGTGATTAAACAAAAGTTACGCACTGTCATTTGCATTTCTTCAGTTGTCTCAGTTTTAGGATTACAATGTTGTAATAAAGTGGAGCAATCAGAATCAGTATATACAATAAAACAGTGAAAATAATGGCTTGACTGCTTTGTATCTGGTGTTGGGTTGATGAAAAGGCTACCTAATCCTTTCTATTCACTTGTGTAAATTGTCTTAAGTGCGAATTTCTGTCAGTAGCCTAGATTACACGTGTGACAAAAAATTGTTATGGTATCAGCTGAAACTCTGAAGATACACCTCCTCATATAGATTGAAACTCACCCAGCAATTAAGGAAAATGTAAAATAGCTTTACGTGTAGGCTTTGTTATACCTGCAAAATATACTTGATCTATTGTATCAGCAGATGTAAGAGGTGAAATTTCCTCCCATACAAAGAGAAAAAGAAGGTTCCAGGTGAAACTGAAATTTTCAGGAGTAGGATTACCACGTTTATCCATGATTTTCCAGCTAGAAATATGTTTGCATGCAGTGTACGGTCAAGGTATGCAAGCTTAGTAAATATGGCAGGTGGATCAAATTTATCGGCTGTGGACTGTATGAACTGCCTATCTATGCAAGTGCGATTGGAAAGTCTGGAAAATCCTGAAACTGCTCATATGAAACATCAAGACAGAAAAACTGGTGGTCTTTTTTGTTTGTCTGTTTGTGTGTTCGTGGTTGTGTTTGTGTTAGTTTTATTTTATTTTTAAAAGGAAAAAAAGAAGGAATTTGTCCAGAGCAATCCAACTTTAGCATCTCCCTGTTCTGAAGGAATTCCTGTGAAACATGAAGGTTACACACTAGAGCTTCTCCCTTCTACTACGAAAAGCTAGGTTAAAAATATCAAAGAATCTTTAATGAAGTTATGGATCTAAATTATCAGAAACGAAGATGAAAATCATTGAGTAAATCTCTAGGATGGTGACAGTATTGTGACATGTGCAGATGAGGTTCTAATGTGGCTGTCAGGTGAGGACCAGATGGTTTTCCTTTTGAAAAATGTATGTTGAAAAGTAGGTTTAAGATAGTGTTCAAAGTCAGTGACCTTGTCATAAAATATTCTGAAAAATCAAAACAACTGTAATGCCATTTGAATTCCATTAAATTCTGAACTGTTTCAGCTTTGGAATTTGTCTGACATGTTATGACAGTGCATCAGGCAATTAACCAAGAGGTTAGGGACACTGCTGGGGGATTATGCACAACTGTGGTTAAGCCTGAGAAGCAGCATTGCCGTTAAATGGGAGCTTAGTTGCCTGAGAGAAGTCATCAGTTCCAAAGTTGTTTAGTGCCAAAACACCGATGTTCTACATTATTCAGTCCTCTTTTTAATCATAGAAGGACCACAATAAAATATATGATTTTTGAAATTTTTTTAAAAGAAAAAAGCTATGGCATTTATCCCTGTATTCCTGTACTTGATTTAGCGTGGTTGGTAAATTGTGGTGGCATTTATTGTTTTTTTAAACCTATTTTGCACTTAGTCCTTTAAGCATGTTAATAAGCATTTTTGCAGATGAACCATTGACAGTACTGTATTCTAGTAGTATCAATAGCATAATAATAACATATTAATCCCTGAGAACATTGTCTGCACTCCCAAACATATTAACATTCTGTTGTAGTTGGCACCATGTTAATTCATTTTATTTAAATAATATGTGTATTGAGTTTTGAAGAATTAGTGTTCTGAGTAGAAAAGTAAATTCCAGGAAAATCTTCAGAATTATATGAAGGAAACAATCTAAAAGTGCAAATATTTACATGAGTAATGGATTCTAGGCGTTACCCATTGAGATAAAGAATTGAAACAGCTCCAGTCTTGTTTCCAATTAAAAGTAACCAAAGCCACTTGAATTTTGAATATTAAATACTTCCAGACAATTACTTCTATAATCCATCAACCATTAAATATTTCATAAATTATTCTGAAAATAAATTAAGCAAATCAAGCAATAAATTACATTTGATATAATCAGAAAATGTTTCATAGGCGATTTGCAAAATAAAGCCTATATTGATTAGATAAATTATTGTTTATGAATTATTAGCCAAATTTAATTTGTATCTCCTTCAAGGCTTAAACTTTTCTGTGTGATGGTTTCCTGGATAGTTCCAAGTTTTAAAGCAGCCTTCTGTCAAGCTGTTTGTCGTTCCTATGTTTTTAAAGAAAGAAAAGTTATATACATATATATATTTAAAATATATAAATATTATATAATCCAAATATTGCTTTTAAATATTATATTAAAATAGTATTAAATAAATAAATTATTCTATATAGGTGTAGAACTATACAAAAATACATTTTTATCTATTTATTAATATATAATACACAATATGTTATATTGTATATACAATGCAAGATATTATATATTATATAATATATAACATAACATAGCATATAATATATAATATCTGTAATCTATATATATTACATAATATACAGATAATATATATATTATATTACATATTATATATTATATAGATAAAAGAATATAGAAAATATAGCTGTTATATATATATACATATATATATAAAAACAGATTCTACTGATGCAGCATTTTGAGACCTGTGTCCTGGAATTACAGGTGGAATTCATTGATCTTGCCTGGACTCCCTGTAAAAAGATGCAGTGATAGATCGCAGAGATTCACTGGAGATAGAAGCTATCATCTTTTAAGTGTAGTGACCTATACTATGAAGTAACTGACACGTAACACTGATGGGGGTTATCATGTGCTACAAGTTGTGGCCTATGACAACTGGACCCATCAAACACTGTCAGGACCCATTAAGGAAAAATTGTTACAATGAGTGTTGTGTTAGATGTAGAAGGTGTACTAAAAATGCTGAAAGCCACAACTATCTGTCTGCAAGGACCAAAAAGCCACAGAAGCTCCTGCCTCCCCGTCTGACCTGTTCCAGATGGACAACTGACACAGTTCCAGATGGACTGTGTTTATTTGCCTCCCCTAGCTCTTATATGCTATGTCAACATAGCATTGTTAGTACATCTTGAAAATACAGGCATTAAATGAACCAAAGGCACTGCAGCTAACCTCTATGAGCCCAGGCCTGTGCCATGCTGTACTGCTTGTACATGGGCTTCAGGTCTGTGTTGTGCAGCACAGATCACTTGGTCCCAGAATAAACTCACTGTAACATAGGAGCCTGCAGGCAGCTCCCACTGGGTACCAGCGATTATGCCTCCAGTGTCGTCTTGCATTTATCAAACAGCACAGCAAGAAGTTCTGATGTGAACTATCTTTCTGTTTGACAGTGGAAACGATGAATCGAGTTCTTTCCTTCTAAGAAAACCCCATAATAGCTCAAACAACCAAAATGGGACAATCTCTTCTATGGATGGGGTCTGCCCTGCATGGATCAGAGGACCCTGTGACGCTACAGCATCTGGGGTAACCTGCATTTAAGGGGATGTAGGTTATCTATACCAATGTGTCTTTACAGTGTTCGCTCTAACAAATAGCATTTCAAATTACATGTTAGAGAGTCTGAGAGCCTTTCTAACTGGGATCAAGATGAACTAGCACCTCCTGCTGCAATACACCAGACCCTTGCGACATCCCCTTGTGCCAGGGCACACCTGTCCAGCTCTGCATCTGTGGGGTGTTCGTATGTGCATGTGTCTTTGTAGGCTACTCATTTAAACTTCAGCTATAACTCACCCTAATTCTAGGAAGGATCAACCTTCCATAAGTATGATTATCCATTTTATTTGATACACTGATGTTCTTGAAGACAGCACTTGTAAGAATTTCTTCTTGTTTTGTTTTGGGGATGGTGTTTGGTTTTTGTTGTTTTTTTTTTAATATCAGCTAGCACTTCATTGACAAATACTTTCTCAGCGGTAACAACCACCAGACTACATGGAACATATGTTTCATTAAAGACCCACACCTTTCTTCATCACTTGTTAATCAGCTAGTCAGAAAAAAGCCTTCAACCTAAAAGAAGCATAAATGAAAACTCATAGGAAGTTCATGTTCATTTGTGGATAGTTCCATGTGCAAGTGACTCTTTTAATTTGAGTTATTTTAACAAAAACAAGGCTTTGGAGGTCTACAGCAAAGCTGACCTTACAGCAGGCAACTGTGAAATAATTTCCACCCCCCCTTCTCAGTATAAAACTTTTCTTGGCAGTGGGGTCTAAATAAAGGATTATTGAATAAGTATCTCTTGATATGCATGAGGGTGACAGGTCAGGTTCATACTGCTGGAAAATATGCCATGCAATTTATATTTACACAGCAGCATGGCCTTCTTTCAGGTGCAGTTCAGGGAATAAAAAAAACAAAATATCTGCTTTGGTGTATTAAAGTCTGTTCCAGCACATTTTCACTGCTACTTTGTGTTATTAAAATTAATCTCCAGTATGTAGTACGAATGGTTTATGAGGAGCTTTTTCACAAATTATTTTCTCTCCCTGTTGATTTGCTATGGACAGAGTAACACAGAATATGCAAAAAGAATATTTCACAAGGGTTTCTGAAGGTATAAGGAGAGATTTATCATCCATATAGCATTGCAATTGTAATGTGTTGCCTCAGTGGGATTGCCTGTCCCCCAGCACTATATTTCTCAGATCAATAATGAGTAACTGAATCAAACCCTGCATCTTTCTTCCAACAAAACGAAAGGGTCAGAATTTCAAAGACTGAACAGTCGTTCTGTGAAATTTTGAAGGTCCCTGCACCAATTGAGTGCCTCATTCTCCAGGTTTTGATGGGATTTTGATACCTAAGCTTTTTGACAAATCCCACAAGGCACCTACATAATCTTTACTTAGATGTTTGAAACTCTTCATAGAATCATAGAATCATAGAATGGTTTAGGTTGGAAGCGACCTTGAAGATCATCGAGTTCCAACCCCCCTGCCACAGGCAGGGATACCTCTCACTACACCAGGTTGCCCAAGGCCACGTCCAGCCTGGCCTTGAATACCTCCAGGGATGGGGCTTCAACAACCTCTCTGGGCAACCTGTTCCAGTGCCTCACCACCCTTAAAGTGAAAAACTTCTTCCTAATGTTTAATCTAAACCTGCCCTCTTCCAGCTTAAAGCCATTCCCCCTCGTCCTATCACTACATGCCCGTGTAAAAAGTCCTTCCCCAGCTCTCCTGTAGGCCCCCTTTAGGTACTGGAAGGCCGCAATAAGATCTCCCCGGAGCCTTCTCTTCTCCAGGCTGAACAGCCCCAACTCTCTCAGCCTCTCCTCATAGGAGAGGTGCTCCATCCCTGTGATCATCCTCGTGGCTCTCCTCTGGACGCGCTCCAGCAGGTCCATGTCCTTCTTATGTTGGGGACTCCACAGCTGGATGCAGTACTCCAGGTGGGGTCTCACGAGAGCGGAGTAGAGGGGCAGAATCACCTCCCTTGACCTGCTGGCCACGCTTCTTTTGATGCAGCCCAGGATACGGTTGGCCTTCTGGGCTGCGATCGCACACTGCTTGCTCATGTCGAGCTTCTCATCAATCATCACTCCCAGGTCCTTCTCCACAGGGCTGCTCTCCAGCCATTCTCCGCCGAGCCTGTATTTGTGCTTGGGATTGCCCCGACCCAGATGTAGGACCTTGCACTTGGCCTTGTTGAACTGCATGAGGTTGGTTTGGGCCCACCTCTCCAGCCTGTCCAGGTCCCTCTGGATGGTATCCCTCCCCTCCAGCGTGTCTGCCTCGCCAAACAGCTTGGTATCGTCAGCAAACTTGCTGAGGGTGCACTCTACCCCACTGTCCATGTTGCTAACAAAGATGTTGAACAGTACGGGTCCCAGTACCGACCCCTGAGGAACGCCACTCGTCACTGCTTTCCACTTGGACACCGAGCCATTGACCGCAACCCTTTGAGTGCGACCATCCAGCCAGTTCTTTATCCACCGAATGTATGCAAATAAAGAAACACCACATCACCCTGACAGTAGAATGTTTAACGACAGAATCTGAGGACTTAATTTACAAAATGCTACCTATATTTTTAGTTGCAGAAGAGAGGAATATTATCACAAAACTGCAAATAGAAAGAGACCACACTGAAAAGTCCTTGAAAACCAACAGAGTATCAAAAAGGCCCATTAAAGAATACTTGCTCAAACAGCTACACACTCTTTCTCCCTCAAACGTGTGGAGCTGTTGGGGTTTTTAAAATACTGTCATTGTGCACTTGAGTGAACAGGATACAGCCATATTTGTAGAAGCTTCATTTTTTGAATGTACATATGACTTACCTATTTTCCTATGTGCACAGGGACATATTCAGACTGCAGAGCTGATAGGACGGACAGAAAACCATGCAGATATGAACTATGGATTTCCAGAGAGAGATTTTATGTGTTATGCTTTAATCACTTTGAAATTTGTTTCTGCAAGAAATATATTCATCATATTTTTTAAAAGGGCCAGCCAACATGTTAACTCTTCTTTTGCTTTAATTGTTTACTAAGTGATTACAGAAACATTATTTCAGTTCAGCATGATATTCATCTTAAGTAAGAATTGAGAAAATAAAAAAGTAAGAAAAAAATGATGCCTGAAGCATTCTCCAAATAAAAAAGTTTATGTCACACATTGTTGTCATTGATCAGACCCTAAATACTGGTCTGAAATTTCAATCGTCACTGAAAAATATAAAATTGAACCAATTCTGCTAATTATGGGCTTTCTTCCTTTTATATAACTTAGTGATGCAGATTGGTGGCTAGTAAATTTTCCAGAGTAACTACATTCTAACTTCTTCTGAAGGAAATCAATGTTACACACCCAGGAACTTTGGGAATATTTTATTGGATTTCATTATTGGTGAATACGCTTAGGTGTCTGAATACTTTAAAGTATCTACCTAAAACAGTTCTGACATTTTTTCCATCACTTTCTGGTTGTCATTAACATTAGAAAGAAAAGTAACAAAGATGCATTTCACCAGTTTGGAAAGATGACATTTTTATCTTCCAAAGCTCATGTGTCTTAATTTGTCTGTACAGAGAACCCTGCTTTTTGATAAGCATCTATGTCAGCTGCATCTACTTATACCACCAAGAAAATAAAAATAACGTATGTGATACTGCCTTAGGAGAAGAAAAGGCCTTCCAAGCTTCAAGTAACCCAGCCTGGACAAAAAGATGTCTCAATTCTTCTGAAGAGAAGTCTGGTGAAAGTCATGGCCTTTCACTGCTCAGCTTTCTGGAGAATCTCTGGGACATTGTTGAAGGCAAACAGTTTCAGTCAATTCGGTGGAATAAGCATGGAAAGTGCATAGTGATTTATGAAGAACTGTTCAAGAAGTAAGCGCTCGGGAGAGAACCTCTCAAAATTTTTGAAATTGAGTGCATGAAAAGTTTCACTTGTCACCTCCATCTCCATGAATTCACCAGGAAGTGATGGGACTTTGCTTAATGACTCACTAGAAGAAGCACCAGCCAGGGAGGAACGTTGAATCCTCTACATGCAAACTAACTCTCAGAAAATTCTAGTGGGATAGATTTCTGCTCTAGTGAAATAAGCCTTTGCAATATTGGAGATGAGCATGGTAGTAAATGTTCTGATTGCCATTTGTTTCTCAGCTCATGCTCAGGAGCTTTTGAGGTCGGTTTGTTTTTGAGTAGTAGAAATGCTGACAAAATATAAGCCAGTTATTTCAACCTGTGAAACAGAAAGATCACATCATGATTTATTTTGGCCTTTGCTATGTATCTTGCTATGTACGTGCCATTTTCTTGTGGCATCTGCTGAATGCTGAGAAGGTACATGTCAACATAGTATGATTACCTACAAGTTCATTCCACTGAAGGTGCTAAAAATTAGTGGTGTTTGGATTTTTAAATCAATTTGTATGCTTTTGAAAATTCCATAGTTCATTGCTCCCAAGTGATGAAATCACAAGGCTGGTTACATCCTAACAGAACTGTATCACAAAATTTTCTTCAGGCCTAAACTTCAGGTTGAGAATGCCCCGAGAGTCCTTTTTTTTTTTTTTTCATATCCATGTTCGTCAATTGAAATTAAAACTCTTAGTTGTCATCTTTGTGTTTTTCAGTCTTGAGCTTGAGGAAACTAACTCTTTTCCTTTGCATTTTTTAGTTGCTCCTCTACTACAAGCCATTCTCCCCAGTTGCTAACAAAGTGCAAAAGAAACTTTGGGGTGAAAAAGAGAACCCTTCCACCTGACCCGGTTTTGAATGAGCACTGCCTGAGAAGAATCCCCAGTGCCCAGCCTGCATGGGGAACTGCTTCTGAGAAGGAGAATGATGTGTTCACAGCAGCTTCAAAGGAGAAAACACAGACATCTGCATCCAGGAGGTCCCAGCTTGCCAAGAGACATGCTAACATCACCACCTGAGTCAGAAGTGCCTTTACATCTTCACGCACAGCTCATCTAACATTTTCAGACCCTGCTGTAGTAATTGGTGGGGAGAAGTTAACCCCCTATTGCCCCCCATCCTCCATCCCTTTTACCACAGCACAGCAGCCACAGTCCAGCTGGTACCCAGGATGCTGCTCCAGCAGCACCTATTACTTCACCAGATTATGCTATACCCACAGTGCCAAATAGACCCTTTGCACCAGGGCTGGGACTTCCCACCTTTCCAGCCATGCACCCAGCTTCAGCAGCTATGCAGCCTGCCTGGACAAGCCTGCCTGCCTTGGGTAACACACAGCTTGCAATGCCTGTGCTGACAGCAGCCTCTCCTCTTTTCATGCCAAGGCCACCCCACAGACAAATGCCAACATACCATCACTGTCCTGCTTGCACTTGCAGTCCAAATAACTGACCTGCAGGCAACGGCCTTGGACCCAAACCCAGGGTATGCTCGATAACTCCAATAGCTGTTTCAGAAATTGCATAGACCAAGGAAATAGAGTCTTGTAAGTGTCCAAATAAACTATCTTAGTAAAAGGTCTTTGCCAGCTCTTCTGTCCTGCTTTTACAGTAGAATTGCACCTGGCCCTAAGAGTAGAGAACAGCAGCAGAATAAAATCAAGAGAGAGTGGGGTTATTCCTTTTCAGTGAAGAGAAGGTGTGTGCTTGCTAAGAGGAAAATAGGAACAGAAGAAGACTCAGAATGCACTGTCTTGGGTCAAGTGTCTTGAAAATGTCCCTCCGATTCCAGGGTCCTTGGCTGACAAGTGACCTTTGAAATCAAATACCAAACACTGAAACATTTCCTTCTTTTTCCTAAGGAAATCAAGAGTGCTACTGTTGAGGTCAGTAATGGGATTAGGTTCCAACTGATTTGAGAGGGGAAGCGAACAATCAGTTTTGGGGTGTTAGACCTGTTTGGAAAAAAATGGTAGGAGGTGAAATAAGAGTTTCACCTAGAAATAAATACCACTGTAGTATTATTTCTCTGTTTCATGTGAGAAACAGGCTCGAGATCATTGTGTGAGTTGTATATGCTGCAATTTTCAACTAATCCTGCTTCACAGTGGTGGTCCAGTCAGCTCCCTAGTTTTCTTGTAGTAATCAATGCTTTTTTTTTTTTTTTTTTTTTTTTTTACTACCCTCTAAAGCATGAAAAAATGGAAAATAGAACCCAAAACAAAAAAAGAAGAAATCTTTCTTGGTACCTAGTTCTGTGAGAACACACCTTCAAAACCAAGCCATTGTCCATGCCAATTTTCTGCAGAAAAAGATTCAGGATGCAGCTGACAGATTTTTCACATCTCCATCCTGAATCCCACACAGCTGGCTTCTGCACCAGATTCTCCCATTGAGGGGCACATATATTTTGTTACCAGCCATGAAGCATTCAAGTTTTGGGTGTTCCCCCTGGACACGATAATTTTGCAGCTGATGACTGCACCAATGATTTACTGCATTAGGGTACGGAACAGAAAAGAGGGTGAGAGGTTACCCTAGAGTTGGAGCTAATGCCACATGCTGGAACCCCTGAATTCAGACCCCACATAATACAGTGACTGGTAGCCTCCAAAAGGAAGAGAAAAGAAAAAAACAATAGAAATTAAAATGACCGCTCTGAATATCTGGTTTTAAAATTCATGTTTTCTATTGGAAGAGGGAACAAATTTTTATTGATTTTAACAAGTACATCAAACAGAAGTTTCAAAAAATGTTACGTATGTTACACACTTCTTATTTGCTGGATTCCCACGTGTTGTGCCTTTGCCACAGTGTGAAGGAAAATGGACTGGCCATCTGACACACCATATAAGGATTTTGGCTCTTTAAACTTTGAGCATAATGGATCAGATTTCTATTTGTAACACCAGCTTACTGAAAAGCATGGCAATCTTTCTCTTAAAAGACCTGTCCCCTTTGTCATACTGAAAAGACTTTATAGTTATGAGTTCTGACTCATATTTTACATCAACAAGCTTGAAAGACCACTGCAATAAAGCAGACAAAGGTTTTGGCTTATTTTTCTGACAGTTTTTTTTTCTGCCACAATGCAGGCCACAGTTTCATGGCAGCCAAAGGTAATATGTCATTTTTGGCCTCATGTTCCTGAAAGTACCAGTACTTGTACAGCCCTTCACTGACCTATTTTAGCACAAAAATTCAACAGAAAACTATTTGCTTTTTTTGGCAGGTTGGTTTTCTGACAGAGCACTGCTGAGTGAGTAGTTAGTCAAGTGCTAGAGCCAGCACAGGGAAGGTGGCAAGAATCCAACACTGGAACTAAGGGAAAAGGCAGGACTACAACAGCCAGCTGCCACAGTAGCTTAGATTATGAATGGCCTATACCCTCAGAATGCTTCTGATGGAAAACTGTTGCTTACTCCACCTTAGACCAGCCACACAAGCAAGCAGAGCACGATCCAAATCTGGAGAGGAAAGGCCAAATGCCCCAGTTGTCTGCTTGGCAGCACAAGTACCAATTAATTGTGTTTTTTTTGTCTTTTGGGTTTACAGGTTTCTCAGAAAAAGAGCGAAGAACACTCAGGTTGGTTACTCCTGTAATTTTTGCACACATTTCTTCAGAGAATAATTTATGTGGTACAGACCATTAACTATTATTAATAATTCATACGGAATGGGTGTGCTCAATATGTCACGTTACTTTGTCAGTTCTTGGACTGCATGCTATAAGCACAACACATCAGCACAGCATGAAGAGCAAACCTGTCAATTTTACAATCAAAAATATAGTATAAAATTCATTGTAAGTGTATCATCAAGCAGCCAAGCTTAATAATTTCATTTTATGGATATTTATGCAGTTAGATCTCAAGCATTTCATAGCTAGTGAACAGAAAAGGGTTATGAATACAGTTAAATTGAGCTTTACGTTTGAAGTGGAGGTATGTTTACAGAAAATGTACTGCGGTCAGTACACTATGGTATTACATTGCCAGTGAAAGAAATAACCTGCAAAGTCAAAATATCGATTATGTAGTGTCAACAGTTGTATTCTTCTGAAGGAGTATGAAAAGATGAAGCATGGGGGATGGTAATGGAAATACATACCTTCTGCTTCTCCAAAGAAATGCCCAGAAATGATTGAGTGTTTTTTTTCTGCTGCGTAAATTTGTTATAAGAAGAAATATCATATATGAGATAAGCACAAAAAGACTAGCTAGCCTAACTAGATCTAACACAGCAACTCTCTGTAATAGCTTGAAAAAGACAGTTTCTCTTTTGCACAGAACCTATTCTCTATAATGAATGCTTTTAACAGCTAGCTAATTTTTCAAACTTAGGAAGTGTCATATCAATTTGGATCACCTGCAAGCAATCAAGTACCAGTTTGACAAATTTGGGTGACTCTATTTCTGAGGGTTTATGAGTCTATATGAAAGCAAGAGTGCAAACTGACCTTTCCAGCCATAACATTATTGACATTTATGCCCTGCCTTTCAAAGTACATCTGCAATTCATTTGTACCATTTAGAAAACAAACTGTGTTTATGAAACTCAAAGAATCTCCTCAGCAGAACCTTGAAAGTGTTTTCCAAATCAGAAGGATAATTTGATTTCAGTGTTCTTTATTGTATGCTTTTGTTCTTAACTAAATGGGAGAATTTTTAAAAAGTAAACAAAATGTTTCAGCAGCTTAAGGAATCATTGACAAAAGGTATTTCTTGCTATGTCAAAATCATTCTCTAGAACAAAATTCAGGTTTTCTTTAGTGCTTATGTCTTCTGTGGCATACTAAATATATTCAGCTGTTACTGATGCAGTAAAAACAAATGAGAAAGGATCAGCTGCTACAGCAACCACGTATTACTTAAAAAAGAGTATCTTTGTATCTCTTGTACCTGTTATCCTGAGCTAGATAAGAAGTTAGACAGGAAGTCCTTTGTTTAGCCCAGTGTTTTAAAGATTGCAAGGGCAATATTCTTAGAATATTTTCTTAGCTCTTTATGACTTAGTATTGCTAAATTTGAATCTGTAACTTTAATGCTAACCAATCTCATGTGCAAGTATTGCAAACTTATTTCTTTAACATTCTTTGATTCTGCTCATTTACACTGTACTTGGAAATTTTTCCCACTCTGTTAACTTGAATGAGGTCACCAGACATTCTATATTGTCTCCTTGATGTTTATGTTGTGCTGGATATTGTAGATGTTTATCCTTTTGTTCTTAGCAGAGTACAAAAATTTCCCAAATGAATTGAATTATTGCTTGTGATGTTGTATTATGTTTGCAAGGTTTTGCTAGCGAGGGGGGTGAGAGGGTATAGGAGTGGCTTCTGTGAGAAGCTGCTAGAAGCCTCCCCCATGCCCAGCAGAGCCAATGCCAGCAGGCTCCAAGATGGACCCACTGCCGGCCAAAGCTGAGCCAATCAGCGATGGTGGTAGAGACTCTGTGATAACATATTTAAGAAGGGGAAAATAAAAAACAACCTGCACAACTGCAACTGAAGAAAGGAGTGAGAATATGTGAAAGAAACAACCCTGCAGACACCAAGGTCAGTGAAGGAGAAAGGGGAAGAGGTGTTCCAGGTGCTGGAGCAGAGATTTCTCTGCAGCCCGTGGTGAAGACTACGGTAAGGCAGGTTGTCCCCCTGCAGCCCATGAAGGGAAACTGTGGAGCAGATATCCAACCTGCAGCCTGTGGAGGACCTCACTCTGGAGAAGGGTGATGACCGAAGGAGGCTGTGAACCCGTGGGAAGCCTGTACTGGAGCAGGCTCATGGCAGGACCAGCAGCCCTGTGGAGAGAGGATCCCACTCTGGAGCAGGTTTGCTAGAAGGACCTGTGGCCCTGTACAGGACCCACAGTGGAGCAGTCTGTTCCTGACGGACTGCACCCCATAGAAGGGACCCACACTGGAGCAGTTTGTGAAGAACTGTCTCCTGTGGGAAGGACTCACGTTGGAGAATTTCATGGAGAACTTTCTCCTGTGGCAGGGACCCTATGCTGGAGCCAGGGAAGAGTGTGAGGAGTCATCCCCCTGAGGAGGAAAGAGCAGCAGAGACAACATGTGATGAACTGACCACAACCCCCATTCCCCATCCCCCTGCTCCACCGTGGGGGAGACGGTAGAGAAATCAGGAATGAAGTTGAGCTCGGGAAGAAGAGAGGAGTGACGTGAAGGAGTTTAAGATTTGGGTTTATTCCTCATTATCTTACTCTGATTTGATTGGTAATAAATGAAACTCATTTCCCCAAGTCAAGTCTGTTTTGCCCATGACAGTCATTGCTGAGTGATCTCTCCCTGTCCTCATCCTGACCCACGAGACTCTCATCGCATTCTCTCCCCTGTCCAGCTGAGGAGGGGAGTGATAGAGCATCTTTTGTGGGCACCTGGGGTCCAGACAGGGTCAATCTGCCATGGATGTAGTGGGCTGTATATTATCTGTAACCTTAAACCATTTTGACATGTTGGAATGACTAATAATGCTGATTCCATCAAGAAATTCTAGTGATCATTTTAGGGGCAGAAACTCTGAAGAATCAAAATCTTAATATGAAATATATTTGTCATACCACTGATTCACTAATGAACATGAAATCTAGTACAGTATTCAATGAGGGTTATGTTTAGAATTAATAGAACAGACAGAGAATATTTTTTAAAACTTTTTAATTTGGAAAACAATTTTGTCAAAGCCAAATGTAACAGGAAAATACCAAGATTAATAAACATGACACTGGGAAATAGCAAGTTTCTGAGATTTTTTTTTATATGAGCATGAGATCTTAGGGGCCAATAGTATGATGGTTACATTGCACATCAAGTTCTTGCTTTATCAGTCTCTTTTACCCTAGAGAACTTTGATGATCAAATTATTAGTTATTTTGCAATATCTCTCTTTCTGAATTTCCTTTAAAAACTTTGAAAGGTTCCAGTTCTATCTTGGTATAAACAGGGAAACATATTTTTCAATTTCAGGACTTCAAAGCCCGTAGAATACATTTTATGACCAAACTTAAAATGCATCAAGAACAGTGGATAACATTTCCACATTTTTTTTTAATGGTATGTTGAATACTTGAGTTTTCTCGTTGTACAAGATCTTCTGCTTGTTCTCTGCAAGGCCTTTTTCCGCTCCTCATATTGTCTTGCTGGCAAGCAGGCTGGGAATGCACAAAAAGTTGGGAGGAGACACAGCCGAGACAGCTGACCCCAACTGACCAAAGGAATATTCCATGCCATATGATGTCATGTTCAGTATAGAAAGAAGGGGGAAGAAGAACGAAGTGGGGGATGTTCAGAGTTACGGTGTTTGTTTTCCCAAGTGACCATTACACGTGATGGAGCCTTGCTTTCCTTGTTTTGCTTTGCTTGCATGCACAACTTTTCCTTTACTTATTAAACTCTCTTAATCTCAACCCATGAGTTTTCCTTATTTTTCTGATTCTTCTCTCCATCCCCCTGGGGAGGGGGAGAAGTGAGTGAGCAGCTGCGTGGTCCTAGTTGCCAGATGGGGTTAAACCATGACATCTACTTTGCCTATAAAAAAATGCAGTAATGCAAGACAAGAAATGAGTGACAGTCAAGATGATTTGTTGAGAAAAATTTATGACAGATGAATGTCATGTGCAGAGCAAGAAGTCTGATGAATATATAAGAACTAGTAGATGTCTTTACTCAATTTTATTATACTCCTGGTACTACTTCTTGTAGAAAGAGAAAGCAATGTTAGTTGAAAGTATCATAGCATGGATCCAAGACTGACTGAAAAATAAGTCAGTGTAATTGCCTGTCAAATGGAGGAGAAACATAACGTGGCACTCAGGAAAGTCTGTACTGTCCATTAAGAAGTTTGACAACGTACTCAAGTAGTATGCTTACTTGAGTGACAGAAAGATGTCATGAAGCCAGAATACACAAACAGCACAGTGAAGAACAGAATTAACTGTTCCCATTGGAAAATGATCCTGAGCAACTGAAGAAATAATCTGAAAAAAATAAGATTAATTTTAACAAAAGCAAGCATAAGATACTACAACTATTCAAGAAGAAGCTTTTAAAGAATTATTTAAGTCAGATGAGGGTAGTCTACAGGAAAGCAATGTAGATGATCAGAGGTCTAGAAAACAAAATCAAAGCGGAAAGGATGAATGAACTGTGGTAGTTTAGCTCTGAGAAAATAATACGACTCCACTACATATCTACTAAAAGGTTGCTGTACATAGAAAAGGAGTAACCTGGTTTTCATATCCATTTCTAATAACTTTAGAATAGATGTGCCATGAAGTTTAAAAAGGCAGACTGCTTAGCTATAAGATGAAACATGTACTTTGAGAGTGTTGTTTTGATTCTAGACAGGAAAAACATGATAAAACTACTGATGGTAGTTTCCTGGTCAAGTTTCCTGGCTGTCGGTGACTATAGCCAAGTCATTTTGGCCTAACTTCACATGAATTGAGGTCCCTAATTGGGCAACTTTGGACTACTTACTCCAAAATCAAGTTGTTATACTACATGCAGATGCTACCTAAATTCATAGGTGCCTGAACATCCCTTGAGAGTTTAATTTTACCAGTTCTAATTAATTTTCAAATCCATTTCTCATGTTAGTGTCGATGGACAGTTCCACATCCGGGAAACTTGTTGTAAGTGTTCTTCCTCCTCTTCCCAAATGTGTTTTATGCAGGAGAAGACTTGATATGGCCTTAGCAGCTGTTTGTATACTACTAAGATGGGCGTCTTATTCAAGGCTGTGCTATACTGCAGCAAGAGTCATTTCTGAATCTAGCCCTTACTGCTGTGTTTTCTTCTGTACAACAGTGTAAGGCTGTTCTCCTCAATCACTGGGAAATGAATAAATAAAAAGGACTTCATGGTGTTCAGATGTTATAAAACAAGGTAGTAAACATTTTATCAAAAGGAGTGTAAAAGTTTTAATAGCAAGGTTTTCTAAGAATAACCCATGCAGGGGGAGGATAAAGAGGTGATAAAGCCTATGGAATAACCAGAGCTTGGCGTGGTGTGGAACTCTGCTAAATCTGAGAGGCTCCTGCAGTTCTTTGAGACTTCATGAGCAGCACTATACAAGCAGCCACTGACTTCCTGCAAGGCAAAATTTGCAGGTCCAGGTAGTTTTCTGTGATGACTTTCCTTCCTTCTTTGTTAGACCCCTGACTGATTTGGCCCTCTCACCTGGTGTTTGGAAGAAGCGGGTGTAATGAATAAATCCTGAAGGTTCCAGGGGTAGTATATAGTAGTAAGGAAAGAAAGTGTCATGTTTCAGACCTGTGGAACATGTAAGGCAACAGACAGCTCTCAGTAACTGGAACAACTCTGAGTATGTGATTGAAATCACAAATATAATAGTATATATAATAATACCTGTTCTTTGGTTTTCCAAATGCAAATCCGCATTTTTCAGAACAGTTCCCTAAAAAAACTATGCTGTATATGCATAATATCTCCTTGGAAAAAAAAAAAAACAAAAAAAGGACACCTTAATATTGCTCAGTTATTTATTAACAATCAACTTTTAGAATGTTAACAAACAAACAATTAAAGAAATAATTGCAAGTGTGTCAAAATAATTTCATCCAAAAACACAAGCATAAAATCTTCAAGCCTTAATCTTCGTATTGCAAGAAATTAAAGAAGTTACCAAAATAAAATGCTGTTTGGAGAAAAATCAAATAAAAGATATTGCATTTTCCAAAGACAAATTGAATACATGCTTGTGGCAAAAAACAATATAGTTACATCTAAATGCAATGGACTGTAAGGATATATGGCTTTATATGACCAAGTGTTTGGTAGAAGAAATGCAAGTGACATTTGTATTTATAAATATATATTCATGCATATTTTTATATAATGTATTCTTTTGATGAGTTCTATCCTGTAAACATTAAAATTTCTGAAGTCAGAGAAAGAATATATGTAGTTATTTTATACAGAATATGCACATTAATTCAACAGTCTGATTGACTTCAATTATAAAAATGCATGACATCTTCAGTATTGCTGAGCATAGTTTTCTAACACTTTTTTCCCTCTATAGTAATAACCTTCTGTTTTCTTCATAAAAAAAAATCTTTAAAGTCCCTGCACTTTAGAAGAATGTTATATTAAAGTCTGCGTACAGAGCCATGTAATAGAAAACTCATGAAAAAAAATCAGGTATTTCCTCAGACTAAGCAATTAAACCCCTTTCAGCAAGGAGAAAGTGGTAGTCGTTAAATCTGGGGAGGGAATAGCCACATTTAAATGAGCCAGAATATGATGTAGAGCGCCTTATCCTGTTAGCTTAAGCTTCTCTGCCAAGCTGGCTCTATTTTTTTGTGTCTATTGTGGTGGATGGGGGCAGACTCAGGTCTTAACTACAAATTAATCTGTTTTAAATAGCAAAATACAACAACTAATAACAACAACAAAAAAAAGCCATGAATATTCATTCAAAAAATGAATGTCAATTTGACTGTTTTTAATGGCCCTTCCTAGCCTGTTTCCATGTACTCTTGAGCACTTTACATGTAGTGGCACAAAAACATAGGAAATATTAAACACTCACATGTGCTGTTACAGCTGTGATGATAAGGATACCAACAGGACACGGGCTGCAAGAAGATGTAATGTCTTTCTTGCAGGCAAACTGATTCTCTTGGGAGAAACAGACAAATTTTTAGACATATAGGACAGAAGAAAGGCTATATTTTTCCAAATATATTAACTGATTTAATAAAATATCTGGTGTCTTTCTAAAACTTTTGTTTCTATAAGACTTTGAAATTGATGCCTGAACTTTATGTCATATGTTAATTATAACATTTTAAATTCATAATTTATATTTAGAATATGTACAGTAAAGTGCTGGCTAGCCAAAAGGTGCTAAACACCCTCTGTTCTCCTTGTAATCGCACTGAGTTATCATGTTTGTCAACTTTTCATAGATGAACAGCTTTCCTCACAAGTGGGCTTAGGTATTCTCCCAGCTTTCCTCACAAGTGGGACTTAGGTGTTCTCCCATCTGTTTCAGGTGATCAGCAATTCACTAGAGAGCTGAACACTCAAAATGTGTTTCATATAAGTATTTATGTTAAGCAGAAAAAAAAATGAAACTAATGAATAGGAAAGGCTGAAGATAAACATAGGCCTTACACCAACAATTAAGTAGCAGGTGTCCCAACCTGCAAATTGCCTTCTGGAATTAAACAGAAATCAGACTAATTCTTCCTTTTAGCCCCTCAAAGAAATGTACAGTACAGAATACTGACCAACAGCCCAATAGATAAAAGATCTGTATTGACATATTCCTTTGGTTTGAAAACAGAAACATTTCCAGAGAAATGTGTTTAACTATTAAGCATTTCAGATATTGTAATGGTAATGATATAGAGTATTTCCCTCATTTTGTGTAGAGAAAGAAGCATCAGAACTTACTTTCCAGATAAAATCTTTCAGGAAAGACAGTGGGAGAAACACATAATAAATAAAAACCTAAGGTACAAATTAGTCTTTGCAGTAGCTGAAGTTCTCAAAATTTTGGCAGTTCTGTGCTTGCCTGCTAACAGAAATTAGGTGTCTAGAGCTTATTTTCAGTGGAGCTGAAAGGTACCAAGAGCCCGTTTGTGACCACTAGGTGCCACCAAGATGTCAGAAGCACCAAGTGTCTCTGTTCCACTTTTAAATAGAGGCTCTTTGACTGTGTAGACAAGACATTGAAACAATAAATGTATGATTTTACTAGTTTTTAACCAATGAACAAAACACAAATGTGTGTTATAAAATTTTGAGTTCCCAGTGTGTTTTCTGTTGCTTAATGGCATAAATCATCCAATCAGAACATAGAAAAATTACCAGATGATTTCTATAATTTGTGTAGTGAAAAAGGCAAATGTTTTTAATGAACTTGAAGCTGAAAAGCGTTCACTGAATAACTATATATATAATCTTACAAAAGCGCATTCAAATATTTTTCAGCTCATCTACCAGTCCTTTAGAATAGTGAAGAATACATTTTTACAAATTACTGGTCGAGGTGTGAAAGTACCTTCCTGTGAGACAAGCTTGAAGTCTATGGAAAGATGTCAGTTTAACATGTAAAATATATTAATATCCCACAAAAATAACAAGGGACATTGTAATTTATAAAAATTTCAGACAAATCATCATCTGAGACAAGAGCAGTGAAGCAGAAATATTATGAAAGTAAGAGGCACCATGTCAGAAATAGAATTACTGTAGTCTTAGATAGCCATGTACCACTTAATGCAGCAGGGATCAAGAAGCAATATAATTTATGAGCTGCAACATGTCAACATTTACAGCAGTTTGTAGAGATAGAATATATCTCCCCCATGTAAGGCTGCATACTTCTAAAATACGACTCCGACTAAAATAAATTTATGGATGTTTGGCTTCCCTTACTTTCCTTGCTTTTCCTCTAGGGACTACACAGAAAAAAAGATGAGAACGGAATAGGATAAGCCTTTTGGAATTGCAGAAAAACAGTCTGGGACACAGACTGAACCAAGAGGGGAAACTTGTTTTCAGTTATGATCCCCATTCACTGCTGGAGAGAAAAGCAACTTGTGCAGATTCTCCTGCTTCTCACCAAGACCTAAATCATTTTGCAATCAGAAGAAACTCACTGTGCCGCCAAATGCCAAATGGTTCAGCTGCTATGTTCAAATAACCACTACTGCAATGAGACAAACTCCATGAGTGACCCCTGTGCCAGTAGTCTCTAAGCTGAATTCTTGCATCTTCTTCAAATTAATATTTTCAAAACATAAAGATATGCTCTGCAAGGAGGGGGGGGAAGTCTGTGAGATAATCTAGCCATCTTTCTAGTGACTTCTTCAAAGATTCTGCCAGGTTTTGAATTTAAGATATTTACTACCTACAGGGCATAAACCTTGACATGGATTCAGTATCTTTCTGTATTTAACCTAGACTTGTAAGTAACACCTAGATACCCAGCAGGATCTATGCACACACGTAAGCAGGCACATACACGCATCTCTGTTCAGGGAAGAATTACTCATATGATTTAGTAGTGAATTCAGCTTTCAGTACCTATTAGATGAACAACTGATGCATTTCTCTTTCATCCTGGTTTTCTGCTACTACAATCACCAGGTTCAATAAAGTTAGTTGTTTTGCATACATACATGAGGAGTACAAGCCCATGTGCGAGGAAGAGCTTCAAGAAGAGTCTTGAAGTCTGAATTACATTTGCATTGTAAACAGCCGGTACGGTCCCCATACCTTAATTTCTCACTATTAGATCAATAGAGTGTCTGGGATAGAGTCAGAGCGGGTGAGGAAAAGCAAATTACAAAAGGAAATCAAATGAAAGAAAAAGGTAATTACGTATAAGTTCTTAAATCAATAAGTTTCTTCAAAAACAACAAAACAAGTCATAATGATACAGTATGAAAACTGCATCACTTTTGAACAATAAAACAATTAATAATGGTATAGTATGACAACTGCATTGCTGCTGAACAATTAGTTCTGCTTTGCAGGGTTGAGAGAACCTGGACTCTATGAGGTGCATGTCATTCGCTCTGTTGGACTGGCTTCGCAAATGACTCTGAGGTCTGGACTTCCAGCCAAAATGCTCTCTCAGCTACTGGAATTCACAGTTGAGGAAAGGCTTAGCAGAAATAAGGAAAATAAAAGCCAGGAAGCTCAAAAGTGAGTTTCCTAAGCTGGTTATAGGAAATGCAAAGCACGCGTTTGTGCCTCAAACTTCATTTTTCCAGCTTAGCAAAAAATGTTCTGTTTTGCAGGTTTTTTGTGGGTTTTTTTTTTGTTTGTTTAGTTGGGTTTTTTTCAAAACAGATCTGTCCTTTTCTAAAAAAAATTTTACAGAACAGAATTTGAGCTCCAGTCTTCTCAGTGTACCACCCCTTTGTTTTCTTGACCATGTGATGAGCAGGTCTATTAAATTAGCTCCTGGGTGGTTGGCCTGACTGAATCCTGCTCGCACCTACCCATGACAGGCATTGAGATAAGCCTTTCTGACATTGCCAGTTCTGCATATGAGAAAAGCAGAAGTATAAAGTGCCGAGGAACTTTTGTGGTCTAAATGTAATTTAGATATTCTGCAGGTTAGGCAGCGTAGGGGATATACTAAAATTACCCTTGAATATCTGCTGTGAACCCTATCTCTCTATCTAGTATGGTGACATGATCTTAGTCTATATTTCTAAGATTAGGTCACCTAATCACTCTTACAACTGCCCTGTTTCTAGCCCCAGCATTCCCCCTATTATTTCTATTTTGCTACTCCTTCCCACTCTTCCTTGTGTGCTTCCTCATGCTGATCTCTCGATTTTGGATGCTTCTTACTGTTCTGAATATGCTGTTCATTTTCACATCATACTTCAAAGATCAACTTTTGTTAATCAGCTTCCAAATCTGGTGCTAACTATTTCTCCAAATTTGCCTTCTTCTGAATCTTGTTCATTTACTTGATTTATATTTAACTTTTTTTTCTGTTTCACTTACATGAATCTGTGTTTATCTTTTCCTTCTCTGTTTTTGTTACTGCTTGCTCCACACTGTGTATCTTTGGGAAACAGTGAAGTATGTATTAAAAACATAACTAGAAGGAAAGGTAAAAGTAAAAAGAATTAAATTAATGCAGTACTGATTGTATTGATAGACCTACTGACAAAGCCTTTCTAAAGAAAAGATTTCAAACGCAAATATGCAGCAGTGATACAGTTAACTGCAGTTTGATTATTTTTTTTTTAAACTGCAAAGCTAGCTGACCTGAATGAGGGTGATTTTTCAACATCACTGTGTCTGTGATAGTGGCAAGAGCTGCTATTTATTAAAGTACCTCTCATTTTGAAAAATGGGTAAAGCCAAATGTAGATGGAGAGAGTGGTTGATTTATGCTCCATCAAATGCCCTGTGTTTGCTACGTCTCTAAGCATTCCTAAGAAAAGAACCTATGCTTTTTCTCCATCAGGTTTTAATGGATGGAAAAATTTCAAGAAATGCATAAATGACCATGGAAAATAGGTGAGACCACGATTAGCCACACCTTCACTGATTTCCAGACTGAAAATAGTAGCAGAACCATTTTTTCTTTATGTACAGTATTATTACAATAAAGATCAATACCGAAATGATACCTAAAATCAAAGCAGTATATTATCATGCCGTTAGCAGAGAATGATCCACTATCCAATGGCATGAATGCAAATATTCTCCAGGACTGTAAACTATCATGGAATTACTGTTAGTTTTACTTACTAGAGGGTAATGTTCAAAGGAAACAAATCTGTATTTTGTGGGTTGTTGATTTTATAGAGATAAATGAGCCTTGATGATGGGAATAAATTGGATATTTGTATGAAAACTGAAATGTTACAGTTGGCAACTCTCAAAGATGTGCTCAGTGTTGACTTGAACAGCAGAGTCTCCGAGGACTTAGTTCTAGGAACCCAGCTGTAGCAGCACACTTCAAAGAGGTTTCAGGACTGCTCTGAATTATACCTCCCCAGCGAAGGGCTTTGCCTACAATCTGCATTTAGGGTACAGCGCACAGTATCCACAACATCTCTTACTCTGTGTTTGTCCCCATTGTGCAGAGTAGCAGTACTGGTACAGTGCAAGGCAATTCCTCAGAGTCTTTGGCACTCAACTGAATGATGAAGAGATTACAGTGGTGGGGTGTGGTTTACCCCTGAATATGGGGTTATGCTGGGTAATATTTTGTCATCAGGACCTTTTGCAGCTACTGTGCAAAACCTGAGGCTTTTGTTAAGGGAAGCAACAACCCTAGGGACAGAAAAATGTGTACAGAAAAGAAAGCCTTTCCTGTGGTCTCCATACAAATGCTGTTACGGAGAGCAGCACAGAGAATTCATAATCAGTTCAGTGTTTCCTCCGTAAATCTGCAGACAGTCTGAAACAAGGAGGATTTACACACCCTATCCTCTAAATGGAGTGTTAAGAGGAAAATAAAAATTGCAATGCAATGCCTGCCTTAATGATATGGCTGGTGAATATTCTAGTCAAACCATGCAACTAAGGTATTTATATCACAACTCAAAAGCTCTCTGACATCTTCTCTGTTATGGCCCAACTCTCCCTTACATAGCCACTAAAGCCTGCAGATCTGTGGTCCTTATCAGTGCAGCTTTGTGTTACCAGTCCAGAAACCTCCAGCATACAAAAAAATGGAAGTGTGGTGATGGCTTAAGATAAACTGAATTTAATCTCCAAGAAAGTAACACAGGAGACACTCACTGATTAAATAAATAAGAAAATGAAAAATGCAATTGATTTCTACTTTACTGTGTATTAAATTGTCCCAGTCTCTCCAGTCTGCCAAGGCATGCAGTGGAATTTAGTTCTGATGCTTCGCAAAATATAGGGCACAAGTATGATCTGGAGAACCTAACAAAATACCAAGGCTTTGTATTAATATTGATGATTTTCTAAAGCTAACACTAGAAGGGAAAAGAAAACTTCTGGCATAGCAAATACAAAGAGACAATTAAGGTGCTCTAGATCAAATGCTCATGTTTAATTCTGACAGCTCATGGTTTCTTCCAAAAGTTGGGTAACAGTCTGTCCCTTTATTTGGCAGAGATAAAAGTTTAATTGGTAAATGCAGCCTTGTTTCCAAGATAACTTGCCACTCATAGCCATGTATTAACCCTATTATTAAAATTCATCTAACTATTAAAATGCCTTTTCCCCATTATTTAATGAAAGATACTATAGCTGATCACAATTTCAGTGACTGGTAGTACTTTGAATGTCCCCAAATTCCTTTCCTCAGATCAAATGTTCTTTTCTGACAGGTTTCTATCAATCTTCCAGTTGCCAACATTTCCTTCTTAAGAGGACCATCATTCCTTCTCAAAGACTGACCTTTTGCATTACAGAATGGCAGCATTTGCAGTGCAAATATTATCAGCTAATGTTTTATATATCTTTCTCTCTTTTGGCGAGTTTCAGCTTCTATTATCTTTTTTCTTACCTTGATTTTCTATTTTTATTACCATACCTATATATAGCAGCTACTGCCTTTAACTCTTAAAGTTTATAGCTTCCACTGAGACTAATTTACATAAGTTTATTTGACCTTTAAATGACTGCAAGTCTCCAGTGATCATTGCCAGCAGACTCTGATGCTGAACTGGGTCTGTACGTGGCAATTAATCCTATAATACTATTTTTTCATTGGTATTTTATTCTCCCCTCTTAATAAAAATTTACATATACCTAATATCTGTCTAACTTTTACAAATTATTTTAATTTCTATGGGTATAACTTTTAGCCCTTACTAGTCTTGCTTGTTTTGGGGGCTTTTTTTTCTCTCCAGTAATGTGGTTTAAATGGGCCTTGTGGAAGGATTCACTGAGGAGAAAATGTAGTAGCTATGTATAAAAAGTAAGTTTAGAGTCTGTACGGATAAATATAGAAAGTTTAATTCACCAGAAATGAACAAAAAAAGGATGACAAGACCCAGTGTGACAGGCAAGGACTGGCATAGTAAGAGGGAAAAATAAAAATGAGAAAAATAGCAAGTAGATAGTGGGCACAGGCATCAAGAATTTTGAAGGCAATCAGAAGATTTAGTGTATTGCTAGGAAGGTGTCTCTTGCCAGGGGATTCAAAGAATGCATAATAGAGCTGGCTGAAAGTCCAGCTGGGTGTAGCCATGCGTCTGCTGCATTTAGCTATACAGGTGTGGATGCAGTCAGGCTGCATCCCTGCTCCATATTATGACACGACTTAAACTATGTCTAGCCTGTGAGGGAGGTGTGCTTGCTTCATGGCTGTACCTGTTCATTCACAAATTAAAGTATCAGTGAGAATATAGGAGAAACTGAAAAGGCAAAATGCATGTTGAAAAGTGGTATAAAGAAGGATTTCTGGTATCCTTGAGTTAGTGGAAAGGAAAAATAACAAAAGCCTTCATTAGGTATTTCTGGCAGAGTGAAGAGAGAGAGATGAATCGAGCAGCATAGCTGCATTGCATAGCATGGCATGGCATCTAAAACAGTTGTTCTCAGCAAGACACTTGTTCTCTAGCCATTGATCTAGCTTCTCCAATGCCATGTCTGGTATTTTTGTATTTCTTTGCCAAATTTTAAATCAGACTAAAAGTCTCAGTAAAGTATCCTGTCCCTAACAGTGGTCAGCAGCTTAGGAAAAACTGCATTAGACAGAAGTACAGAACATTCTTTTTCTGTGTATGCCTTCCCAGTACCCATCATGTATCAGGAGCTCCTGACCCAGACACTACAGAATGAACCTTTGTGACTGTTTAATAGTGAGTGAAAGCCAAATTCACCATGATTTTTTCTCATGTTTTTTGGAACTCACTAACTTTTGGGATGTTTAGAATATACTGCAGCAATGAGCTCTACAATTTAATGATGCACAGCAGACCTATTTCTAGATATTCTGAAGAAGAAAACCAGATCTGAATGCTGCTTGTAGGTGAAAGCTGAGTGAGAGAAAAGTCAAATATTGAAACCCTTTCAATTCTCCCTCATGGAAGGTCACACAAGCATGGGCAGCCCAAAAGTCACTAAGAATGGACAAGAACCAGACTACAGACACCTGAGTACTGGCAGGAGAAGAAATGATCAAATAATGTAACATTTGGGATAACAATGGGACTCTGCTGCACTCACCAACTACACAAGAAGTCGTATACAATATGGAATAGTTTAGTACTTCTAAACGGTTCTGAACATTAATTTTTTTCTGTGCTGTAGTGAATAGAGAATTTTTACAGTTATGATAAAATTTGTATATTTCTGATCTGTGAATTAAATTAAATTAAACGTGCTTTAAGGATTGGTTTGTTAAAGTGGCCTCTGGGTATCACAGATTGTGTATCTGTATCTTAGTGGTTTAATAAAAGAATAATGCATAAGAGTAAACTCTAATAACAAGCTACAGAATAAGAGACTAAAGTAATTAGTGACACTTTAAATCTGGTAACATAACCAAGATAAGAAACAACGGAGAATCATCTCAATTTGGGCCCCTCACTACAAGAAAGACATTGAGATGCTGGAGCATGTCCAGAGAAGGGCAATGAAGATGGTGAGGGGTCTAGAGATCAAGTCTTATGACGAGCGGCCGAGGGAACTGGGGTTGTTTAGCCCGAAGAAGAGGAGGCCGAGGGGAGACCTTATCACTCTCTACAACTACCTGAAAAGAGGTTGTAGAGAGGTGGTGGTCGATGTTTTCTCCCACGTAACAGGGGACAGGACAAGAAGAAATGGACTCAAGTTACACCAGGGAAGGTTTAGATTGGATATTAGGAAAAATTTCTTCACCAAAAGCTTTATCAAGCATTGGAACAGGCTGCCCAGGTGGAGTCACCACCCCTGAAGGTATTTAAAAGACAGGTAGATGTGGTGCTTAGGGGCATGGTTTAGTGGTGGTTTTGGCAGTGCTAGGTTGATGGTTGGACTCGATGATCTTAAAGGTCCCTTCCAACCTAGACAATTCTATGATTCTATGATTCTAATTTAAAGTATTGGAGTGCAACCAATATTACTATATCAAACCATCATTTTTGAAACTTCAGATCATTGAAATTCTAGGTATAATTTTAAAGGAATGTTTGTAATAGTGAAACATTACTGTCATAATTCATTTCTTCAGCACATATTGCTTTGTATAAACTTAGAGATGACAAGCACTAAGCTTTGAAAAGGATAGTACTGTTTATCTGTGTAATGCTTTTGATATGATTAGCTGTCCCTTTTTGTCAATAAAACCAAGCTTTAGTTCTTTTTTCTGTTGAATGAGTTTATTTCTTTTTATAAAGGTAGATCATGTCTATCAAACCAATGTGCTACAGAAAAATATGCTATTTGCAGTCTTTGCTAATGATCTTTTTATGATCAGCATAACCATGAAAATCCGTATGTATGCAGAGACAGTGCTTTTTGATGACATCAGCAACACAGAATGTGACAATTATGACGTGTTTGCAATTGGTAAGATTTCATGCCAGAATGTTTTAAACAGTGTAGTTATATGATGGTTTTAAATGGAAATAAACATGCTTTTTTTTGACCAAATGAAAAGATAGCACTTTATAATCTAGGCTTTTTAGTATTTTTCTTTTAAATAGCAGAAATGTATCCAGATTTTTTTTTAAAATTAAAACCTGTAGAAATGTGACTGAACAGCCTGCTGTATTGTCAAACCTCTTTTTTTTCCAACTCTGTCTGAATACAAGGTTATCATGTGATTTGTGCAATCCCAGCAAACAGTTCAGTGCTAGCTGCAGAGCTTCCTTAACAGCGAGTTGATATGGTACACCTCCCCACTGCCATTCATGTGGCATCTTTAACTTCCTGCCAAAACTACAGGTTTTAGTGTATCCTAAACTGAAAAGGAAATAAGAAGTCAGCTTATCAGAGGACCTTTATAAAATATAGGCATGAGAATTTCTAAATAATTTATGTAAGTGTTTCCTTGATTTGAATCAGTTAGCTTAGAGTTCCTTTTTTGCAGAAAGTTCAGTGGCAAATAGTAAAACAAAAAAAATTTTGAAAAATAACTTAATGTGTTCTGTATTCACTCCTCTGACTGCTACAATCTATAATTTTGGGGAAAAACAAAACTCTTAAGACCCTTTATATTGCAGAGAGCTGTATACAATAGCCATGACAGGCAGAGTTTCCACTGGAAATCCTTTCCTGGCCTTTGATTGATAAGCAAAGATGCTATAATTTTAGAAAGACCTCCTCCACTGCTCCTCCGTGAATAACACTGGCTTTGAGATGAACCTCCAACAGATCATGCTAGCAAAGGAACATGTCGATGTGCTATGAGAAAGGCCAGTAACAACACTCTATTTCTACCTCCCTCAAACTGCCATGGCATCAATAACAAATAAAAGTATTCTTATTATTTCTTCACTGTTTATTTATTTAACAGATGAATTTATATACACTTACTTCGTGATGAACAGTTCCCTCCTACCCATTTGCCAGTGGTGTCTTATTTACATCTCCATTTTCTTGTTCTTTCTTTTCTTAAAGCACTTACCAGAAAAACAAACTGAAATCACACAGAATATGAAGATGATCTGTATTGCAGATGATCTGGTGCCAGTCGGATTTTCCCATAAGATTCTTAGACTCTGCTGGCACAGGTATGCCATTCTGTTTGCGGGTTCATGTCTGTGAAATATGCCTGCCTCCCAGCAGCCTGGCAGCCACAGAGATAAAAGGTATTTGGGCCCTCATAAACAGCTTATAAACTTTAGAAAAAAATTACTCTACCAAAAGCTAGAACACAAAACACCTGGCAGCATTGCAGCCAGACATACTGTTGTTGTTATCTGATTATTTGCTACTTCTTTAATAAAACACTAAGGGTAAGAAATATTTTTTTTTTCTGCCTTTCTAATATGCTTCATGGTTTGGGTTTGGTTTTTTTTCCATTTGAATGCAGTTTTTGAAAAGGATGCTGTTAAAGATATTTTATGCTGCTACATTTGACTAATACCTAAAGGGCTCTTCTTTATTTGGCATGTGCAATTCTTTAAGGCAATACAGCAAGGAGCTCCTTGCTATAGAGAAAAAAGTAAGTCCTAACTTTAAAAAACCACACCAAACAACCTTGTAGCTATCATAGAGCCAATACAAAGCACTGGATTCATTTTCAGAGCTGTTTGTTAGAATTTCATGCACACAAAAATCATTATTGTATTTGAAGCACATTACAAATTTGGACTTTATATACTCCTTTTCACTTTCTTGTTTGTAGGAGATAGCACCTGCATGGAAATAAGAGCAAGAAGATAAGCAGAAGTGGGAAAAAAAAGATGAAGTAACTGCAGTATGGTCTTCCATTTCAGCCTCTGTTGTCCAAAGCTAGGGTCCACAGCTCTATGGAGTTGCATTGAAGTGCTGGGAAGGCAAGGAGGTGGCTAACTTCACACTGGCAGCCTGAGGTATGCTTGCATTTAGATGCCCAGGGATCTCATGGCAAATTACTGAGATCATAATCACTGCTTACAGAAAAACACACTCCCTCAGAAACATCAAAATCCTCTTATTTTCTAGCCCATCACCCTTTCTTCACCCTTACTCTCATTTCAAATGGGGCCACGCTTAAAGAGCAGACAGTAAGGGCTCACGAGAGGGTGTACAGCAGATCCTCAGACAGCTGAACACAGCTCCAGGGATTACCTGGTAGAGAGGAGGCCACACTTTACTTTCCCTGAATCATGGCCTTTGATATCCACCGCCTGCAAATCAAGTTACGTACTCAGTCTGAATGCCTGTTTGTATTCAGCACGGACTCTGAATTTCCCACCCTACACAGATAAGGAGATGCTGCTGACCTTGTATGTAAGAGGGATTTGGTTTCTTTGAGCTGGTGAATACAAACAACTGGGTATCCTGGTTCCTGTCTGAGTTCCCTAGGAACAGCTGGTTTCTCTTTGCCTCACAGGGACATGTTCAGAGAACATTTCATGAAATGGTTTTGGCATTTTCCAGAGCAGAAGAGAACTGCAACTTAGACCTACAATTTAACTTAGAGTAATTCACGTAAAGCATATGACTTAACTAAACAAAAAAAATATTTTTTGCACATCACCAGTTTATTTTCTCAGTCAAAATTCACTGGGGCATAAAATTTATTCCAAGTCAAATATAAATATTGTTTTACCGCCTTTCTGGAGAAGCCAAGTATATTCTTTTTTTAGCCTTCTGTACCAGATAAATACATAGTTTACAATATCTCTGCAGGAACTCACCAAGAGCTCAGGTACAAAACTTCCACCTTGATGCTACAACCTATAAGAATTTAGCAAAGTACTAAAGGTCAAACATGTCCTTAAGTACTTTAATGAAAAGGACTGGACATGATGTGGTTTTTGATTAGAACTTCACTGAACAAATAAATTTATAAAGGTTCTCCTTTGCAAAGTAAGTATTGCAAGTTTTAATTATCAAATGACAAATGTAAACTCTGCATTTACAACTATCAGTTTAAAAAACCCTATATTTTTCTACAAGCTTATGGAAGAAAATGAGCTATATTAGTTAAGTGAAAAAGAACCCCAGTTGAGAATAAGACACTGACCCGAATTAAGGCAAATACCAGTTTGTTGTTTTTAACTATTAATAGAAATCTTACGATTTCTTTAGCTTTATTATGCACCAGAGTAAGCTTTGATATTGCTGGGTGTAATAACTTTTCACATCAGGAACATATAAAATGAATCAATTTCCACTGTATAACTAGGTATGTGAATCAACAGCATCTTCTGTACTGTAAACACGCACTGAGAATTACAGAACCTTTGAAATTTTGATTGGAAGGGGCTGATGGAGGTCTCTTAATACAATTTCCCATTCAAAGCAGGATTATCACCAATACCACAATCAGGTCAGGCATGATTTTGTCTAGCTGGGTCATGGGAATATCCGTGGATGGACATTCTGCAAACTCTTGACAAACCTGTTCCAGTTTTTACCCTTTTGGTACATTAGATTTTTCCTAACATTCAATCTGAACTGTCCAAGCAGTGAATTGTGGATGTTGCTATACCATCTTATTATACCGTCCAGTACCAAAAAGTGTTTGACACTGCTGTCTTTGTAATTAATCTTTAAGTAGCTGTAGGTTGTTTTAGGATGCTATTAGATTTTCCCTTTGCCTCTTCTTTGCTAGTCTAACAAGCCAAGTTCTCTCTTCCTCACCTTGTTAGTCACGTGCTCTATGTTTCTAAATACCATTAGTCCCATGTTGGACCTACTCCAGCATCCTAAATGTTCTGTTTGAACTGGGGAGCCAAAACTGGACCAGCATGCTGCTGGAAGTCCCACCACACAGGCAGAATGGAATAATTACTTCTTCGATATCCTAGGCCATCCTCATGTATTCCTTGCTGAACTTCACAATGTTGCTGTTGACCTAATCCTCAAGTTTAGCAAGGTCTGTCTGGATTGAAACTCCGCCATTTGCATGTGTCAACCATGCTCCTGTAATCCAGTACCATCCACAAATTTGCTAAGAGTGCACTCTAACTATAGTTTATTTCAGCTTTCACTCTCCATAGAATAGGAGTTTCATAGAATGGTTTAGGTTGGAAGGGACCTTGAAGATCATCGAGTTCCAACCCCCCTGCCACAGGCAGGGATACCTCTCACTACACCAGGTTGCCCAAGGCCACGTCCAGCCTGGCCTTGAACACCTCCAGGGATGGGGCTTCAACAACCTCTCTGGGCAACCTGTTCCAGTGCCTTACCACCCTCAAAGTGAAAAACTTCTTCCTAATGTTTAATCTAAACCTGCCCTCTTCCAGCTTAAAGCCGTTCCCCCTCGTCCTATCACTACATGCCCTAGTAAAAAGTCCTTCCCCAGCTCTCCTGTAGGCCCCCTTTAGGTACTGGAAGGCCGCAATAAGATCTCCCCGGAGCCTTCTCTTCTCCAGGCTGAACAGCCCCAACTCTCTCAGCCTCTCCTCATAGGAGAGGTGCTCCAGCCCTCTGATCATCCTCGTGGCTCTCCTCTGGACGCGCTCCAGCAGGTCCATGTCCTTCTTATGTTGGGGACTCCACAGCTGGATGCAGTACTCCAGGTGGGGTCTCACGAGAGCGGAGTAGAGGGGCAGAATCACCTCCCTTGACCTGCTGGCCACGCTTCTTTTGATGCAGCCCAGGATACGGTTGGCCTTCTGGGCTGCGATCGCACACTGCTTGCTCATGTCGAGCTTCTCATCAATCATCACCCCCAGGTCCTTCTCCACAGGGCTGCTCTCCAGCCATTCTCCGCCAAGCCTGTATTTGTGCTTGGGATTGCCCCGACCCAGATGTAGGACCTTGCACTTGGCCTTGTTGAACTGCATGAGGTTGGCTTGGGCCCACCTCTCCAGCCTGTCCAGGTCCCTCTGGATGGCATCCCTCCCCTCCAGCGTGTCTGCCTCGCCAAACAGCTTGGTATCATCAGCAAACTTGCTGAGGGTGCACTCTACCCCACTGTCCATGTCGCTAACAAAGATGTTGAACAGTACGGGTCCCAGTACCGACCCCTGAGGAACGCCACTCGTCACTGCTCTCCACTTGGACACCGAGCCGTTGACCGCAACCCTTTGAGTGCGACCATCCAGCCAGTTCTTTATCCACCGAGTGGTCCATTTATCGAATCCATGTCTCTTCAATTTAGAGACCAGGATATCGTGTGGGACAGTGTCAAACGCTTTGCACAAGTCCAGGTAGATGACATCAGCAGATCTTCCCTTGTCCACTGCCGCTGTAACCCCTTCGTAGAAGGCCACCAAATTTGTCAGGCATGACTTGCCCTTGGTGAAGCCATGTTGGCTCTCGCCAATCACCTCCTTGTTTTCTGTGTGGCTCAGCAGAGTTTCCAGGAGGATCTGCTCCATGATCTTGCCAGGCACAGAGGTGAGACTGACTGGCCTGTAGTTCCCCGGGTCTTCCTTGTTTCCCTTTTTGAAAATAGGGGTTATGTTTCCCCTTTTCCAGTCGGCAGGAACCTCGCCAGACTGCCACGACTTCTCAAATATGATGGCTAGTGGCTTCGCGACTTGATCTGCCAGTTCCCTCAGGACCCGCGGATGTATCTCATCAGGTCCCATGGACTTGTGCACCTTCAGGTTCCTCAGGTGGTCTCTCACTTTATCTTCATCTACAGTGGGCGGTGCTCCGTTTTCCCAATCCTCTCCTTTGCAATCTGCGTCTTGGGCAGTGCAGCTGCTGTCCTTGTCTGTGAAGACTGAGGCAAAAAAGTCATTGAGTACCTCAGCTCTGTCGCTGTCCCGGGTGACCAGTTCTTGCGTATCCTTCCGGAGAGGGCCTACATTTTCCCTAGTCTTTCTTTTCTCGCTGATATACCTATAGAAGGATTTTTTGTTTGTCTTAATGTCCCTGGCCAGATTTACTTCTAGCTGGGCTTTAGCTTGTCTAAATCTCTATCTCATTGTGTACACCACTGATGATGATTTGCCCCAGCACTGACTCCTGACTCAGCTTGTTGCCAATCACATATTACTGTATTGGTTATTAACCTTTGAACCAGGTGTTGCAGCCCGTTTTTAACCCATCTGAGCATATGCTCATCCAGGCCATACTTCCAAATGAGAATGCTGTGAAAGATGGTGCCAACAACTGTGCTAAAATCAAGGCATATGACATCCATTGCTTTCTGCTCAGCTGTTTCATCAGTGACAGCAATCAAGCTGGTCAAGCATGATTCGCTCTTAGCATATCTGTGTTGACTGTTCATGATTAGCTTCTTGTCTTTCACGTTTGGAAGTAAATTACAAGAAGACATCCTCCATAATCCGTGTAGAAACTGAGTTGAGGCTAACTGGCCTATAGCCCCCACATCCTGTACAAGTCTGAGCCAAAAACCTTCCCTCTGACCACCAGCCTCATTCACGTCTTTAAATTCCCACAGCTACAATGAAGTGCTGCCACACAAAGTAGCCCATTCAGTTTATATAACAAGGAAAACTGGCAAGAAACAAGCAAACAAAGAAGGATTTCAATTAAATGCCAGCAGTATGAAAAAAATGATCACAGAAAAGACTGTCCCAAATATTTTGAATCTAGCCACAAAGATCAGCTATTGTGATACTGGAAGTGAATGGAAAGCAAATGAAGGAATGACTGGATACACAAGGATACACAACTGCTTTATTTAGTCAAGCGCACTTGCACAGAAGTGTGGAGCATTTAGGTATTAAAAGTACAATGGGATGTTTTAAATGAAGAGGATTAACAGATGATAGCTCAGACATAAACCATTAGATCAGATTTTTTAAGGCAATAGGTCATCAAGTCTTATTGAATCTGGAAGCTGGTGACTGAGAAATTTGTTTTCAAAACTGGATTTCTGGAATGCAAGCTTAAAATTCTGGGAAGCTGAACCTGTGCAGGTACTAGTAATTTGTTTGGATTTAACTTTATGGCATAATAGTTGTGTACTAGAAGCTAGAAACAGCACGTTTTCAATCTGAAGAAATTCCCTTGAAAATTGTGGCTCGTGATTATTTGTACAAAAATGTTTTTCTAATTGTACAGAAAAAGAAGTTCACATGCTCAATACAGAAAATTACAACGATTGGACAGACAGCCAGAAAGGATGGGAAATGGTTGAAATGTATTAAGGCAACTGTTAAGGCTTTTGTCTTTTCTTGTATATTTATAGAAAGTTTCTGAAAAGCAGAAAATAGCAAACAAGGAACTCTGGTTACAAAACATTAACAGCTTTAGAAAAACTGACCTGTAAGAAAACTACAGAGACTCTGCATTTAACCTGCCTACTGGCAATTGGATATTGCTCTAAATTTAAACGGAGAACAGTCCAACATGGAGGGTAGCAAACTTTGGAGATCAGACATACACTTCAAAATTTCCTTCCTTTCCCATGTACATACAAGTCATACAATGACCTGCCCTAAAACAATACAGTGCAGCCCTGAGTCTTTAGCTGTAGGAATACACACTACCTAAACTCCACCACCCTTGCACCACAAGATCTGGAAAAGCCATCCTCATTGCTGATCTACTAAGCGTTTTCCCTAAATCCTAGACCTCCAGTCCTGCCCTACATTACCTTAGTCTCTTTTAGCCATAGCACTTTCAGAAAAGCCCTCCCATTCTTTGATCTTGTGTTAATTGTTCTAAGGTCCTGTACTCCCCATCCACAAGGACTCCCTCCAGAAGAGGATGCTTTTCCTGACCCCCCATATCTATGGGCTGCTCTAATTGGCAGTCCTTAACCTTTCCTGTGAAGATGAAGCTGTCTCCTGCCTATGGTTTCAGTGCAGTTATCACAGCACATCCTGTGATCCCGATTGGCTTGAGTAAGAAAACCACCTCTGTGCTACCAGCAATTAAGTGAGCCGTTGCCTGGGCACAGTTAACAGCTCCTGTAGCCTGTTCCATTGATAAAGTAAACTTGCATTCTCTGCTTCTCAGCAGACGGGAGAGGTTTTAAGGGTAGGAGAGAGAGAGGGAAGACAGAGGAAGGAAGGAACTGAAGGTCAGGTCAGAAAAGAGTAAGGTTTGATGAGATTTTCATAGGGATTTAGTTTTGACTGGATACATTTGTTAGTGCCCATGGGTGCCCCCTATCTGCAAAAACTTCTGCGGCTGCAGTTAGGAAAAAGGAGTCAAGCCAAAAGAAACGCAGCCTGATAGCTGTATCCTTGCATACCTATTTTTTATTTTATCTTCTGTTACAGTCATTGCCTCATGCTTTCATAGAAGATAACCTTCATGATACTTTTGAGAGACATTAAATATTCAGAAACATTATGGACAGTCATTTGCCAGAGAAGCAAGGAGAAATGTCTCACTGAGATAATGCTGGGAACTGAGATGAGCTACCCAGAAGGGGACCTTTTTTAATCCGGTCTGAATTTCCCTCACATGGGATTTCTTTCTTCAGTTACACTGACCTGGTCCAGCAAAAAAAAAAGTAATTTGGGGAAAAAACAGTGTTAATGCTATTACAACACACCAAAAAGTCAAGTGCTACCTTTATAACTTAAAATAAAACACAAATTTAGATTTCTTTAGAGCTGATTGTGGGCTAGTTTTAACAGCTTTTCCTCTAAGGCTTTGCTCCACTTTTGTCAATAAGCTGAACCATGAAGGTGGCAGGCCATCACTGCATAACAGCAGTTACCAGGCTTGTGAGGAGGAAACAGGACTAACACAGACCGAGTCATAACAGCCATTGCAGCACCCAGGCAAGTGCTCTCAACGCTCTTCCTTCTTACCCTTCTGCACCCCTTTGTCCCTCAGTTGTGACTTGGCTCCAGATACCCAGGATGTCAGTCACGCACCGGGGATGAAGACATACAGGAAGTAGCTCTTCTCTTTGGAGGTCCCTTCTTTACCAATGCCACCTGTACCACCACCAGTGCCTTCCTCTTCAGACCCTCCTAGAGTCCAGGAGCAGGTTGCTGTTTATTCATCTGTGTGGCTTCTCTGTCAGTGACAGGAACAAGGAACCTGCTCCCAGCCCTCTGAGGCAATCAGGAGAGGGGAAAAGGTAGAGCTGAAAAATGAGGTATGCAATATGCACATCATGTTGTGAAAGGGAGAGTGAACGATGCCATGGAAGTGAAGGAGAAGGAGGACCAAAGACATAAGCATCATCACCATCTACTGGGCTTTCCTGCAGGCACAAGAGGCAACAGCAGTGGGTATTTGCCTCTCATACCAACCCAAAAGAGACTTTTCAAGTCTGTATGTTAGCAAGTATTGATGGTGCATTATATTGGCTTCTAGTAGGCTCCTGCTTACCACAGGATGAAATTATCTTTTTAGGATGCTATTTTTTTTTTCTTTTTTGTTAGTCAAAGCTTTCATTAAGAATTACAAACTTATTATTATGTTTTAAAATTCTATTTTGAAATTTGTATTATGAAAGATATACATAAACAGTCACAAGTTTCTTAGAGGCAGACGTTCATCTGACAAAATAAGGATGTAAAATGGAAATTCTGACTGAGTGTGAAGTATGGTCTGAAAAGCAATTCTACTACAGGCGTCACTTACAGTCAATATACTTTTGCATTGCCTCCAGCCACAAGGAAAACTTATGTAAGACATTCTCTCACTCTCCTGCTAAATCTCTCTATTCTGATACAACATGATCCCTTACATGGGAAGAATTCAGCATTACAATATTCATTTAAATGAGGCACATAATTGTCAAAAAGTTGCAAGCTTCATTTCCTATCATGGACCAGTATTTTCCCTTGACATTAAAAGATTACAAAGACATTACAATTTTACGGTATTTTCAACCCTTCTGTGAGGCACTTTTTTTGTAATAAAATTGTACCTGAGAGTATATTTTGAATGTGTTCTTTTTTCCCCCTTTTTGTAAGGACTCTGCTAATCTACTTTAGGTGGAAAAGATGGGTGTTACGACTTTAAGAATCTAATTTAGCAATGTCATCCATCATCAGCCTCACTTTAAATTTGTCTGTAAGGAACCTGTATATAAAAGAGGGTGAGAAAAATCCCCCAAGCCACTCTTGAAACTTTCATATTGGAAAAGCTGTTAGTGATAAAAAGGGCTGCCATATAAAAGGAAACTCACTATAACAAATTACTTCCCATAACAAATTAGTATAGTATTACAGCATTTAATCCCACCATTTAAGACTGATTTTTTTTGTAGGTATTAGTTATGGCAATTGTAGGTTCTCTTTCCTGCTGTAATATGATCATCTAGTGAAAGAACACAATGTAAATGCGCAAGACATTCTTGCTAGTTTATCTCCATAAAACCCCTGATTTACAGTACATCTGGGTGTTGGTGTACTGTCTAGACAGGCCCCATTATCAAATTTTCTGCCCTCCTTAGGGCTCTATTTTTTGGCTGGATCTTGCTTGGATATGACACACTTCATACTTTCTTTTGCTAAACTTATGTTTCTCAACAAAAGGTTACTGATTAAAAAAATCTTTTTCTGCCTCTATTTTATTTCATTGTAGACAGGTAACACCAAATATTTAACAACAAATAAGTGTTATAAACAAACAAGCGTTCTCCATATTTTCTTTAAATAAAGTTCAACTGTTACCCCCACACAGTCTGCTCTTCATTTCCCACTTTCACTCAGCATGTCTTTGAAGACACAGAATAAGGAAAGATAAAAACATAAAGTCCAATTGTAAAGCTGTGCTTTTAGACACCCTGATTCATAGGTGTAGGCTGTATTTGAAAACATTCCCAACTCACTTTCATGTTGAAAATGTTAGGTATTAAACCGACTATTCTTTTAACACCACCATCTGTTCTAGGATTACAGTAAAATTTGATCATGAACTCTATGTTGTGCATCTTCAAAGTACAGTTGTGTCTAATCCTATGAGTTTTAATGTAAACTAGGTCTGTGTGTAACACTGAGAATCTAAGCCTTTGAGATGTAATTCACACTTTGTGAACAGTCCTGGCAGTTCTAAGCAAAAAAACCATGGTATTGTTTCACAGTTTGACAGAGAATCCATAAAATGGATTCCTGTAACTGATTTATTTAACTGTTGTATTTTTATTGTTCCTAAAACAAGCCTTTTTGGTGTTTTACAACACAAGAAAAATTGCAGAGACTTTATTTTTGTTTTGCTCCCCCGCCCGGTTCATGAAAATACTCTTTTGGAAGTGCACTAAAGCCCTAAACAGTATACTTCTCCACTGAGGCAACATACTGAATTCTTGATGCTTTTGCAAGGAAGAATGCAAGCAAGCAAAACACAAAAGTTTCAGAAACAGGCAAACATGTAACTTTAAAATGTAAATAAGGACGCAAGCCAAAAGAGAACTCATGCGTGTGCACATTATTGATACATTTCTGGCATCTAAAGAGACAGTCATAAGCATAAATCTCTAAAACGCATATGTTAGATTTTTAAGAAGTAATTAAAGTGGTAAGCAGTACTATTTACTCTGAAGCCCCAACCTTCAATGCTTTTCTACAGCAGACATCCTACAGGCTTTCAGCATCAGGAAACAGCCACAGGCCACTCATGCTTTTAGAGAATATGCAGTGCTTCCAGGAAGGGACCAGACTACCATGGGTGCATCAAGCATGTGTACAACGCAGACAGATTTTGCCAAGAGTAGCACATCAGTGTAGGTGAGTCTCTGTGTACCACGGACCAGGCCAGAAAAGAAATGAGCTGCTGTCACGAGAACAATTAATATATTGTACTCACCGTGGCTCTTTCTACTTGGGCCTTTTTGTGTTTTTGCTTGTCACTTGGCCACGATGTAGCTGTGATTTATAGGGAGACAGCAGCAGATTTTCAGGAAGCACTGCAGCTGACGGGGATTGGTACATTTTTTTACCTCAACTGAGTCACAGCATGCCTCTAGGAAGTTTACTATGTCTCTTTGACACAGGAAGAGGTTGCAATGGTCCATAGGCTCAAAACATGTTGGAACCACAGATGTATCCTGAACCACAGTGAATTGTATCCTGGGCTGCATCAAAAGAAGCGTGGCCAGCAGGTCAAAGGAGGTGCCTCTGCCCCTCTACTCTGCTCTCGTGAGACCCCGATTGGAATATTGCATCCAGCTCTGGGGCCCCCAACATAACAAGGACAGGGACCTGTTGGAGCAGGTCCAGAGGAGAGCCACAAAGATGATCCGAGGGCTGGAGCACCTCTGCTACGAGGAGAGGCTGAGAGAGCTGGGGTTGTTCAGCCTGGAGAAGAGAAGGTTCCGCGAAGACCTTATAGCAGCCTTCCAGTATCTGAAGGGGGCCTACAAGAAAGCTGGAGGGGGGACTTTTTACAAGGGCATGTAGTGATAGGATGAGGGGGAATGGCTTCAAACTGGAAGAGGGGAGATTCAGAATAGATATCAGGAAGAAATTTTTCACTCTGAGGGTGGTGAGACACTGGAACAGGTTGCCCAGGGAAGTTGTGGATGCCCCATCCCTGGAGGTGTTCAAGGCCAGGCTACATGGGGCTTTGAGCAACCTGCTCTAGAGGAACATGTCCCTGCCCAGGGCAGGGGGGTTGGAACTAGATGATCTTTAGGGTCCCTTCCAACCCAAACCATTCTATGATTCTATGTAGGCCAATTCAGTTAAGAAAAAATAAGCAGGGGACTGTGATAGAAGGTCATATATAACAACGCATGATACACATCATGATCCCTTCTGGCTTTCATGTCTAGGTAAACAGCCTAGATTCTGCTGGAAGCTGTTGGATCTAAAGGCAGATAAATGTGACAGTAATGAAAAAAAAATACTGATCACTTGAATACTGGAAGACAGTGATGTAGATGAAAACTTTCCAAAGAAACATTTGTTCAGACCAGTAATGAGAACTCATTTTAAAATCCTTAAGCCAATTTATTGCTGCTATAAACTACTGAATTTTTTATAGTTGTATATAAAATGATTTCTTCTTTGAAACAAATTAAAGTAGCTTGTCTACCTTCAGCAATTTGCCATTATACTAAAAGCAGACTGTATCTGGCAACCCAATTTTACAAAAGCACTATAAAAGAGCAACATTTACTGCCAACACTTATTATCCTCCTGCTTAAAATAAGAAAGCAAAATGCAGAGTGCAAAAAATGCTATGATTTTATTAGCAAATACCACCCCAAACATTTTATTCCAGAAATAATTTAAACTTATGTGATACTTTCCTAAGTATATGCTCATCATCTACAATACCAAGTATAAGACAGAGATTTTTCTTTGCAGTATTCTTTTGTCCTCTCGCTTACTTCATGTTCTTGAGCACTAGAAATTGATCCTGGCGCTTCCACAGCCCTTTGGGACTACAAAGACAAAAGGTAATAAACAAACATGAAAATATAATACTAAACACAATGAGATTCCTCAGTCCCTTCAAGGCATTTTGTCCAAAACTTACACAGAAATATAAGGAACTATTTTAATTATGCTAAACATTTTGTGCAGGAGTACCATGACAAGAACACCATAGAATTGTTTTACTTCAATGGTATCAGATACAGTAGTCTCTGGCTCTGTAATTCCACAGATACAGGAAGAGCCATTCCCCATCTCATCTGGGGTACAACTGTGTGCACCACCAGAATACCATTCAAAACCCGGTTTTAGACAGTATTTTCTCAAACTTTGGAAAGGTTCCTCACCTTCAGATTCCAGACACTACTCTTACATCTAGGAAATCATACTGTCTTTTTCAAGAAGTTTTCTTTAAATACAATAGCTTAATTAATTTGGTCCAGAGCTAATGAAAACATTTAAAATAACAATTATGTGGACCTAAATAGCTGCCTAAAGAGGCACTCAGCTGTATTCTGAAAAGCAGTCAGAAGGCCAACCTCCAGCTGATCGTACACTGATGATGTAAAACACATCTCTTTTTCTTTTTTAAGAAAAGTTACATACGTTTTTTTTTTCACAAAATGTATCTGTAAACCCTTCACGGAGTATATTCTTCTGCAATCCTTTGCCACAGTTCATAGTTACTTAGTTTGCATATCATCCGGGGAAGAGTAATTAAAAGAAAAGAGACAGATTAATCTCTGGGCATTTTTAAACTGAATGCTTGAAAAGGTTTCCAATCTATGCAAGGACAAGTATAGATATATTTGGACAACGATGTCCTCAGACAGCATAAATAATAGTGATTAGAACGTGGCTTGGAGACCTGTAGAATTGGATAGTGCTATTCAGGGTTTAAAAGCTTAATACAGCTTATAGGGGCAAAGGACAGCTTGCACCTGGGTAGCCTCCCGTCAGAGCAGAGACGCATGGTTGCTTCTGTTTTCTTCATTTCTTGAGATCACCTGGAAGTCATTCCACAAGGACTTTAAAGGATGACATCGGCAGACTGACAGGGTTGAGGGAGAAGAAAATAGATGTGTTCTGCATTGTGCCCTTTGTCGCTACAAGTATCAGGAAGCACAAAATGGCATTTACTTGAACTAGCAAAACGAGAAAAAGAAAGAATATACAGAGCTCCTAAGTGCCTTTCTCTGAATTACCATTTCATTTTCTGATGAAAAGGCCCCTTCCCAGACATCCTTGACACTCACATAATCTTGCAAAGTAATTTCTCTGCTCTTTCATTTCATCTACAAGGACTATTTTAAGGAACTCAAAAAAATTGGCCAATTTTGTTTTTCTCAAAGGTAAGAGTCAAGTAAGCTCCATTAATTTTAATGGACAATTTAGCAGTCTCAGGGTCTTTCACTGGCACTCAAGTTCTTTCACCTTCTGGGTTTACAATATGAAAGTGGAAGTTCTTTAGTTCTTTCATAAGTGAGAAAAGTTCTATAATTTACACACGGAATGGGGGAATATAACCCTAAGACGCCTCTTTCAAAAGCTGCTGTATACCAGGGTGATCGCAGAATGTCACCATTTGTTTTCTATTCTCTTTCCTGTCTTTGGCTTCAAGCAATAAATTAGACAACAATTATTAACAAGTAGGTACACTTAAAAAAACTTAAACACAACTGTCAAATCAATTTCCACATGCAGGTTCAAAGTTATGTCACATTTCATCGAATAATTATCTTATAGCTCTCTCGAAAGTTATTTGTACCCGACTTGAATACTAAACAAATCTATGCATTTCAATGATTAAAAAAGAACAACAAAGAAATCTACCAGGACTCCAATAATTGTTTTGTTTCAAAATAAAAAACACAAATCACTGTACTTTTGTCTTCTATTCTGAAAATTAAAAGACTAACTTACGTTGCTGAAATAAGCGCACTAGCTTCTTATTTTGGAAAAATCTTCAAAAGACAACTTTCCTTGACCATACAGCACTAGAACCCTTGGTTTTAAGGAGGGTAGTTTCACAAATAGGGACATCGAAAAGTGATAACATTAGATCATGTCATAGTCTTCACTGACCGAGACAATCCCCCCTTTTTTTCCTCACACTTTGCATCTGACATCGTTTGCATACAGTATGTCGCAGCATTGCCCTGAGTATCCCAGCACTGTTACATCTTACACAGTGCATGCATCATTGACATTTCTTTAGGACATTTTAACATCAATGACTGATGTTCTAAAAAGTATTCCTCCTTGACTTTTGAATGTAACACTTTTCTGTCATAAGCCACTGTGCTGGAACCCAGTTGCTTGGACTTGTCAGGAAGAAGTACACCTCAACGGAATTCATGGGGAAGAAGCAGCCTGGCAGATATTTGGTGTGGGGCGACCTGAATCAGTCAAACTCTATCAAAGTTATAAACCATAGAAAAAGCTATCGAGAAAGTTTACTCACACGGTCCCTTCAGCAAAAAAACGTTATTCAATGCATTTGAAACAATATTCCCATAAGGACCATGATTTTTCAAGGGGAAGATGTACAGATGATAGCTAAATGGCACACATGCTATTTACATCAGTTTCACCCTTTCCAAATTCGATCTCATTGTGTGACAGAAGACCTTCAACTTGTTTTCCCAGTTAACTAACAGCTAAAGTCGTTAATAGTTCATTAACTGTTGAAATGATCTATATGTGATTTTACATGACCCACTATGACAAATTGAAAAGTTTAAGGCCCCTGGGATAGCCCTGTAATGGCCTCTGTACAAGGCTTCTTTGCTACTCTGGCATTTTATCCCTTTCCTTCTGCATCGTGGCAAATGAAAAAGAGCTCACGGCCAATGTGGATTTCCTCTTCTACTACCCGCACACCCGACCCATGAAAGCCTTGCTGTAGTCTACTCTTCACAAAAAGGAGCCAAAGAAAATACTTTAATAAAAGACTCTAACGATTAAAGGATTACCATACCAGAACAGCATTTACTTAAGGAACACCTGTGACGCAATAAACATTACTGCAGATTCACTCTGCACAAAGCATTAACCGCAGTCGGGGTCCCGCCTCCCAGGTTCATGAGCGCGCACCAGCTTCCCCACACACCGGCTGCTCCGCCACCGCTGGTCGCGGCGCCCTGGCACGCTGCCACCTGCCTGATCCTTCCACCGTTTCACCTCAACCGAAGAGCAAAAACCACAGTCGAAGCCTTCGGGCCCTCACGTTTCGAAAATCCTCCTTTTGCTGACTCTTCCTTAACCGTTTCGCAAAAAGCCTTAATTAACGCAGGCAAAGCCGAGCAGACCACAAGGCCGCCACGGCACCGCCGGACCCCGGCCGGGTGGCAGAGCAGGGCGCCCGCGGGCGCCGCCACGCCTCAGCGCCCACACCACCCCCCCACCGCACGCAGGCGGCCCGCGGGGCCCAGCAGCTGCCGGGCCCGGCCACACGCACGGCAGCCCAGGGGCGGGCCGCCCTCCGGCGCTTCCATGGCAGCGGCGGGCGCTTCCGCTTCCGGCGGCCAGACGGCGGCAGGGCCCGGCCGCGCTCAGGCCGCGCCGGGCGGCAGGGGAAGAGGGCGACATGCGGCCGCCGCCGCCGCTGCCCTGGCTCCTGGCGGGGCTCTTGCTGGCTGCCCGTTGCGGGGAGGCTGCGGCGGCGGCCCGTCCCCCCCAGGGCGCCGCCACCGCCTTGCCGCGCCCCACGGAGGTGGCCGGCGGGGCCGCCACGCGAAGCAGCAGCAGCAGCAGCAGCAGCAGCCGCCTGACCGAGGTGTCGGCGCCGCCCGAGCAGGGCCAGCCCATGACCCAGCGCGCCCTCTCCGTGCTGGTGCTGGCCAGCGCCGCCCTCATCGTCTACTTCGTGATCCGGACCGTGCGGTGAGGGTGGGGGCCGCGCCGGCGGGCGTGCTGCCGCGGGGGACGGGCGGGCGGGCGGGCGGGCCGGGCAGGCGCTGGTGCCCTCTCCGGGCCGGCGTGGGGAGGCACCGCGCCGCCGAGGGGCCGGGGCCGCCCCTGCTGCTGCCAGCGCCGCGCCGGGCCCGCCGGTTGTGTTGGCTGTCGGGGCTCCCTCGGCTCCTGGCCGGGGGCCGGCGAGCAGGGCCGGTCTGCGCCGCCTGCGGTGGAGAGGGGCTCGGTCGGGCTCCGCTGGCGGCAGTGATACCACTCGTCGGCGTCGGGCCTCTCCTGGCTCCCTCCCGCTGTCGTCCTCCTGTCGTCCCTCCTCTCCTGTCGTCCCTCCTCTCCTGACTCATCACTAGTGACAACCCCTCCATCCACTGAATTCAATCTTGTACCTTCTGTGGGTTATTTTTGGCCTGTTTGCAAACTTCTGCCTCGCCGAGTGACCGAATTCGTCCATCTCCACTCCTTTGTCAGCAAACATCTTTTTTTTTGTGCTTTTTCGGTAAACTTCTCTACTTCACACTTTTTTTAAGGAAAAGGCCATTAAAAATCTTGCACTACCAGTTCAACTGCCTTTAATTGTCTCATGCAAACTGTTGACTGCATAACTCTGCGTGCTTTTATGGTTAATTACAGTGTCTGTCACTGTGTTTTGTTTCCCTTGCAGTTTTACTTACTCTCTCTCATGCTTAAACTGTGAACTCTTCTAAGCCAGGCCCAAATGTGTGATTATGCATAAAGCACATTCATTATGCTGCAAATTCTCTATGTGCTTTTCATTGTAGTTGGATATACTGGTGGTTAGCATGTCCAATACCTTCATCATTTATTCCGGAAAAGTAGTTGAAAGGTGGTGGTCTGTGCGGAGCACTTGCTAAGACATGCAGTCACAGTAAACTAGGTTATCCTGATTGCTCCACAGCTCTTATGGATCACTCTTGAGCAGCCTTCCATCTTATTTTCATTCGAGTGCATATCTTGATGATATCATGTGTTAAAGGAAATGGCATAATCTTTTAAGCAAGCGAAAATGGACAAGAGCATTTCTCAGTGTTCCTATTCCTCCCAGTAGGAGCCTGTTGGATTTGGAGTTCTCAGTAGTACTATGGAAGGGCCAAATAAATAAATAAAAGCCTCACACCTGCAGGAGCTGGAGAAGGAAATTCTCATCTACTGCTATTAAGTTCTGGATATTATCTGATATTCTGGTTTTGGCAATAGGAAGGTTGCTGTTCTGCATTTGAACCTGGAGCACTGTCTTCTAGGTGCTACTCTAAAGAGGAAGGTTAAACCTCATGTAGTTCTTTTGTAATTCTGCATCTTTCCGCTTTGTCTTGCTTCTCAAATTCGGAATAGATGAAGCACGTGCTTTGCAATTTGAACTTGTGGCTGAAATATTTTTGCAATGGTTGTACAAGAAATTTAAGGTTTAGGTACAAAGACCCCCATTTCCTTTTGAAAGGTTTTCTCAGGATGAAACCATATGTATTGTTATCAGACGTAAAATCTTCAAGGCTTTTTAGAAACTTTAAACTAGGTCACCTACCTAGTGAGGAAAGGAAGGTATGCAGCTTTTCTGGATTTTAGTAAGGTTTTTGATACTGTCCCTCACAGCAACCTTCTGGACGAGTTGTCCAACTGTGGGTTGAGCGGGTACATGGTGTGATGGGCGATGAACTGGCTGCACGTCAGGGCTCAAAGTGTTGTAGTGAATGGGGCTACATCTGGCTGACAGCCAGTCACCAGTGGTGTTCCTTAGCGCTCAGTTCTATGGCCAGTTCTGTTCAGTATTTTTTATCAGTGATCTGGGGGCAGGATTTGAATGCACCATTAGTAAGTTTGCTGATGATACTAAACTGGGAGGTACTGTTGAGTCTCTTAAGGGACAAGAGGCCTCACAGAGGGATCTAGATAGATTGGAACATTGGGAAGTGACCAATGGGATGAAATTCAATAAATCCAGAAGCCAGATTCTGCACGTAGGGCAGATTAATGCCAGGCACAAGTATAAATGGAAAGAGGAGTGGCTGAAGACCCTGCAGAAAGGGATCTGGGGTGCTGGTTGACAGCAGGCTCAATAGGAGTCAGCAGTGTCCCCTGGCAGCCAAGAGGGCAAACCGGTGCATCAAACACAGCATAGTCAGACGGTCAAAAGAGGTGATTGTCCTGCTGTATTCAGCATTGGTGCGGCCACACCTTGAATACTGTGTGCAGTTCTGGGCCCCGCAATTTAAGAAGGGTGTTCAGGTCCTTGAATGCATCCAGAGGAGGGCAGCAAAGCTGGTGGAAGGGCTGGAAAGCATGTCTTGTGAGGAGCGGCTGAGGAGCCTGTGTTTGTCTAGTTTGGAGAAAAAGAGGTTGAGAGGTGACTTCTCAGCTTCCTGAGGAGGGGAAGTGGAGAGGGAGGTGCAGATTTCTTCTCCCTGGGATCCAGTGACAGGACATGTGAGAATGGTTCAAAGCTGTGCCAGGGAAGGCTCAGACTGGACATTAGGAAACATTTCTTTACTAAGAGATTGGTCAAACACTGGAACATTCTTCCTAGAGAGTTGGTCAATGCCCCACGTCTGTCAGTGTTTGAGGCATTTGGACAATGCCCTTAATAAGATGCTTTAACTTTTGGTCAGGCAATTGGACTGGACGGTTGTTGTAGGTCCCTTTCAGTTGAATTACTCTATTCTGTTCTGTTCTAACTTAATGTGTACACATGCTTCCACTTCATTTATTCAGAGGAAAGATCTGTAATTTTAAAATAAAATGCAATGTTTTTCAAGTTCTGGTAAAGACTTTCCCTTAGCTATTCTCTGCTGAGATACCTTTAGACAAAGCTTTGCCTGATTCAGTGTTGTGGTTTGGGTCGAACTGGACATTGGGTGGAATGACACCCGTCTATGTTTTCCGGCTTCAGACCCTCCAATGGGGCAAATAATAAAGTTAGCTGGCCATGGTTGTTACAGCAATAAGTATAAGCAAGAGCCTCTCTGCATACCGTTCCTTGGCATCAACTAGGTCTTATTGTACATAGGTCTTATCACTCTGAGTGAACAGTTTCTCCACAATACGCTTAATTAATTTCAGTAGTTAGAAGAGGCCTAGCTAAAAGGTAAAGTTGCTGAACAAAATTGGTCCTGTTTTCTGAATGTCCTAGTTGTGCGAGGTAGATGAGAAGAGTCTTTTTTCAGTGGTGCCCAGTGATAGGACTAGAGGTAATGGGCACAAACTGGAGCATAGGAAGTTCCATCTTAACATGAGGAGGAACTTTCCTTTGAGGGTGGCAGAGCACTGGCACAGGCTGCCCAGAGAGGCTGTGGAGTCTCCCACACTGGAGACATTCAAAACCCGCCTGGATGCCGTCCTGTGCAATGTGCTGTAGATGTCCCTGCTGTGGCAGGGGGGTTGGACTAGATGATCTCCAGAGGTCCCTTCCAACCCTGACCATTCTGTGATTCTGTTTGAAGTAAAAGTAGCAATGTCTTCCTTTGTCAAGTTTCTACGTTCTGATAAAGGTATGACTTTTCTGTTTTCAGAGTCGTGTGACTTTCTTTGAAAATGGTGGCTTGAAACTAGATTTTCAAGAAAATCTTGTGCAAGCTGGTACAACTTTGCTAATGTGGCTAACACTTAACTTCTGTCTGTGTAGGAAATGAATTTTGGTTGGGAATGGTTATGTAAGCTATAGCAATCTCCTGTCAACCTTCTCAGGTGATACTGCTGATGATGCAATTTCTCTTTCAGGAAGAAAAATAAATCTTACTTTCATTTCTAGCTTTGTATGGGGATTTGTTGTTTTAAACGCCTCATTATAAAGGTTGGGCTGCTGACAACTGAAATGGACAGTTACAGAGTGGCAGAAGCTGGCAGGCGGCTCTGGAGATTGTCTAGTCCAATTTCCTGCTCACAGCAGGGTCACCTACAGCAGGTTGCTCAGCTCTTGTCCAGCTGAGGTTTTAATATCTCTAATGATGCAGATTCTACCACCTCTTTGGGCAGTGATTATCTGTGTGATTATTAGCATTGAAAAGACATCTTATTTGAGAAAAAAAAACAAAAATCTGTTTTCTTTTTGTTTTGCTAGGTTTTTCTCTAATGCACGCGGTGTTTTTTTTTCTTTCTGGTGCAGCCTCAGGACAGAGTAGGTTGTTTCAGGCTACATTTACATCTCCTGTATTCATGATTTCCCTAAGATAAGGTGAGCATTATTTGGACGCTGTTTAAGCTACATCAGCTTATAAGCAGCCATTTTCCTACAAATCATACAATGCTGTGTTCTACACAGAAAATACATGGAAAGGTCCTTGGAAAAAAAAAATTACATAATTATTATGCTAAATTAATTTTCTTGATGGAATTAAGGACAAGTATTGCTAAGTTTACCTTTTCTAACTGAAGTGGCATTTGGCACTGAAAATACCGTAGTTTCTCAAGATACACCCTATTAATGTGTTGATACACAAAACTAAATCAATGAGTTGTCAAGACTTTGTGTAAAAATGAAAATTCTTCCATGGAAAGTTACCTTGCCCTGTTGCTTTTTGCTTTTTAATGATTCTTCTGCAACAGTTTGGAGCAGATGTGTTCTGAAGAGGGTTGTATTTCATAACACTAGATGAGTATTAAAAAAATCTATGGGTATGTAATTGAGAATACCTTTTTGTACGAGGAAGTTCTGGGACCTAAGCTAACATTTAACTGTCTGAGATGACTGAGATTTTCAGATTTCTGTCAGCAGTCAGTTTTGGAATTGTATCTCTCCCAAAAGGAGGTCGTTATGTAGTGTTATGTAGTTACCTTTTTTTCCCCCATACTCTGTGGGGTTTTTTAACTCTTCCCACCCTCCCAAGTCCCTTGCGGTTTTATGTTTCTTTAGGCACCGTATGTTCTTTAAACTTGACCTGTTGTTTTGCTGCAATTCTCATTTTCTCAACATACTTTCTACTTTTTTTTTTTTTTTTTTTACACCAACATTTCTAAGTTTCTCTTGTTTAGCTTTCCTCTTAGTTTAACAGTCAATTATCTATGTTATCTCTGATGTTAGTCAGCTAATATCTGTTCATATTTTCATGTGGATTCCTCTACTGCTGTTAGCTGTATTTGAGGAAGGATTGGGACAGAGCGTGTAACATTAACTTTTTATGTGCTTTTAAATCCATTTTCATAACTTTATCTTATTGGACCCCAAGGTATCCGTATTAAGTACAAAGATAAAAATTATCCCTATTAAGATCGTGAGAGGCATAGAGAGCACTACCAACTTTAATGAAATCAGGATTTTGTCCTAGGTTTTCTTCCTAATAGTCACAGGGTAAAAGTTTTTAAGTTAGTTTTTGTTAACACTTAGGATACTAGAGCAGTGTCGTAGTTATGACTATATGTGCATATTGCGTAAGTGTCTCCAGTATTCTTTTAGCTTTAGTCATTTGACTGATCTGTATATAGAGAAGGTTTTCATGTCACAAGTAATTCTTTCATCCCTTTTCCAACAGCATTCGTTTGAATCTATAAATTTGTGCCAACCTTGTGGTGAGATTTTCTTGTATTATCTGCAATCTGGACATTTGCTATGTCCAGTCTTAGGTTATTCTTGACTCACTTTCCTTTTTACCCCATTAAGTACAAAAAGTAAAGTGTATAGTGAGATTGACAGAAATATTGACTATAAAATTAGCATGAACTGACTCTCCTTCATTTCCAATTTTATTTATATTCAAAATAATTTATAGTCAGTTAGATGTCTGGAAGTGCTTATCCTAGTGCCAATTGTTTATCTTCTACTTTAGTAAAAACAGAACAAAGGACAATATTTATGAAACAACCATATTTTTCGTGGTGCCATCATCTTAAAATTTTAGAATTTTCTTCTACTTGGGGCTTTGAAACGTACAACATCTTTCTATGATAAGGACTAATGGCCAGATGAAACGGAGGAAGAAAATGGAAGGAACTTAGTCTTGAACTGGAAGGTGAAATTTGTCTTTGTTATTAGCCTTAGCTTTAAACAATAAAGTTAGGTACTTTACATTGTGCTAAAGCAATTAATGTCTGGCGTAACAGTTGCTGCTGTTTCAAATCATAGTTGAGGGTGGAGGAAGTGATTATGCTGATTATTTCTTTTTTTATAATATCAGAAATTGGAATGCTTTGAAGAAAGGTCTGTATTTATTCATCCTAACAAGGTTACATTTGCTTCACAGTTCCAAAAGGCGGTCTAATTCACTGGAGTGTAGTCTAAACCAAGACTGGGTACTGCTGTGCATTCTTTCAAAGTTTTCCTGGTGTGAACAGGTGAATGCTTTTTCAAGAAGCACATTAAAAAAATGTATTTAAGCACACCAGAGTTCAGGACAGAAGCTGAAGCTGAGAGTCTCAGTATTGTATTTGCTATCTCTTACAAGGTGGTTTAAGTGATGTCTAAGTGTGGAGCAGAGAGGTGATTATACACAGTATAATAATAGTATGATGTATTATACATAGTACAATAATACATACTATAGTAGCATAATACATTATACATAACTAATCTTTCTGATTATTAGCTCTGAAATATCCGGTATTGAAGTTCGTGAATGTTGTAAACACCTTTCCTAGGCACCTAGCTTGGGTTTGTAAATTCTGGAGTTTCTAAGAGGAAGGGCTACTATCACCTTTGAGTTTAGCACTAAATGCCTAGAAAGCAGATTCTTTTTTTTTTTTTTTTTTTTTTTTTTAAGTCCAATAGCTTTCATGTAGCTGCTGTTTGCTAGTATACAGTAGTTGAAAGTGATTGTCTGTATTTTGTAAACAGACACCTTGCATCCTGTTTGCTGAGTTGCTAGTGATCTGAGTTCCTGATCCTTGAAGACTTGAGCAAGGCATATTCGATGTGGGTAGGAGTAGTTCTGCAAAGCCGAACAAAATGGTTTAGTGTGCATGGGGCTTACATGGGACCCAGGCCCATGTAGAGAAGCCATGGCAAGTGAGAAAAGCAGATGCAGTCTGTTTATTTGTGATAAGTACTGTGCCATAATCCTGAAATATGAGTCACTGCCTCTTCCTTCCACGTTTTGTGAAACATACAAGACATTGACTCTACAAGTTCTCTCTTATTGCAAAGTGTAATTGTAGACTATTTTTAACTTGATAGCTACAAAAGACTTCACAAATGATAATAAGAAGTGTTGATGCCACCCAGGACTTGTGTTACATCTTTGCAATAGCTTTGTTGAGTTTCTCGCTGATTTGATCTGCTGTTCTGTAGAGATGCATAAAACACATAAAGAATATGTAGCAAGACTATTTTTCTCATTGTAGGATCTCCTAGAAGTGCGCTTTTGCATGTATTTTTGCCTGGCTCTTGCATTTAGCTACCAGGTGGCTGTGTAGGCTTTTTGTATTCACTACATTAATTCTGTACAAAACCACAGACAATGTTCTTATTGGTCTTAATCATTTCATGTAAACTTGTGATGCTTACAATTGTCTGACCTCTGAATATCATAGAGCTAAGTGCAGACACTTTACATATCATAAATTTTAAAAAACTTAGTATAAGCGTGAATATAGCTGTATTTTAAAGGGTAGTTTTCTTACATTGTTGGAATAGAATGTAGAGAAGTATTTATAGAACTTAAATGTTTTAAAATATATTTCAGGCTCAGAAGGCGAAACAGAAAAACCCGAAGATATGGAGTTTTGGATACAAACATAGAAAACATGGAGCTGACTCCATTAGAGCAAGATGATGATGATGACGATACAACACTATTTGATGCCAATCATCCTCGAAGGTTTGTATATAGAAGCTGAATGTACTTCTAGCAATAGAAGTGAAGGAGTGTGGATGATAAGCAGTTTCACTGAGAAAGCTCACTACTGTGTTTCATATGCATGTAGTTGGAGAAGGGATGTCAAGATCACTTGAATTTTAAATGGGCAAGAATTTAGTGGGCAAGAAGATAAACACCATTTGTCTTCAGCATGTGAGTTCCAGAGAAATGGAGAGGAAGGTACGATGTTTTTATTACAAGTACAGTGTCGTTATTGAAGCTTATGTTAAAGCGGACAACTGGCTTTTACCTTTCTCTTTCCTTTTTTTAAATATTTTTTATTTTGGAGGCTCCTCAATTTTTCCTGTGTATTCTCTCCTATGAGTTTTGCTTTCAGCAGCTTCATTCTGCTTTCTCCTTGCTAAATTAGTCAGCAGTTGACGATCCCGTACCAAGTTTTAGATTTGGTACGGCTGCATAGAATGGTTCATATTCTTAAGTCACTCTCTGAAACTATGTAGATACAGGAAAATTTTGTTATATTTCCTTATTGATCTTACACTTAAACGTTATGATCGATTCAAACTTAAACTTATGCAATTCGAACTTATAGTTTTCCTTCTTGAGTAATGCCATCACACTGCACATGCAAAGACATAGTAAAAAATTTGATAGAATTGTCATAGTGAGGACTATTGTCAAGTATCAGAAGAGAGAAAACAATGAATTCTGCCAGTCACAGATAGTAATTGATTCAACATGTTTAATGTCAAACTGAATTAAAATCTCAAGCAAAACAATTCAACAAATGCAGTATATGATGTCTCAAATGAATTAAAAGTATTGGAGTAGTAAGTCAGATATTCTGCTGTTTATCAGGAAACAATTTTAGATGCAGTTCTGGAACTTGAAGTGAAAGGTTCAGTCTTTTTTAACTCTGTGTCCTTAGGGGGAATTTTTCAGATTAAATTTTTTTCATAAGTGAAAGTTGCTCTTTCCTTTTTCTCTCCCCCGTATACTAGAAGAAACAAGGCAGAATATCTCCACTTACCACCTCTCTGTATTAGAGTCATGAGGTACTTAGTGTTATCCCATGTTACCGGTCTTGTTCCAGTATAAATCGTGCCTATTATGTAATAGCTAATTGTCATAATTGTATCCAGCAATTCCCTTGATGTCTTTCCTAGATCTTTTAACTTCTCTTGTAACTCAGCATACTTACTAGACTTTGAGGTATTTGATGACCAGTTAACACGCTATTCCTCATACGTGTTTATTTACAGGACTATCAAGTAACCTTTTTACTAGGAATGAACATGATAATATGGCTAGTCCTTATTAACAAACAGTATTATACACTTAATAACAGTATTGTTGTATTCATGTTATAGAGGTTACTTCATACTCTTGTATGCTTATTTGCAGATCAAGTGTGGTTGTATTTGTTGTTTAAGCTTCAATGAGCTGATTATCTCAAAAGCAGTATTTTACCTAAAGGAACTGTACTATTAATATGTTATATAGATATATGCACTGTGTCTTCTAGTGCGAAGGAGGCTGTTTTAATAAGTGGTACTGAAATGTATGTGTTTGATACATGTAGATAGGTGTTCTGATATTTTTTGACTGCTTATAATAACTTCCAGTTTACCTATTTTGGAAATTTGGGGGGGATTATATTAAGCTTTCCAGACCATGAAATGGCAGCACGCATCTTTTAGCCCTACTCTTTTACTTTAGTAGGTTGCTGTCTAAATTTAATTCACATTCTGCAGATAAATCTAAAATTCCTAGCTTGAAACTGACTGTATATTAAGATAACCAAGATTGTATTTTTGAAGTCTGAAGCTACAAAACTGCCCCAAAGTGTCAAAGTGATTGTCTGTTTCTTTGAATTTCTCTGCATAGCTTAAAATAGAAGCAATGAAAACCCTAGAGGGAAAGTTCGCTAAAATAATATCAGAGATTTCAGAGGGTGGATTTCTGATATTTTTTTTCCCCTGTATGTTTCTAAATATTTCAGTTTGAGGGAGAAAAAAAATTTAATTTGAGTATTTTATAGTGGAATTATCTAATACGCACAGTACTCTTAAATTGTTACAAATCCATTTTGCAATCATAGTCTTGCAGCAGCTATGGAGTAACCAAAGTACATAAAGCAGATAGATATCGTTCTTATCTGATTTACATAGTTAAGTTATTTCATTCTTGTGTATTTCATTCTTGGCCCTGACAGGATGTATAAGGACAAAACAAAAGTGAAAACAGTAAGAAAAGGAAGGAGAGTTTAGACTGAGGTCCTTTTTTTATTTTATTTTATTTTTCTGTTTTTGCCACACAAACATGCTAGGGTGATGCTGGGGTATATATATGCTTATTGACTGCCTGTCAATCTAAAGAGACAAACCCAAGAATTTCTGAAATCTAAATAGAGCTGTATCAAGGATCCTACATATTCCTATCATGGTTATTACATCAGGTAGAGCATATTCTATTCATTCCCCTTCAAAATTTGTCTTGGAAACTTATACTCAATGAATTGATTGTCTTATGGATTGCCCTACCTCTGGTCCCAACATGGATTTTGTCAAATTATGTCCTAAATTAACATTTTTGCCACTACACTTTCTATAGTTCTGTGGTTGAAATTAATTCGGTTTATGATGAAGAAATCAACTTGAGTTAAAGCAAACTCTCTGTAACTATAGACAGCAGGCTTTGAACTGCATTTGCCCTTAACTACGATAACTACAAAAAAAATCACATTATTAGTTTTGTAGTTGGAAAAAAAAACAAAACCAAAAAGCACACCAAAAAAATCCCTGTTCTAATTTCCAAATACTCAGCCCCTCTTTAAATTGAAGTACTGCAGCAAATCATCATTTAGTTTAGCAATACCAGGCAATTTGGAAGTACTTGAAAGTAGATTACTGATCCAGACCATTTTAAAAGTTGTCCTTTGGATAACATAAGGTACAAGCAGTTTGAATACTTTAGTGATGTTGCATGTAGCTGACAGTGTAGCTATTGTAAGATAAGTCAAGTATTTAGTTTAATAGATACAGTTCCTCACACACTGTTGTTGATGAAGGAACTTCTGCTAGATAAATAGTATTTGATTTTTAAAAGCATCAGCTTCAGTTGGAAAAGCAATACCTGATGTTTTGATCAAAGTCCAAAGAGCCCAGAAAAAGTGGAGGGAGAAGTGGCATGTAATGTTTGAACATATCCTAGTCTGGAGTAAATATATAGAGCGATGTAACTTAAATGTAAAATACCTTTATTTCTGCCCTATGGGGCTGAAAAATGTCTCAAAATTTGATGTTTGCTCACAGAAGAGATGATAATGTCAACCTCTCAGTCAAACTGCAGGAAAAGTAATTGTATTGGAGTAATTGAGTGATCTAACCAAACTTAATTTCAACACATTTCTGTTAACTTGCTGAGGGAAACTGACAAAACAGATCAGAAGGAATACCTTCAGAAGAGAATAGCTATAGATAATGAAGAAGATGTTACTCTTGTTTCAAGATAGCTCAGAAAGTAAGTGTTTAAATTATCAAAGTCATTATTTTGATATTGGGAGCTTGAGAAAACAAGAGCTTCAGTTATATTTAGTAAAAAATGTGGATATACTCTGTTTACGTATGTTGAAAGCTTGCTGTGTTCTCCTTTATGGGGAGAAGGTCTCAAAAACAAGTTGCTTTTTATCTTGAAACAGTATTTGTGTGTAGGAGGAAAACAGTGCTGAGCAGTATGAACGCACTAAACAAATCTCTATAGAGCAGCTTGATAAAATGCTGTCCAAACTTTGCAAAGCAGCGGCATTGCTGGCAGGGAAGTTTGAAAACTAATGTACAGTACTCAAAAAAAAAAAAAAAAATTACTTAATTGGAAATGTACTTGTTTCAACTAAGTCTTTTGCACCTGCATTGAAGCTCAGTAATCAGTCTTCATGTCACTGCTTAACCAAGGATGACCAAAGGGAGTACAAAATACATAGGTAATCAAACAGTCACTGAGGACAACCTGATGATAATGAAACTCAGGTACTCTTAGGAGATGTAATTACACTTTGTCCTGACACTTGCAGTAATTCAGAGGTATGGTTGGGTGGAATTTTTTAAGGAAGCATAAATATGCAGTTAAGTGTGGAACAACTAGTTGGAACAAGGGAGAAGGGCCTTTAATGTTTTTTGAGTTTACTCTTTTATTAAGTAAATCACAGTTTCAGTTTTGCTTAACTACAGTCAACAATCAGCTTATTCAGTTCATAAGTTTTCTTGCCCTCATAACGGAAGACACTAAAAAACTAAACGCAGTTACAGGAAATTCTTATCTACATGTTCTGGTGTGTTCATATACAATTGTTATGGACAACAAATTAAAAAGTGTTGTTTTGTATGGAAAATATTTGTCTTTTTTCCTTCTCTCTTTATGACTTGTTAATAGACTGCAGTAGCATCCTCTCTGGTTTAATTTTTCTTGACTAAAACAATAAAGCTTTTTTAAAGGTGATACTGTACAGCACAGCATGCCTATGTTAGAAATCCCTATAGGCTTGTTTTTGGGTTACCTGGTAAGACTATTTGACTCTTTCCAATGCTAGGCAGAGAAACTGACTTCTTTCCTAAAATCAGCATAACAGTGTTAGTGTACTGGTGTGCTGATACAGTTACTACTTTGAGTGTTGCTGTTTTCTTTCAGAGCTATATGAAAAAAAGTCCACAGTGCCCTCTGTTGTAACATAGATGCAATTTAAGTGTACTCCCACTGTGGTCATCACTCAGGTAGCTAGTCTCTCTGTGCCTCTTAAGTTTGGAGCAGCTTACCGGAATGGGGTATTTTAGTCATTTTGTTCAATAGCATACTATTACATGTCAAAGTTTGAAATTCTAACCTTTGGTTTCTCACCATGGAATTTTGCCTACATGTCAACTGAAATACAGTACCCTAATATCATGTCTTTTTTTTTCAAAGGTGTATCACACTAATAGTTTATAACCCTCATTAAATCACCTTACGCACAAACTGCTTCCTGCACTGCAAGGCACAAGGAGAAGCACTTAGGTTTTTGATAGCATTCTGGTTGTGGAGTACTACCAAGAGTTACCAAAGTTTGAATAGGAACTCAAGAGCCTTGGAAGTTTAAAAATATATCCAACATGCTAAAAATGCAAGCATTTTGTAAGTGAGCTGTCTCTCTATTAGTGAGGTTTAAATGAATGGAGTTTTATTGCATTTTGCTTCACAGTGGTATGGTAACGATGAGTTTTTACAGGAAAATTGAAATAAAATGTTACATCTTTGTTGTTTTTTTTCATAATGTTTGATCTTCAAAAATGCAGGGTAAAATTCCCCTTGAAGCAGGGCATTTCACATTAATGCATCTGTTTCTTCTGTTGTAGAGAAATACGTGCCTTTCAGTGAAAGAACTTAATCTTAGAACCAGAGAAGGAGACTGCTTCATGGGAGGAATAAGAAGCAAGAGGGTATGCAAGTTGGGGGGACTTATTTAATTTGTGTATATTATGACATCCTTAATTTGTTGCAATAAATACTGTACCAATTTGTTGTACTTTTTTTTGTATATAGAGGATTCTAAATGTAAAGCCTACGGAGGGAGAGTGCACTAAAGTGAAGACCTGTTTGGAAGGGAAATTACTTTTAAAACAGGGTATTTTTGCTTGTTACAGATCTCGTATGCCATAAGTGTGGTATACACTTTTTCTACAGTAATCTGGAATGTTCACAAATTTTTTTGCTGATATTAAATTGTAAGTAAACATAGCCTCTGTGGACTCCTCAGAATTGTTAGAACTTGATTTTAGTTGAAGAGGTGCTTTATGCTTTACAAATAAAAAACCAAACTACTGCCTTTTGTCTTGAGACTTTTTTTAAGCTGAATTAACATGTTTTATGTAAACTTTAGTGAACAAATAAAAACTGTTTACAGTGTTCCTAGCATTTAGCATGATATTTCGTCACTATAGATTTTAAGGATATTAATATAATCTTGTAAAACACAGTACTGCAACATCTTTTTGCTGTTAAGACTACTGATTACAACTATTGAGTCAATTTTTCTGTGAGGTCCGTTTTCAACTTGTGTGAACAGATGCTGCTCGCTGACTTTAGAGTGCTGCTGGTGTAGTCCATACGGTGTCAGTATTCAGACCTATGGTGAAGCCTTTGGGAAGGTTTGTTTACTTTTGTGCTCTTTAAACAATCTAGGTCAAATACTAAACTGGCTGTAACTCTAAAATGAAAAAGTGACATCAGAAGCAGCCATTATTATGAAATGTGCAGTAATATTCACATGAATGTAGTTGGCATCTGGCAGTTACCTTTATTTTTTAGCTAGTGCCATGAGAATTAATAGAACAAGCCTTAAAACCTGGAAGACCTATTTTTTTTTTCTAAGTGTGTTGCAGTTTCCACAGGAATCTTAGTAATGCAGTCAAAATGTTCAAATTTCAGTTCACTAAAACTACTATGTAAATTTCTTGCTAATTCTCTATATATCTAGGATCAAGGCATAAACTTGCTGCAGCACTATTGGTGGGGCTGGCTACATTTACTGAAAGCTCCTGTGTTATGGGCTATGGGGAAAGAGATGAAAGATGATTTATCAGTCCCCTCTTGGTGTTTGAACAAAATAGGAATACCTTGTTTGTCTTTGAGGTTATTTCTACGGTGATGGAGCAGGGAGGGGGTCTGCTGTAGAGTTTTTTAACCCTGTACCAGCCAATTTGCTGTACTGAAACCTACTTACTTGCCTGAGTAACAACTCGGATGAGATCTGAAGTAATGGATGCCAAATCAGCCTCCAAAGGTAATTTTCATCTGCACTTGTCTAAGTCTCCTTTTTGGTAATTTTAAGCCTATTACACTTAAGTGTATGGTAGAACACGTAGTGAATGGTAGAAAGAGCTTTGTTCTATTGCAGATCTGCCATACATTTCAAGATCATTATAGTCCCCCTCAGTCTTGTCTAAACAAAGCACCCTCAATTTCCTTCCCAGTACTCTTACGGCGTGGGTGTAAATGAACCAGCTGGTTCACACACTTCATGAACTGCAGTGTCCGAAAGAGAAGACAGCGGATGCTGGTTATGAGGTGGCAGCAAGAGAAAGTATGTGTGTGACATCAGTGTACATAGCCCACCTATCTTTAACCCTGCAAAACATCACTGCCTTTTTTATTATTATTATTTATTGAAAGAACTAACTGGGGAATCAACTGTCTACCCACTAATGTCTCTTTGTGTTTGCTAGCACAATGTAAAAGGCTTTCGATCTACCCCAGTAGTGTTGCAGTGAAAGTTTTTGATTAAAGTGTGTTTAAGCACGCTAAATGATACATAATCTTAACTTCCATATGCGTGTTGTTTCTGGGTATATGGCAGTGCTGAACCATGCAAAGAAACCAAGCCAGGAATAAGCCAACTTAAATACTGAAAGGAGCTTATCTGCATCAGCAGCGTACTCTATCTGGCCTATTTAACATGTCTGTTTCTTATCCAGATCAGCTTGTTTGGTTGGATCAGATATTTGTAAAGTGCTGTTCATGCCATGTAGATGACATGTAGACAACAGTAGTTGCAGCTGCTTTTTCCTGCTGAAGCAACGCTTGGCCTTAATCAATTAATGCATCTTACCTGAGTGCAGCATGCGTGTTTGAGTTTTTCTGCTAGTATTTGCAGCTGCCAAAATAATGGTCCCCCATATGAGATGGAAAGGGATGGTGTGAAGTCTGTGCTGTTAGCTCAGTGATGGAGGCTTACGTGTAACTTCGGTTATTTGCATTCAGTTCTTCTTCTGAATTTTACAAACATAAGAAATAAAAACCTTCCTTCCTCCCCTACCCATATAAAGGATAAGAAGTTACCATATTTTCAGTTTTAGTGCTCTGAATAATTGTATTGATTTAGGGTCTTAGGTTTTGTAGCAGCATCGGAACCATTCAATACTGGAAAGTAAGCATGCAGAAAATAGGGTTCTAAATTAAATATTAATAACTACATATCTGTGCTACAGCTGCAAGCAGCGTGGAGGTTCTAGAGCTCTGTTCAATCCGAGCTAGGACATGACAGCATTCATTTTCCCAGAGTTGCTATGAGAGCAGGGCTTATTTGCCTGAGCAGCTGTAGTGCTTCTGGCTCCAATGTTATGTGGTCTCTACTAACATAATACAGAAATACCTGAGCCACCAGCATGCAATAATGATGTAACTAAAGTGTTTATAGTCTTCTGGATATAAATAGTACAGAGTGATTAAGATTTTAATTTATTACTGTGGCAACTCTAGCTGTCCTTAAGAAAAACCCTTAAATTCACTTGTATTGATGTAAGTTTCAAGAAAAAGAAAGCTAAAGTAGGATATATGACAAACTTATTAATTATGAAACGTGTTGTTCTTTATTTTGCTATTTGAATATAAATTATGTTGTGCTTGGTGCGGATACATGTCTTGACTACCTATGAAATTGAAATATTTTATAACACTGTAGATACTGTTCTGCCCATTTTCATGGCTAGATAACATGGCAAAGTTTTTTGTAATGTTTCAAATTTTAAATGAAAGTAAAAAATCCCATCTTGGATTCAGTTTTATCTTCTTTCTAAAATCATAAACAGGCAAAATTCTGATTAAAAATGCAAGTCACAAAGGTTTACCTTTGGGGTTTTTTTCCCCCTCTGATTCATAATCTAGGACTTTAACCAAACAGTTCTTCCAGAAAAGGGAAATTTTAGGATTGAAGATTCAGGCCATCTAGCTGGGTAATGTTGCAGTTGTCACTGTCGCCTCAGCTGTGCTTTTGAGTGCAAGGGGTGTTAATGGTCACTGTAGTAAAGTAACTGTGCTCAACACTCCTTATGCCAATGTGTGAGACTTGCCTTGAATATGACATTTTAGAGCAAAATCCTGTTGAAATGTGTAGGATTGTAATTTTGTTTCTTAAGTTCCGTTTTGGGTAGCATACATGCCATTCTCCAGGGAGCAAAATCAAGAGAAGGCTACTGTGAATGTGTTTGATTTAGAAAAGTTAAATCTACAGCTTCTTAAAATCTGTTTTTAGTTAAACGGCAAGCTGATAATAGTTTGATATTTTCAGGATTCGATTTGATTTTTTGTTCAGAGGATATTTTTCATTTAAAGTGTCAGACTGACAGCGGACTACAGTCTTGCATGTAGAAGCAGCAATGTAAATTTGTCTGTGCTTCCGAGTGAAGTTGCAATTCTAACAGCAGAAGGAAGAGAGCACATGCTTAGCCCTTGACCAGCAAGACCATTTTGGGTTGACAATAGACTGACCTATTTTGACCATTGTTGCTTGTGCCAACGATGTCCTTTGCACCCTTCAAACTCGTATCTTGTTGACATGTATCCTAGAAATCTGCATGGCATATTTGTCAGGGACTCTGTGACTGTGCACTGAAATACAACATTCCCTTAAAAAAATCTACAGCAAGGCCTCTAAGGTATACATATGTCTCTATTCTCCCTAGTTAGCAGTCAGGAATCTAGTACCTGAGGTGTTATTTGATAACAAATCAAAGAGGAAGAGGTCATAGGGATAAAATATGCATGCTATAAGAACTTTACTGACATGCCAAAGTCATATTTTCTAATTCCTTTCACCAGCTTGAAGTTTACAAAATAAATGACTGCAGCAAGACTGTCACAAAAGTGTTGGTGGTTGTGGGAAGAAGATGTCACTTTCTCTTGCCTAATGCGGGAAGTCCTGAAATATAGAAGGAAAGTCAACGTTCAGCCTGTATGTTCTTAATGGGAGAAGTGGTATTTTGTTACCAACAATGATGAAAACAGAAGGGCTCACAAGCTTTTATCCCAAGGATGCTTCTGGATAATGTCACTGATATATCTGGCACAGTTGTGTGGGTGTACATATCCATCAACACTGACAGAGCATCTGTCCACTGACACTACCAGCCAGAGCCAGGTGCCTTGTTGAGGTTCCTGCAAAAGAGTTGTGAAATGTTCCTTCCAGAATACACTCCCTAATGCTCTACTAGCTTCTTGGCCGAGCTGGCTGGTAGCCCAAGCTTTTTTTTTTTTTTTTAACCTGTAGGTTGTCAGCCAGCATGGACCTCTCTTCAGCAGCTGCTCCCAAACTGATCTCTAATCGGCCAGTCTTCCTCTTCCTTATCAGCCAAGCACTAAAGAAACATGTTGGGTTTGGGATTCTTCGTGGGTTGTTTTTTTTCAAGTCACTTGGCCAGCGTAACCCAAAAGTGGACTCCTCCAGTCATGCAGTGGAACTGCTGTGAAGAAGGACTTGGTCTTCACAGCAGGTAAGCTCCATGAGCTGGTCCTAGTAACCAAAGAGGGAAGTACCCTTCACTGGATAAACAGCTGTCAGTGGAACACTGATGCAGTACTGCTGACATATTTCTTCACCATTTATTGCGAATCTATGTACACTTTTGGCACTTGATAAAGCAATAAAATAGTTGCACGTTACAACATATGGGTTTTCTGTCTTGGAAAGTCCATAATTTTCTCTCTTTCTGTGATGTGTAAATGTTGACTTTCATGTGACTTGTCCTGCTGTTGGCTTCATAAGGAAGAGAGGCTGCTTCCACATCGCTTGGAGGAATATGAAGTGGAATGGATGGTCCTGCCTTTGGGGAGCCATGAAAGGAAGGGAAAGGTGAACCAACTTGCGTAGGTATTATTCATAGGTGGCATTGGGACATACTGAATATACAAAGCAAGGGATTGCATTTTGCTAGACTATGAACAATTCTATGTCTTGCCTTCCTCACTCTTTCGACAAATCCACCCTTTTCTATTGTGTAATAAGTGCTGGCAAGGAAAAATATCCTTCCTATGAGATGCCCTCCTGAGGAGGATCACTGTCCAGAAACAATGTATGAATCTGCAAGCCATCAGGTTGGATGGATTTGCCATTCCTCATGTGAATTACAAAGTGTGCAGCACATCATGATAATCCTGCCAGTGCAGAAGGCAGAACTGGTATGTACCAAGATGCCTGAAGGTCTAGTTCATGGTCACCTGGCAGAAGTTAAGGACCCACTATTTCCAATAGCTTTGATGATTGTACCGAACAATGTTAGGCACCAGAGCAACAGAGGTAAGGCAGTGCTGCTGACAATGTTGTAGTTATTGCCCCATGTTCGAAACAGGTGCTAGCTTATCACAAGGGACAGCTACTGGGCTTCTGATACTGATACACATTGGTGGTGGTTACAGCCAGTAGGCTTTATCTAAGCATGCATGAATCACTTCTGCTGACACACTGCTGTCATTTCGCTCTATCCTTCTTTTGGTTGTGACTGTGGGCTCCCTGTGTTAGTCACTGGATTTCTTGTCTATGGACTGGCAGTTTTGGAGCTGATATGCGCCCTGAATTCTGTGGCCCTTAGACTAAATATTTCAGGTGCTGCCACAGACCTTGATTATAGTTATGTTAACTGTGCAGTAGCAAACTGCTGTGCTGCTCATCCCTTGAAGGTTGGTGTTGCTTGCTTCTGAATTGCAAGAAAAGCCCAGAAAGTACAGGTTGCTGAATTGAGCATAGTGTCAGCTCCAAAAACTGGCTTGGGAACGTAACCTCCTGCACCCAGAAATTTATGGAAGCTGAGGGGATCAACCTGCATACCTGTAACTTTTTAACAAGGGTGGATGTAGGCTGAAAAACTGCCAACTCAAAACTATTCAGACAAGTTACTCTTTTTCTGACCAAGTTGTTGCAGATTCAGTAGCTGCCTCGCTTGTGCTTTACCAGATGTCTCTTGAAGTTCTACTTCATAAAAGCTCTGTTTTTTCTGCCTCCACCTAGCAGATGATAGGTTGGTGCACCATACTGGCGGGAGGTTTGTGTGGACATTGAAGGTAAATGGCAAACAGAGCTTAAAAAAAATGGACATGGTAGAGGAGAGAGGTGCCAATGAGTTGGTAGTGAGAAGAGGCCCAGAACAGACTTGCCAAACTTAGAGCAAATCTTGTAAGTTTTGCCTTAGATCATGCCTTCTTCATGTCTTAGATCTTGATTTAGCAATCTCTCTGTTGTTTATTAGTGTAAGAATGAGTGGAGATGTATTGATATCTTGCCATGTGGGAATGTTATGTGCATATAGGTGAAGCTGTGTAGCCTAAATAAAGCCCTGGGAAGAATGTGCAGACTGACCTAGGTGTAGTCACTCAGGCATGTGTAAACAGGAGAGTTGTATAAATCATTTTCTCATACTTGTGACAGATATTTTTCTAAGGTGAATGCGTGTGGGCAACCAAGCTCATTTTATGTAGACGTAAGCTCAAACAGGCAGCTTTCATTGCAAATCTAGATTTGATGTGAAGGAGCAATCTAGACATGATGGTTTTATATCTCATTACAGTGTATTTAATTCCTTCTTAAGGAGGTCTAATTGAGACAGATTCTTCTACATTCTCAGCACAGTATACTGAAAGGAGAAACAGTTTATTTACAAGCAGTGTGCACGTTTAACTCCAGAATAACTGCACTGCTTGCAGCTCTGCCTTGCAATATTTTTACTACACATTAATATTGATGCTAATTTAAAACAAACAAACAAGTAAACAAACTTATTAGAGCACTTAATCATACATTTAATTCCCACAGAGGTCAACTGGATTTAATCTATGTCTAACGTCTCTGCTCAGCTAAGGTCTTGAAGCATTGTAAATTACAGTAACTGAATTCCTGCTTATCTGGAAAAATCAGGTAACTGTACCAGGCTACTGGAAAGCCATTCTCTGTGGAAGTATGCAGGCAGAAACAATACCCTGTTCATGTCAATAAATTATGTGTTACTTAGTAGCACTAAGCAAAATTTGACAGACCATAGAGTTTTGGCTCACTGAAGCAGATGCATTTAAATGATTGCTTGCAACACATGAAGAACTTGCAAACCACTTTCATCGCATGTGTTCAACAACAGGTATTCAGCAGGTTAGATGCTTAAATGTACCAAGAAAAGAAGCACTCATTCAACTTAAAAATGACAGTTACATTGTTAATGGCAGTATGCAATGTTGAAAATTCAACTACATGCTGTGTTAAACATTATTCTTTGTTATGTATTAAAGTAGAAAATTAATCAGGTTTCACTAGGCAATCAAATTCCTTGCTATCTTCAAAAATAAATTCATTTGCTTGAAGGTTCTTGTTTGATATGAGTCTGTGTTTCAGACAGACGTAAATCTTTACATGCATTCGCTAATATCTGTTTCAAGTAATCTTTAATGTTACTAACCATAAGGGGTTTTTTTTGGCCGCCTTCATGATCATAAGTTTGTTTTTCCTTTTTTTGCTGTTTTGCATTTGCTTAGAGTAACAATAGTCTGGTTTTACACACCTTTTTTTTTTTTCTTTTCCTGAGAACTTTTTCCAGAACATAATTGAACTCTTAGTTGAGAACTGATTGTCAATATTTGTATAGACAACATTTCAAATAGACATACTCTGACTCTTGTTAGCTTCTCTCGTGGCTTGTGTGTGTGTGTCCACATTGCATACAAAGAAGTTAAAAATGGCTGAAGTTACAATAAAAGATCAAGTGGTTAAATACTGAAAAGTATCCTATAGGTTTTCTGCACAACCTTAATTTAATTCTTGTTTATAAACTGATGATGATATCATTATTACTCAAGATGTAACATTTTTTCCACCGGGCTTGCCTTGCTTACTGCAGGGTGAAATAACTCAATTAAATAAATTTTTGATGTACTGTTTTCCTCACACATTTGCATGATTTAGGCCTTATTCATGCATTCAAACGTTCTTCTACAGAAGCAATGACTACTTTCCTCTTAGCTTTCTTCCAAGACACCTATGCCAGTAGTGGCTTAGTCCTTCAAATGAATAAAACCAAATTAATTTTCACAGAAACACCAGAAGTTCTTATTCCCATTTTGTACACTGGATACTAAGACTGTGAGAGACTAAAATGTCACTAATTTTAGTAAGTTTTCTTCAGTTAAAACAGCTAGAAATTATTTTTCAGGGTGTTGAAGCATTTCACATGTTCTAAGTATGTATTGTTTTATTCATCATTGTGTTGTAGGAACTCTTGCAGATCTGAGCCAGAATCTTAATTTCACCAATCAGAAAATGAGAAATATACAGTGAATGGCAAACTGGACAAATTTTGAGTTAAAAGGTGTGTTTAACACCACCTGGAAACTCAGTGGCAGAGCCTGGAGTAGTATCTGTTTCTGTAGACTGTTGTTCAATTTTGTTTCCCTTTCTTTTTCCTTTTAACCTTGCAATACAGCTCATAGATCTTTAATCACCATGTATCCCTAGTTCATTCCTCGAGTGCACTCCATCTGGTATGCTGAATGAAGTAGGGTCCTTTGGGAAAAAATACTTTCTGATTATGTAATTAAGGACTGTATTGCAGTGCATATGCACAAGGGGCCAACTTTCTTCTGCTATGATTAAAGAAAAGTTATTTGTCTTTGAAGAACCGCTCTAGTAGGAGAAAAAAGGGAGGATGAACTCGGGAACTGTTAACTTAAATTTGTGATTGTTTTGGAAGGGAATATTTTATTAAAGATTCTCCTGAAGGAGGGGGCATTTATTTGAGGGGGGGGATATGAGATGATATGTTGAAAAGAAAAATCAGTCTTTGGAGTATGCTTTCTGCAGGTTTCAATATACTACATTCTCTAAGAGAAACTAATTCTGAATTGATTTGCTTTGAATAACTTGTTACAAAGCTGGATCTGTGAACTGCATGAATTATCTAGAATTCAATAGTTATAGCTTGAGGATGACTGGGCAGGAATTTAGTGCTTGGCAGACCAAAAGGTTGAAGGAACCATTTATCTGGCAGGAGTAAATTTTAAATTCTGTCTGAGGTTATGCTTTACTTCAGTTTGCAATAGATGCATGTCAGCAGTCTGGCTTGCTGTGGTACAGCTATGTGCTCTGTTTTGTAGATGCCTGGTTTGTTTCCTTCCCAACCACTTGTGTTTCATTTTATTCTTTGCCTACAAAAAGATTCTAACAAGACATTAGATTCTTGTGATTCTAATTAGAAATTAGAAATCACCTCTTGTAGAAATGCAAGAGGTAGTGGGCAGAAACTTGAACATAGGAAGTTCCATCTTAACATGAGGAGGAACTTTTTTCCTTTGAGGGCGGCAGAGCACTGGCACAGGCTGCCCAGAGAGGTTGTAGAGTCTCCCACACTGGAGACATTCAAAACCCGCCTGGATGCCGTCCTGTGCAACTGCTGTCGGTGTCCCTGCTGTGGCAGGGGGGTTGGACTAGATGATCTCCAGAGGTCTCTTCCAACCCTGACCATTCTGTGATTCTGTGAAAGGCAAAGATGCCTCAAGTAGAATCAAGGGTTTACTGTGTATAGTTCAACACAAATGGTTCAACATAAATATAATAACAGACCAAGAGCTTAGAAACTGAGCAGGTGAAGCAGACAAGGGATAATAGACAAGAAGCAGTAGTGTCTTCATTTTACAACTACAAGATATCATGTTCACTACTGACTGTCACAAACTTTACATGAGGTAGGGCAAATCATAAACTCTTTTGCTTGTCTAACCACCTTGGATCTTTCACTCAAGAAAATGAGGGCAGAAGCTTTACTTTTGATTTTCTTGTGAAGGACTAATAAAAGGATGTAATAACTTTATTTATGGGTCAGTTTTTAAATAAGGTATCTTTTCTGAACGAGGGAATGGTACGTCCTGTCTTACTGTGTAACACAAATTAGGTGGTTGGGTTTGGTCTTCCTGTAATTAAGTAAACTCTATTGAGTGTCTAACCAGTGTAGTTATATGTAGATAAATAAGTAAATATGTGAATTAGAAAGGGTCATTTTTATTCTGAATGAGGAATTACTTTACCTGTAATGCCTAAACACCTAACTAACAGCAAGTCTGGAGATGGTGGCTTCCAGAGGACACTACAGAGCCTACCCACATCCTCTGCAATCCTTTGGCTGGAATAAAGGACAAGTGAGGGGAACAGCTGCTGGCCAGCGAGAGATTGCTCCAACAAGTCAGTCCTAGACATAACTACTGATGTTTTGGGCTAAGAGGGGGAGAAATTAATTAATGCATCAGATTCCCACTTGCATGTCTGAGTGCAATAGTGCGTCATACTGGGTTGAATGTGGATAGAGATGACACTTTGGCTGAGTCAGAGCAGGTTCCAGTGAAAAGTGCTTGCAGAAAACCCAGAAGCAGCATTTGACTTCCTGCAGTCAGTGGTCCTGAAAGGAGTTTGGACCCCTCACCCACACAAGGGACAAACTCAATGAATTTCAGCACTGCTTGTCTCTTTTAGGCCACAGCAGGAGCAGCAGGATGTTGTGGATAGACAGGAATTAATGTCACTGGTGACTTAATCCTTCTGAAAGGAAGTGGAATCCCATAAAAGGGATGTGTATACAGAGCTCCACTTTGCAGATCAGCCAAAGTTTGTGGGAAAATTACAATGCATGTTTGATAATACTTAGTTTGAGTCACTTCAATGTTTAGCAATTTATGTTTGTTGTTTGGTATCCAAGGTTCCCTTGCCTGACTCCTTTCCTTCCTTTCCTTTAGTTAAACACGGTTTAATTCTCTATGGGAATAAACACTTTTTTTTTGTTGTTCCCACTTGAAAAAAAAAAAAAGTCCTTGATTTCCTGTTATTCTGATGTGTAATAGCTTAGAAATTTTATGGATCATCCTCACTCTTTTTCTTGACCACATGGTGGCAGCACTAAGCGCCAGGGCCGGGCCTCCCTATCTCAAGGGATTCACCAGGATCTGGAGGGAGGAATGGGGAGCACCAAACTCTCTGATGAGCTCCAGATGCAACTGTAGGGCTCTCTCTATGTCCCCCTTCTTTTTGTTTGGAGTCTCAGTTCTTAAGCAGAGTGTAAATTTTCATTTCAGGCTTGTTAACAAATGGAGTCTCTGATAGGTTGCTACAACTTCACATCAGTGCCCCCAAACAATGACAGCGTTAACTTTTGCTGAAAGTGGGAGGAAATAAGTATTCAAAAGAAAGAAAGGACTTTTTTCCAGCTGTCAGGGAGGAAATCAAATAGGACACAGAAACTAATAGACAAGCAGAATGAATTTTCCAAATTCACTCCAGAATTTGCTACAGAACAGTGAGTAAGTGAATACCAGCAACAAGTATTTCAAATATATTTCAAGTATGAAGGATGAGCAGAAAAATATTAATTTCATTACATTTGGTAAGATACATTTTACTTAAAAAGTTATCTTATTGTTGTCAGTTGAGCACAGCTCAAGTTACATTTCTCTAAGAGATAGTGCTGGTTTTAGTGATGTATTAATGTATTTTAAGTATAGTGATTTTAGAAGTATGATTTAAAATGTAACAGAACTACTCTATGCCTTATAAAATATACTGTAAAACTTCAAATGCACAGTATATCTGAATTTTGGAGGACTTCAGCATTCATGAGATGTTCTTTAGACCAGTAAAGTTACTTTTCTTCCTCTGAAGAAATACTTTCATATTGTAAAGAAAGTATTTATTCTAAAATATGGCCAGTGTTGTTCTATCAAAAAACTCATTTATTGTCAATCAATGGGAAACGATTAATAGTTCTTTCATTCCGCAAACAAGCCAGGTTTTTCTCTTTTTTAAGGCTTGCATTTGGACAACTAAAGGATGACAAACCCCATTTGTTGAAAATTTAAATTCTTCTGAAAATGGTGTGTTTTGCTTGCATTTATTATGATTCTTCTGTTCTTTTAAAATCCTAGCAAGAATTATATCCTGGATTTTATTAGTGTTTAATGATTAGGAATCCTAGGAAGAACAAGTTAAAGATCCCCTTAAATGCCCTGTAAATATTCACTTGAAATCTATTTTATGTAGTGTGCCTGCTGGCAGGGGTGATTTATAACTGACCTATAAAGGAAAAGACTAATGCATCTAAATAGAAGCAGCCACAATTCTGCCACAATGTGCAGAATGTGTGGAACCGTATCCTCTATATTACGTTGTCTCAGATACCTTCATTTAAGCAGACTCAGTCAAATTGTCCCAGCTATGAATTATGAAAGAGATAATTCTTTTCAGAAATCAAGCCGTTCTCGCAGAATATTGATGGCTTTTCATCATTATGATTTTAAATGGCAGTTTCACAACTTAATGAGTGACCATGTTTTCACATAAAGTATTTAAACACTATCATGCTGAATTTTACTAAACTGCATTGGTACTCATGTTTTCCTGAACATAGAAGACACAGTTTTATCCTTTGCCCATCTATGAATGTTATCTTTTTAATTCTACACATGAATTGCATGTCTGTGTTAATATTATTTTTTTAAAGCAAGCATCCTACTCCACAGTAAGTGTTACACCAAGAAAAAATAGTTAAACATACTGTGGGAGAAAGTACAGTATGCAAAGGTGTTCTCCCAAACACTAAGGAATATCTGTATATAATCACATCAATAAATTGTCCACTGAAGGAGACAGATAAAGGTAAAGAAGGTGGGAAGGAGGTGCACACTGGGACAGGTATAACATATGCTATTTGAGTTAGGTTCAGTAGACAATTACCTCTGAAGAAACTTAATATGGCATTTTTTCAGTGGATGGACAATTTATTTCTATTTTTGTGGCATGTGAAAAATAAGAACAGGCAATATACTGCGTATCTCTTATGGTGGATTCTCAGATAGAAACTTAGGTCAAAGTAGAGTGTGACATACATAAAGCAGCTTAATGGAGTGGGCATCTTCAAATATTTGTTTTTGTAGGGAAAAATTCTATGCACAATTCTTACCTGAATGAAAATGCATTTGTTTTCCATGTTATTAATTTTTCAGTTTTTGGTAATTTTCAGCACGGAAATTCTGTAGCTCAGCATACAGTTTTGAAATGGAAAATGGAAGGTGAAGAAAAACTGTGAAGACATGGATTTAGATCTGTGAACTTGCACTAAATAATTAAAAGTGGGGTTTGACACAGAGTCTTTACAGAAATTAGTAGATAATTGTCAATAATGGGCTCAGTAAAGGGTTTGTTAGCACTAAAACCTGACATTTTCTGTCTTTTTTCCAACTGATGGGTAGACATGGCTGAATCTTGCCATAATAGAGTTACAAGTGATTGTAAGTACTGCAAGGGTCTGGCTGTAGTTTAACCATTCTTTTTCAGGCCGTTAAAACTTTCTACATGTTGCGACAGTGGATCTTTAACCAACCTATTTATTCATCCAGATTGCATCTGAAGAACGGAACATCTAACAAGATGTTTATTGTGCTTGGGAAACAACTAAAAAGAACCATGTAAAATTCAACAGAGTACATGTGTTAGAAACATGGCCTTGAACTTAAATATTTTTCACTGTCTGCTGCTCTATAAAAAACTTTTTATTCACGTGAGTTTTAATTCTTTATTGAGTGATAGTGCTTTTTACATATAAATATCATCAGTATTTTCAAAGAGTGGAATACATTGTACTGACTCCTTTTGTTTCCATTGTGATGGTAAACTGAATTAATAGAAATAATGTTGCAGATGCTTTGTCATTCGTTCATGTTGAAGTAGAGAAAAATGCATTTATATTCAAAATGGATGCAAAGAACTAAAATTAAATTAATCTTGCTGACATCCTAGATCAGGCTAGGAAAGTTGGAATCAAGTTTAAATTGGGACCATGATGAGATTAAGCCTTCTGTAGCCTTATTGTTGTAATTATATAAGGAAAGAAATTTGCACGCAGTATTTTAGCATCTGATGTCCTGCATCTCTTAAAAAAAAGATTTTACAGTCACAAGTATGGAATATGTATTTTCAAAGTCCTTTTCTTCTCAGTACCGTCCAAATCTGAATTACCATGTAACTGTATTTAGATTCTAACAGTGCACTCCTATTTAAAAATATCCACCCTTATCTTTTAAATAGTGCGCTATTGTTTTTAGTTTCCTGTTTCCCTTTGATCTAAGTTCATTGTTGAGAACTTGCTTCACTTTATGTTTACTCTGCTGAGATAGATCTTTGAGAAATATCTATTTCTTCACCAAATTCTTTTTTTTATGATTGGGAGACCCCAAGTTACCAGTACCTTTCTTCAGTCAGGATGAATACCTTCTGCTTCTTCTGCAGTAGCTGGTGGTTTTTTGTGTACTTAATTTCCTATTATTCCTCTTCTTGTGTGAACTGCTTTTATAGGAGCAGTACCATTGCTTTTGTAAAAGTGTACTGAGTGTACTGGTGGCTGTGAAACCCAAGACACTGGTAGAACTTCAATGAACACAATAATAATTAATAAATTAAATCATAACTTGAATACAGCTAGTGCTGTATACTACTGGTGTACGCTAGCATTCTTACATAGTGTGTAAGTTAGTACACACTATTGTTGTAATGCAGGAAGTTTGCAATTATTTTCATGTGCTTGGTTGTATTTCACACCAGAGTATAATTTCTAAACATGCCATTATGATATGCAGGTGATAACTACTTCTGTGTTGCTCTGTAGTGTGCAAATGACCAAACTTCGATTTGTTTGCATCTTAAAATGTTGGGAAGAGAAATAGGACCAAACTATCAAGAAAAAGGTAAGAATTAGAATCTGATGAGTCATAGAATATCTCAAGTTGGAAGGGACCCATAGGAATAATTAAGTCCAACTCCCTACTTATCACAGGAGTACCTAAAACTAAACAACGTAAGAGCATCATCCAGACACTATTTGAACTCTGACAGGCTTGGTGCCATGACCACTTGCCTGAGGAGACTGTTCCAGTGACCAGCCACCCGCTCAGTGAAGAACCTTGTCCAATGTCCAGCCTGAACTTCCCCTGATGCAGCTTCATTCCATTTTCTTGTGTCCTTCTGCTGATCACCAGAGAGAGGAGATCAGCACCTCCCCCTCCGCTACCCACCTTGAGGAACGTGTATACTGCAATAAACTCATCCATCAACCTTCTCTTCTCCAAGTGGGGAAGGGTCAAGACAACAAAAATGAAGGGACAAGAAAACAAAAATGAAATGAACAGAGCAACATCACTGATTGCATATTGGATTTTTGGTCCAGCATTTTAAGTTTCATTACTGTTTTGAACACAGAACTTACTGAAGCCTAAGTGTTTTTACTGCCACTGGCATTCTTTAGTAATCCATCTCTAAACTGGGATTTCTGCTTCTCTCTTATCCCCTCACTTCTCAACATTTAGCTGGTCTTCAGATCCTTTTACTCCTTTCAACACTGTTATCTTTTGGGCTATGGATTCTTGACTGCCTTCCATGATCTAGCTAACACCTAAATGGCTAAATGCTGTGAGACGTGGGTATGTTGCAGGCTGTAAAACTGCCGTGTAATACTTGGTGTTGCACATGAGAAACCATGTAAAGGCAGGATGTTAAATCTCTGTTAACTCCTGTGAGATGACAGGCTCTGTAGTGTAATGAAAATGTGAACTAAAATGTTTATTATTTGTAAAGAGAAACATCTTTCATCCTCTGCCCTAAATGGTCCACACTAATCACTGTGATCGTATGATTCGTGCCTCTTTTTGAACCTCCTTGATTTACTCCTCTTTCCATAGGAAACATAGTTAGACTGTTTCTTGAGTAAGTAGGAGACACGGTTCTACCTGAATCATAGAATGGTTTAAGTTGGAAGGGACCTTAAAGATCATCTAGTTCCAACCCCCCTGCCATGGGCAGGGACACCTTCCACTAGACCAGGTTGCTCAAAGCCCCATCCAACCTGGCCTTAAACACCTCCAGGGATGGGGCATCCACAACTTCCCTGGGCAATTTGTTGCAGTGCCTCACCACCCTCAGAGTGAAAAATTTCATCCTGATATCCAATCTAAATCTACCCTCTTCGAGTTTGAAACCATTGCCCCTCATCCTATCACTACATGCCCTTGTAAAGAGGCCCTCCCCAGCTTTCTTGTAGGTCTCCCTCAGATATTAGAAGGCTGCTATAAGGTCTCCCCGGAGCCTTCTCTTCTCCAGGCTGAACAACCCCAACTCTCTCAGCCTTTCTTCACAGAAGTGCTCCAGCCCTCTGATCATCTTTGTGGCCCTCCTCTGGACTCTCTTCAAGTCCATGTCATTCTTCTGCTAAGGACTCCAAAGCTGGATGCAGTACTCCAGGCGGGGTCTCCTGAAAGCGGAGTAAAGGGGGAGAATCCCTCAATCTGTTGGCCACACTTTTGATGCAGCCCAGGGTATGGTTGGCCTTCTGGGCTGTAAGTGTGCACTGCTGGCTCATGCTGAGCTTCTCATCAACCAACAGCCCCACGTCCTTCTCAGGGCTGCTCTCAATTGATTCTCTCCCCAGCCTGTATTTGTGCATGGGATTGCCCCAGCCCACATGCAGGACCTTGCACTTGGCCTTGTTAGACTTCCTGAGGTTTGCATGGGCCCACCTCTCCAGCCTGTCAAGGTCCCTCTGGATGACATCCCTACCCTCCAGTGTGTCGACTGAGCCACACAGCTTGGTGTTGTCAGCAAACTTGCTGAGTGTGCACTCAATCCCACTGTCCGTGTCGCTGACAAACATGTAAAATAGCACCAGTCCCAGTCCCAACCACTGAGGAACACAACTTGTACATCACTGGTTTCCACTTGAATATGGAGTGATTGACCGCAAGTCTTTGAATGCAACTGTCCAGCCAGTTTCTTATCCACCGAGTGGTCCATCCATCAAATCTGTGTCTCTCTAATTTAGAGACCAGGATGTCGTGTGGGACAATGTCAAACACTTTGCACAAGTCCAGGTAGATGACATCTATTGCTCTTCCCTTATCCACAAACTCTGTAACCCCATCATAGAACGTCACCAGATTTGTCAGGCATGACTTGCCCTTGGTGGAGCCACGTTGGTTGTCACCGATCACCTCGTTATTTTTCATGTGCCTTAGGAGAATTTCCAGGAGGATCTGCTCCATGATCTCACCGAGCACAGAGGTGAGACTGACCAGCCTGTAGTCCCCTGGGTCTTCCTTTTTATCCTTTTTGAAAATGGGGGTTATAGTTCCCCTTTTCTACTCAGCAGGAACTTCACCAGACTGCCATGTCTTCTCAAATATAACGGAAAGTGGCTTAGCAACCTCATCCGCCAGTTCCCTTAGGACCCGTGGATGAATCTCATTCAGTCCTATGGACTTGTGCACCTTCACATTCCTTAAATGGTCTCGTACTTGATCTTCACCTACGGTGGGTGGTTCGTCATTCTCACAGCCCCTGCCATTGCCTTCTGCAGCATGGGTGGTGTGGTTAGAGCCCTTGCCAGTGAAGACTGAGGTAAAAATCATTGAGTCTCTCAGCCTTTTCCATATCCTGGGTGACCAGGTGTCCCATTTCATTCTGGAGAGGGCCCCCATCTTCCCTAGTCTTCCTTTTATCGCTGACATACTTGTAGCTGGGGCGGGGAGAGGGGGGAGTGGGGTTAAGTTTTTCTTGTTGCCCTTGATGTCCCTGGCCAGATTTAAGTCTATGAGGGCTTTAGCTTTCCTAACATAATCCCTGGCTGCTAAGACAGTTTCTCTGTATTCCTCCCAGACTACGTGTTCTTACTTCCACCCTCTGTAGGCGTCCTTCTTTCTTCTGAGTGTGTCCAGGAGCTTCTTGTTCATCCATGCAGGCCTCCTGGCTTTTTTGCCTGACTTCTTCTTTGTTGGAATACATCACTCCTGAGCTTGGTGGAGGTGATCCTTGAATACTTACCAGCTTATTTGCGACCCTCCCCCCTCCAGTGCTTTATCCCATGGAACCCTACCAAGCAGATCTCTCAAGAGGCCAAAGTCTGTTCTCCTGAAGTCCAGGGTAGTGATCTTGTGCACCCTCCTCACTGCCCTAAGGATCTTGAACTCTACCATTTCATGACCACTCCAGCCAAGGCTACCCTTGAGCTTGACATTCCCCACTAACCCCTCCTTGTTGGTAAGGACAAGGTCCAGCATAACTCCTCTCCGCATTTGCTCCTCTACCACTTGGAGAAGGAAGTTGTCATTGACGCATTCCAAAAACTTCCTGGATTGCTTGTGTCCTGCTGTGTTGTCCCTCTGACAGATATTGAAGTCCCCCATGAGGACCAGGGCCTGTGAACGTGAGGCTACTCCTGTCTGCCTATAGAGGGCCTCATCTGCTTGGTCTTCCTGTTCAGATGGCCTGTAGCAGAGCCCCACTGTAATGTCAGCTTCCCCTGCATTCTCTTTAATCCTGACCCATAAGCTCTCAGTCAGCTCTTCATCCATCCACAGGTGGAGCTCCATGCACTCCAACTGGTCATTGTCATAGAGGGCAACACCCCTTCCTCATCTTCCCTGCCTGTCCTTCCTAAAGTACTTGTGTCCTTCCATTCCAACACTCCAGTCATAGAAGCCATCCCACCATGTCTCTGTGATGCCAATGAGATCACAGCCCTGCAGGTGTGTGCATGTCTCTAACTCCTCTTGTTTGTTCCCTGTGCTAGGTGTCTCTGCATAGGGGGACTTAAGTTGCGTATGCATTGAAGCTGACTGGCTGGCGTGGCTGCAATCCCTTTGTGCTGCTCTCCAGGTGGCATTCCTTTGAGGTGTTTTATCTGAGTTTCCCTGTTGGTTCCTATTTCCTCAGGAACCCCTGGCTCATCTCCATAAGAACTTGGGTGTGCTGCAGTGTACCCAGCACATCTTGGAGCAACAGGCTGAGGGCCCTCACTGACACGCCATCCCTTTAACCTTGGCGTGTCATCCCGTGGCTTGTCACAGACAAGCCTGATAATAACATCCCCCCCTGCCCCAAGTCTCATTTAAAGCTCGGTCAATGAGCCCTGGTAGCTTGTGAGCAAAGACTCTCTTTCCCCTTTGAGAAAGAATCTAGGTGGAAGCTTTTGAAATTATTTCTGTAAGACTATTACGCTTTTTTTTGGACCGGTACATGAAGTGTAAGCACAACTGGCACTTTAATTTCCTCCTTTGTGGCCAGAGAGTAAAACCAGAATAAAATGATGAGGGCAGGAGACAGGAAGTGTCAGCTTGGGTAGAGAAAAGTGAAGTTCTCAGATCCTTCAGCACGCCTGAAGGCAGAATCCGGAGAGGAGGAGGCTGGAGAAGTGCAAGGATGGAAGATTTAGTGGAAAAGGGGAACGCTATGGCAATAAGAATGGAAGCAGAAATAGAAATATCAAAGAGAAGACTAAAGAAAAGATCAGCACCACTGGTTAAATTTTGTTACATGAAATATAATGTGTTCAGTGTCCAAGAGGAAAGCAAAGCGGGTAAGGATTCCTGTAGACAATGTATGCTGTGAATTCTGAGAATGGCTATAGGGCAATCATTTTCCATTTCATTAGTTCCCATAAGATCCCATTAATGTACTTAATGTAAGCATATTTTTCCAGGTGCATCGTTGCTGTCACAGATCTTTCCTAATATATTTCAAACAGGACCCAGGTGCTGGAAACAGGAAGATGGTTGTTTTATTCTTTGAGAGAAAGAAAAGAAGTCTACTAGAATGAATGCAAGGATTTTGTTTCCTTAAAACACGTTTGGAAAGACTTCATGAAAAGGAAATTGAAAGAGCCAGGGGTTGTTTGTATTTATTTAAATGGCATTTAGTATTTCCTACTCTGTTTCACTATACTTCTGCATAAATGATTTTCTGTTTTTCAAATCACACCACGTTCTTTGAAGACCATTTTTTTACTTCACATATTTGTGTTGCTTTTCAGGGCTAGATTCTTGAAAAGATTTGAAATAAGTCTTAAAAGCAACTGCTATTCTCTTTATCCTAGTGTAACATCTAGTTTAATAAAATTCTTTCTCAGTTGCTGCCCATTCCTGCAAAGACACAAAATTGACCATCCCAGTTTTCAATCTTGAAGTAATTAAACTACCTGAAGGCTTGATGTTTCTATGCAGTATATCTTAGCAAAGGCTCAGGTTCTGCACAAAACAGTATGAGATGGTACACTACCTGTCCGAGCCAGTAGCTTCCATGAAAGGTCAGGTAAATGGCTCCTGATGCTGGGAGACATTTAGGAGTTTGAGACCTCCTAAATAGGCCAAGGAGTTTGAGACGTGTGACAGATTTTGACTGAGGTCAGGCAGTGCCATGTTCTTTGTAAAAAATGCTTTCCCTGTCTTATCTCCTCCTTATTTCAGCTACTTGATTTTCCCAGTTCTTGTTTTGTCATGGCAGTGTAGTCTATGAAACTACTGTGATCAGCTATACATTTTTTCTCTCAACTCATTAGTAGTTTGTCTAGCTCCTGTGCAAACACAAGCTCTGTTCTCTCAGTTGGTAGAAGCTAGGACATTGCTTCAAACTGGAAGAAGGTAGATTCAGATTAGATTAAAAGAAGAAATTATTTACTCTGACAGTGGTGAGACACAGGAATAGGTTGCCCAGAGAAGTTGTGGATGCCCCATCCCCGGAAGTGTTCAAGGTCAGGTTGGATGGGGCTTTGACCAACGTGGTTTAGTGGAAGGTGTCCCTGCCCATGGCAGGGGGGTTGGAACAGATGATCTTTAAAGGTCCCTTCCAACCCAAACCATTCTATGATTCTAAGTTACAATAAAAGCCAGTATTCAGTCAGCTGCTTCTCCCAGGAGGCGGGCATCTGTTTTGTGACATATATAGTCCTCTGAAAGAGAAGTCTTGTCCCAAAGAAAAGTCCCTCATATCTCAGGCAGTTGGCAGCTGTCTAAAATGAAGTCATTGCCATGTTTTAGGAAAAGAATAACACTGGCCATGAATAGGGCTCATATGCTTCTGTGCAATAAACATACCCTCAGTGGTCAGGTATTTACGTAGTGTTGCATAATAGTTGGAGTAGTGTAATGGTTCAATACACTTTTATGCAAGTGAACAGTTTTTTAAAAAAGCAGCTGTATTATTTGAATTTTCATTAGAGTATTAAGGATGTATTTTAGCTGGACTTTTTATTGCTGACTGTGTGACATGTCAGCAAGATCACAAGCTGTTTGTATGTTCTTGGTACAGATTTGTAAATATGGGAACTGTCTCAGGTGTGAATATGTTGTGCCAATGTCACTGAATCTTCCCATATTTAATGTATCTGTGCTATAAGCAGGTCAAGATGGATGGAATAGGGAATCTATATTCAGAGATAGTTGAAATTCCACACAAAGAGTTATGTACACTTTCCACAGAAATTACAGTGTTTACATAAAAGGAAATGAATGAAGGTATTTGGCTATGAACACATTTTCAGAACATTTCATTTAGCAAATTTTAGAACAAATTCGATTCTTGTCAGTCATGTTCTGTAGCTTTTAAATCAGCAAAGGCTCAAAACAACATTAGATTAAATATTCTGTAGAAACATTTCTAGATGCTGGAACTTAACTTATCATACTGCTAATGGCCCCTGAGACAGTTCTGCTCAGTTTATACTCTTCAGACAATTTTAAGACACAGTTCAGGAGTTAGTATGGGTCAGAAGAGCACGGTTATGTTTCAAACAGATATTTTGCAAAGTTTTGTATGAGGAAAAAAAGAATTTACCCTATTTTGATAGAAAATAAATATGGGATCATTGGAGACACTTGGTAAAATATCTTAATATGGGGATGACTATGGAATATCCAACCGTCAGAAATCACTACTCATCACTACATAATAAAAATATTCATTTGGAAATGTTGTTAAACAAATATATAATATGTTGAAGATAAATTTTATATGGAAAAATGTTTATTTCAGCAAAAATGTTTTCTATTTTTAGAAATGTTTTATAACTCTTGTTTCACTTCCAAGCAAAAAAAGTCACACCTTTTTAACTTCCTGATATGAAGCAAAATTTCCAGTCTCAAGTAGGCATTCATCCTTCCTTTTTATGTCTTAATTTCATTTGACATTTCATTTGACATTTCATTTGACATACTGAGTCAAATATTCAAATGTTGTTTTAAAGTAATGAAATGTTTAATTTTAGTGAATTCTGAAAAATAATGTCAGAGAGTATTTCCACCTGCAAAATGTCTGTCTATTTCAATTTTGTCCTAATTTGAAAGAACAACAATTCTTGTGCTATTGGAAATTTCCAAAGAGCAAAAATGCCCTTGTATAACCTGGTCAACTTTTTCTTTATTTAGTTCCAACCACAGAAGTCTGTTTCTTTTTCATGAAATATAAGCCTAGAAGAGGTTTTCAGGAAATTCGATTACTGAAGGCAAATCTGGGGTTTTGCTTGCACAAGCTTGATGCTGTAGTTCCAATAAGCCTGATTTTTTGACTTCAAGCAAGACAGTGTTGGGGTCAGCACATCTGGAACTGGATTTTAAGAAAATACTCATTCCATTTAGGCTGTTAAATAGCTGATGGATTTTCAGAAAAATTTGGCTTTTGTTGTGGTACGGATGGTCTAATTTTTAAGAAAGAATCGGGATAGCGGTTTAACAAGCATGTCTGTCTGTAAAGAACTTTCTATTAAAACCAATAATAGTTACTTTTGTTCCAAAAATGTAGCTGTAGACCTGTAGGTAGCCTTGAAGGGGATTGGCCAGACTCTGAGCTGAAACGTGAATCATTAAACATGAAATACTAAAATTAATCTGAATAAGCAACCAAAACATGTGCTTGGCAGCAGAAATGTCGGGAATTTTATTGGGTTTTTTTTCACTTCTCTTTCTTTCTGCTGCATCTGTCTGTGACAGGAGATGAGATCACCAAATTGTTACAGAAATACACAGTCAGAACAGGGTAACATGCAGGCAAAATCTCAGCTTCCTCCTCTCTCTACCCCGGTGCTGGTGACACAGCCACCTCAGCTGTGATCACTGGGTCAGTAGTCAAAAGATGGAGGAGGGTACAGATGCTGGAAATTCCCCAGGAATGGGAAATACGAGGGCTGGTATTTCTTCCTCTGTGTGTGAGTGCATTTACATACAGAAAGGGAGTACTCTTTCTTATAGTGATCTTTTTGTCCTCTATCATTGGCCTATAATTAATTTTGGGGGCAATATATCACTTTATAGTATATCATTTGCACGTCCACATTTAGTTGCATTTCCTAGAACTTTTTGCAGATCATACTTAACTCATATTTTTTCATCCATTCTCTTTCTCTCCCTCCTTCCCTCAGAGGGTACAGCCCTTTTCTGTATTAACACAACTTTTCACCCTTCTTGGACAAAGCCAATTGCATTATTCTTGAAAATATTTGGCTCTCTGACTGTACTTGTGTATTGCTTACTCAAGAACATGCCCAAAGACTTTGCTGCCACGTTATGTCTGGCACACAAAGAGTAAACCTGTTCAGCAATTTCATGGAACACTTCTTGAGGAAATGCTGAGAATGGCTGTGCTATGGCTGGTCCAGGGAGATAGGCAAAATAAGATTCTGTTTAGGGGCTGGGAAAAAATGGTAATTCCTTCCTTTCTGTCCCACAAAAAGCCAACCATATTATCAGCTCCAGCCTTCCAAAAGTCCTTGTATGCTTTGATTTCTCCTATTCACCTTTGTCACTCCCAGATTGTCCTACTGAGTCTTGCCAGTAGTCTTCTGGCTCTTTGAATGTCACCTGAAAGTGAATACTGCTACTGAAGAATGTTTGCTATATGAAAATTCAACCTAAGTGACGTTGCTGAGAAAGGTTGGTCAAAGACTGGCTCTGACTGTGATTTAGATCTAAGAGCTACTAATTAAACACTTTAAAAATGGCAGATTATTTTTGCCAGTTCATTGTGATAATTCTTCAGACTGTCAGTGTCCTGACAAACTTATCCCTTCTTTCTCCTGTCATTTCAGGAGATGGAATAGTTCCACAATAACAGATGAAGAGTGACACTGAATCTTATTATCTTATTTTAGTTGTTAGTCAGGTAGCAGAAATGAAAGTGCCAGGACACAAACTACTGGTAAATAGACCGGAAGAAATGTTAGACATCAGTGGACTACTTTCTGCCCTGATTGCAAAACCTTGGAGATTGTAGAAATGACTATAGGTTTGCCTGTGTCATGTCCTGGAATGTGCTCTAATAAATGCTTGTTTCCTCTCCAGGATGAGCCCAGCATACTCAGAATAAAAATAAAAAAAATAAAATAAAAAAAAACAACCAAAAACAACCACAACCCAAAACCGCAAAGCTGTACATCAAAAGCAGCAACTCTGTATGCTGATGTAGTGAAGAATGGAATAGGAAGCCAAGAAATATATGTAATTTCATAGTTTAAAAGCCATTAGAGTTTTACTGAGAAGGAGTAAACATTTATCAGTTTGAAAGGGTGGTTGATTGCCTAAATTGTAAGTATAAGCTTTCCTCCAGCCTTTGGATGCTTAAAATTTCAATAGTGTACATTGCTGCAAAGTTGTGTTAAATTAGCTGTTCTGGATGCCAGCTTCTCAACTAAGAGGAAAAAACTGCTGTAAATTCATTTTGGAATAGGCTGGACTCCTGAGAACCTGTTCAAACCTTTAGCAGACGGTATTAATAGAAGGGATGGACAAATATTTAGTTTGCGAAGAGATATGATATTGTTTCTGCTCACCTGTTTCTTTTTTCCCTCTGACACAGAGTAGTTAGTCACTTCATATAAAGCAGTTGTGTTTGTTTTATAATTAAGTAGGGGTAGAGGAGGATGGATGGATGGCTGTTAGTCTGAGCTACCCCAGACAGGAATGGGAGTGTTTACCTGGCTGGTCTTCAGGAAGAGATGAGAGGACAGTGACAACCAGCTACGGCTGTGGTGAACACCTTGGAATGGGAATGTTTCCAGCCAGCAGAGTTAATCTCAGAAGAAGGTCAGGCTGGAGTTTCATATTCTTTTCCATGAGAAAATAAGTACACGTCTGTGTAGAAGCCCAGTTTCACCACATCAGTTCTACCTATCGGTTTACAGAAAGATTTTTGTGCTTGTGTGGAACACCAGTAAGAAAGAAACCAAGTCTGCAGCACAGCTTGTAGGCTCATATCCAAAATCTGGAAAATATGATCAAGTGCTTTGGGATGGTGGTCAGACATGAAATGCTCACATTATTCATTATATACTTTTACCTCTCAAGAGTTTCCATTATTGTCAGGGCTCTTTATAAATCTAAAACATCTGATCAAAACAAAGAGGAGAGACAGGAATATTTGCTCTTTGGACGCTTTTCTTCAGCTTCTATTTTCTTTCTGATTCATGTGCTCAGACACCTGTACAACCCCACCTTCCAAAGTCTTTTTGTTCGCAGAAATGAACATTGCTGACTGCATAGGTGAGATGCAGATTGTGAACTGTTTACACAGTACATTGCATTTACACTTTGATCGACAGGTCTGTCATTCCCAGACAGATACTTGTGATGTCAAAAGCAATGGCAAGGACTTATTGGCAATGCCTGCAGCAAGCTCACAGTGTAAGACAAACAGACAGATTTTTATCAATTGCTGCAAAGAGTTTGGCAAAGATAAATCACATATTTTTGCTGAATTACCTTTGTTTCACCAAGCGATGCATCTTTTACTGAATTTTTCATGATGTACAAAAGAATGTGCCTTTAATGTTTTATTATATTCCAGTTCTTTTTCCTTGTTGATTTTGTAAAGTAGCTGCTCAGACTATAAACTATCCATCCATACAATGGCCTTTCATGCTTCCCCGAGGTTTAAGCACTTTTTATAACTGCTCTTCATTGCCCTCTGCTTGGCCTGCCTTAAACTGGACCCCTAGGGAAAAAAATGCTGCATAAGCAATCTTTTTTAGTATTCCATGGCTTATCATATATCCCTTTTAGGACTTCATTTTGTATATCTCTCCAGCAGGAAACAGTAATAGATTCTGTAAATTTCCTTTTATAATGTCTTCTATTTATTACACACGTCTGATGGAGCTGCATGTCATACTTCATTTACTTCAGTATGCATGTTTAATAACCTGCTATATATTGGAGAGTAAACACTGGTCCAAGAGCCTTTGCTCTCACCAGTGTGGTTAGTTACATTAGTAAGGCTGAAGATGGTTCTGTATGTAAGCACATGTTCAAAACTGGACATGTATGATAAATATTTATGTATTAATAAAAATCCTGAGTGTCCCAGCATTCTTTTCTGTCTGAAGCTCTTTTTAACAATAGAACAAGTCCTTTTTTAGATTGTGTGTCTTGGAAAAGGGCAGCTTTGTGAGTTGTTTGCGGTGAGCATGTCTGTAGTGCTTACCAAAAGTCCCTATTCAGAAAAACTACCACTTAATGAAACAGTAAGTGAGAGGGCATGTAGAAATTCATAGTCTTCCAGATAATTAGATTATCCAGACATAACCATTCCCCCTCTTCCCCTTCTTAGTTACATTACTTACACACGCACATACATGCACACTATGGCATTAATTCAGCAGTTTTCTGGGTGAATGTGCAACAGAAATTAAGACTACATGAGCAACATACACATTTCGGTAAGCTATAATTTCCACTACATTTGTAATGATTTCTATTTTTCTTCAAGAAAATAAGCGGGCACTTCATTTTGTATACGGTAGGTCACAAAGAGCTCTCTCATATCCTGCCCAGTGTCCTTCTGGCACTATTTACACAGGATTATTCAGGAGTCATGTCACTCCTGTGTTCCAAATTCAGAAAAAGCTTTGTTTACTTGTTTGGTGGTTAATAAAAATCAAAAAGTACCTATAATCTGCCAAATCCACACTCTACTTTCTGTTTCTGTCAGAACATTTAATGTGAGGAAGATTCAGCAGGACAGAATAAGAAGTATGCAAGGAAAGAGAACGACAAGACCCTGCATAAATGTTAGCCTTGCAGATAATAGTCTTTCTTGTCTCCTTTGAAGAATATTTAATTTATTTTTATTGTTATATTTTGTATTTTAAACTTCTTCAAACATTTGAAATTGGATTTTGGTTTCTAAGCATGAGTTTCAGCTGGGTAGCATTTAAAATCAGGGATTTAACAAAAATCAGAAGCAGTGATCTCTCATCATGATGGAGAATATTATGCCTTTGGATCTACATTACCAAAAAACAGTATCCTAAAATACGTTTTGGAAAGAATACAATACATACAAATTAATAAATACACGTATACATTACAAACATTTTGTGCCACTTGATGGACTTTAAAGATTGTTTTTATGCTTGATAGAATACTATTCCCGTGTGTTCTTAATTGCATATAAATTTCACCTTTTTCAGTCATCTTTCATTTTAATAACAATTACTGTAAAGCTGAGTAATGTCATCATGCAATTTCTTCATGCAAAAAATTATTCCCAGTAGAATGAAACATAAATGGTCCAAAAATAACATCTGTGTTTTTCTTTGGCTCTCAGTTGGATTACACTGTATTGCAAAAGAAATATTATTGTAGGTAAGTTCCTGCTTTTAGCCTGGATTTCTAAGGAAACAAGCTTCATAACCACTTAATCTGCATAAGTACAAAAGTCATTCTGCTAGCCTCTCTTAGTAATGAAACATGCTGGCCAAGTTCATCTACGTAAGACAGAGTAAGCGAGAGTGTTTGAAGACATTATCTTCCTATAGATTTAAAAAAAAAAAAAAAAAAAAAAAAAGTAGTCAAGTAGAAAAGAGAAACCCTAGAGAAGAGGGAAAACTACAAACTTAGCCTATTAAACTGAATTAGACTGTGCAGAAGGGATACATTGGAAGCCAGAATGTATTAGTTCCACTGTAGATGAAACTGATTTTTTCTTTTGGCCAAAATAGCCATACACTTTCTTATAAAACTGCACAAGCTGATATTATGTATGAAGATTCTCCTGCAAAAACTGGGAAAACATTGTATACAACAGTCATGTTGATGTTAGTGAGCACAGCAGGTATGCAGACATTTGAAGACAGTTTTATTCCTGTGAAACTGTTAGACTACCTGGTCAACAATTCAGGTTTTGTGGATGATAAAAATCTCAACAGCTTTCCAGTTCCAAAATTCTTTCACATTATAACTTCATGTAAATGTGTTTTTCTTAATTTTTTTTTTTCAATCCATATTTCCAGTGTAATTAATATTTGGTAAAGAAAGTTCTTAAGAAACAGAAAAAAATTTTAGACATTTTAATAATTCACTGTTCTCTGTTGTGGTCTGAAAAAATATATCAGACCTTTTGGAAAGGCCTGTACCTAACAAGTACTCAACGACTGTCTGTCTAAAAGGACAGATTTCATTCAAATTAAATTTATAAATGTGATAAAAAGCTGTGCTCTTAGTAGGCAATTTAATATGGCAGAAGGGTCATTTATTTCTGAAGTATTAGCAATAAAATTTGGCCAAGAACATAGACATATTGTGGGTACAGTAGTGCATAGTATTAGCAGCATTGCACGAATCTCTGAAATATACTACAATAGAGTATTTCAGTTGAAAAAGACCTAAAATGATCATCTGGTCCAACTGCCTGACCAATTCAGGGCTGAACAAAGTTAAGGCATCTTAAGGGCATTGTCCAAATGCTTCTGAAACACTGATGGGCTCTCTCAGAAGAATGTTCCAGTGTTTGACCACCTACTGTACTTTGTCAGTAAAGAAATAGTTCCTTATGTCAAGTCTGAACCTCCCTTGATGCAACTTTGAACCATTCCTACATGTCCTGTCACTGGATCCCAGGAAGAAGAGATGAGCACCTCCCTTTCCACTTCCCCTCCTCAGGAAGCTGCAGAGAGCAATGAGGTCGCCCCTCAGCCTCCTTTTCTCCAAACTACACAAACACAGATTCCTCAGCCACTCCTCACATGACATGCCTTCCAGCCCTTTCACCAGCTTGGTTGCCCTCCTCTGGACGCATTCAAATACCTTAACATTGTTTTTAAATTGTAGGACCCAGAACTGCACACAGTATTCAAGGTGAGGCCACACCAATGCTGAAGACAGTGTGATAATCACCTCTTTTGACCGGCAGGCTACTCTGTGTTTGATGCACCTCCGGATGCAGAGGTTTGCCCTCTTGGCTTCCAGGGCACACTGCTGACCCCCAGCACTGTCGACCAGCACCCCAGGTCCCTTTCTGCTGGGCTGCTCTTCAGCTACTCCTCTCCCATTTCATACTAGTGACCAGTGTTACTGCATCCCAAGTGCAGAATCTGACATTTGGATTTGTTAAATTTCATCCCATTAACCATTGCTCAATGCTCCAGTCTATCTAGATCCCTCTGCAAAGGTCTCTTGTCCCTTAAGAGAGTCAACAGCACCTCCCAGTTTAGTATCATCGGCAAACTTACTAATGGTGCATTCAAATCCTGCCTCCAGATCACTGATAAAAATACTGAACAGAACTGGCCATAGAACTGAGCCCTGAGGAACACCACTGGTGACTGGCTGTCAGCCAGATGTAGCCCCATTCACTACAACACTTTGAGCCCTGACGTGCAGCCAGTTCATCGCCCATCACACCATGTACCCGCTCAACCCACAGTTGGACAAGTTGTGCAGACGGTTGCTGTGAGGGACAGTAGCAAAAGCCTTACTAAAATCCAGAAAAAATACATAGAATCATAGAATGGTTTAGGTTGGAAGCGACCTTGAAGATCATCGCGTTCCAACCCTCCTGCCATAGGCAGGGACACCTCCCACTAGACCAGGTTGCCCAAGGCCACGTCCAGCCTGGCCTTGAACACCTCCAGGGACAGGGCTTCAACAACCTCTCTGGGCAACCTGTTCCAGTGCCTTACCACCCTTAAAGAGAAAAACTTCATCCTAATGTTTAATCTAAATTTGCCCTCTTCCAGTTTAAAGCCATTCCCCCTCATCCTATCACTACATGCCCTAGTAAAAAGTCCTTCCCCAGATCTCCTGTAGGCCCCCTTTAGGTACTGGAAGGCCACAATAAGATCTCCCCGGAGCCTTCTCTTCTCCAGGCTGAACAGCCCCAACTCTTTCAGCCTCTCCTCATAGGAGAGGTGCTCCATCCCTTGGATCAACCTCGTGGCTCTCCTCTGGACATGCTCCAGCAGGTCCATGTCCTTCTTATGTTGGGGACTCCAGAGCTGGATGCAGTACTCCAGGTGGGGTCTCACGAGAGCGGAGTAGAGGGGCAGAATCACCTCCCTTGACCTGCTGGCCACACATCTTTTGATGCAGCCCAGGATACGGTTGGCCTTCTGGGCTGCGATCGCACATTGCTGGCTCATGTTGAGCTTCTCGTCAATCATCACTCCCAGGTCCTTCTCCACAAGGCTGCTCTCCAGCCATTCCCCGCCGAGCCTGTATTTGTGCTTGGGATTGCCCCGACCCATATGTAGGACCTTGCGCTTGGCCTTGTTGAACTGCATGAGTTTGGCTTGGGCCCACCTCTCCAGCCTGTCCAGGTCCCTCTGGATGGCATCCCTCCCCTCCAGCATGTCTACCTCACCAAACAGCTTGGTATCATCAGCAGACTTGCTGAGGGTGCACTCTACCCCACTGTCCATGTCGCTGACAAAGATGTTGAATAGTACAGGTCCCAGTACCAACCCCTGAGGAACGCCACTCGTCACTGCTATCCACTTGGACACCGAGCCGTTGACCACAACCCTTTGAGTGCGACCGTCCAGCCAGTTCTTTATCCACCGAGTGGTCCATTTATCAAATCCATGTCTCTTCAATTTAGAGACCATCTTCCATCTACCATCTTCCCTTCATCCACTAGCCAGGTGACCTTATCCTAGAAGAATATTAGGTTAGCTAAAAAGGACTTTACCTTTGTGAAGCCATGTTGACTGTGCCTGAGTATTGCATTGGCCTTTAAATGCCTTTTAGTAGCACCCAGTATGATCTTCCCCATAATTTTTCCAGGATGCCACTTGTAAATGTACATGCCTTTCTTGTAAATTGTAATAATGTTGGCCAAATTCCAGTCAGCGGAGACCTCTCCAGACACTGAAGATCCTTGGTAGTTGAGAGTGGTCCTGCTGTAACACCTGCTAGATCCTTCAGAACTCTGGTATGAATCCTACTGGGTCCCATGGACTTATGAACATTCCACTGATGCAACTGATCCTTCACAATTTCAGTGTCCACACTGATTCCCAAGGGACTCTGCTAAGTAGCTCCCTGAACAGCTTTTTCTTTTTTTCTCCCTGAGAAGCCAAGGTAGGATGCAGAACATCATACACAGAGCAGAGGTTATCTCTTTGAAGAGATTCAGCTGTGATGGTGCAATAGGAAATGGACATCATTGCAACCAAAGGAATCAAGTCTCAGAGTGGCTGCCTTCAAATCCCAACTCCAGTGCCTGTTGTTAATTCAAGGAATGGTGGGGTTTAGTCTGACTAGTGTTAGGATGGCACTGTGTCCACAAACACCCATTTACAAAAAATACAGGTAGTAGCTAAACATATATTTTATTACTGAAAGTAGAGATAGTAGGATTATATATTCAGTGAACAAGAAGATAAACTCAGTAGCTGAGACTGCCTGTCTGCACACACTCATTGACTACAGACCACACCCAGCATCTAATGTTTATTTTATGGGTTGACTAGATTTTCTTTCCCTTTCCAGTCCTGCTTTTTTCCTATGGTTCTAACTTTTTATGTAGGTATCTCATTTTTTCCTGAAGCGCTAAGTGATGACGGTTCTGTCGCTCTCCTGATGTATTTTTCCAGTCTGAGCTGGCACTTCCAGGAAATGGCAGCTGATTTCATGGTTCGTTTTGCCTAATCTCAGTTTCCAACCAGTTCATTTTACTATGACTTCCTCTGAAAGACTGAAAAGCTCCACAGAATCAATGGTCTTTTCCATGTCTGATATGCTTAACAAGTTACTTCTTTTAGAGAAACTGAGTAGGCTGAACTTCAATATATTACTTTTTTTTTCCAATTCTTGTATTATTTTTACTGGGGTTTTTTGAAATTTTTTTGGTATTTCTACTTCATCTAGAAATGTAGATGCCAGAACTGGAAACAATGTCCTAGCAGGAGTCTGTTCACATAGCAAAAACACTTTTCTCCTTTTTCCTATTACACTAAGAGTTCATGTTGAGTCCATTACCTCTGATGGCTCACTGGTTTCCAAAGAAATCTCTCACCCTTCTTAATTAGTCTTTTATTTGTGCTCTAGATATACTACCTTTAGTTGTATTAAATCCATTTGGTCTGTCTGGGACCATTTAACCAATGGTTAATGGTTTGACCATTCAGAATGTTGTAACAATATTCTTATTAGCAGAAGTAATGCAGTATCTCTACTGCAGTTTGTGATGAATGTTCTTAAAATGCTTTACCTATCTCCTATTTCACCCTCTGTGCATATGCTTATGCGAAAAAAATCAGTGTTGAAGGAATGTGTGGTAGAAGAAATTCTAGTTAAACATATTCATGATGGATTACTGGAAAATGATAATGATTTTCATCCTCATTATCATGGGGACCAGCTTATCCAACATAAGGCAGTAAGGAAAAGGGAAGAAAAAGTAGTGAGATCTAGCAGATTCATTAAAAGACAGAAGGGGAAAAACAAACCGAGATAAAGATGCAAGCCTTCACTTACATTTCAATTTTTCAGATTCATGGTGGTGATTCAGGAGACTAATTTTCCTTTGTAAACATGGCTAATGAGCACAACCTGGGCTGCTTTCTGGCACTCTAGCACTGCACAGCCTGCATCCTTACACCTAAACATATTTTACCTCCTAAGCAGGATAGCAAGCTGTCTGTTGGAATGGGTTTTGAGTCCTTTCTGACTCCTAAATTGTGTCTGAGAATTTTCTAGGAGAGAGAGCTTGGTCCCCTAAAATTGCCTGTGACCATTTTAACATTGTGACAGAATAGCTTGTTGAGTTTTAGCACTTGAGTACTACCTGGCACTGCTTAATTTACAGCATAATCAAAGTACCGTTGAAAGTCCTAATACCATTTCAATAAGACAATGTGTAGAGTGTAGGAGCCAACACCTGGTGCTCTTTGGACATTTTCTCCAAACGTGGGCTGTGAAGAGCTTCCTGCCATGAGCTAGCATTCTCACAGTGCACCAGTTTGAGAGGAACAGATACTGCTTGGAGGAGTATTTGTCATTACTCCTCTGGTCCAACACTACTGTCAGAGCTGATCCTGCTGTCGCGAGGGGCTGGGCTAGAGATGTCTTGAGGCCTCTTCCAGCCTGAAGTATCTGTCCTGTGATGCTATGGTTTTTGGTCCTAAAGCTCAGTATAGCTCATTTTCTAAAGACTGACAGCACAAGGCACCATGGCTGCAGATGTGGAAGTATGATAAAGCCTCCACAGCAGTGCTTAGGTCTAAAAACACACCTCTTTCTTCAGTACTTCCTGACATGTGTTACAGCTATACAACACGTTGGTTCTGCTTCTGTTAATTTAGACTATACTGACATTAATGTGTTCATTGTATTTGTCTGCCTTATTTTATTAATGTGTTACTAAAAACACCAAAACCAAAACCCAAACCCTAGGCTGAACCTCTAGGACATATGCCATTTCTACTGCTATGTAATGAATATGAATAAACAGAAAGCAGCATGAGGGTTTTTTTCTGTAAAATAGTCTTCAAATGTTTTCCTTTAATAATTTTCTGGGTAACTACTGCTAGGTTTATAGTTGCATAAATCTAATTAGTCATGGACATTTACCAGCCAACGATTTTCACTCCACTTGCTCTGAATTCACATCTATGCTATATAACTTTTATGTTGTCTAATGTAGTGTAAGTGATTTTTATTGTTGACAATACCTAAGTTTTACTGCAAAGAAATATAAATAAACTGTAACTTTAAAAGATATGATTTAACCAATTTCTCTTGAGAGCAAGACTTTTTGTTTTATAACTGAATATTTACTTATAGAATGATGATATCAATGGTTAAATATTAATTTCCTAGATTGATTCTCTGCACTTGTTTCTTTGCCTTAGTTCTGAAACCAGACAGAATCACTTCACGCCTTCCATCACTCCTAACTCTAAAGGGAAAATAAAATTTTTTACTAAAGTGTCTAGCTCAATTTAAGTTGTCAAACAAAGCGTACATCACAGTTGTCCAGCTTTGTATGACAGAAGCCCCCTCCAAAAGTCAGTTTGCATGAATTGAATGGATATCTCCTGAATTTGAGTTTAAATAGCAAATTAAATTACGTTAAAATAGGTTGCAGCAAATCCACTGTACAAGTGACTGAAGAAAAGGAAGTTAGTTAAATATGGCTAGGCAGACATTTCTTCAAGTAAAAATATGGTTGAAGTCTGTTCTTCACAACTGCTATGAAAAATGTGTGGTATGTTGTATTTATATTTTCTCTAGGAATGTAGGGGGAAGAGGTTTGTTTTGTTTTGTCTTTGCTAGAAACAATAAAAGGAAGTTGTTAAGATCTATCTATTACTGACAGTTGTTCAAGCTCCAAAACACATCAGAAAAACTGGCAGTCACAGAAGCAGAATGGGTGGAGCTGGTCAGAATATTTTTTTGCATAAACATGAGATCTTTAGTAAATGCGAAATTCAAAAGCAAAATCGCTTTGATAAATGCAAATCATAACACAGGTTGAGTTTCCTGTCTCTTTGGGTAATAGGCTGCTTCTAGGTGGAAACAAGAAATATGAACTTGACCAAAAAGCCAAGAGAAAGCCAGCACAGGGAATTTAAAAGGAAAGTGGCATAATTAGATGGGGTTTACAATTTTTTTTCCATTAAATGTTTAATTGTTTTTGATAGCATTGACATTTTCATTTATGAACAATTAAGACAATGTTTTCTTACTTATATTTCTGGTTACAAAGCAAAAAAGTCTATTTTTGATAGATGTAATAAGTTACCAAAGGACATATGCTGTTCGCTCCTGCACAGTGTAATCTCTATAAATTGTTACTAATATAATCTATGCAATTAAGTAACAGGATGATAGAAAAAGATTGTTTCCTAAGACAATTACAGGTCAATTTGAATTATTCAGTTTTTTCCTGCTAAGAGCAAGATTACACAGAGAAATGGAGGTTTCTAAAATAAAATGTTGGAGTCTGTTGCTATCCTCTCCTAGCCATTTGATATACTCAAAGGCAGCTCAAAAACCTGTCTAAATCCTCAGCTATTCTGTATCTACAAGGCATTACTGAGACATGCCACATGCTCTTTCTTAGTCATTCTTGATTGATTTTGTGAGTTTTGGTTTAGTGTTATAGTTTATGCTACTATATCAAGGAGTTCAAAGTATTAAGCTGGTCATTTCATTTTAGTTAAACTATCACTGGTTATTTTATAGATGTCTTAGGAACCATCATTTACTCACATAAAAGGAACATACTAAAAATACGAAAACACAGCACTGTGTCATGCATCAGCTTGGTGTGATAACATTTTGGAATACAAATTTCATTGTGTCCATGAATACCAGTAACGTTGAGTCTCCAGTTGTTTTAAATGTTTTACGGAAGATATGTTCAAGTTGAAACTAATGTAATAAATACCAACATTTCTGCATTTCTGAAAGTGTAATTTTTTATACTCTTCCATACATGTAACAAATGTTTCAGCATGGAATGAACACTCTCAGCTTTTTATGTCACTTAAAGCTATGGCGATACCGAGAATATAAAGCACTTTAAGATACTAGTCTTAGAAAAAGGTCATATTGAGGAAATATGGGAAATATACTGCATGTATTCCGGGCTTGATTACAAATAGTAAAACATAGTCTGGATGTACACAGAAGTTATTCCAGTATATTCATTAAATAACACCAAGTGAAGATAGCAGTAAAGGTAAGGATAGTCGTATAATGTTCCAAATATTTATGTGGTTATCTGGTTCTTCTGCTGTTCATCCAAGCCTTATACAGTTTACAAACTGGAGACATTCAGCTGTGTGAGACTAAACATGTTTATTTTGTTCCAAAGGCATCATTTTTATAAGTGCCTGGGCTATTAAAAGGAGCAATTATTCAGAGAAATAAAGCTACTAGCAGCAAAATATTAATGGTAATAGGAAGGAAGTTTTGCCAAGTTAATCAAGAGGGAATGGCTTTAAGCTTGAAGAGGGTAGGTTTAGATTAAACATTAGGAAGAAGTTTTTCACTTTAAGGGTGGTGAGGCACTGGAACAGGTTGCCCAGAGAGGTTGTTGAAGCTCCGTCCCTGGAGGTGTTCAAGGCCAGGCTGGACGTGGCCTTGGGCAACCTGGTCTAGTGGGAGGTGTCCCTGCCTATGGCAGGGGGGTTGGAACTCGACGATCTTCAAGGTCCCTTCCAACCTAAACCATTCTATGATTCTATGATTCTATGATTATTCTAGTCATCTGTCCCTGAAGATTACCTTGAACAGATACATTGCAAAGCACTCAATATTACTTTTATGAAAATAAAAACAAGCTTAGATTAGGTATTTATTAAAATACTAAACTGTTGACTTCTTGAAGCATTTGACTGTGTTGGTTTCCTAAAAATTTTCGATTCCAATAAAAAATCCACGTGTACCCCGGGTAAATATCACACATATGAAACTACCAGACAGAAACCCTGCTTTCTTTCTGAACTATGAGAAAATGATACATGAAGAAAAAGTTGTATTATGTTGATTTACCTTCATTCCTTACTGACAGAAAAATTCTGGTAGGGACTGGACCACATCAACTTTTCAAGAAAGGAATTAGTTAAAGAACTGCCTGCCAAAACTGAACACAAGCAGCTCAGTGAGATTCCAACAAAGCCCTTCTCACAAGCTGAAGGCGTGAGAGGCAAGTACCAAGCGTTGTATTTCTCATCTGGCCGCTAAGAAATGCTACATATTTGGTACAACTAGGACTTATTAGAGATGAACACCTTCCTAGTCTCTCATAAATTCCTCTAGAAGACCGTAATAATATTGGAACACAATTACAGTTGAAATACTACTTTTAACTAACAGTGCACTGAAGTGTGTACCTGTTTCAAGAAGGCCTTTGTAAACTGTCAAACACTGGGAATTTTCTAGTGCAATTCTCATCCAACTTGCTGCCTACAGAGCTTTTAATATGTGTTTTCTTTTAGACAGGTTACAATTTCCACATTATTAGAAAACCCAAATCTCTCAAAGTTATGTATCTTTTAGAGGTCCACAAAGGCATGCATATGAATCAGAAGCTGGAAGTGCTGAAGCCATTTATTTGACAAAGTGAGATTTAAGGGTCATGTCCAAGTGACATGTTTTTTTCCTTTTTTAGGATATTTTTGCAGTTCTTGGACTGTGTTTATTATTGTTCTAAAAATCAATGCAAAATCAGCTTTGGTTCTACTTTTGGTGCCATTTTTTAGATATAAACATCATCATCTCTTGATGAGTCTGCAATGTCAGATTTCATAGCTTTATAGAAGAAATGTACCCAATTCTTGTGGGAACACACCTAAAGAGAATTAAAGATGAGGTTTTCCAGGGTGGTTCAACCTGCCTTCTTCTGACACTTTTTCTACTGTATGGTCTCAGTCCAGTTTTGGTCATTGTCTCCCATACAGCCAATTCTTTGCAAGATCATATGTTCTTTAACTTAGCTGCATGGTATTGGAGCACAACACGGCTCAAGATTTTTTTTCTCCATGTGCCTCTCTACCATGTCATTGGTTTACTCCCCAGCAAGAAAAAGTGGTTTTGAACAGTCTGTTATCCACTTTGTATGCAGAATATCCAGGTGTATTGTAGGTACTCAGACTTGTAGAGCTGCTCCTGTAGGAACTTATGTTAATTCATTTTAGAATTTAATTGTCTCCCTAAGATTTGTGAAGCAGCTCAAGCTGTGACTGCATCATCAGATAGATGGTGTAGGGTGGCAAACCTGAAGATGCACATTTGGCTGAAGTACAAACTTAAAAATTCCCAACTGTCTGTCGTACAGCCAGAAGATGGGAAGTCCTGGGAGACAAGCAGAGCTGTCAGTTCTCAGAGCTCCTTTGTCTGTTTCCAAACAAAATATTTTTGGAATATACTTTCTGGAAAATTTCAAAAAATAGACAGGATGCAATATTTTTTGTCATTATACTCAGAATAAAGTAGTCATCCTTGAGAGTTTCTTACAGAAACATACTCTTCAATCAATGTCTATAAAGTCATAAATGTGATGGAAATTTACAAAGAACCATTGTTCCCCCCTTAGCATAGCCTCCTTAAATTAAGACATCAGACTTCAAAGGAAGTAATTTTTTACCTAGCATAAAATTAAAATTGATTGCCAGATATTTTGCCGCAGGATATTGTGCCTGAGAAATATACGGACTTAACAAATTCAGAAAGGAAAAATTCCATTGATATGGGATAACTATGGGAACAGAAAAGCCACGGTAGAGTTTCTGACTGAGGAACTTTGGAATGATGCTTTTTGGAGGCAAAGAAGTGTTTCTTGTACGTGCCTGTTTCTACCGTCTTTCTCTACAGATCCAGTAGCTGCCAGTGTTTGAGATGGCATACCTGAGGAGAAGCAGCTTTGGTCTTCACTTCTTAAAGCTAGGCTGTCCCAGAAAGGACAGATTCACTGTGAATGGGAAGGAGAACATTTGCTGGAAATAGCAAGAAACCTGGAACTCAGATTTTATTGCAAAGGCATCTACTTTTCATTGTAAAATCATGAAGAAATCCATTGAGATCTATTATTACTGCTCAGCTTTACAGAGCTATTTAATGCAGCTATGCCTGTGTTTAAAGCACATGCTTAAATGTCTTGTTAAAGGCCAGGAGTAAATATAACCAGAAACTCCAATTTTCATGATCCATAAGCTTTAGTTGAAATCAATGTCTTTACCTTCTAGTAGGAAACAAAAGAAGGGAGTAATTACTGAAATGCAAAAAATGAAAATCATTATGATGAAAAGAATGAGGTCTATGCTTTTTTCTGGGAATATAACTATGGCCTAAACTTTCAAAGGCTTTAACCTATCAGGTGTCAGTCCAGATTGTGTAATTCTACACCTACACCCATATTTACTGCATTAAAATAAGCATATATGTTTTAATATAATAGTGTGCTTCAATTGTGTTAGTTAAGCATGAAAACTATTATAACTTACCAGGTGGATCATCCTTCACATATACTGATACTGCATTTGGTAAAATATTATTTAAATTTGGTTTGGGGTTTTTTTTAAATTTGCTTCAAAGGAATAGCTTCAGTTTTGGTGTTTGAATTGAAACAGTAAAAACAATTTTTCATCTGAAACAGGGTTTTCCATTTTTTCTGTATGATAAGGAAAATGAAGAATAAATTGCTTCACTAAATATTAAAAAAAAACCCAAAAGATTAATATTTAAATAATTATCTGTGTTTTATTTGTAACCTTTCATGAAGGTTGTGAAGAGACATATTAGTATAGAATATATGACAGCAATTCTTCTTGTGATGATGGGCTTTATTAAAATATAATTGATTGCATTTAACTTTACAATCCTTAGATCAAAAGCAATGGTTTGTAACAGGTTAGGATCCAGTACCTGTACATGTCCAAAAGATGCTTCATTATTGTTAGAAAAATACATTAAAATGAAAAATTATTGAAAATCCTCCCTGAACAAAACCAAACACCAACAACAAAGAAAAACAAAAAAACCCCAAACAAAAAAAAAAAAAAAAAAAACACAAACCCAAACCAAAGAATCAAAACCAGTTGGTTTCTGTGCATTGAATGGAGCAAATTTTTCAAAAATTATTCTGCCTTTTTTTTTTTAATATCTGAAGGCATTTCTATCACATCTCAAAGACATATCCGCAAAATACAATAGGACACTAAATTAGACATAGCAATATGTGAACAGTAATCAAATGGAAAGTGGTATGTCAGCAACAAACCTACCTTAATCGTACAACACCTTCCACAAATGATTCAGTTCATTGCACAAATGGAGTATATTAAACTTTCTCATTTTATCTTGCTTGGGGTAATTATAAAGAATGTACAGTCTGAAAACTAATTAAAGAGAAAGTCTAAACAACAACAAAGTCTAATGAATTTTAAGCAGCATTCACAGATAACTGGTGGGGGAGTTTTTCAGATTTTTCATTTAAAACATGTGAAAAATGAATACTTGCTCAAATATCTTCTTGGGCCCAGACTGAAAATAGGATTTATAGCCTGTGATATACAGACACGTATAAATCACAGCAGTTCACTTGTGCTGATTTTTCTGATCAGCTCTACAACTAATATCAAGAGTGACAATACTGGCCAGCACTTGAGCAGTGCCAGTGGGGCTTATTGTACCACCGGTATTACAGCCACACAGCACGCATGTCTCCTCCTCCAATTCTGAGTCTTAGATCCAGCATTCCCGAATCTGTGGTCAGACACATCAGGGGTGCAAGCTGGTTCTCTGAGACACCTGCCTTGGATAAAGTCAAAGGGTCAGGGCTTGGGTTGTTCTGAAAACAAAATACTGTCAGGGTAAGGCCTTGTGCTTTTCAACCTGATCATGTTTTGAACCTTGTTCTACAGAGGATTAAATTTTCGTCACTCATGTGGGGAACACCATAGCAGCTGTAGCTAGAAACTGCCAGAAGAGAAATCAAAGATCTGGTCGTTATGACAGAAGTGAGAGCAAAGAAATACTGCCAGCTGTTTTTGTGAAGCATTTTACACACCCAGTGCATGCAGTTTGGCATATTATCACCTCTAGGAACAGCACCAAAACAGGAAATAAAAATATATCCATGTATTTCACTGGTATGAAATACCTACCACAAAGGTATTTTTTATGCAAACTATTTTTACCTATCAGAATTATGTTGCATATATACAAATCTAAAAGGTCTTTAAACTAAAACTCAAAAAAACCCAATAGTATTTCTTTGATGCTTTTATGACAAGACCAAAATTATTTTCCTTTAAAGTGCAATGACTTTTTTGTTTGTTTTAATTTTAGTGTCTTTTAACTTGGACTAGGCAAGAGGGTATATACATATGACACGTCTCAGTCATGTCATGTAAATAAGGAATAACAGAGGGTTTAGACAAGTTTTTGGAGCTGCCTTTGAGTAAATCAAATGGCTAGGCGAGGAAGACAACAAGCTCTTAATGGTTTGATTTAGAAACTTCCACTTCTCTGTGTAATCTTGCTCTTAGCACTTTCGAAACAAAACTCCTAACTCTCCCCATTCTGCATGTTTTAGTTCATATCACTGAACAGCAAGATGAAAACAAGACAGAAGATGCATTCTGGGAATGCACCTATCGGGATTCAGCCACTGATGGTCATTCAGTCCTTGGAACCAGAGTGGAGCTAGTCTGAGGTAAACCCCTGAAATGCATGTAGTATGGACAGTGGGGTCTCAGTGCAAATTGTTTTTTTTCTCTACAAATGCACTCTTATTTGCTAAGGTGACCATAACCTTAGAAGACTAAATTTAAAATCTTGCAAGAGCAACGTGTTCTGGAAGCTGTGGATATGTATGATATAGACTTACAGAAATGTTCAAAAGGTTATACATATTAGGCTTTCCTGTTGTACAGAAACATAGCATCAGCCTAATCTCATGGATTAAGCAGGTCATCTCCTTGAGGGAAATACATTACAACACTAATAGAAGAGCTACACTATCTCAATTAGATGCTGACTAGTTACTCCTTTCTGAAGCAGAAGACTGTACCCAGGAGGGCCCTTTCCTGCCTTATAAGGGTTGGGAACCAAAACTTGGATAGCTCCAGAGAATACAGTGCAAGAGTGATTTGAAAGCTCTGTTAATTAACTAACTTAACAGAAATGTGAAGCATGTAAAAAGTCAATTAAGTGGAATTGATGTGCACAATCTTTAGTTATGCCAACCTTTGTTTTTATACAGAGCTCACAAAGCGCATCAAATATACTTCCCTCATTTTTTTGTGGGGGAGGGGGCTGCACTTCAAAAAATTATTTGGTTCATGTGCTTCCCCCAAGACTTTTCACGGCAATGCTCATTCTTAGAGAGTGCCTGCTTCTCTGAAAGAGAACAGGCTTTGGAAATGAAAAGGAAATATGTAAAACCAACAGTTAGCTGCCTGAACATCAGAACAGAATTAGAGAGTGATTGGCACATCTTAGGCAAGGTTGCAGACACACGTGAAATGGTTCAAAACACTATTTACCAATAGCTTTTCAGAAATGCCACCCACTAGAGGTGACAGTCCCCACAGATAAGGCATCACGAGCTCTGATGTGAGTGCGCGGTCCCTCCACAGAGCTTGGGCTCACCCCTCTCATCTGGTTTGTTCAATCAGCTCAGCTGAGGAACGGGAAAGTGCAAGTAAAAGGCCCATAATAAACAGCTGAGGGAACAGGAGGGAGAGAGGTTCAGATGTTATTTCTGCTGTTTCCAGTCTTGATGCTTAATACCGGGAGGGAAGTTTCTTGACACTGAAAGAGGACCTAGAAATGTTTTACTCTTCCTCATTCTCAAGAGTGACAGTGGTTTGTTTTCTTGCCCATTTGATGCTTAATGACTAAATCCTTGTTGTATCAGGAAGTGAGAATCAGGTATCTCTTTCATCATTCAGAAAATGCCTAACAAAAAGATCCAGGAGGTCTCCTCCTCCCTGGCCTGCTTAATACCCCATGCAAAATGGTAACTTGGCATGACTCCAGACTTCAATGAGTATCACCAAGGTGGTTTTATACCCATCACACAGTAAGAGCCTCTCTCACATTCAGGTGCAGAAAGCAAGTGGAGAGTGGGCGTGGGGGTCAGAGAGGAAGCTGTGGGTTCATATTCCCCTATGCAGAAGAAGAAATGGCAAAGGTGAAATGGTACAGCTGTTAAGTACTGGTTAAAAAATTTTGCCTGTTGCTGCCAGAAGTGTTTTTGGAGAAAGGCCAGGCATAAACATCTGGCTTCAGAAGGGAGTTCAGGACTTTAAGTGCTAAATGCTAAGGTAAAAGCAGTGCTAATGTAGAGATAGACAGGACTGCAGCCAGATCTTGCTACCCAGGGTTTTTGTTTGGTCAAATTAACTACCTATCTTCTGCTTTTGGCTGTTGTGGACTGCCTTCTGAGACATTTATGTTGCCTGACTAATCTAATGGCCTTCTACAATTAAGTGACTGCATCAGTAGACAAGGGAAGACCTATGGATGTCATCTACTGTAAGGCCTTTGGTACAGTCCTCCACAACATTCTTACCTCTAACTTGGAAACATGCGGGTATGATGGATGGACTGTTTGTTAGCTGGATAAGGAACTGGATGGATGGCCATGTCCAATAAGTCAAAGATTCAGTGTCCAAGTGGAACCCAGTAATAAGTGGTGTCCCACAAGGGTCTGTATTGGTAACAGTGCTATTTAATGTCTTCGTCAACGGCATAGACAGTGGGACTGAGTGCACCCTCAGCAAGTTTGCAGATGACACCAAGCTGAGTGGTGCAGCTGCTTCACTTGAGGGAAGGGATACCATCCAGAGGGACCTTGACAGCCTTGAGAAGTGGTCCCATATGAACCTCATGAAGTTCAACAAGGCCAAATGCAAGATCCTGCACGTGGGTCAGGGCAACCCCCAATGTCAATACAGGCTTGGGGATGAATTGATTGAGAGCCACCCTGAAGAGAACTTGGGAATACCAGTGGACAAAAAACTGGACATCAGCCAGCAACATGTTCTTACCACCCAGAAAGCCAGTTGTATCCTGGACTGCATCAAAAGAAGCGTGGCCAGCAGGTCAAGGGGAGTGATTCTCCTCCTTTGCTCTCATGAGACCCCACCTGGAGTACTGCATCCAGCTTTGGGGTCCCCAGTACAAGAAAGACTTGGACCTGTTGGAGCAGGTCCAGAGGAGGGACACAAAGATGATCAGAGGGCTGAAACACCTCTCCTATGAAGAAAGGCTGAGAGAGTTGTGATTGTTCAGCCTGGAGAAGAGAAGGCTTTGCAGAGACCTTATTGCAGCCTTTCAACATATAAAATGGGTTTACAAGAAAGATGGAGAGAGACTTTTTATGAAGGCCAGTATTGAGAGGAAAAGGGGCAATGGATTTAAACTAAAAGAGGTTAGATTTAAATTGGATGTAAAGAAGAAATTTTTTACGATGAGGATGCTGAGACAATGGAACAAGTTACCCAGACAAGTTGAGGGGGGCTCATCATTGGAAATTTTCAACGTCAGGTGTGGATGGAGCAACCTGATCTAGTGAAATATGTCCCTGTGCACAGCAAGGAAGGTTGGACAAGATGATCTTTAAAGGTCCCTCCCAACCCAAACCATTCTATGATTCTATGACTATATCTTCATATGTACAGATAGGGCCTCTATGCATGATTAGGTGCTATTTCTTCTGACAGCAGAGCAGTCCAAACATGAAAGGTATCTGAAATGGACCACATAAGGGATTCATCTACTAACTAAATACAGGAAAAGTCTATGCAATACAAATTTTTTTTCCTATTTTGGTTTTAATCTGGGTTAAGATCCCTGCCACGAGTCACTAACCCAGTAATGCTCCCAGTTGTCCAAAGCCCATGTATATTCATTTTTTGATGTTCCCAAAGGTTTCCAGAAAAATGAGTTAGTCCAATAATGCATCCATTCCAAGGAGCCTTATTTCCCTGAGTACTGTTCACCACTTTATGTGCATCAGCTTGATCTGCAGCATTGGGAGTCTGATAGGACATAAACAAAAAGCTATAATGAAATGCAAGATGTCATTCAAGTGCTCTTCTGGTCTTTTTTGTTAGCTGAATGTCTGTTGAGAATTTAGACCACATAACATTATTGTGACTTAAATGTTATTATGATCAGAATGTATTTCTAACTAATGCAGAGCAGAGATTACTTAATAAGTACCTGTCCATCTTTATTTTCAACATGAAGGTCAAAGTGACCACTTTCTGCTGCTACCAGTCACATTCATGATACCAATACTGTGCATTATTAATTTATAGGTTGGTGTAATCATTTTAATCCTTTGTACCAGCTATATTTTAAAAGTCTGATTATAATTTTGATAGTGCTTCCTCAATTATTGAGTAACAATAGTATGATTAATTAAATTGTGCAACTATTACCATTTATAACATCATCTGGAAGATATACCGCATTTAAAACGGAATTGTATCTTGTCAGTTTCACATGATCTTGGATAACTGTTCTGTTAGAGCTTCTCAATTATGCTTAATTATACTAGCTAAATAAGTAATTTTTAAAAGCTTCATTTAACAAAGTGTCACGAATAAGCTTTATCCTATTAAATACAAGAATAAAACTCAAAAAGCCCAGCAGCTGGAATGTTTCATGTAGTTTGATGGCATGGGTGGTTTCATAAAAACATGTCACACCTTCTGAAGTAAATAAGTCTAATGTATTTCAGCATTAAAGAGTCCTAGTCACGCAGTAAAACAAGTGAATGGCTCTCTGGTAGAACAGACTCCTTGATGAGAGTTTTAATTTCTTTGATCTATACATATCTGGTAACCCTTGCTGTCAATTTTGAGGATACCTTGTTCTTTCTTCCTTCTCTCTTCCATCACCACCAGGAAACTACACCTTTCTGAGTACTAAAAGTACAGTGTCCTTCCAGATGTCCAAGTCATCAATGGCTCTTATAAGCACATAGCAAGATGCTCTTAATAGTTCCTCAACTGTCTGCTAAAAAGGTTTACAATAGCTTTGCTGGGTGAACTGAGGAGAAATGTGAAATAGAAATGAAAACATCTATTGAGTTTCATTGTGTGTCTTTCTTTAAAATTTCACTCCCCAACTGTGTGAAGCCTGGACTAGTTATTACAATTTGTAAGAGAAATCTTTTGTCTGTCTGTGTCCTACTGTGGGTACCAATATCAAGACAATTAATTTCTTTAAGTAAATCTTATCACTGATTTTTTTTTTTCAAGGTTTTTTAAGGTTTCAAAATATTTTTCCAGTGTCTTGGTTTGAGGTAGAACAGAATGAATTTTCTTTTCAGTAATTTAACTTTTCAGTTACATTTATCTAACTAATGGCACTCTCTGAAATTAACTGTATATTCTTCAGACAGTGTCTGCTTCCAGTGTGATAAGGCCTGACGTTTATAGTTAATACAAGGAATGGAATGCAGAGATAGTCTTGCTTATATTTATTGTTATAACAACCAAGGTCAGCTAATTTTGTTGTGTGCCCTGTTGGGGGGTCGGAAGTGGAAAAGCGTAGAGGGGTTGCACCTGTGGGGAGGAGCAGACAGGACAAGTGACCCAAAACTGACCAATAGGGTCAGTTGCCATCCCATCCTCCTCATGCTCAGTATAAAAGCTGAGGGATCAAAGGGTGAGCTCTTTCTTCAATGGCCAGAGTCCAAGGAGGACTTTTTCTGTTTGTCTGCCTTTGGTCCTGATCCGTGCATTCTTGAATCCGGATCTGGAATCCAGTTCCCATCCATCACTGAGACCAGTCTGGGACTTTCCCTGTGCCTGCTGGTGACATGAACATCATCCTGGGAGCGCGATACTGGTTTTGTATATATTATTTATATTTCTTTTTTTTCTTATTGATATTATTATCTTTTCTTTTGATTACTAATATTTCACTAAAGTAGTTTTGGGGTTTTTTCAGTCCAGAAGTCTCTCTCCCTTTCTCTTTCTCCCTTCTCTTGGGAAGGCAGAGAGGCTAAAGAGGGCATCTGTCGTTCATTCAGTGGCCAGCCCAGCCCAAACCACACCACCTGGTAATTTGTGAAATCATACTTTCAGACTGTTTTGAAAACCATGGTATATACACAATGTGATGCTTTTGTATTGCAAAAGCTTCACAAAGTTTTTTTGGAAATGACAGCTATCCAAAATACACCTGTAAAACCTGGTTTAAATAAAGATACTAAAGCAGTCAGAGGAAAAAAATAAAGAGCTTAGGCTATAAATGCCTTTCTTGGTTAGGTTGGAGGGCTAAAAATATTACTGCTGATATTGGATATTACTCATTGTTATTGGAAAAAAATGGAAAACTCTCCCACCGTACTGTGCAAATCTGCCCTGCAAGATGTTGTACGTAACACTCAGAGCCCTGGAACAGGTTGAGAGACTGGACCGTTGGTTAACAGCATAATTAACACGTTGTTTTGTTCTGCAGTTTTCATACTCGCTGTCAATAGGAGAAATGTGTGTTCTCATACACAGAACTAGGATTAGACTATGGTACACTTCTATCATAGAGAGCAAAAATAAATAGTCTCTTCATTTATTTATTTGTTTAATAAGGTTTCATTGGGTTATAAGGAGAGATCTGACTGAATAAAAAGATTAACTGCAGAGGATCGGTACTGGACCTATACAACACTTAAGTTCATGTCAAGGCTTTAAATGGGATTAATACAGATTTAGCACTATCATTGAGAAATTTTGTTTATTTTTACCATTTGCCTTGTATCTTCTTATTTGTGTTGCTGAAAATCTCTAATACAATGTCTGTTTTGATAGGCATGCAATTCTGTGTAATAACAAAGGCCACGATTATCAGAGAGACAACAACATTTAGATTGTTTTGAATCTTACAGCACATTTTGGACTGCAGTCCATCATGGTTATAAAGTCTATCCATGTATCACATTGTTCCACTTCAATTTCATTTTTAATTTAGGAATCACTTTTTGTTGGATTTTGTTTGGTTTTGTTCAATATATAATTTAACTAGGAAAATGGCTTTTAGACATAGGAAAAGTAATTTCTAATCATTCATTAAATTTGAAGTAATTGTGTTTAACCATCTTTGTTTAAAAAATAGAAGAAAAATCTATACACATTAATCTATGACAGATTAGTAATGCAGTGATTGTATTATGTTTTGTGAAGTTCATCATAATGATGAAATAGACTTTGTGGGAGAACAGTGCTGTCTAAATAACGAAAGGTTGGATCTGAAATTTAGTTTTGAAGGCCACCATAAATTATTACATGAGATGCTTGTCTGATAAGCTTTTGCAGACAGCAGTAATACTGTGATTTGCCAAGAAAGTGATTGAAAGCATTTTCAAAGAAAGCTCAGTGAAAACATTCCTGCAAAGTCTTTGCTAGTAAGTATGTAAGTGATCACATTGAGGTGATTACCTGGCATAACAGTTTATTTAATTTTAAGTTCCATCCATTTCCTTGGCACTGCTCATGTGTTTAAAAGCAGCCAAAACAGTTGCAGATGGATTTGAAGGAGACAAGGTTTGCATATATTTTCACTGAAACATTTCACTGTAGTTATCCCAAACTCCCCAAAGATGGATGGTCAAACTCTCCCTGTCGAAGAAACAACTCAAGTAATGTGTTTCCACTGCTCTGCATATCAGGGATGAATTCAATATTTAAAAATCTTTCTATGTATTTAAAAATCATTCACCTTTGAACCACATGCACCTTTCTTGTTTGTCTACATGTGGACTAAAGTCAAAAGAACACGTCCAGGTGCAATATACACTTTAAACCTCTGTTTGCATAAATTGGTACAGGCCCAGTATTTACATAAAATGTCAAGCTTTTAATTTGTTTATTCTGTTTCAAAACATGAGAGCCTTTTTTTTTTTTCTGAAAAGATGAGCTTTTCAGGATATAGTTGAAATGTGAATTATAAGCATCCAGTACCAGTTTGAAATTGGGATGAGAAGAGTGGGTGTTATGGTTTTCCTCCAGTTTTTGTAGAGCCAGGGACTAAGACATTCAAGTAATATTTTGCTTCTCCAGTTCTTTCGCACACTAAATAAGGGTAGAAGTTTTGATTACAATGCATTATACAGTGCTCTAACTAGATTTCTTTTTTTTTTCTTTCTTTTTGCCTGGTTGTATTGTGTATTGCTGAAGTGTTGTGACATAACTTTGCTTCTGTATCGTATTTGCCTTGACACTGGCTTTGATAATAGCTTGATGATTCACTGGCTGATGGCTGGCATACAAAACAACAGGCAAGAAGGGCGTCAAAGAAAAAAGCAGATGCCTTCATTAAAGATATCTAAATCTAGGGTACAAATTTAATCTGTAAATAGGTGATAACATTAATTATCCTGACTTAAAATCATATTCATAAGGCGTTTATGAATACTCTCCTGCCAACCACTGCATAATCTACAACTTGAAACACATGCAGAAGCCAAGTGCATTTTTTTTCCCTGATGCACAGAAACATATGGTTTCTGTTTGCAAAGGCTGAAAAAGGGACTAATGTATAATGCAAACAATAGAGATGCAGATTGAGAATATGTGGTTATATGTTCTGTTAAAAAAGAATAAACACAAAGGCAAATGCATCCAGTCCTTAAGGCTTTGGGTTTTTTTTCTGATTTCTTAGGTGGGATTAAAGCTAATCCAGAACAAAAGAATGGTGAGATGCAGTCACAAAGAGACCATGGGTATCTAAATGCCTCTCCAGGCCCTGTATGTTGATTTGTGGTCTACATTAGTGTCCACCATGCCTTTTACTCCTTGTTGTCTGGTATAAGCAGCTCCCTGGGCTTCAAGGAGAGCTAAATGTGACATCTTACGCTGTCTGAAAGGTACAAGGCTGGGACCCAACAGAACTGCACTGTCTGCTGACATATAGGTTTGCCCCTTTTCCTGTGTTCATATCATAGAATCATAGAATTGTTTAGGTTGGAAAGGACCTTTAAGATCACCAAGTCCAACCGTTAACCTAGCACTGCCAAGTCCACCAATAAACCATGTTCCTAAGTGCCACACCTGCACATCTTTTAAATACTTCCAGGGATGATGACCCAAACACCTTCCTGGGCAGCCTGTTCCAACGCTTGATAACCCTTTCGGTGAAGAAATTTTTCCTAATATCTAGTCTAAACCTCCCCTGGTACAACTTGAGGCAGTTTCTGCTTGTCCTATTACTTGCTACCTGGGAGAAGACACCAATCTCCATCTCTCTACAACCTCCTTTCAGGTAGTTGTAGAGAGCGATAAGGTCTTCCCTCAGCCTCCTTTTCACCAGACTAAACAATCCCAGTTCCCTCAGCTGCTCCTCATAAGATGTGTGCTCTAGACCCCTTATCAGCTTCATTGCTCTTCTTCAGACACGCTCCAGCACCTCAACGTCTTTGTTGTAGTGAGGTGCCTAAAACTGAACACAGTATTCAAGGTGGGACCTCACCAGTGCCGAGTACAGGGGGATGATCACCTCCCTAGTCCTGCTGGCCAAACTATTTCTGATACGGAAATAGTTCAGGGAGCACTGACCTCTAGCTTGCAGCCATGCATGCAGCCAGGTGACAGACCACCAACACACTAGAAGCCCTGACTCTCATTCCCTGCTTTTAGCTCTGGTTGAGACATGGCAAGCACCTTGGTCACCTTATTTCTTTCCATCAAAATGTTCAAGACTGAACAGGAACTTAAGGACATTCTTGAGCGTTGTTAAGTTTGTGGCTGGCTATTTTTCTCTCCTGAATAAGCATCACTGTAATCAGGTTTTGCAATCTCATTGTTTCACAGCAAATTGACACCACCAGGCTGTAAGAATTGTGCTAGCAAAAAACCTTTTGTGGATATTGCCAGGAAAATTTCAACTTTCTTCCCTAAACATTCAGATGTGGAGAAACAAAGCCAAATGCTCACATTACAGGAATTCTAGGTCATGTGTACACTTACAAAATTCTGAAGACAACCTCTAATTCCATGCTAACTAGACATAGAGATAGAATTAGTGTTTTCTGCTGGAAACTCATTAGAGGATTTTAATTTATTTTTTTTTATTTTTCTGTAAAGGAATAGAAAGATACCAGGGAAAGAAAGTATTTGTAGTATCTAGTAACAAGCCTAAGAATTGTGTAGGAAAAGGTGTTTCTTCCCATTTACCCCAGCAGTTAATATTATAAAAAATAGATCTGTAAGTGCTCGGTAGTGAAGATACTTCTTTACTGTGCTGTTTTTCTTTTCTCTTCTGTGGAAAGCAGTGCTAAAGCTCAGATAGCAATTTTGGATAACAATTTTTCATATTTATTTTTTAACAGCAGCATCTGGCATCTTGGCAGACAACTCAAGCAGGTTTTTTTGGCAGCTCCAGACTTTTCCCTTGGTGCAACTACTGTTAATGGCCCAAGTTATCTCATCCTCTTAACTGACATTGTTCAATGATGAATACTTGTCTTTCCACAACCTCACGATGTTTCCCTTTGTGCAACAACTTTCACAGAATGGTCTGCAACACAGAAAATGCCAGGAATTGCTAGAACTTTATGACCAGCTGACATCATATAAAACTGTTTAATACCTACCACTTTATTAGCATATGTTTGTGAACTTCTCTTTTGGTCTCACTCTTGTAAATCTCACATGAAAACAAATCCTTTTTGCCCTTAAAAGGATTTTAATTCTTTATCTCCGGTTTTGTTTATCAGTTCACACAGAGAAGCAGGTTGTGAAGTATTTGGTATAGATCTTGCCTGAAAGAGTTGCTGTGAAATGTTTCCATGTATTATCAAAACTACAGACTATTTTTTTTCCCATTCCACCTCAGTAAAGCCTTCCATTTTACATCAGATTTCATGTTATTTAAATCACATTACACCTGCTTGTTAATACGTGAGATACTACTTGCTGTGCCATATTAATCAGGGAAGAGTTCTTAGGCCTGATAACTTCTTTTGCTTTGAGTAGCTTGATTCTTCCATAATTAATGCATAATTCATCTTGGAAAGTAAATAATCTTTGGCTTTACTAACCTTTGGAAGTGAAACCAGTTAGAAATCCCACAGAGGGTTGGGATCACGGTGAATATTTAGTGATCACTACACCATGGAACAAAATGAGTTGAAATAATCTGTTAGCCTCTGTTGCTACTACTTTGTTATTGGAAGGGAAAGAAGAGGGAACTGCAGGGGAGGAAAATACAAAATACATTTCTAAAACCTTGGGTTTAGTGGCAAGAATTTATTTATTTGTTGAGAGATTAAGAAGTGAGTAGTAAATCAAATACGCATTGACTCTTTCCTGCTGAATAGATAAAATGTTTTTAAAATAAGAAGTTGCTAGCTTTCTCTTTCAAGTGCTGTGAGTGAACCTGTCCCAGGCACTTGGGACAGCTGTCAGCAATAGTTGATGCTCTGGAGATGCAGGAAGAGAAAAACACATCTGTGCCTGTGTGTGTGAAAGATTAAGGAGATGGCAAGCCAGCTATGTCTAATAAATATCAGAAATATCAAATCTGACAACTATTTGCATGATTATATTCTCAGAATCCAAAAAAAATACACTTTCCACAAGAAAAAAGTAATCACCATTTTCAGAGGAAACAGGAGTACAGCAATTTTTTAAAGAATGTATTCAGGTAGTATGACTAACATTAGTCATGTAGTCACCAGTAAGCACTGAGCTACTATGCAAAAAGCAGGGACTTCCTCTTGCATCTTTATAGGCTTTATAAAAGAGAAGTGAGATATCAGTGTGAATTTTAAGACATGACTTAGCTGCTTCACTCTGGAGGGAATTTTTGACTGTGAATCCCCATAATAAATACTTGTCTCACAGTGTTTTAATTCAGGAGGGGAGAAGTGGGAAGATCTCATGCAATTTATTATGTGTTGTGGAAAACATAATAAATAAATATCAGGTGGCTCATCCTGTAATTTTGTAACCCACAATTAGATTAAATGCATGTTGCTTAAAATAAGTTAAATAAATTGTCCCTTTCTATATGCATCTCTCATTGTCCCACATGCTTTTTGAAAATCGTTCTTTCTGACAAGACCTGTATTTCCCCTGTTTTTCTGCAAGCTAAAGAAATTTCCATATCTGCTTTTATGAAAAAAATGTACAACTTTTCTTCTTTAGTTGCACCAATATCATCAGAACAACAATTCAGGAGCATGGAGAGACTGAAACACCTTTCCAAGACTGTATTGAGATGCCTAATCATATATCACACCATGCCATAAAAAAATGGATTCTGCAAGCCTTTTTCCTTTCTTGGCCACATCTACAGGAAAATGAGGCCTGTAATTTGCGCGCACTGCTGGAACCCAGCTATTATTAGCAATGCCCAGGCTGGGTTACATGACACCTTGGCAGAAAACCCCAGACCCAGTCTGCTGTTTTGTTTCCATCTCTGTCAAAGGACATCACCAATAAAAGTGTTGCTTTATTGTCAGTGTGGAGGAGGACTTTGACATTGGCTTCATCTCAGCAATATTCCTCACCAAGGCAGAGCACGCTCGTGCTCAGCAGCACATTGTTGCACAAGATCCCCGAGCTGTCTTCCGAACTGGAGGGCAGGATTCAGCTGCCTACAGACAGGTTTGTTGTGCCATTGGGGAGTCCATGGGGAGTGAAAGACATCTGTGTGGCCTGGCAGACATGGCACAGGCCTCACAGATCTTTAATGAGAGGTCAGGTCTGCAGTGACAGCTCAAGGCCAGGCAAAATATCTTGTATTGGCTGTAATGACAATGAGTACATGTTTAGGTAATTGAATGCTGCCAAATATGCCTAGAAGGCACAGTGCAGCTTCATTCATAGATACCGATCAGAACCCAAAAACAATACAGCTCTTTTGCCATGGTATTACGTCTGTGATGCATTGTTGAGAAAAGAGACTACTTTGCCTGTGGTGATGAGACTGTTTTGCTTATGATACTGGAACTGAATAAACCAGAGCTGGCTTGGGCAATGACATAGTGCTGCACTGGGCAATGCTCTAGGAATGACACATCCAGAGTTACTACTCAATGCATATCCAGTATGGGAAAAGAGGGATTTGGTTATTGAAAAGTACTTTGCTCAACACAGTTTAGGGAGCTGTTGCTTAACAATTGCTATGCAGAAAACTAAACAGACCAAAGTGCACATACAAACCACATGAGACTGATAAAATTACAGGAAAAACGTTACACAGTCTTCTTTCTGTAGGGTGTCACAGCATCAGAACTTGAATATTTTTGAATTTTCCAAGACAGATTCTGAGAGGTGCTGAGGAGAAACGTATTCTCTTAAAGCCAGAGTGAATCACATGTTCAAGAATATGTCATTTGGATTTTGTTCTTGGGTACTCAGGAACAGCTCTTTTCGTCACTGAAGTCTGAATATTCAGAGTTGAAGGCCTTACATCATCTGCTCCAATTGCAACACTTTTAAAATGTCAGTCCAATACCATATTATCTAAGCAATTCTTCAGTTGCTAAGCACGAGGCCTCTGAAATCTGTTACTGAAAATCAGGCTTCTTTTACAACTGCCTAAACCATTTTAAATATAGGCAAAACTTCTTTGGCAGCTTTAGAAATGGAATAAGAGCACTTAACGGTGATGCAGGAGTTGAAAGAATCAACAGAACATTTGTAAACCCTCACATACTTACACATGAAATAAGAGGTTGGACATTCATTAATACAAAAGCTTTTGTTCCTAATAACTACTCCAGCAAATGCAGATTCCTGAGATATAATGCCAACCCAAACAACATGCAGTGAACCACTGCGGTACACAGAAAAAAGATGGAATTCCTCAGTGCAATAAAATAAACAGTGTGGGTGGAAGATTTAGTTTTGGTTATTCCTAGCAGCCCAGCAGAGAAATGCATTTTTTAAAAGTAGTGTGGTGACACCCAGGATGAGGGAGTCTTGGAACTCCAGCTCTTAATTAAAGGAACCCTGGAGCAGACAGGACAAAAGCTCCTTCTGGAAATGCAGAGGGGTTCAGCTTGAAGGACATTGCTTTGCGAAGAAAGGAAAGGTCACAAAACCACCAGGTTTACTCCTGATTTTTACACACCTGCCAGCATCCAGCCAGTGTCCCATCACAGCTTACCATGCTGCTCTCTGAAAACTTACAGAGATTTGCAACCTCTATTAACATCTCTTTTTATCATGTATCTGAACATCAAAAATGGACTTGGCCCATGTTTTTCACTTCTTGTGTTTCCTGCCTCTATGCACCACGTAACTCCAACTTCTCCCAAAAGCAGGTGTTCCCTGCCCTTCAATCCTAGCCCAGAAGAGAGTACAATCTGTGCACCAACAGTTTAAGAGATGTACTCGTGACTCTGCCATGAAGTACCTCGCTGTGGGTACCGGCAGCTCCCTCTCAGTAGTAGCACCCTTGCTCTGCCTGCTCTGAAGCCTGCTCTGCTTTACACACTGCCTTGGAGCCAGCTGCAGTCTATCCCACTGACTGCCTTTGCTACCACCAGTGGTCTGAAAGCCATGCTAGTCGCAGATGTGATTCTGTGACATTTTTCTAACCAGGCAACTCAGACTAGTCAATCAGTCTCTAATGAACTTAACACCATTTTATTTACATATTTACATTTTATTTCTTTCCTTTCCTCATTCCAATGAAAGTATTAATCATATAACACACTACTACAAGACTTCCTGGCTTTAATGTTTTGCTTAAAACACCCCTGTCCTTTTCTCTGATTCTTTTTTAGATGTCTACTATATATATGAACTTTAAATATAATAAATACATGAAAGAAAGTATTCAAAATAGAGGAAAGATGTACAGACTATTTCTCCATTGTATGACTCATTTTTGAATCGGAGTTCCATTATTTTTAGCAGTTTTCTCTGGACTTCTTTTCCTTAGTGCTTTTTCATTGCTTCTAATTATACTCATTGAAGCACATTTCATAAGTCCTCTTTTGCCTTTTATATTTTAGTAGGAATGATGTCCCAGTGGCTCATTTTTGAGCATAAGGTATCCGTATATTTGAGGCAGAGTTAGACAGTGTAGTGGAGAGTTGTAACTGTGCCTTGAAATATCCTGTTCATTCCCTGTCACAAAGCAAATGCCACCTGTGAGATCCTTTGGTGCAGATATCTTGTGCTGGTATTGTACAAAATAGGGTCTTGCTGAAATATAAAGTCTGCATGCATGGTGTTTAGTGTATCCAAGACTATATCTTAATTGTATAGCTATCTCATAAGCTTTTCTTACTCAGCCCTCTGTTACATACCCCAAATGCACTACCTGTCTACCTTACATGCTTTACACTGAATCTGCCATCTAAAGAGACACCCTAAGCCTTTGTGGACTATGGTACCTGGACACTTCATCTAGTCCTACCCTTCATGGTTTTTATTAATCAAAAGTTAAGTTATTGATCCCTTTGTAGAAGGGAGCCAGGTGCACCATCTGAATGCACCTGGAAATGGCTGTCCTGGAGGAGCTGCCACGGCTATTGCTTTAGACCAGATTTAGCAGCATCACATGTATCAGTCACAGGCATGGATGACTTGTTGGCTCATGAAAACACAGGCATTCTTGCCAGGATCACGCAGGAGTTTTGGCTGACTGAAGACCTGCTGAAAAACTTGGAGGATCAATTAAAGGCAAGAATGACTATTACCATGGAGATCACATCAGGCTGTTGCTTTCTGGGCAAGGATGTTGCAGAGCCAAACTGAAAAAAACTCTGTATAATGTGCCATGCCATGTTTTCCCAGTTTTCACATTCTCTGCAGGCATCCACTTTTCACCACTATCATCCTGAGAATATGGCTGGAGGACATTGGATTAAATAGATCCTACGTAGCTGTTCTTACATTCATACATACATACTTTGTATCATCCCAAAAGAAAAAACAGACAAAACAAATAAAAAAAACCCAAAACAAATTATCTTTCCTTGACATTCCTTTCATTGCCTCACATCTATTCAAAACAAACTCAACCTGACTTCCTTCATTCTTATTCCTCTTCCAAAACCTTCGAGAATAAGGAAAAAAACACCACTCTTTTCCTTTCTTTCTGCTCCTGGCGTGTTTTTGCAGCCCTGAAAACACTTTGCTTTCCTCTAGCCAAAATGATGGAAAAAAGGTGGGGTTTTTTCCTCCCCTCCAATCCAAAAGACAGTAAGATTTACTTCACCCAGCGCTCTCCTTTCCCAATCATTCTGCATGGATTATTACTATTCTATGAATCATACCTGGACATCCTACTAGTTAGTTATATAATCTTCATGCTCTTTTATCCACTTACTATCCTTTTTCCTCAAAATAGCCATGTATGTATGAGTCCAACATTGAATAAATGGTCATAGCCACTCACACCTTGGAAGCTGAATAGTCCTGAGCCATCCTTTCCTTGCTTAGCCACGTTGCTTATGTCCTAGGGCAGGTTAATAAAATAAATAAAGTTACAAAGGCAAAAGAGCAGAGTACAACTAAAGTGAAATATATCTTTATTGGATAAAGAGTCCTAAACCAGAAAATTCTAGTATTGAAGGACACAATAGAAGACTTTCTGCCCAAAAGCTAAAAAGAATGGTTCAGGGAGGAAAATAACAATCATAGCAGTGAAAATCCTGGATAAATGAACAAGAAAGAGAAGTTATTAATAGAAATATAACCGACTGTCAAATGACTGGTATCAAAAAAACTGTGGAACAGGAAATACAGACCTCTGAGTGGTTCTGTAAAATATAATAACGATAAGAATGTTTTGCAACATAGCCCAAGGAATTGATCTACTGTATCCATAACAGATCCATTCCCAGCAGACAGAGCCCCTTGGCCCAAAGGTTACCAGGGTAGCTCTTCGCTAAGTGGGGGGATCAGGAGAATTATCAGGAGGTTTGACAGTGTGGGAATGACACATTGCAATGCAGTGTTGAGGTCTCTGACTATTCCTGAGCCTTCTTTGCTGGGAATCCCCATGGTGATCTTCAGCATAGATACTGGCAGGACGTGGTTGCCAGTCTGCTCTACAGCGCCTGTCAGTAAATATTTCTTAGTTGTCTTTTACCACTATCTCATCTGCACCAGGGCCAATGCGTTGTCATGTGAACAATGTGGAGCAAAGAGAGCAAGCATGTTTTTACTAGTGCCTGGAAACACACAATATTCAGCACTGTTGCTCAAATCAGTCTTCCCAATGACCATTCACATACCAACACCTTTTAAGGGTATGCCTGAAGACGCCAAAGCACTGGGCAGGTACTTTACAGCATTTATTATTTTTTTGGTCTTGGCCTTAGAGAGGCAGAAGTGTACCTGAGACTGCAGCTCCTTTGGCAATTTGGCCATAAACAAGGGCTTAGAAGATCTGCAGGAGACAGATAAGTGATGTGGTTGGGAACAACAATGAAAAGTTGATAAGGTATTTGGAACTCTTATAAATTGACCATCTACCAAATGTGGCATAATTTGAAGAAAAGGGGAGGGAAACAGTGGTAAATAAACTGTTAAAACTTAACAGCACAATGGGAGATGGAAAAGAAGACTAAATACAAAAATCTATCTCTAAACTCATTCTCTGCATTTATGTAAATAAGATTTTGTCATAGAGAGTAAGAAAGAAAAGAGAGCCTTCCCCAGCTGACAGTATAACCTCATATTACCAGCCTTCCCCTACCTGACCTGTTGAAGTAAGATGCTTCTGACTCCTGATGCTAGAACTTTTTACATCTGTGAAGTTTACAGGCTCATGGACGGGTTCCATCTTCCTCATTAATCATGAGCAAATTGCCACCAAAATCCTCAACAGAGAGATAAGAAACAGCTAAACACCCCCAATATGCTCACCAGTGGCTTCAGTTCTCATTGCTCCATGGGGAGAGTGAGACAAGGCATCCCTGTGATGCAGTTAAGACTGGAATACCCTGTTTTAAAATAACATCATGACTTCCAATAAAACTGAAGGAAATGGAACCCAGAAATACATTTATTTCATTTTGGGGCAAGTCATGGACTGCAATACTGGGGCAGCACCTAAGTCCTTTACGGAGAATACAGCTTGTGACTGCCTATTGCCATGACATATGTTAGGCAGACCCAGAGGAACATGACTATATTTTTGAAGCATAAGAATTTTACTAAAATGTCTCAGGCAGACACTTAGGGAGTGAGCAAAACAACAGAGAAAATCAGCACATGCCACAGCTAATGGTATTTCATTTCCCTTAATGGAAAATGCAGCTTTCACTGACACAGTGTGTCCTGATGCTGTCAGAAAAAAACAATCATCCGTTTTCTTTAGTGGAGTTCAATAAGTGAAGGAATCATGCTTTCTCATTTCTACAAAGGACATTTGTAAGTTAATTGTGGTAGAGTGATGTGTGTCAACACAGAAGCAAAGAAAGTTAGGAAATACAACTGGCTGATGCCAAAATGAGATGGAATGTGTAAAATTGGCAGTGTCAGGGTACAGATTACTGAGGCACTACAGGGAAATTTGAAGAGAGAGAAAACTATTTGCAGAGAAATATACAGCATCTTAAAGAAAAAGTCTTCCCAGATCCAATGCCTATCTCCTACCTGTTGATTTCAGCTGCCTTTTCTTTCTTTTATTTACTTTGCATGCCAAATTCTTTCTGGTATGAAGAAGTGAAAGTGTGCAAAAACTTCAGCACAGTACCCCTGCAAATCATAAAAAACATACTCTTCTGCTTTTTAAAAAATACACCTGTATTTAAGACTGGTAAAACAAGAATATGCATTAATTTAACATTCACAATTCAGCAGATTTCATACATACCACCAAGTAACTAATATGGAGGTGGGCTACAGCCCAAATAGAAAAGGCAAATAGGACACAGATATCACATGCAATTCAACAAATTTAAGACAAGTCTGCTGGTTAACGGTAGTACACAGCAGAAATGCTAAAGAAACAACATGCCTCTGTGACTACAAGTAGAAATGCTCGGACATGGCTGAACATATAAGGAAATCACTGACAAATGAGGACATTCTAGATTGCTTTCTCAGATGGTATAAAACAGGATGCAGAAAACTGTGAATCTGACCCATGAATTTAAAGAAGATTCTTTTTCTTTAGCTTAGAATTATTTATTTTTTTTTTGCAAAGATAAAAATACAGAATGCACAACAAAGGAAATACCCACGTAGATATATAATAACCTTAATATTGTGTTGTATCAAACATCATATTGTAGTTACACTTTTCACTAGAATGTAATCAGCTTGACATTTATCCAGCATTGTTTTAACTCAGTAATTTTTAGAGCAGATTCATTTAAGCCTTGTGCAGAAATTGAGTTCCTTTTGTTATTGCTAATCATTCTTTCCATTTCTTGCAGGATTTACTGTTTATGATGTTTTTCCTCAGCAACATATTACTGCTTATTATAACTATTTTCTTTGACTACCTAATCAAATACAATTGATATTCATGAAAAAAAATTAAACCACACTGTAAGATAAATAAGACAAATTACATTTGCAAGAGCACCTTAATCTAAATTTTCAAAAGGGTTTTGAAACCCATTACTTCCAAAGGGATTAGGTGCATAAATTTCTACGAGCATTTGGCAGTAGTAATTTTCAGACATATGTAAGGAATCTAAAGGCAGAAATACAGAGAAAGGCTTTAGGGGCAAATGCAGCATGTGTTGATGAGAAATTAGAAGCAGACCACATATTCCGAATTACACTGGGAAAGCTGCTTATCACCTGAACTGAAATTATGTTGTCTGAACTCTGGCTTCTGATCCTAAGTATTAGTCCTGGTTCTGAAAAAAATCCAAGTTGGGGAGAAGCTGAGCTATTTCTTTATTTCACATAATTTGAAACCAATGAGTTATGAAAATATTGTAGGGAAGCATCTTACAATGCTTCTTTGTATTGTATACATTTAATAGGAATAGTAAACAATATTTTATTTTTGTTCTTCTAAACTAAATTAGTCATATATATCAGCCTTCCTAGACCTTAAAGTAATTACAGATGTGAAAATATTACATGAAAATATTTGATAAGTTGCTGCCTTGTTCTCATTTGTTTTCAGGTAAGCATTCCTTACAAGCCTTTTACCGTGTTTAGAATTAGAAGGAGGCTAGATACTTCCATTTGAATTATACTGTATTTAGTGCTAAAAGTACTCTCACTGTTAAAGATTAATATAAGGTTCCCTGCGTACAGAGCTCTCCAAACAGATTATTAAACTTTATCTTAATCTCAAACATTACCTTTCCTCCTTGCAAACAGTTCTTTCTTTTTTATAACAGCAGCCACAAAAATCAATGGAAATTTCTTATACTACAATTTTAGACAACCACATTAGCACCTTACAGACTCTTCCCTAAAAGTCCATCTTTGCAACGACTTATACAAAAGTGGTTTTGTTAGTATCAAGGCACATATTAAATCTAATGTCACTATAAGACCCTCTATTCATGTTTCCTTAGAGGAGTTTTATATGGTGTCTTTCTGTGTAGAAAGCTAGCAAACTCTTCTGTCCACACAGATGTCTGAAAGCATAGTACACCTGATGTGACAAGTTAATAAAAGTTTCTGGCTCCTATGGCAGTATAAACATTAAACAACAAAAGCCGAGTTTTAGTGCCAATCCTCAATATGAGGTAAAGGCCTCATCTTCAAACAGAACAGTCCTACAGAAAGGGAGTGCACAGTACTTTCTAAGCAAAAGCATTTTCCACACAGTTTTAAAAAGAAATATGGCTGCTAGTCATACAGTGAGCTATCTGTAACTCATCTTAGAGATATTCGCCTTAGCATGCAGGATAGATGCTGAAAAATTTTCAGTATAAAACTGCTGGTAAAGGAGTTTGCCTGAGGAGGAATTTCAGCTTGCCGCAGGCATGTTTGACAGGTATCACGTATCTAATCTTTGTCTTTGTAGAGGAAAGAGCAGTTGTTTGGTAAGACTAAATCCAACAAAACTTGGGAATCACTTAACATATGATTATAAAACACTTAAAAATAATCAAAGCCTGAGGTATGGCAGCCATAAAGTCATAGCATTTAAAACCAACACAAACATTACTCTTCTTGACATTGCAACCAATTCAGCTCACAGAAAGAGAACACTAACTTACATTTATTTGGAGCATATTTCCCAGAAAATATGGCACATTTATATGAAAAAGCAGCAAAAGAGAGAGACGCTATCACATTCATGTTGCAGTGGTTTCTTAATTCTCAAACCTTTTTTGTATCTCTCTTCCATACTGTATCAAGTTTTTCATTACCTTTCAAAAATGTTGTATATCACAATAGGTCAGTCTCATCAATTCATCAACAGAATTAATTTCTTCCTTTTTGTTACTTCCATGCCATGTTGACAGATGAGCACTCTTATCATTTATTGTGTACTCTAGCTATTAAGGTATAACTCTAAACCAACCCATCAGGTAGATTTTATTGAAGGTTTGTTATATTGGTTTTATTAAATTGGCTTTGTAACTTTTAGTCGGTGTGTAACATGGTCTAATACCTTATGAAATCCAAATATATCTATTTGCCTTTCTTGATTAAATTTGTTATTTCAGCAAAGAATAAAATTAGACTTGTTTCAGAAGATCCATTTTCTATATAAGAGTATCAGCTGAATTAAATTTGTATCCTTCAAACTGTTGATGAAATGACTCTTGCATGAGCTTTTTCATTGGTTGTGTGGATCTCTCTAGCCCATCATTGTTTGTGTCATCTTCTTTGGGTGTTTTGGGGTTTCTTTTTGTGTTTTTTTTTTTCTTTAAAGTCAGCATAATGTAAGCATTATTATCCTTTTTTAGAGGTTTTATACTTCTCTTTTAGAACTTTAAAGTGCCACGTATTCCAGTCCAATGATTGTAAAAATATTTGTATTCCTTTCACAGCACGGCACCTTCCCCAATGATTACTGAGCTTCATATCACTCTCTGATACAATCAAATCATCCTCATTCATAAATACTTACTGGAGAAATATCTTTTTTTTTTAAAGTATTATCAGCCTCCTCCTTTCTGTCTAATAAATATCAATTTTCTTCTCCTTGAACACCGTAAAGTCCTAAACTCCTTCTTCTCCCTATCTAGCTATGGAGGTTTAGCTGAAATCCTCACCTGCCTTAGCAACTTTCTGTTCTATTTCAGAACTCATCTGTACCAGCTGCCATTTGGAAACTCATTTCCTAGTCATTATATGTTTCCCATTAGTTACATATTAAATTATGATAAATTACACAATATTGCTTTTAAATTTCTAATTCAATTCACAGCTGACCAGAGATGGCTTATCACCAAAGTTTCTTGATATTATATGGAGAGGAGCTGGACTTCAACACCTTCAACACCTTCAATCACCTTGTAGGTGATTTCAGAAGGCACTTTGCCTTTACTTTATTCTCTTAAGAATGCAGGCAAGGGAATTAGGAGTTAGGAACTGAGTCTATTTTTGAAGAAGACAATATGATCTGATGGAGTGATTAAACAGCTAAGATGTAAAAGAGTCATTCAAACAGCTGGAGAAAGCTGCCCCAGGAATGCACGTGGCTGATATCCTCTTTTCCTTTTATGCACAGGCTGATCTCATGGAGTTGCAGTAAGTAGTAGCTCTGGCTGAGAGAAAGACTGCAATTTAGCGTTACACAGTACTTAAGTATTTAAAAGATGACTTAAAGACAAGGGGGAAATTAAATTACAAACCAAATTGATGATCTCTATACCTCAGTTGATGGAGTTAATAGGAGATGAAGAAAATGATATTACAGGTCAGTGAAGTTGAAATGAAAGGAGTAATGTAGAAGATCTACATTCTCCAGAATGGAGATTTTCCAGAATAAACTGGAGTCATGAATTGCAAATGTCTAAATTAATGAAACAACAAAGATTGAATTAGAAAATGAAAGCAGGAGAAACAATCTGTCATCTTGACATGCCTGAAGGAAAAGGGAAAATAAAAACAGAAGAATTAACAGATACATCTTTAAAGAAATGTTTATAGAAAATTTTATGCCTGCATTCTTTGTCATGCAATGAACAGTGAGCAGAGCACCTGGTGGCCTCCACAAAGCAATGATAATAAAGTTCCTTAATTATAGTAATACAGATAAGCTGTTACAGCTGGCTAGACTGAATAAAAGTCTGATTTATAATTCAGATAAGTATTGCTATTCCTTGATTGCAGTATGAAAATACAAAGGAAGCAGAATCCATAGAAACTGAGAGGAAGCTTTGGGATTATAAAATTGAGCGCTTGTTTTATCGTGCTAAACTAGAAACTGATGTGGGTGAAAGCAGATTGTTTCTTTTATAGTACTGAAAGATTATCAGCCTCGATTTACACGAGAGAGGAATAAACAAGATCACTACAAAACAGAAGGGGTGATATTCTGAACATCCTGACATGCTTGTTTAATAACCCCCACACGAGCAAAGAGTCCGCAAGGCCCATTCTCAGGATTACTTCTGTATTTCATCCAGACAGTTTAAATCACAGTTTAATAGATAATACCCATGCAGGACAGAAAAGTGTCTTGAAGTTTCTCACCTGATTCAATATTTATTTTTTTTTAATATTGTGATTCTTCTTTCTCAAATGCCTCTCCCCTTTTTGGGATGGTGGGGAAGGGTACATAGCTGGCATACATTTCAGTGGACTCCTGCAGGGTATGTGCATACACACATATCTGCACACACGTACACCTACACAAGCACAGTCACTACATGCACACACAGCACACAGACATGCAGTCTCTTTCATGCACGTTGCCTAGTTTGGGATGAAACCTGCCGTGAGGTGCTGTGGGCTCAGACTCCCACAAGCTCAGGTGTTCACCATACAGTATACTCATTGGAAAGCAAGAGATTAAACTACAAGACCACCACGTAAAAAGGGGGTTTTATCCACAGCTAGTTGTCGACTCATTTTTAAAAAGCAAATAATGACGCAGTTGACCATGCCCACCTAACTGAATGAAATGGACACCTACTACTGGAAGTGGTTTCTGCCACTGAGCCTCAAACTGACAGAGGAACTTTCCTTGGAGTTCTTATCAGGCATCTAGGAGGGAGGGTGAGTTTCAGCACATCTGTCTCTTCAGTGTTTCTTCTTAGGCATGTTAAGGATTTTGGTGCTCAGTGTGCTGGTTTCTGTGAATGCGTTTTTGAGTGTCTAAATCTGCCCAAATTGCTGTGCGGAATGTAATCACTTGAACACAGCATTGTGAATTTTACTTCTAAGAAAGAAATCTAACTTGAAGGCATGACAGTAGAAAGCACCACAACATCTAATCCCCTCTTGGCATTTGATCTGAGAGCTTCATGAAATCATACAGTGGGAATTACCAAACCGTCTTAAGAGTCCCAGGCCAGCCTCTTGTATGTTCACAAGCTATCAATTATTCTTATTGGGTAACATTACCTGTTTCAGGTATAGGTATTTCGATTTGCAACTATATTTATCTAAGATTTCTATCTAACAATGATGCAAGTTGAATAAAATATTTTTGCCATAGAAAGAGCTATGGAGTAAATATTTCCTAAATATTCTGTATTGCTCTTTCTCCTGAGGAATCCACTGGTAGGAGGTTAATGGAAAGAACATCTTTCACTGCAGTACCTGTAGCAGTTCCCGTGTGGATAAAACAGCTGGAAATGTGATCAGGTTCTCCCAGGCTAGTTCTTCAGAGAGATGTTCTAAGCAACTTATTGTGAGCTTTGTCCTGGCAGGGAACCAGGTGCCACAACTGCATTCCCAAGATTTACACCTCATTGTATGTTAAGCCTCTGGAGGTGGCAGGTGATATAATGCTCATTCATAATCCCTTCTGCTTTCTATGTTCATGATAAATTGCTGAAAGTGTCACCAATAAACTTTGAAAAATAGAAGGTATCAGTTATATACAAAATATTTTAAAGTGACAAGCCCATGTTGTGATGATTGAGGGACTGGAGCATCTCCCTTATGAGGCAAGGTTGAGAGAGCTGGGACCCTTTAGCCTGGAGAAGAGAAGGCTGAGGGGAGACCTTATTTTGGCATTTAAAGGGTGGGTTGAAGGAGGATGGAGCCAGACTCTTTTCAGTGGTTCCCAGTGACAGGACAAGGGGCAAAGGGCACAAGCTGGAACATAGGAAGTCCCGTTCAAACACACGGAAAGACTTCTTTACGGTTCGGGTGACAGAGCACTGGAACAGGCTGCCCAGGGAGGTGGTGGAGTCCCCTTCCCTGGAGATTTTCAAGACCTGCCTGGATGCAGTCCTGAGTAATGTCCTCTAGGCAATCCTGTTTTAGCAGGAGAGTTGGACTAGATGGTCTCTAGAGGTCCCTTCCAACTCTGGAAATTCCGTGATTCCATGATTCCGTGATGGTGGAGGAATGGAATTGTTACACCTCAAAGACTAGTGTAAAATTCGCAAACACTGTGACTAATTGCTTATGGGTATTTATTTTTTTTTTTAAAGGAGAATAAGAAAGCAAGTGGACAGCAAGCAAGTGAAAGTGTCTGCCAATAACAATCCCCCTTCCGTTCCAGCCACACGTTGGATTTTGCTAGAACCTCCCCTCTCCAAACAGATAGGCAGATTGAAAGGATCAAAGAGCTAGGCAGTCTTTGGAAGGGCATGTAGCAGTTTATATCCCTTGATGGGCCAAGAGAAGACCATCAAGAAAAAGGACTCACCTTATATACAATTAATTGCCACTTCTAAATGTACAAACCAGACTAAAATGGCTGCATAGAGATGATCATTGCAGTAAGAATAGAATGTTCTGAAAGACCAACACAGCTGGGTTCTTCCATTGTGTGGGAAAGCAGCTCAAATGCCTAAAGAAAACCTTGGAAAATACATTCCTCCAGAGTACATATTCCAGATCAGAAAGTTTAATGTAGCCCAGATAGACTGCAAGTGCAAAGCATATAAGCAAGCATGTAGTCAGTTTTGGAAAGCAGAAAACCACTATGGTGAAGTCTTTATGTGACAGTCCAGATTTAACTCAAAACAGATTTTAGATTTTGTGAATCAGATTAGCATGCATATACTGTAACAAATATCACTCTGCATTGTTTGTCTACATCATGTATATTATTGTAGGCTATAATTCCAACAGTCTTAAGTCTATGAATTGTGTTTTCAGTCAGATACACCAAATGTTCTTCAGCAACTTTGGAGTTTAGCACCATAGCAATAAGGGTATAAGGCTCAACAGATCCTCAGCCTTTGGTAACATCCCATCATATAAATCACAAAATCTAGAAGCACAGAATTGTGATAGGTAGCATTCACTGGGAAGCACAAAAAGTCTCACAGATCACTGGGTCATCTCTGCTTCCTCTATAACCTATTTATTATGCTGATCCTAAAACATACATGATATGCAACAGAGGCATTGTTTGTTCGTGTTAGCTCATGCTTTGCGCATTGCCTTCTAATTAGGCAGAACACTAAAGCTGATGGCTCAGTTTTTGTACATTCACACCCTGAATCTTCAGCAGACAACATACTGCTACTTTTATGCTCCGAGTACAGCTATCACATAAGGATATTGACAGGCTATTGAGATAGGAGGTTTAGCAGCAATAATTTCAATAAAATGGAAGAAAAAGTAAAACATACATTATCACGATCTGGTCCTAGAAGACACTGAGGAAATGCATTAGACACACATCAGCTATTTTAATTACCATTTTTAAAGCTTCACTAGTTCTTTTATCTTTTTTGCTTAATAAGCTTTTATAGCAGTTTTGTATTATCTCCAAATTAAATTTTTATTCTCTACCTTTTTTGTAGAAGCTGTGAAGTAACTCAAATATTTTGTTTCCAATATACAACTGTTTAAAAAAAAATTCTTACAGTTTCTACTTACCATGATATTTTTTGTCTGAATAGCTAATAAGGGAGGAGAACTTCTTCCACAAGACCAGTATTTCTCATTTATTTATATTCATCTCTTCAATGCAAATAAAAATAGGTTGATACTCCAAATTCCTCAGGAATTCAGAGAACTTAAAAGCTAATACCTTGAGAAGAGGTCAGGATACTGTAATATCCAAATATTCCTAATATTCATCTGAAATTACATGAATCATTCTATGCCTGGTAAAATTCTCCACAGTGTTTGTATTTCATATGCTTTTCCCAATACCTACTCAACAACAAAGGTGGGGCCTTGCAGTGTAAATTTTTTTTCAAGTATGCTGCTGTTTAAATGGGAAGGCATGCTTCAAAGAATTTTAAAACATTGAAAGGTTACGTGAGAATGCTAATGAAGAACATGCATTTTGAAGCAGACTTCTGTTTCAGGGTTAGATAATGAGAAATTCCTAGTTTCTGGTGCTGTTACATTGCATGATAGGCCACAAGTAAATTTGTAAGCCCACAGTAACATCACCTCTTTCAAAGACATTACTCGAGATTTATCCAGTGTCATTGTGATCAACAATAAGATTTTAGCATGTTCCCAAAGGACTGAAAGTGCTCTGAATGTCTTCAAGTAAAGCCAGAAAGAAACATTACCCATAATTAAATAGTTTAGAGAGCAGTTTCACTGAGGTGTAAGCTCATGTGTCTTCTGCCCAGCATAACAAGGGAGAAATACCTAGTAGAAAACAAATACTACTGTCATGGAAGTAGAAGTCACTTTAATAGAGTCGGGTTTATTACATTGTTTTCATCTCATAATTGTTGGTGGGGCTTTGTAAAAATATAGTCTCCCTTGCCAAAGTTATTTTCTGATAATTTTCTTGTTATTATTTTATAGTTTTTTTTAAAGCATATGGAAAAAGCTAAAACAATCCCACTTACATATCATAAACACAGCCACAATGCGTACCATATATGGACTTAAAACTATAAAAGCATTAAAATAAAATAATGTAAAATCTGCCAGGTTTTTAGGCTACAAGAAGGCATACAAATATCTTTACTGCTTACCTACCCTACCACTTAGATACTGACAACTATGTTTTGAGCATTCACAAACATGGTAAGCATCTAGGATGTTGTCCCACATAAAATTGTTTGAGCTTCACAGGCAATGTGTTCTTCCTATCCTGATATGCAATGAAGATCCCACACCATTAAATGTACTACTATCTGATACTTAATATGTTTTGGTTTCACTGCGTAGTAAAGGACCATTGGTACTTTGATTTAAAACACATATACATGTGAAGGGCTTGCCTGTCTTCTGCCTATTAATGCAGAAGTAAGAGACTTGGCCAAGAAATAAGAGACTTTAATAACTGGTCTGATATGAGTCAGATTTCCCTATTTCCCAGTGATCCATGTGGAAGTTACAATCCAGATATCACATTTGGAGGTGATTATAGACTGTATTATGGGCCTATGAAAAAACTCACAAGAGCAAAGTTTACTGTGAATCCTATGGTAAAGGCAACCAGGTTGCTCCTGTCCCTCCTTCCATGACTCTTTTGTTCTACATTAGGAAGTTTTTGTATAAAAGACAGAAATATTCAGAAGTAAAGCAGGACTGAAAACATGCATCAGGCTTTGTTCAGGGTAGCTTCACAATAGTGGTAGAAATGCCGGTGTCTGCTTCAAATTTCTTCGGCACTTTTTGTTTCCATCTTCATTCATCTCCTACGCGAAGTCTGTGAATTGGACAGAGATGTTTCAGTAGCACCCACCCACATCATTAAAATAAAGGCACAATAGCCATAAATAATAAAGGCTACAGCATGCTATTTTAGTTCCCCAAATACTACACTTTATTCCTGTATAATCAGCAGTTTTATGGATAACACCACAAGCAATGCTGTCATACTGAAAAACAACATATTCTGAGAGCTTAGAGCAGAAGAGAGCAGGACTGATTTGTGGGTGCAAACTGCACTGATCAGGCTTTCCACTAAGTCCCACTGACTTCATTGTCCTCTTTTCTATTTCTACAATGCATATGATTTTCATTTTTCTAGTTCAAAGGATATCTCAACACAACCCCTGTCCCTGAGTTTGATGTTCAGGACAATTTCATGGTCTGCCTCAAAAACAAAATCGTGTTCCAGAAATGTAAAGTACAACATTCAACCAAATATACTGGAATCCATGCCAAGATAGATTTTGTGTCCACAAATTTTAGGTCTTTGTCCACTGTGGCAATAGTGAAAAACTCATGTTTAAACAGTTATTTCTCCAACATGGTCAGAATAAAATATAGTGCAATCCATCCAAGGAGTACTTCTATTCTTTGTTCCATTTTTTCCTAAAGGCAAACAGAATAAGTACGGCCTAAGACTATTTTAGTCTCCCTTGATTATCACTACCTGGTATCGCTGTAGTCAGAAACACAAAGCTTTAAAACCATAAACCAGAGGAGCAACAGTGGAGGGACGTTGGCTTTAAAAGGCCATTATAAAGAACTGTAATTATTTGGTGTCTTTAAATCTTTTTTACTATCTTTCTCTTAGATGAAAGCTTTTAAAACACAGTTCTCTGGAAAATGAATATTCATGTAATTGAAATAACAGCCAGAACTACCAGGAATGAATCCTGTATGTTATCTTTTTCATTTTGATTTCTTAAAATCAAAATGTAGCAGATTGTCAAAGTCAAGCAACACATGTGCTAACTTTTCCATTTAATTGGATCTTTCTTGCAATGAATAGAGCTGTCTGCAAGGCCTTTTTTTTGTGCATTGAGAAATGCAAACAGACAGCAACAATAATGATGGTTTTTCAGTAAAAACAATAACCCAAATAACAAGATGAAGCAATTTGCTAATGTTGAAACTGCCATTGTTTCCAAAATGGTACTTCTTTTTCTGTTTTGAATCTTCTGCTTACTGTCACTTTGTTGATATTATCGTATAAACAATAATACATAGAATGCAGAAATCAGAACAAATTATCAAACAATCCTAACATGATCTGGAATTGCTTGTGAGAAATGTCTTTTAGTTTCTTCCAGAGTTTCATTGTGTAAGAAACGTTTTCTATTTTGAAACCAGAAGTGCCAGCTATACTCCAGGATTCTTAGTTTTCCTCTGAACTGAGGAATTCACTTCCTATAGATAAATAGGTATAGATATATATCAATGTGTGGACTTCTCAACTTCTTTCTTTCCTGGTGTTTGAGATTCTACCTGCTGAGTCATCTAGGAAGGATTGGAGGGAGGCAGGCTTAGTGACAAGTGGAGACACTGTAGTACGCTAGGGTAATAACTTCCAGCAAAGTTCCTTTAAATCTGGGGTATTGTTACCCTTGGCTGACATACAGTGCCATGAAATCTTTCCAATTTTATGATTTTGTTGTCAAGACACAGTCGGTCAGTAACCCCCGCCGCAGCAAGGCTGGAATGATGAGGTGGGAATGGAAACCAAGGAAGTCTATAGTATACCCAAGTGGCAGACTTTTCTCCACCTGAGTACAGAGTTACCTTGAAACCTGCAGCAACTTTGATGTTGCAGTACACTTCTTGCGGAGCTAGACTGTAAGACTCGGCACATTGGAGCCACATAGATCTGCAGACCCCCTTAGAAGGTATCTGGCAGCAGCAGAGCTCTCCCAGGAGGTGAAACAGATGTCTTCAAGTGCAGTGCAAAGAGAGAGGATAGTGTGGTCCCCTCTACCTGCACCTTTAAATGTGGGAATGCTAAGTTGTGTGGTAAAAGCTCATCTGCACACACACAGAGGAGCACAGAGAGATACCAGCAGGTGTGGAAGCCCAATAACACCCTGCTTTGCCCACTTCAGGCCCACCACAGCACTCATCAGCCCATCAAATGCCCATTTTCGCAAGCCCCAAAGAACCCAGAGACACAAACAGAAATGGGGACCCAAGGAAAGTACTCAGAAGTGACACCCTGTTTTGACACCCCCCCAAAGCTGTCCCGAGAGACCCCCAGCTGCACTGTCCAGGCATGAAACCTTTCAATATGAGTCAACTCCAGAGCACCTTTCAGAATGAATGATCACTGCCTAAGGGAAATGAGACACTTTATGGCATGCAGAGGAAGAGCATTTTGGGACAAGACTACATATGGGATGTGTAGGGCAGAAAACACAGGGAGGGAAAGGGGTGGATTTAAGTGATTTAAGAGGAACAAGGGTAGGAAAATAGAGGAATAAGGTGATAAAAAGGGTCAGCTGTGTGTAAATAGCTTGCTGATCAGCACACTTGTCTATACATGCCATGTCCCTGAATAATGTAGTCAGCCCCATCTTCTCCAAGTGTAAAAATAAAACATGGAGCTGCGGCACCTTCAGCTCTCTTGGGCTGTCAGATCTGGCATGACATATTTTCCTCCTAACAGGACCAACTACAGTGATATACATCAGATTGAAAGCATATACATCAGGCTCACTTTCCTGGGGGTGGAACACAGTATCTTGTGGGCAGCTTACACAAAAGCTGAGATTTGGAACTGTGAGCACAGAAATTATTTCTGCTTTCACCCATGCTGAGGAACAACATGGAGCATACCTTCTGGCAAAAAATGGAGAACTGCGCTAAGAAACCTACTCAATCACAAACATTTACATGCTGAAAGATCAAAGGTTCAAAAAAAGCTTCAAAACAAGACTAAAGAATTTACAATATTTGACAAACCTAGGAAATTATAGAGGATAACCTAAATGTATATTTTTCTCTAAAATGGAGGAGAGAGGATTGTACTGGTCTTGTGACTTACTCTGTGTCTTAGACAGCAAATGCTGTTCCTGTAATTCATCTCTTCCATCCACCACCTTGTGTAAACAGGTGTCTCCTCTTCGCAGAGATAACCAAAACGGTTAACTGGTTGGCCCTCTCAGCCACATACCTTTTGGTAAACTGTACTTTATGGATTGAACACATATTTTGCAAAGAAAATGCAAGACCAAACGAACAATTTCTAGCGCCTTCCCTAAACTCCCACTGTATTTCCAGGAGAGACAGTTGTTATTCCACAGTATACCAGCAAGAGATCAGAACAGCTCACTTTCTGCAGCATAAAGAAACAAGGAATATACCCCAGAAGATTACACATAGCAAGAGGAAATTACAATACCTGGGCTCATCTAACAGATCACTGCTGCTGGAAACTGTGTAAGATTTGTTTAATACATGTAGTGTAATTTTATCCCTGATGGAATACGTATGCAGCAGCAATAAAGCTCATTAAATGTCCTCAGTTAAATCATTGTATCCAAATTTATAACAGAAATGTGAGTCAGGGTGAATGGCATTTCTTATAATCCATAGCTTGGGTTTGTTTAACTTTGTTCTAATACTTAAAAGAGACTAGCTCTATCAAATTCAGCAGAGTTTTCAGGCACAGGAAAGACTGATACTTTTTTTTTTTTTAATGTTAAAATTTTATAGTTTCCTTTCATGCGCAAAAGTAGTTTACTGACTTGATCTTAATCTTAATGCAGTACCTTTATGGGTTGCAGACCAAGCTGTGAAGCACATTTCAGTAGTTTTCATCATTTTGCTCATTTTGCTTGTTACTGAACACATAAGGATACATACAAAAACAACAACAAAATGCTCAGAGCACTTAGCATTACTGCCTACTACTACTTAATTTTATGCAGCACAAAGCTCTTCATATTAGGTATGCTTATTGTGGATTTTGCAAACTCAGTAGGCCACAATGTTGTTCCAGAACTGAGCTTTGTGGTAATATAAATGTTAATAAGGTAGTTGTTATATTCTTGGGGATATTCTACTTTTTGTTCTTCTTCCCTAGTTATACCTATTTCATTGAGATCAATATGACGACACAAAGACAGATAACTTTTAAGTGTACACATCCATTACATCATACTGATTTGGAGGGTACCACAAACATCGATAATACCTAATAGACCAATCATTTTCCTCATTCCGTGTCCTTTTGTAATTCCTTACATTCATGACAAGAATGGCTCAGATGCAGATAACCAAAATTCTTTAGTTTTAGCATTTCGTGTTATTAGAAGCCCCTGAAGGCCCCAAGGCCACCAAATAGGAAACACTAGGCTGGGAGATTTAGAAGGAATTTAGGCTACGTAACTCAGACGCAAATTTATTTGGTCTCATGTCTGCTGTTATTTAAATCTTTTGGTTGCCATTTTAGGGGACTTTGAGGGTTTGTTTCATTTTGGATTTTTGATAACTTGTGTCCTTTTCCTCACCTTTTCCCTCTTGCAAATTAACTACAGTGCCTTTCCAGCCTCCAGGGATCTCTTTATACTTTTGCTATCTACCTTACATGCAGTACTTGACCAGGTACTTCTCAGTGCCTTCCCAGTTCCTGCTGTAGATATTCTCTTCAAACAATGGTAATTTTCGTTGCCTGGAGATGTGCTCCACTTACATTGCAATAGAATACACCAATGTATGTATGTACTACATCATTTTTCCAAAGCCAATCACCTGGTGTCTCATTTAAACATCATTTTATGCTTTGAGATCCTAAAGGTTTCAAATCAGAAACATGTGTTCAGATAACGGAGACACTACAAATAAGCAACATCTTTTTATTTATCTAAATTTATCATTCTCGATCTTACACTTGTTTTATTGATGATAGTATGCACTAAATCCACACTTACTAAAAGTTTTTTTCATGACATCCACCATCTTCATGCCTTTTAGAGGCCTCCATGTTTCTAACAGGTACAAATGAGTCTGTTTAAGCTCAAAAAGAAGAGTTGTTTAGTTTTGGAACCAAAGACTGTGAGCTTAATTCCACTGTTATATGAACCGTCAACAGTACATATGGCACAGGTTAGATGATAACTTTCAAATCTTCATTTTCTTATAAACCTTTTAGATGACAAGCAAATGGATCTGGAAGTTATTTAAAACCTCAGATAAAAAAAAAACTAAACACATTTTATAAATAACTTGTTCAGTCAAGGTGCAAAATATCAGAGAAAGGGACCTAAAAATATTAAGAGCATATGGTAAAAATAATAGTAAATTGAGAACAACAGCAACTTGAATTTGGAAGCCACATTAAATGTCTTACAAGTGGAACAAATCACCTAATATCTGTAAATCTTTATTGTAGCCTGTAAATAAAGGTAGCTATGTATTTTTTGTTTGTTCTACTGAAAATTGACTATATATTTCTGTGCATACATCTTGAAATCCTAGTGAATTAACTAATATAACTAAAATGGAACAATACTGTCTCTTAATCTTGAAATTAAATCGATATTTAAATATATGAATAACAACCTGGAATGAATCAACTAATTCCGTCCCTGGAAATCCATAGGTATGATGTTATCTAACTTAGTATGAGCCCTCTGAAACGGTAACCCCAGATATCAGAAGGACAGAGCTTGACATCAATATAAGGCTTCAACTGCACAATTTTAGAGTACTATTTTTAAAGCAGGTACAGCTAAATCTTATCCTGCCTAAATGTTCTCTTGGGAAATGGAATGTCTTGCAACTATCACTATTCCTTTTTATGGTGAACTAGTTTTATGTATGTGCTTGAAACCAATGGTGAACAATGACTAAGTTAGTAATTTCTAGAAATATATTAATGGATGCACTAATATTTTAAGAGAATTTCAATTATACGATAAAATTATGGACAGTAGTAATAAGCAAACAAAAAGTTATGAAGAATAAAGAAAAAATCATTCTTTAGTTTGCATGGTATCTTATTATGCATTTAGGAACAAGCATAGACTTGTCAGAGCTAGTCTGACGTTCAAAGCAGAATAAAAAATAGAGCATGTCACTGAAAGACTCTGCCCCAAAGCAATAAGCAGGGATCAGAAGTTCCCTGCCTCTGCAATGAGCAGGCATCAAAAGCCGCTATTCAGATACCACGTGGCATCACTTTTAGTTAGTATCTCCAACCATGCTTTTCCTTTGGACCCTTGGGTCTGGGGTTGGTAGAATATTAAGAATTTCTCACTTTTTTCTCCCTTTTAGGCTGACAGGACAGCAAAGGCTTCCATTATGATGTAAATGCTGAAGGAAGACACATCTTTTTGGTATTTATGAACACCTAACTTCACAGCTGAGACACCAAGTTTTTTCTTCCTTGGGTACTTCTGCAGAATTCTTTCAATTTTTTTCTCTGATAACATGAATAGGGTAAGAGTTGGATCTTAAATCATACAGACATAGCCTAAAGATCACTTATTTCCACTGTTTGTTCTGATTAGTTCTTGTTTCTATCAGCAAACACTGTGTTTCAAAGATGTTACGAACATCTGGAAAGGAGATATCCTCACAGGTACCAGATTAATATCCCTTTCCTCTTCCTGATGCTTAACCTGCTTAATTTCCTTTCTTGTTCTTTGTATGTTCAGTGACCAAATGACTAATATTTTCACCCACCCACCCGTCTTAAACTTCTCATATTTTCACTTACATTTCCATTACCAAAATTTAAAAGTAATCATGACCCTTCTCGGTTACTTTGAGGAATCAGAAGTAATTTTCTTTATTTGATCAGATAAAAGTAGTTATTGGCAACATGTTTCACTCATATTAATATGTATTTCTTAGGTATCAATTAAGCAATAACTTAGGAAACAGTTTTCATGGTTTAATTTTACACACAGAAAGCCCTGCTCATGTAAACCAGCATAGCTATAGTAACACAGCTTGTAAAATAAGATCCAAAATATCTTCTTTAGATGAGGTATATTTGATTTTGCAACACTGAGTATATGTGAAAATAATAATAGCGGCTATTTTTAGGAGATTTTTCCTTAACTAGTTGTTATAGTGCTTCTATTCTACTTTTTGTCCAAATAACAGTTTTATTTCATAGTTTTAATCAATATTTCCCAGTGTAGAACATGTGTATTTTACCTCTACCAAGACTAGATCATAAACTGGAGAAACTTTCCTTCATTCTTGTTATTCTTTAGTCAGCGCAAAATATACATTTTTATTTCATGAGGAGACACAGTGTTTTCTTTGCTGGACCTACAGCTACTGATTTGATTAAGTTTTTACCCTGAAAGATATACTGTTTTAAAATAACATTTCATCTTCTTTTCAAAGCAAGACCAGCTGTCATTTATTTTTACCTTCTAAATTTAGGAAACAACACCAAGCTCTATGGGAAAAAAATCAAAAAGTACCGAATTATTTTTTTTAAATATGCTGAAGAATTCTCAATTAGCCAAATTTCTTTAACCAGTTTTACAGTAAGACCTAAGATCACTCCTACTGAGCAGCCAAATTGCCAGGACCTTTGGGCATCTTTACACATGCTGATATGAACCCTACAGAAGTTCTATTGCTGCTAGAGTACAGCACATTTTGAAAGTTTTCTCAAGCCCCACAGACTTAAATAAGAACAATTTTCATAAGCTCAAGACAAAAAAAAAACCCTGTTCTCTCACTCTAAGATAAGATGTGTTTTGAATATCAGATGAAATTCCAAATGCAAACTCTTACATCACATGAAACCGCTCTTCCCTCGCACTGGTATTTCCACATCGTTCAGATAAACACTGGTTCCAGGAAGTGAAAGAAGGAGCAAGACTTTCATTTCTCCTATATATCAGTGTGGAAAGCTTTTGCAGTCTGATCTGAAACTGTTGACTTCTCCCTTTCATTATGTTTTTTTCTTCTGTTGGAGGAGAGTCAAACAGGACAGAAATGAAATGAAGTGTGTCAGTGGGAGAGTACACATGGAGGCATTAACTTCAGCTGGGGTAAATCATCCTTTTTTTCAGCAAAGCTCACAGAGCTCTGGGAACATACCCAGGCTGAAGGACTACTCTGTGTTGAGTAAAAATGCCAGAAAGAAGTGGCTACTTAACTAACAAGGGACATGCTTGCTAAAATTAGAATAATTGCCCTAGTAATGATTAACAGTGCTGTAGACAATGCACAGCTAATGAAGTATCTGCTGTCTAGCAGCCAATATCATAAAAGGCTTCCTTTTTCATCTCAGTCTACACATCAGGGGCTTCTACACCCTTGAGGAAGAAAGGAAGATAAAACTTACAGGGAAAAAAATGGGATTAATGAACTGAGAACACATAACACATAGAGTAATAAAATGACATTGCTTTGTAAATAACTAAAAATCCTGCAGGAAATATCATATGCAATTCAGTTAAGTTTTACACATATATATGTTTGTTTAATGTATACACATTTTGCTTCAAAAGTTTAGTCTTTATATGTATATATCTATGTATGTATGTATGTGTTCTAAACCTACAAAACAAGATAGGTGCAAGTGCACATTCACAATTAGTAAAGCAAGAAACTAATTCCATGTTGGTTGGGAATTAGCAAAATTAAGAGCTTCTGGGCTCAAAATAGAAAAGTATTTAAAGACTCTCTTGTGTTGTAGAGAAGCTGATCTGAAACAGAGTAACATCAGCAAGAAGAAAACAGTTTCCTGGTATGTCTGTTTCCTGAAGTTAAAAAACATTTAACTTGTTAGTTATCTTGTGTGTACTGTCAGGGAGTCCTGTGACTCCCTAGCAGATGGGTAGGAGAAAAAGCAGAAAAGCAGACCTCAGAAACTCAGTGAAAGAATCATGGACAAAAAGAGTGAAGAAACATTACGCCATCAAAGCACAGAGACTCCACTCAGTTCCATCTTCATTTGCCATTGTAAGGGCAAAGAAATAAAACTCTGCACTTCCAGGGAGTGGACATCTTCCAGTTACCCAGGACCTCCCCTTTTTCCTTGGGATATCAACTTTTTAGAGGCCTGTCAAGTAAGGTTTTATCCTACTCCAGTTTAACTCTCTTTCGGGAGGTATCTATACTCTCCATATCTGAAGTTAAACTCTGAGGCAACCATGCCAGGGGGTTGTAGCGTAACATATTTGCTGCTTAGACAGGCGTTAGTCCTTATCACATTCAATATTTAAAAGTGTGTTATTTCTAGATTTTGAGGGCCTGTAAATTTGCAGAAATGGAACAATCTCACTTTAAAAGTTAACAACCTTGGTTAAAGGTCATTGTAGAAGTCTGTTACAGTACTAAATTCATGCATGTACAACCAAAAGCTGAGCTGACAAAGTATAAATAGGAAATCTTGCCACTGAAAACAGAAAGATCTTTGGAGTGAAAAGTAAATGCTACTGGTTTTAAGTTTTTATTTGTACTGTCTGTTTTTGAATATATTTGCTGCCTATCCATGTGTCAATAAAATGCAAAAGCTGGTGAACAAAGAAGGATTATATGCAATTTTTTAAACGTTTCTGAAGCTTTGTTTCATTGTTTTTGATACAAGGTGAGGTCAAGGTGGTGATGACCTCTTTCTGTTTTGCTGCAAATGTGTTAAAAGGCTTTAGAGACTTCAGAGAGCGTCTGTAGAAAGGTTTTTAGCACCGTGAGGGTGAACATACTTCCTTTCTCACATATGCAGTTTGCAATGCTGCCGTTCATCTGAAGAAAGGTCCTTTCTTTCCATCTCCATCTGTTTCAACTTATGCACAGACAAAATTCACAGCAAGTCTGAAGGAAAGGGAAGAGCGTCCATTTTATATTGCTACTTCTTCATTCCGTTGTTGTGTGATACAGGCCCTGCTGTATTTTTTTACCTTCCTTTGGCCTCTTAGAAACTCCATTTCTTGTGACATTATAATCAAGCATGTTCAATCTTAGTCAAGAAATACACATTTCCCACAGGCGAAGATGTTTAAAGTGTCTGGAACTGTATATTACCAATCTCCAGACAGGCCATGGTAGGAATCTGTGATTAGACAGGGATCATTTAAAGCATTTTCTTAGATGTGTGACATAGCTGCCGTGTTCCCGGTTAAATATCTAAGGTGCCGAACAGCCTCCCAGTTATGCACTGTTCTAGATTATAGCAGTGCAATATGGATCAATATACACTAGTTATTGAGGTGTGTAGTCTAATGCACCTTGGCATGCTTGTTACCTGCTTTATTCTTTACAGCGAATGGGATAACATTAATAATTTGTGTTGAAAGAAGAGCATTTCTGAGTGGGCCTTTTTCCACTTCTGCTGTCAGTGTCCTGATAGCCACTTGGCTCATTGTTTGACTGACAGACATTTTCCCTTTGGACGGTCTAGCAGTGAGCTGCAGGATCCCTCGTCTTCCCAAATAGATTGTTCCCTTTGATCATACTTCAGCTTGTTCCTTACATCGCAATGTTCATTACAGCTCCTCAGCAGAAGTTAAATGATCCCAAGTCAAACCTGTGCAAAACAGCTAAAAGCAGGTTGCCAGTAGGAACAGACGTCAAGATTAGCTGGTACTCCCACAGAGAAATCTCAGCTGAATACTTGGCTGAGAAAGCAATATACCTGGTTGCAAAGCTAAACTAGTCATAAAAAAGTAAAGGAGAAAAATGATATCTTTACATTTCAGACAGAAGTGGATGTTTAATACATCACTATCATCTGCTAAAAATGACTGTTTAAGTCTTACATTTTTATGTTACCATAACTTCTCTACCATTTGTTACTATAACTTCTCTACCATTGTAGCCACTGAGTAAAACTGGGCTGAAGAACGATTTATTCTTTTTTATATAGTCTTTATTAAAGAAAGAAAAAGATAAAACCTGAAAACTTTAATTTTCCCCTCTAAACCATAATTCATTGCCAGGAAGATTTATTGAAAGAAAAATCAAACATGTAAAAATTAAAATAAGTTAACAGAAAGAAAGAAAGAAAAAAGAGAGAAAGAGAGAAAGAGAAGAAAGGAAGAAAGGAAGAAAGGAAGAAAGGAAGAAAGGAAGAGAGAAAGAGAGAAAGAGAGAGAGAAAGAGAGAAAGAGAGAAAGAGAGAAAGAGAGAAAGAGAGAAAGAGAAAGAAAGAGAGAAAGAAAGAAAGAGAGAAAGAGAGAAAGAGAGAAAGAGAGAAAGAGAGAAAGAAAGAAAGAAAGAAAGAAAGAAAGAAAGAAAGAAAGAGAAAGAAAGAAAGAAAGAAAGAAAGAAAGAAAGAAAGAAAGAAAGAAAGAAAGAAAGAGAGAAGGAAAGAAAGAAAGAAAGGAAAAAGAAAGGAAGGAAGGAGAGATTTGTAAGGGAAAGAAGCACAAGAATTTTACATAAACAATTAGGAAATAAAAAAATAAATACATAATCACAGACTGTCCTTGTATGACATCACCTGCATGTTTAACTAAACACGTGTCAATTATAGATTCTTTAAATAGGTGATCAGTTTAACAAAGAGCTTGTAGATGAGAAAATTTTTCTATGTGTATTGGCAGAATACAGTTTTTCGAGTCATGGCGTTCTCTGGATAACAATAATAACAAAACAAAGAGCTGTCATTTTTAGAAGAATCTGGAGTTTTGCTTTGTTTTTTAGAGCTCCAACTATCATTTAAGTACAGTTTTGTTTGCAATTATCCCACAGAGACTGATTTGTTCTAACAAAGAGGCAGGCTAAGTCCAAATTGTTTACTTTGTAAATACCATTTACCTTAAACTAAGGGTAAAAAAACAGCTTTATTAGGTGAATTTTCCATTTCATTGCTTTTGCCTGAGCTATTTAAAATATCTTCCATCAAGAAGGGATTGATCTAAAAACACAACCAATGCAAGTGTAATTTTTAAAATAAAAAAGGCTTTTACAAATGTTGTAAGTAAATATTAGGATTTTGTTCTTAAATCTGCTGTATATCTATTTAAAAGCTTCTTATTGAATAAGATTTAAGCAATGTCATGAATTCAGGGACACAGCAGAGATCCAAGACAAGGTTTTTTACATCCTTAATTGACTAAACTTCAAGAAGCAGAAATAAAATCATCAGATATCAAGGACTGAACATCCAAATTAGCTGCTATTCATACAGCCCAGTCTCAGCTGAGACAGTCAGCTGCAGAGCAGCATACTTGTCTGCAAATATGAACTTGTTGTAGGCAAGTAAACTAATGAATACTGGAGTAGAAAATCAGTGACCACAGTGTCATACTTTTAAAAATTGCAATGCATTCCCTTTCAATATCACAGGACTTTTGTTTTGTTTGTTTTACCATGGCTAAGTCTGTATGTTTACTATACTTATGATTTCCCTAACAAAATCCATACATCAAGTTTTTCAGAGGCTGGGAATCAAGAAGGATTTTAAAATAATAAGCTTTCTTATTTTAAGTTTGGGGTATGGAGGGAAGCGAGAAATATTCATAGAATCATAGAATGGTTTAGGTTGGAAGGGACCTTGAAGATCATCAAGTTCCAACCCCCCTGCCATAGGCTGGGACACCTCCCAGTAGAACAGGTTGCTCAAAGCCCCATCCAACCCGGCCTTGAACGCCTTCCCTGGGCAACCTGTTCCAGTGCCTTACCACCCTCAAAGTGAAAATTTTCTTCCTAATATCTAATCTAAATCTACCTTTTTCCTGTTTGAAACCATTCCTCTTTGTCCTATAACTACATGCCCTTGTAAAAAGTCCTTCCCCAGCTTTCCTGTAGCCCCCCTTTAGGTACTGGAAGGCTGCTATAAGGTGTCCCCAGAGCCTTCTCTTCTCCAGGCTGAACAACTCCAACCCTCTCAGCCTGCCCTCATAGGAGAGGTGCTCCAGCCCTCTGATCATCTTTGTGGCCCTCCTCTGGACCCGCTCCAACTCCCATGTCCATGTCCTTCTTATGTTGGGGACTCCAGAACTGGATGCAGTACTCCAGGTGGTGTCTCACCAGAGCAGAGTAGAGGGGCAGAATCACTTCCCTTGACCTGCTGGCCACACTTCTTCTCATGCAGGCCAGGATACGGTTGCCTTTCTGGGCTGCAGTCACGTATTGCCAGCTCATGTTGAGCTTCTCATCAATCAGCACAGCCAAGTCCTTCTCTTGAGGGCTGCTCCCAATGAATTCTCTGCCCAGCCTGTATTTGTGCTTGGGATTGCCCCAGCCCACATGCAAGACCTTGCTCATGGCCTTGTTGAACTGCATGAGGTTGGCTTGGGCCCACCTCTCCAGCCTGTCCTGGTCCCTCTGGACAGCATCTCTCCCTTCCAGTGTGTCTACCTCACCACGCAGCTTGGTATCATTGGCAAACTTGCTGAAGGTACACTCGATTCCACTGTCCATGTCACCAACAAAGATGTTGAAAAACAACAGTCCCAGCACCAGCGCCTGAGGAACACCACTCATAACTGGTCTCCACTTGGACATTGAGCCGTTGACCGCAACTCTTTGAGTACGACCATTCCTTATCCACTGAGTGGTCCATCTGTTGAATCCATGTCTCTCCAATTTAGACACCAGCATATAGTGCAGGACAGGGTCAAATGCTTTGCCCAAGTCCAGGTAGATGACGTCAGTTGCTCTTCCCTTGCCCGCTACGCCTGTAAACCCTTCGTAGAAGGCCACCAAATTTGTCAGGCATGACTTGCCCTTGGTGAAGCCATGCTGGCTCTCGCCAATCACCTCCTTTTTTTCCATATGCCTTAGCAGTGTATCCAGGAGGATCTGCTCCATGATCTTGCCAGGCACAGAGATGAGACTGACTGGCCTGTAGTTCCCTGGATCTTCCCTTTTTCCCTTTTTGAAAATAGGGGTTATGTTTCCCCTTTTCCAGTCAGCAGGAACCTCATCAGACTGCCACAATTTCTCAAACATGATGGATAATGGCTTAGCAACTTTGTCTGCCAGCTACCTCAGGACTCACAGAAGTATCTCAGCATTTCCCATGGACTTGTGCACCACCAGGGTCCTCAGGTGGTCTCATACTTGATCTTCACCTACAGTGGGCAGTTCTTTGTTTTCCCAGTCTTCAAAATATTAATCTCTATGATCAAGAATTTGGAACTTGGGGGGAGAAAAGCATCCAGAGAAAATCTATTTCCAAGGCAGGGAGGGAGACAGTAGGAAGTGGGGCCGAGGGTGGGAAGAGAGGCAGAGTGTGAGGGAGACAGGATCAGAGGCAGAGGGTGTTTGAAAGAGAAAGGGAGTGAGAAATAGAGTGAGAAAGGCAGTGTGAAAGAGAGAAAAGTGGGAAAGAAAGTGGGTGAGAGGGAGAGAGGAAAAGAATGGGGGTAGATAGAGAGAAAGTGTATGTGAGGAAGGGAGAAGGGCAAGAGAAAACTCATTTTCACTTTATCTTAGTGTGACCGAGAATGGTTTCTGACATCTAATGAAAAGTAAACATAATTTCTGAAGAAAAATAAACTTTGTTTTCCTCCCATAACTTTTCCTATTTTGTTAAATTGGATTTCATCTTCATTTTTAAAAACTCTTTCCAAATTGAAACTTTTCCCCTTTTTAACTACCAGGGCCAACCAGCTGTAATCATAACCCTTATACCAATTGAAAGGTCCTGTCTAGGAAATAGGTCTGCCCTGTCAGAGGCTAATCGATTTGGACTAGAGTACTGCAAAGCTGTGATATCAGATTACTTCCAAAAACGCGTTTCTACCCGTAAGCAAGTCAGTGAGTCCAAGTGCGACAGACATGGAGCTCAATCTGCCTGCCACACCTTTTGTTGTGAAATGATGAGTTGCTATTTGGGTTCTGCTCCTTCAGGTGCTGTGATCTACTAAGCACAAAACCAGTGTTTCTGTAAAACAAATGTATCTGAGGGTCATTTGGTATTAAGCTGGGATGAGAAGAATCAGCAGTTTTATTATAATTTGAACTGGAATACAGAACCAAGGAGCAAGCAAGTAAGCAAAAAAAAATATCCCCACAGACAAGCTCCGATTCCACCCCCCTTTGTCATCTCCCAAAGATTCAGTCTGCAAGAGACAGCTCATTACATGCACTGTATGCACTAAATAAAATAATCTCTTCTAGCCACTGATTAAAATGAAGACAGTGTTTTAATAGGGTGACATCAGCTGCAGCACTTCAGCTGGGCTATGGCTGCTGTCTTTGAAAGACTTTGATTTGGCTAATCACTGCCGTTTTTCTAGGATGCTAACTACAGACTCCAAGCAGAAAAAAATCATTCCTGATGGTGTCTTGCAGCACACAATGTGGAATAATATGAATGGAGGCCCAAAAAATGCAATAAACATGGAATTAAAAGCCTCTGCCAGAACCACTGGACAACCTGCAGGTGAGCAACAGAGATATGAAGGGTTATTGAGGGCTTCCTAGTGAGCTGTCACTAGCTCTGAGCAAGTGACCCTAAATTAAATGCTCGGTCAATAATTTTCATTAATGTGATTTGTATACTTTTTTCTAAAGGATTTCTCTGATCTCATTTTACAATATTTACTAGGCTGCAAGCAAAAAGACACGCAGAACACCCTGAAAATGTTAAAGGAATTATATTCTGTTTTGATCCATTCCCATGTCAGAACATCGTTAGTAAAGAACGAAAATGGGACAGTATCTCTACCAATATTCATGATCACCTTCCCTCATCTTTCTAAGATGGTGCACAGGGTATTCTGTGAAGAAGTCTTCCCAAATAAAGCTGTGCTACTGCTCTCCATGTCAGTCGATCACAATAGCTTCTGAAGTGGCCAGGATGCAAGAGACACATGATGCTCAGGCAATAAAGCTCAGTTTGCTGGTGGTAGCTTATCAGCTCAGTATTGCTTTAACTTCCTCTTCTTTATGTTACTGGCAGGGGAAAGGAAAAGGGTGTGCTGGTACAGTAGGGGCTATGACAGCATACTATCACTCAGATCTTACATCATGCTGGGTAGAACAACCTAAAGCACAAAATAAACCCCACATGGGATTAACCTTTCATCTTTTTTCTATATACTATTTCAGCCAAATTTCCAGTCAGGAGGAATGTAAATTATTGAAGAACATTACTAAGAGTTAAGTAGTTTCACTCAAGCAATAAGAAGCAACAAGTCACAATGCATTTCTGTGATTCTCACTAGAAAATATGGTTATTTTAAAAAAACTACATGAATGCCTGTGGTGTATAAACCTATTACACACTCACCTGCCAAGCACCATGTTAGCCTGAGGATATTTAATGCCATTAATGTTTAGTCTTGCGGTCCTCATTCAGGCACTTTTCAGAAGATATTAGCCCTCTCAGGTTATCAGTGCCAAGCCCTGTCCCTGGAAGTGCATCCATGTCCAAAGTAATCACACCATGCATAGAGGAATCAAGGACTTTGCTAGGATTTGCCTAGGTCTTTGCACGCAGCTACCTCTACAAAAAGTCTAGTTGTAGCTCTCTACTATGTTTGGCTGGTATCAGAAAAAAATTCAGGTGTTGGGTTTTCCACAGTGGTTCCCAGGGAGTTTCCTGCAGACAGAGTGACCACACATCACAGGATTTATTTTCTTGTGACTGACAAGTCTCTTAAGGCCACCTCAGCTCAGCTCAACTGAGTTCAAAGACTACTCTAATATTGCTGAGGGGCCGCTCCATGGCTCAGGAAACACAGAGATGGACACGTCCAACTTTGCAGTTCATCTCTTAGCAAGCAAGCTAAAGATGCCAGATCTGTAGCCATCCCATTAAATTATATATATACATTTGAAAGTTACTGCCTTCTGAAAATTTGCATAAATACTCCATGCATATTTTACAGAAAAACTGACAAAACACATTTACAGAAAAGTGGTATGAAATAGCTGAATAGTTTGGGGGAAAAAAAGTACATGCAGGCCAATTATGATCACATTCACTTAGTGATACAAGATAATGAGTCAGAAAAATTATGATATGAATGCTATCTGCTTTTCAAGGACAAAGCTTGCGGCACTACAAATGCAAAATATCATTTTAGATGAGATACCCATTAAGTAGCTTTTCATTTTTTTTTAAGATGTTCAGAATAAGAGAAGTTACAATTTCCTCGATAAATATTAAATATGTAACATATAAGGACTATATTTTTGCCTTTTGCTTGTAGGTTTGCATTTTTTCTTGAAAAACAATCAAACTCATACATCTTTCCCCCTCCATTTTCCCTTGCTTACTTATGTATAAAGTGAGTGTTTACAATCACATTTTTAATAAGACACGAACACATCCCAAATCCCCGTCTTTTTGGTATTCAGTTAAGTACAGTTTTGTTACTTTGTTCTTTAAATACTCAAGCAAATAGGGATCCTGTCAGAAGAAGCTGGTATTTTACAGCTCTTTAAAACCAAGTTTTATTTTAAGTATCACTTCAGTAAGGAGCTCCCTTTCCATTGGATTTGAAACATTTAAATATATTAGCCAATTATTTTTTTTACATAGCTTCTGCTAAAAGTCAGTTCTGTCCTAAAATCTGAAAAAAGCATATACATTAAAGAGTACATACCCAAAATACGCATAAATGGCCAGAATGTATGTTTACAATCCTGAAGTGGGGTAGCTGTGCTGCCCCAGGAATGAACTACTACAACAGGAGGGAGAGTGTTACATTCAACTGCCTGAAGATATTTTGCTCTAAATATTGCTACCATGAGCACTTCTCTATCAGCAAGCTGATATATACCTCTATTGACAAGGTCTCTGTTACATCCCTCCCAGAAGGTTGACAGGAATGCAGGACTTTAATTTAATTGTCTAAAGCTAAAAATCAAAACATTTTGCAGCCAAACCGGAACTAATTGCATTGTGCCTTCCTACTGCGTACAGATCCATACTGCTTAACAAATGGAATACATACTTCTTAGACAGCTCTAGAGATGTTTTGTTCTGCAGATGAGCACACACTGGGAAAATGACTTAATGATAGCTTAAATAAATCTGCTTGGCCATTGTAGTCTGCAGGGACTAGGACTTGGGTCAGAGAAAGACATCCAAACACTAGAAAAGAAGAGGGGTAAAAGACTATGACAAACAAGGTCTTAAAGAGACTCTCATTTGCTGTAGTAACTTGCATTACTACAAGTTACTTACTCAGTTACTGCTTGAGTAACGAAGTGGCTTGCCTCTCAGATGCATCTTAGGCACTCTTGTTAGCATGGTACAGAGACAGGCAGTTAATTTTCATGTTGTGGATCATGTTCTCAGGATGCAGCATGTCATTTTTAGGCATTTCAGTACATAAATTGCAGAGTACATAAGTGCTCAATATTTTGCCCACAATCGTGTCACATTCTCGCTATAAAAGGTCTCCCTTCAGCTAAGTGGAGTTTGACCAATGAAGAACTAAAGGATTTGGTGCTGCATTCTGTGTCCTACACCGTGACGATATTCTTATTTCTTTCCCCTATCATTGTTAAGAATAATGCCATTATCCCTTGAGTATATGGTTTCCAAATATCAACTACCTTTATATAGAAGTTTACTTCTTTTTTTTCACACAAGCAGTAAAAAAAAAAAACCCTTATATGTCTCTACATATTATCTCTGCATTTTCACATGGTAAAGTAATTCCATGTCAGCAATAGGATCCTGCTCAGTAGATGTTAATTTCATCTGATTACAGACATAGATGGAAATAAATGAGTATACAGACTTTTCTGAGATCCTTTTAGTCATCTACTGTCCCTTTGAACTAAAACTTTCATCAGCTTTGTTCTGTGAAACAACATCTGAGGACATGATCATCTGAAAGATTGTTTTGCCTATATTTTGAGCTAAATAGAGGGAGCATGCAGAAAATCAGAAAATGTTCAGTTCTGTTAGCATGTCTTGAAACTAAATGAATTAATTCTGCTAAGAGGCAGAAGACATTAGTGTAGCAATGGATTTAAGCTAATGCAATAAAATAGGTTTAGGCTCAAATATAACTTACATTCAGTGAGCTCAGAAAGGGGGCTGTGATCCCCAATGAAGTCGTTCCTCCAGTCTCTCTCTCAAATTTGGTACCCATCTATTACTGCAGTTTATTCTCTTTGTGAAGCTTTTCCACCTTACAAATTTAATTCTGTTGGGGCTGAAAGCTTTTAATTGCCGTAGAAGATCTTGTAAGATGTCAATGCTCAGCACATCACAGGCACGAAACCACAACACCCCATGTTTCTCACAGAGCTCTCAAGATGCAAGAACTCAGTAAAGCTATTTGGAAAAATATTAACTGTCATTATTCATTCTGATTTTTAAAAATGTATAATGTTAAAAAACTTTTGGCTACTGGTGATGATTTTTCTAAACAACTAAAGATTATGGTTGCCTCTATTCTAGAATGTTCAGCACAAGGGATATTTAAAAATCCATATTTTTTCATCCAGAAATGCCTCACCTATCAAATTCTGAAAAGCATAACCTCTGAAACTGTTTTATTTTGAATAATAAACTTCTGTGACTGGTCAGTTTGAGAATATTTTACTTTGAATATCTGGAGTACGCAATTTCCACGTCTCCCTGAACGTCAAAAGTTTTCTTAATATTAGTTTAGCACAAACTTTCACTTTATACAATATGAATGAAGTGGAATAGACTTTGCTAAGGCCTGTGGGATTCTTCTAAATCTCAAGGAAGTCTTGCTGTAATTGACATATTTATCTGGGGAAAATAAACGTGACCATTCACTGTTCTAGGCAAGTATACATGTGAAGTGAAGTGGTAACACTTGAAAGAAGAGAAGAAAGAAAAGAAAATATAGAACTCTATGGATTAATAAAAATGAGTGCAACTTTATGCTGGAATGAAGAGAAACAAGTTTTGTGTTATGAACATCTATCTCATTCTCAGCGAGTGTTTAACAACTTTGCTCTTTTTCTCTGCTAATAGTTTAACTCTCATAACTGCAAGAAAGAATTTGTTTTAAAAGCATGAGGTACACCAAAAAAGGGGACTGAATTGGAGAATGCCAAAAAGGTTACACTAATCTCTTACAATTGAGAGATGAGCCTGCCATCATTTCTTATTTCACATATATTTGCCAGCTAAATGGATGGCTTAATATATTGCTCTTTCACTGAACAAATCTTGTGTGCAGGCTTACATTATTTTGAATATAAGGAGCCTGAAAATTGAAAATCAATGGCCAGCTAAACCGTGCCTAATATCTCAGGAAGTCAAAAGGATTGATGAAGATTTTATTGACTTTTGAACATTAAATATTACCTTTGAAGAGATGTTCTGTCATTCCTCGGGCAACATGATAAATTTCATAGTGGCACTTTGCTAACTAGAGCTAATAGTTGAGACAGCTTGTAGAGCTTCTACTGTCCCAGGTTGCCAGGGCTCTTCTTTCAGGGATACAGTCACCTACAACTTCTCTGATTTACCTCTCTGGCTGACACATTATTGGGTACATACATCTGGAACTGCATCACAAACCAGGTCAGACACCCATCCAACCAGTGTCCTGTTAGACAATGCAGGTTTACTCCACAGCTCCAAAGCAGTAACCAGATGCTTTAAAACATTGCTCCCTAGCTTCCAGTAACTTCTGTACGATAACGCTCAAGTAATATCCTGTGCTCTGTAGTAAATCTAACTTACACCTGTGTAAGCTCACAAGGACAGACCGTTGCTTGAGGTCTTTGGGCAATTGCTTTAAGAGCAAAAGTGGCAAGAACCTGGCCACTGAAAAATAAAAGAATTGCCATTTCTTCTTCTTATGTCAGACATGATTGAAAAAAATGCAACAAAACCACTTTGTACTCTTATGTATACATATGCAATTTAAGAACAAATTGAATGAGTATGCTTCCTGAGCACTCTATAATGATGCTCAAGCCTTGTTTGTGTGTGAGAACGGCTTTAAAAATATAGTATGTGGCCCTAGCAGTTGTGATATCGCTAATTAAGAAATGCTACATCTGCTCATTTGTGGTTCCATTTTCTCTTTTTTACCCCTTCATCTTCAGCCTGCCTTTTAGCTTCAATAGTCATCTTAAAGTGGTTGTTCAATCAAAAATGGCATATTTCATGATTACAAGTGTTTTACAAAGTCAAGAGCATTTATTCTGTGCTCTCTTAACCAAAGATTAATGCAACATGAGAAATGTTGTATTAAATGTAGAAAATAATCATCAACCTCATAACATCTTTTGTCCAGAAATTTTTCCTAATACAAATATATTGGAAATTTGCCACTAAATTAAAATGCTATACTTCCTTCCCCTACACACCCCACATTGATTTCAACAAATACAGCTTTGAAAGGCATTCAGATTACTTGTTTTTCCCCTTCTAAGATGAAATTTCTGGGGAAAAAAAGGGGGAGAGAAACCACTCCACAAATGTTAGGCCAGTGGCACTTTCGAGGTGGCATTCCATAGGCTGCTGTTAAGCTCATGGCCATGCTCCCTGCCAGTCCTGTGTGTAACCATGCAGACCTGTAAAACCCTGTTGCCATTGCTAGTAACAGGCCGTACGTTTTGTACTGAGCCTGCAAGGCCTCAGGACTGAGGCTTGTCACAGGCTTGCTCTGTCTGAGTTTTCTTTACCTGTCTGCATCTTTGTTTTGCCTGGTTTAGCTGTGACAGCAATTTCTCCAACTGACAGGCTGTCTATGGCTAATTTGTTGTATTATTTTTCTTTGTATGGCACAGCAACATTTTTTATATTGATAGTAACAAGCAGTCATCCTATGTAGCATGAGATACTGTTCTGACACATCGTGTAGAGAAGTTCAGGTCTGGTACAACAGCAGAAGCTTTGCAAAGTGGAGGCACAGGATGTGGCGCAGGACAGTGGATGAGGATGAGGGACAGGCTTGGCGCTGGAGACCCTACAGCAATAAACAACTCACCAGTAGTCAGTTAACAGATGCAGACTTGTAGCTGGAAATAAAATCTGATTTTAGGTACCAAAGAAATGGTGTGCAACGCACACAAAGGCAACTAAAGTATGGATATAGTAAATTTGGGTGTGATATAGAGGTGCAGAGTAATGAAGAAAAAGCAAGACATAAAGATGTGTTAGCAAATATACAAATGATGCCAAGTGGATCCTAGAGTGAGAAAGAAATGACCAACATGAACACCACATTCCTCCTAGCAAAGGACACTGGATGCTGACAACTCCCCATAACTCACCATGAACCATGAGAACAACCACATTGACATTAGGACCAAAAGGAGCAGAGGAAGGATGAGCATAACATCAGAAAAAAAAAAACATCAAAAACCAAACAAACAAACAAACAAAACAAAACCCAAAAAACCCCACCCCAGAAACTAAGTATGTGTATTACAATTTAAATTGTATTGTTACTATTACTAAGACCTTTTCCCCCCTGTATTCTAACTGTATTACTATTCTTTTTCTCTAATAGCTGGATCTAGACTAATGATTCTTGAATTACTTTGTCCAGATTTTGGCAATACTAATAATAAGTCCTTGGATTTATATGTAAAGTGTGTTTCCTCTTTGCCCATGAACAAGATTCTGAAAGAAACTTATGTATTGACCTGATATCTGGTGTGTGTGCCATCACATTTCTCAGCTGGATGAAAATTCAGGAAATCCAGCCAGCAGTAAAACTGTCCACAGGAGACTAGAAATGTAAGAACAATGAAATGAGAGCTACGAAGGCAAAAAAATTCTTGTGGGAACCCCAACTATCATTGCTAAGACTAAATTTTTTTATAAAATTTCCTGTTTCCTTATATACCGTGTTATTCTTTGTTTATACAGTCTATCAAGAAACATTTGAGTTAATGCTGAAAGAGACCTTCTTAGAGATGGTAAATCAAAATTATGTATGCTGTATGTTCTAGTTATGAGCACTAACATTGGTTTGCTTTCTCCTCCCACTCATGATCTGACCATAAGGTTACTGTGAACACTGAACTCGGCAATTTTTTTTCTGTGGGAGACAGAATGGAGAGCTGGTCAAACAGTCACCGCAATGTAATTCAGTGGGTTTTGTACAGCATTGGCAACCAGCCCAGCTGATAAATGGAAGATTTAACATGTTGGCATCTAAAGCAGGTCAAAGTGGACTGAAATATGCTTTAATGATCATTGCTTGGAAATTCTCTTTCCTTTTGAAATAGGTTCAAATCTCTAGCCCACTGATTCAGTTATCTTTTTTTCTTCTTTTTTTTCTCCAATGCTTATAGCCAAAAATGCCATTTCCATCAGGCAAAAGATTTTTGTCCCTGAACCCACCAATCTCAGTATTTCATAATATCCAGGATCTGTTAAAAAAGTATCTAGAGAAGGAAGACGGATTTTCCGTCACATTTATTTCCTGTCAGACTGCTACAGACATCCAAACTGTCCTCAAGAAAAATTCATTTAACTCCTTTCCACCTCAAAGCTTTTGGCAGTACTGCAGCAATGCAAAACAGCTTCAGCATCATCTCTTGTACTTCAAGTCTGCATATGAAACTTTGTGCCATAGGCAGTGAACTGTTTCAAAGAGCATGCAAGACTGAAAGTGCTTTTGGTTACCAGTTTTCTGAATTATTTCTATATTGAGGTCAATGATGCTTCATTGTTTAAAAATCATATTTCAGAAAAGACCACTAGAAAGGGAGAAGCCACCACTGTCTTATCTAAGTCTTGTGCTAGAACTTTACAGAGGCAACGACAATGGCACTTAAATTCAAAGGCATTTTTCTTTCTTAAATTTCAATTTTCCATACATCCTTGTCCAGAATCATGGGAAAATGAACTAAAATTACTGGTGCCAAACAAGCTAATTTTACATTCCCAATAAACATAAATCCATTGTCTTAATATAAGACAAAAAGTGACTCCAGGTAGATAAAGGGGCTAACAGGCATTTCCAGACAACACACGGCTCCATGATCGTAAAATAAACCTGTATTTCCTTTAGAGCCCGCCTCCTTGGTGAGGTGACCGCTAGCTGCCTCAGCTGCACTTTTCCTGCAGGAACACCTTCTCATCACTGGGGAACTGTCAGGAAATGCTGCCTGTAACTGCTGTTGCAATGAAATGACCATGGGTGCAGTCTGCAGGTGCTCCCACACAGGTCCTGCCTGTGCCAGCGAGGGTGGGCACAGTGCTGAGGGCCTACCTGTTTCTTTGGCAAACAGGGAGATCCCAAAGTTCATTCCAACTTCATAGATCCTTCTTCCGTGGACTAAAGTTATCTAAGGCATCCCTTAATCAGCCCACACAACGCTCCAACCAGAAACTTTTTACCTCGTTTAAAACAAGGAAGTTGTGGACTCATTTCTGTAAAAGAAAAAGTAGAAAAAAGTAAAAGCAAAGGCCTTGTTTCAGGCCTGAAGAGACCCTGTGCTAGTTCTTCTTTTCTCCCTACCAGATTCAGGAGGGTACTTCCTCCACAGAGGTCTTGCTTTTCCCAGCTACCTCATTTATCCATCCCTAGTTAGTATGTTAGACTACTTAACTACCCTTCTTGCTAAACTGGTATCACTTCCTTCCTGATGGAATTCATCTGGCTTCAGTTCTGGCCGCTGACTCCTTTCAGAAACTTTTTTCCACCTTTAACTCCTGGCACTTTTCCCATGTGTCTGTATATACAAGATGTTAACTCCTCTTGATTATTTCTGCATCCAGCTGGGTTTTCATACTGGTAGAAGAAAACACAAATACTCCTTTGCTTTTTCATTGTTTAGCACACACAGCATCAGAAAACAATCTAGCTGTCAGCTACCTCTAACTCCTAATTCCTGGCTTGCTGTAGGAAAGCTTTTAAGGTAAGAGGAGAGCCTGATAGTAATCAGCAATGACACAGACATGTCTGCTCCGGAACTCAGTCATTAGTTTTAATCCTAGACGTTGCTTAAGCCTAAAAGGTAGGTTTCGTTAGGGAAAAAAAAAAAAAAAAGAAAAAAAAAGAAAGGAATGTCTGACGTGGTAATATGTGTAATATCTGAATAGAACCACCACTATGGTTTGTCAGTGCCAGCTAATGCACAGAAAACAGTGTTTTTCTTGCTCTTTCATTTCAATAGATCTGTGTAACATTATGAGTTGTAACTAGCATAAGTGTTCAAGGACCAGTAAACTGAAGGTAAAACCAGAAATGTTTATAAAGCTTCTGCACTGTTGAAACTCATTTAAACAGCTTAAGATTCAAATGGCCTAAGTATCTTAAATAATGTGAATGGCTTTATTGTGTCTCTACTCTGAAGCACACTCACCCCAATCATATTTGCCAGAAGAAATGCCACTCCACTCTTCTACCACTACCGCTTGCCCCAAATCCCCTCAGACCAAAACTGACGACCAGCAGCTGCAGTCCTGTCCCTTGCCTCACAGCTGTGAGGAGGCTCATGCAGCAGAAAGAGGACATTTGCACAGCTGGCCATGCTCCTACGCACACAGCATCAGCTGCAGGGTCACACCATTAACATCAGCTTTCTACACACACACTGCCTCTCCCTCTTGTTATGTTTACAGCCCTCATAATTTGTCCATTACCTCATTATTACTGATCGCTCTCCTGGACTAAATTTCCTTTCACGTACTTATTTCTGCCAGTGGTTTCAGTCTTTATTTTAACAAAATTTCTATTCTTCAATAAAAAAAATTATGCAGATATTAGGTACTCACAACACGTGTCAAACATCACCGTCTGGTCACCTTGTTCTTGCTGAATGTACTTCCCATCCATAATCTAGTCTGGCTGCAACAAAGTGACTACAACAGTGAACACGTTCTAAATTCACTGTTTCTGGATGATAAATTTCTGCTGGAAGGGAATATTTCAATTTATCCTACATTCCACCAAAGAGAAGCTGTAAATATACAGTTGGCCCAAATAAAATTTGAAAAAAAAGTATGTTTTTAAAATATTCACACTAAATGTTTGGGGGTCTTGTTTGTGAAAGGGTACACTGAAAACTATTTTGATAAGTGCTGAGGAAAACCTAGTTTCACCAAACACAATGTATTTTCAAACAGCTAAAATTTAAACCACTTCTCTGCACGTATTTTATATGTTGTATTGTGGTATAAGCCAAGACAGTGACTTAGCTGACCCTGAGGACTTCATCTAAGTCAAGTAACAGACGTTTGTCTTCCATACTACTTGAGCATAGGAATTTGTGGGACAGTAATCCTGCCTACAGCATTATCAGAAAGTAAGATGGCCTCATACATAGGCTGATATTCTAATCACACTTACCCAATGAGTTTTTTGCTCTGCTGTCTGCATAACATAATAGACATCTGTTTTCTGCCTGGCCTTCTTTTCACTTTAGATTGTGTCTCCATCAGAAGAGAAGGAAAAGAAAAGCATTCAGGAGAGTTCTTTGCCAACTGCATCATGAGCCACTTTAACAGTGAGATCAGCCATGAGCAAGGGAAAAAATCCATAGTTCTGATATATACCTTATTAATAGGCTCAGTCTGAAGTCACATATATTATGTCTCTTTCCTGATTTACAGTGCATTCTGCGTTCAAAAGGAACAGGTTTTGCCTTTTGCAAATTACAAGTTTGCTTAAAATTTTTATCAATTAGCTTTATTGCTTCAAACGCATTGAAGTAATTTGGATGGTCAGCAATACTTCTATACTTCATAAATTAAGTAAATATATATCTGCGTGTTTTACCCATCCTACTCTGTAAAACATTTGCTATTTTCTCAAGGCAACACAAGAAGAATTGGCTTAAATTAGAACCTGTATGCTTCTCTTCAACAGCTACGGAGAACAGCGCTATCGCAAACCAGAGATTTTTTCAGAGCCAGAGTCCTGCCATACTGTGTTCTGCCAGAGGGTACTGTCACCTCCTGTGAAGTCCAAAGACTGATATAAATAACAACTGAGTCATTTTCCATAGATCTTCTACTATTTCTTTCACACTGCCTGCATGTCCAACCTTCCTTTCCAGGATTTTGACCCACAAGTAGGAAACTGCAACTGTATGGTAACTAATGATGCATCGCTCACAGTTACTGACTTCTTGCCCCCAGGTCACACAATTTTCACGTTGCTATGCTCTCCTGCCTAGCAAGGTTGGAGCTGAGGACATGGGCAGGTGACCTGGTGAGGATGGAGTGATTGCCGTGTGACAAAAGCTTGGCTGCACACAGGTGTTTTCTCAGTTTACAGTGTTTCTGCTAATTTTCTTCTTAATGTGGGTGGGTATATACAGGATATAGACCTTTTATGTTCTGTAAAAATTACCAAAGCAGCAAGCAAACAAGAACACTCTGAGGAGGAAGACACCTTCATTAAAACAGTACAGTGCTTTCGTAGTAAAAAAACCAAACCCATGATGAAGTCAGGCCACCACCTTCAAACTTTTTATTATAAATTTTAATTAACTGGGAGTATTGTTATAGCAGATTAGATCCTGTGCTTAGTGACCAAAATCCCATTTAGATGTGTACTATATAAAAACAGACTTTTGTCTTAACTCAGCTACTTCTATCTTTCTGTTGATTTTCATTACAACAGCAACTGAGCTGAACCTGAAATTTATCAATACTTTGCAGTATAATAGTTAAAAAAAGTCAAGCAATTGCTAAGAAATATACTTTATACAAACTATTTCTGTGCCAAATAATTACAAACACATATTCTAGTGCTATGTGCTACTCAAATAAGCCCACAAATAAACAGGATACAGAGATAAAAAATCTTTCCTACTTTTAGAGAACTACTAGTTCTCAAACCACACAGTTCTCTTTTTCTTATAACTGGTTTCAACAGCAAATTGGAGAAAATCCAAGTCTTCATCGTTTTTCAGCATAAGTGTTTGTCTGCAAGCCAGCTTCCAGACATATTGGTCTATTTAGCTCTAAAAATAAAGATCAGAACAAAGCCATATGTTTTTAATAGATTTTCCATTAATTGACACCCTATCCAAAATATGAAAGTAACCAATAAACAAGTGTATCTAGAGTCACTTGCTTTGTCATAGTCACCTAAAGATCTACCCAAGCCAGAAGCCATGTTAAGGCTATACAACTCTAATCTGGTCTAGTGACTCACAAGAATCTAGGCACAAAACTCTCCTGGGCTGCATGGTAACTTATAGAAAAACAAGTTACTTTCCTTATCAGGAATTCCACACTATCTTTCCAAACTTCATCATATGCTTCAGATAAGAAGCTACGAAACATGAAAGGGTGAGAATATGGACTGGATTTCTACTCATCTGCCTTTGTGTCACAACTGATACCTCCAGTGCTGGGGTTTCAAATACTACCAGTAATAGTTGAGACTGGGAACTAGGGTTTACTTTTATCGAGAAAATAAATACCTTAATTTTCTTCAGGTATTTTTCTGTCCTATATATGGCTACATTGTTCTGTCTTCACCTACATCTCACTTCAGCTTGGTTTGCTGAGGCAGTAAGGCTTATATGATGCCATTGGTTGTCTGTCAGTTCATCCTAATAACTTATCCAATGAGTCCAGCACAAGGCCATGAAGACTGAGGGACTAAAGCATCTTGCATATGAGGAAAGGATGAAAGAGCCGGGACTGTTCAACCTGGAGAAGGCTCAGGAAGGTCTCACCAATATGTATAAATCCCTGATGGCTGGGAATCATAGAATCATAAAATCGTCTATGTTGGAAGGCACCTTTAAGATTGTCAAACCCAACCATCGACCTAACACTGCCAAAACCACCACTAAACCATGTCCCTAAGCACCGTCTTTTAAATACCTCCAGGGATGGTGATTTCACCACTTCCCTGAGGAGCCTGTTCCAATGCATGGCAATCCTTTCAGTGAAGAAATTTTTCCTAATATCCAATCTAAACCTCCCCTGGAGTATCTTGAGGCCATTTCCTCTTGTCCTATCACTTGTTACTTGGCAGAAGAGACCAACACCCACCTTGCTACAACCTCCTTTCAGGTAGCTGTAGAGAGTGATAAGGTCTCCCCTCAGCCTCCTTTTCTCCAGGCTAAACACCCCCAGTTCCCTCACCCATTCTTCATAAGATTTGTGCTCTAAAGCCCTCACCAGCTTCATTGCCCTCCTCTGGACATGCTCCAGAATCTCAATGTCTTTCTTGTAGTGAGGGGCCCAAAACTGAACACAGTATTAGCAGTGCAGCCTCACCAGTGCCAAGTACAGGGGCACGATCACTTCTGTAGTCCTGCTGGCGACACTATTCCTGCTACAAGCCAGGATGCTATTGGCCTTCTTGGCTGCCTGGGCCACCTGCTGGCTCATATTCAGCCAGCTGTTGACCAATATGAAGAATGAAGAACAGGGAGCCACACTCTTTTCTTTAGTGCACACTGACGGGACAAGAGGCAACGAGCACAAATTAAAAACTGGTAATTCTATATGAACACAAGAAAATGGTGGTTTTTTTTTTACTGTGAGGGTGTTCAAATACAAGACCAGGCTGCCGAGAGAGGTTGTGGAGTCTCCACCACTGGGGGCTTTCAAAATACAACATGGTCCTGGGCAAACTGCTCTACTTGTCCCAGCCTGAGCAGTAGGATTTGGACTCAGTGATCTCCAGGGGCCCCTTCCAAGCTAAGCGTTTCTGTGATTCTGTACTAATCCTTTGATCAAATTCAGCCACATTGACTAGAAGAGTAGCTGTCTTTCTTAGACATTTTAAATTCCTAAAACGTTTTGGAAATAAGTAAGTTACAAGGAGAGGGAGAGTGAACATCACTTCTGCTGCTGCAGGAAAGACAAGTAGCACTCTGCACTCCCTCAGCAGCAACAGCCCACTCCCTAAATGGGATACAAGTTTATTAGCATGGGCATGTTACCCTTTGTATAGTTGCAAACTGGCATCATAGGCACATTTGCTTGCCTGGCTTGTGAGCTTCTCCTGCCTTTGCAAAACAGGTCCTCTGTCCCATGCTGCAACACTGGGTACTGGAGGGATGTGGGGTTATTGGAAGAAGAAGCAGCTCAGTGAGAAGACCTTGACAGACACTGGCAGTGGAAAGGTGGAAGGTGGAAAAGCAGTGATGCAGCTAGCATGGGAGGAGCTGAGGTTACTTCAGGACACAACTTTGCAAAATCAGGCTTTACACGTTATACGGCTCATAGGATGACTTGTTTGATGAACAGAGTTAGAGATATTATAGCACTGAATGCTGTTTGTGTATCACACAGCACTCTTCTATGAGCTGTAGAAGCAGAGCAGAGAGCATTACCATGATGCACTGCCCAGGCTACTCCATCCTTCTTCTAAAGGAAGCAATTCATTCACATGGAGTACCATACTACAATAGCTATTCTTCTTCCAGGCTGGTGCATTCTACATAACACTGCCTCAGGCTTCAAATAGTCTCTCTTCACACACAGATTTAGGAGTCAGCTTGCACTTGCCAGTGATTCAGGAGAAGTAAGAACAGGGAGCTTGGAGAACAAATGGACAACCCCGGAGAGGAAAGGGTGAATGCCATGCAGCTGGGGGTTCAGGAGAGGGACATTTGAAAGCATCTGCTCTTATTTTGTTACTGGTTTTTTTCTTGCTATCTTCATACTGTCATCATGTCATTAACCTTCACTTTGACTCTTGCTTTCCTGCAGTCAGATGATTATATAGGAAAACAATGTGGGTACTGGCTGCTCAGACACTGTTCTTGAATTTAACAGACCGAAAGCTGGTTTTTTTTAATGCAGCAAAGCAATAGATGGAGACAAGAATTTGAATGCTTCAGAACAGCTGCTGAGTCATGAAGGTGGGTCCGAGAAACCTGAAAGCAAAAGCAGGCAGATTTGTTTGATTTATTAGCAGCTGTCAGTCTCTGAAAGGAACAGGAGCTACTGAGAATAATATTCGTGAGGTAAAAAGGAATCAAAAGAAGTCTTAGAAACACCACCTGGACAGCACAGCTAGCTCATCAAGAAGTTGGGGTTTTTTTGTTAAGGTACTATTTGAAAAAAGGTGTGCACCAGTAAACACACAGCTTGCACCTGCCTACCTGCTACTGTCCAGGGAAATCAACCATTCCAGCCCTTCTGTATTAGTGAAACACTTTGTGAGTGTGATTTTCCTTTGTTAGGATTTCAGAAATTGACTGATTACTTAATGTGAGACAAAAAGACCAACTACAAAAAGCACACAACTCCTTAAAGTATTTGTTAGAGATATAGATTAGTATTAAGGATGATGGTGACTATTTGGAAGGATATGTACAGAGCGTATTTCCAGACCGTCAGGGCCTTGGCTGGCTCTCCATGCCCGTTCTGACACTGGAACTAATTACTTTCCCAGCTTTACATTGGTCTGGGGTTTAACTCCTGGATAGCATCCCAGTGTGTGTAGGCTTTCTTTTGGCAGAGGGATTTCCAGGGATGCCTTTGAGTGTCCATTAGAAGGGTACTATGTTTAAAGGCAGGAGTTGAACTTTAATTCAGTAGACTCATAATTGTTCTCTGTACATTATCCACACGCTAACATAATAGTAACACTCAGAGCTGTTCAACCACAGTAAAGAGAAGAAAAATACCCATTAATAATAATGACCTACAAAACAGTCTAGTCCTGAGGAGAAATACAACAGTCCCATTTAAGCTATTCTGGAAGAACTGGAAGGATTGTTTTACAAAACACAAAAATATGAGTTCATCCACAGATACATAATCAAAAATGTTACTGCTTAGGCAAAACAAACTGTTTTGATATTTATTTTTTGCTGGAGTAAATAAAGACCTGAGAAACTGAAAATTTTCTACATCGTTTTTGGAAATGTCCATATATATATAGTTTTGGCATTTGGAGTCCTATCACAGCACTTTGCCATTCCTGAATGGAAATGTTTTGTCTCATGTTTTCCTGAGCTTTATAAGAGATGTATTTTGGGCAGGGGTCTGCATTTTCCACTCTGGGATAGAAATTGAGTCTTCACACCACCTCTCAGCACAGGGAAGAGTTATGAGATGCCCCCTGGCTCTTCAACAGAGGATGCCGCTTGGTGCACCACAAGGGATGCTAGTCTGTAGAGGAGAAAGGGGACAAAACTTCCCATCTAACTCTAGACAGTAGCTTTAATAGTAACAGAGTGAAGACTGTATTTCGTCTCTGAGTCTTTTACATACAGGTAATATCTGACATGTCTATAGACCTGTTTTCCCTCAGTCTTTCAAAAGACCAAACACCATTTTATTTTAAACTCAATCTGCACTAAATATAATCATCTCCACTATTTCCACTCAAATTATGGCAATGGAAAATGAGTGGAAAAGTTAAGAATACCCAGAGTACGTATACAACAGTCTAGAGAACATGGAATGACTGTGAGGAGACAAAGAGGCTGACTTGTAATCAACAATCAACAACCTTTTAAGGGGAGATGTTTCCTGTTTGCTCTGAGACTCAGGCAATGATATCTCCTTTAGAGCAGACCCTTCTCATTCCATCTTTATCATTTTACGTTTTTCATTGCACTTCCTTTGGAATACATTTTAGTCTCCAGGAAAGAAGTATTCTTTTCTTTGAGACCACAGCTTCCCGACTGTGCTGACTATCTACCTGTGCAGTTGGCTAGCTCTGTTATCACCTGAGTGCCATAAAGGGACAACTAAGCTGGAAGCGGAAATTACACCTCCTTTGGCAGTACTCCTTTGAGAAGCAGTCTTTCATATTGTTGTTCTTGTTTCTTAAGGCTTAGAAGGAACACTTGAATGACATCAAATATCTTTAAAATTTTGCAATAAGAAAATGGTGAAAACACCTCCTTGATTCATACACTTATTTATTTAGGGACATAAAAGACAAACAAGAAGAAGAAGGCATAAACTGAATACAAAAAGGTGGGGCTCAAAAGGCCACTGTTAAAGGCTGCAGGAGAAAACACACCTGAATATTGACAGCGTAAGCAGGTCATTACAGTGCAAAAATTTTTCATGGACACAGTTACTGATCATCAATTACATGCTTATATTTTTGCTGTAGTAAGTAATCAAAAGACAGCACTTTCCCAATAAAAATGGATAGTAATTTAAAATTATCTGATTAATATTATAGAGCTATAAGCAGGATTCAGCAAAATACGGCCTCTTGTGCCTGTGCCATGAAAAAGAACACAGCTCAGCAAAATATTGACTGTCATAGCGTTTTCAAATACACACAAGCTCCAACAGTGTGTGAAGGCTGAATCTGCAACTGTAGAATAAAAATATCAAATTCATTATGGAAAAGGTTGGTTTTTATTTTCTATAGCCAGGGTGGAGTTGTGTATTTGTTTTCACAGTATAGCTGGTAAAGATTTAGAAATCTGTTATCGATCAAAACATGATACGGATTGATTTAATAGGCTTTAAAGCATAGTGTATGTTTTTTGCAGTATTGTATGTGATTTCTACAAGCTATATTTTCACTTTCTTTTAAATTCTGAAGTGTACACAGAGATTAATTCTGGCCCTCATTGGGTAAGTTTTGCTCTAATGTGAACTACTTCAAACATTTTATAATAGATTGTATCAATGGCGTATTATGAGCGGCTGCCTTCTCCAGCTGCTCCAGCCCAGGACCTCTCCTGCCCGGCTGATGGAGCCCAGCCTGGTGTCCAGGGACCCGGGGTCTCTGCCCAGGCTGAGGGATGTGGGTGACCTTTTCCCATTTGCAGGCTCAACCAGAAGTGAAGCTGACCCAGTGTCCCCGTGACACACACACGGACACACTCACAGAGGACACTGACACGGATGGTCACTCGCACGGCCACAGAGGAGGCGCTGCCCCCCACGGCACCCCATAGCGGACGGACGGGACCAGGAGGGCAGACAGCCCAGCCCCCTCCTCCTCCTGGGCTGGCAGCGGCAGAAGGTCACTGGTGCCGCACACACGGACACTCTCCAGGTTCACGAGCACACTCACATTCGCCGATCCCCCGAGCACCGGCACAGACCCTCTGCCCGCCCGGCACCCCTGCCCCGAGCCCGCGTCCCCGACTCGCCGGCTGGTCCAGCTTGAAGTTTGCTGATGGTGACACACGCACACCCCACACACACCAGGTTTGGGGAGGACACGGACACTGGCCCCTCAGCAGCCAGCACCAGGCACACATGCTGTGACCTGCAGTCTTCCTCGAGCCACCAATGCTGAGCCCCTCACTCACCTCAGTCACACCGGTGACCCCCAGCAGCTGGTTTTGGGAACATACACCATTCCCACCCCAAGGCAGGAGGTTAAAGACCCCCCACTTGCTCCTGTTGCTGGGACTGAGACACCCCCCGCCCGGCTCCAGCAGCCGACACCACGGGCCGGGGGCACCCACACCCCGGGTGCGGCTCCCGCAGCTGGCACCCACTCCTCTCTCAATGGTCCCCCAGCAGCTGGCACTGAGTCCTTGCAGCACTCACACGCACGGGATAGAGAGTGAGATCACGCAGAGGTCGTTAAGAGAAGATTTAATGGGGAGTTAGGACAGACTGCGGCAATCGGACGCAGGGCTCAGTCAGACAAGCATACTGACCCACTATGGTTCACACGCGACCGGCCCCTTTTCTGGCTATTCCTCCTCTCTTCCTCCCCTGCCCATCATTGCCTCATCAGTTTGCACAGTCCCACCGACCCCCCCTCAATATCCCGGACCCTCAGGTCTGCATCCTTATCAGTCGAAAAGTCCCGTTTGCCTGAAGTTTCTTGATAGCCGTTCAGTTAGTGTGACTGATGAGGTTAGATTCTTGTCTTTGTCTCCATTATGATTTGCCTGTCAGGTTTGTGTCTCCATACACTTTATTGCTTCCCCCTTTTCCTTAGTATCCCAGTTGACAAGGTCCTCAATCAGATAATCTTACCAGAATAAACACGCCTACACTACACATATCCTTACCAGTTAGTGCGACTGATCAGTTTTGGTTCCTCATCGCTGCCTCCCTTATCATTTGTCGGTCAGGTTTATGTCTCGTTCTTGTTTATGGCTTCCTCCTTTTCTTAATATCCCCTTTTGTGTTGAGAAAGTCCTTGACCAGACACCTTAAAGGAGCAGACACTCTGCTTCCACATATCCTTACAATTAGCACATCATTGAAAAATATTATCACAACTGTGTTACAAAGGAATACAGAACAGAATATAGCAGAAAAAATGAAAAAACCCTTCTTTATTTTACAGTTATACAAATAAAAACTAATCCCCATAGCTGTATTTGAAATAATATTAACAGTGTCAAACATGACAACCCTGACAGAACAAATATCAATACTTTAAACCACAGAAATTGTATTACGTATGCTCAGTAGCAATAGTACTGTGCAGGAATGAAGCTCTCTGTAAACGCACTTCCTTTATTTTATCTACATTTAGAACAATTGTGCTTTTCCCTACACAAAGTAACAGTGCTCTTAAAAATAAATAATGTGCAATTTCAGAGTTATATCCTGAAATATGCTAATCTAGATCCCCATCTAAATCCTGGACATGTCTCTCCCAGGAAAGTCACTGTAAAGAGTGCTCAGCACTTCGCTAGATCAAACACTAAAAAAAGGTACCGAACCCACGCCTGTTTTTCTTCAAATTGCGGTCAATTAGAGAAAAGGTGCTGACCTCAAGCACATGTTGCTTATATTGTTTAACAAAAAATGGTAGTCTTTATTACACATGAGACTGTGTAAAACAGCCAAGGTTTGAAAGGTTCAGTAGATCTTATATCTGGAGAGTTGCTCAGAGCTGTGGGAGAGAGAACTGTGCCAAAGCTGAAAACTTAACAATCAAATACATTGATCTATTATTTTTATGAAACATGAAAGACTCTTTGCCACAGAAACATTAACATGTATGTTAATAAACAATTTACAATAAATTTATCTGAATAAAATCAAGTTGTTCAATGTAAAGCTGCCATAAGATTCAGAAAAATATACACTGTCTGCTGTCTTGATGTACCTCCCAGTTCTTACTTGTAACAATCATTTAGGAACCATAGCTGGCAATTCATATGACTGATGTGAAGACAAATTTGAGGAACACTCAACTGATGGGCATTCCTCAGTTGTTCCTCACCAGTGCAGATACCATTACAATATTAGTGATCCTTCTTTTTATCCCATCTACTTCATATTAGTCATTGATAGTGTTGGATGATAAAAGTAGTAATTATAATAAAGCCTGTTTATCTGATCTGTGCTGTAGGCAGCACAGGAGGGCCAAATACATATAAACAGAAATCACCCAAGGCAGCTATGAAAGCTTGAGCTGTTGACTGCTGCTCAGTGAAGGACTGTGAGGTGAAATTTATTCAACTGTAAAGTCCCTATGCAGCAGCTAAGCCTTTGGTGCTATGGAGCCTTTGGTCACCTTCAGGGAAAAAGAGTCACACAGTAGAACTAATCTGTTGTTTGGTTTTTTTTTTATTCAGGACCCGGGGTGCCTCAACAGAAATGCACAAAGAGCCCCAGGGCAACATAGAGCCAGGAGGCGTTAGGGAAAGATAAGAAAGGGTGTCTGCAATGAGTATACTGCTACTGCTTCCCAGCAGTGAGAGGTCCAACAACCAAGGCCACATAACCTAACAGGAAAAGCTTTGGCCATGTCCCATCTCAGGTCACCCTAGAGCAACCAGTAACTGGTGGTCACAAACCACCTCAAAACAGACAATTTGTAGCACAACAAACCACACACCAGAGAGCCCCAGAAGCTTTGGGCTCCACATGGACACAGATCTTCCACAGGAGCAATAGAGTAAAATGACTTGTAATGCTTGTGAAAATCTGTACAGCCAAAGACTACAACTGCTACTTGCCTCAGAGGACGGTTTGAAACCCACCAGTCACTACATTACACCCCAGCTCAGTATAAAGCTGAGGCAGGTAAGACAGGAGATGGGTTAGTAAGGAGTTGTACGCTTTCGGTAGGGAGGCACACCTGGGTGCCAGTTTGAGGGGAGGGTGCTCTGAGAAGGATGAGTGTGGATGACAGTAGAGAGCCATGAGACTATGGCTCGTGGTACCAGAAGTGTGCAGTACTGAAGGTGGAAAGTCTGCAGGCGATGAGGTTAAGGTCCAGTTTTGAGAAGGTGTGGGCAAACTGTTGTCTTGGAAGTATGTGCTACTGTCATGTCTTGCGCCTAAGTAAGAGAAACCTTGCCCTATTATCACCCTGTTGCATCAGATTTAGTGATAAAGTAAAAATTTGGACTCCATGGCTTGTGAACTAAAGTTAATTTCACTCACAGAGAATCAAATGTGAAGTTTGCAAAACAGGCTCAGGCCAAATATTTCTTCATCTGCTGACTTCTAAAGGCAAAGGGGACTTTGTTTTCAGTTATTCAATTGCACTAATCATTTTTTTTGCTACTACCATAGGAATTAGAGTGTCTCTGTCTAATTTGCTCTCAGAGAAATAATCAACTGGTGTATTAAAATCTTCCCTCAGGCGAAAAAAAACCACCTGTCAGCTAATATTTTAGTCTACTTGATTTCCCTTTTTGTTGGAATGGCCTGACACTAGACAGAAGAAGAGAAGACATTCCCAGAAGAAAAGATAAAGCTAACCAGATGCTTCTCTGAGCTTCTGTGAGACTGGCACCTGTGAATTCTTTCTCAATGGAACTTCTGTCAATGTATATGAAATATGTTTTAAAAGGTCAACAGCAGCAAAACCCTAACAGAAAGAGCAGGAATATGTCAACCTTTCATCAAGGAAATAACCTTGTCTTACACTGCAGGTTTACACAGTGTACAAAAAATAGCCTCTGGCTTATCAACAACAAACTAAACATATTCCAGCCCGTGTTGCTGTTTAGTTCCTCGTGATGCCTTGGTTTCAGGGGTGATCATGTCAGGACCACATCCCACACCTTAATGTATAGCCGAAGTAAACTGTCCTGGGTAGGAGAGACTGGTGAATAAGGAAAGATGCTACTGTGTCTTAGATATAGCAGAATGACTTTCTATTTCCCATCAACTTTTGGCAAAACTGCAAGGCAGTGATTTAGCTACTAAATTTGCATAATCACAGACCTCTATTCATGCACAATGAAATACATGTGAACTTAAAGAGGAGAAATGGGTAATAAATGAAACCGTCAGCTCATAAAGGTTTGTGAGTGTTGTGATACATATGAAATTGCTCAAGATAGTTCAAAATTCACTAGACAGATACATCAAATGTCATATTTGGAGATGAGGACCTAACATAGAGCTGAAAACATAACAAGAAAATACCCACAGATTGTATCTACATGCCTTCTCCTTAGGCTAGCCTGACATGGAACCATGGTTTTCTTCATTTCCCTCCTCCATTAGCATTATAACATATCATATGCAGACAAGTTTTGCATCTTAGTATATGCTGTACTGACGTTCCACCCTCTTCTAACTTCCTGTAATTTCTTGTTCTCTTTTTTGAAAGGAGAAAGTGAAAGAATTCTTGGTTTCATGGATAAACAAGAATGATGCTCAGAAAAATCTGTGAGATAATGCAGCTCTGTGTGATTTCAGTCAATTACACATCAGAACATCAAGCTGATACAAAAGAGGTATATTAGAGAGACATATCATCCAACACCATGACAATTTTAAGTTTTAAAAGAACTGTTTGGTCTACAGTTCTTCTGTTTTCCATTTAATGGGCTAGGCATTTTTTTTTCCTCTAGACGTGTTCCAATATCACCTGAGTTCCTTTAGACTTTGTGTTTTCCTTTCAATTGGGAATAAAAATTGTGTGTGTATATATATATATACTTGAATGTATGAAATAATTTCTTTACTCCTGCAGATTTTTCTGAAGAACGAAATTCTATATGTAAAGTCAGTAAAGAGGCTTTGCTTTGAGATGCTTAATTCAAAAATTTAAATAACATAAAGAATATGTTCCTTTCAGCAGCAAAGAAACATCATACTATATCTACACCATTTCTTCAAGGAAAGAAAAAAATGTATAAGAGTAATCTTTGGTACCAAATATAAGGGCACCTTCTCATATGCCTTCAAATCTGAACACAACAGAAAACCTTCTCTTTAAAAATGGATCAAAATGACCTTTGAGTGGTTCCGTGTAGTTGGCATTGACAGCGGTAGCTAGAAAAATGTTAAGGGTTGTGTGACAACAGGATACAACACAATAACAATTGATAAAATATTTGATGTTTCCCTCCACCCTCCCAACCCTTACAAATTTTTTGCCTAAGACAACTCCATAAGGTACATACTTTTAATTACTCATAACATCCTTAAAATCCTTTAAGGGCTCCAATACTTAAAAACAACAAAACCCAACCAACAGCAATAAGAAAAACAGCAACAAAAGCTGAGGTTATAATACAAGATCAGAAACAGTCCTCTGACTGAAGGCATTTACTGATTTGCTTGATCTTATGGACTTCACTTTCTCTACTCAATTCCATCATGATCTTTTCTGCCAAAGCCTGGTTTGTTTGCTCAAGAAAATACGCCATCCACTGGGGATTTCTTCTGTGGGCTGTCTGACCACAGTGGCAAGTCAGCAGTAAGCAGGCTATATTTTTCTTCTTTAACTCATGATGAATGTGTCACTGAATCCTGTAAACACTACTGAGTATACATTCAAGCTTTGTTCTTAGTGAAAGTGGCACTTACTTGAACCCTTGCAGTCAAGATAGCTTAGTTATATAGCACTTTACAGGTATAATAGCTGGTTATGTACTTCTGATAAAATTCCTTTTTCCGATGGCTTAGTGGGTATTGAAATACATCCTCACTGGGATCCCATTGCCATTCCACAACATCTTTATGATGAAGTGTGTATTCTGTACTTCTTTTTGTACTTTGCATGTGCTTTATTGCTGTATGCATTTCCCTGTTGTTAATTTAAGTGCTCCTCTGTTGTGTAATACATACAGTGTTTTAAACTCTAATGGCATCCTATGAGGACTGGCATTAGAAAAGTACCGATACTTCAGATCATCATAGTAATGATACTTGACTGGTTTTCCATGTAAATCCTTTGGGAATGGCCAAAATCCATACAGGTGAATTTCATCACAAAATCTGGTGGCAAGCGTATACATGAGGAGACCAGTGCTGGGTCGTTTAATGTGGACCTTGTTTGTCAGCCAATAGCTGCAAAGGAAGAAAAAGTACATTAAGAAAATCTCATACAACTTCATGTGAATAAATCTTATAAGCTTATTTTATCTATTATGCATTCATTTCACACTATAGAAAAGCAAAAGTTTCCTTCTCCTCTCTAAACTAAGTAAATTATGACACTGTTTTTGGCACGCCTTTATTCCACCTAGAAGAAAAGTGAGATCTTATTTAACACAGTGCTGAAGAAAAGCCGTCCAACTAAGTTCTTCGTTCAGGCTTTAACCCTAACAAGAAGTCACGATGCCTGCAAATGCTAGAAAACCGCAGTTAACCTCCTCAGCCAGATCAGGGAACAGTCTCTTGCTATAAACGTTGACCTCTTGCAGTATTCCAATTCACCTCATCAAGTCACTCCTACAATGAGTATTTGATTGGCCTAGTCATTACTTCACAGATTGCTTGTCTAAATAGAAAGTAAATGGAAATAATAAATATAACACCTTAAGAATCTAACTTTCAGAAGTAAACAGAAGTGAAGCTTTAATTACTTTGCTTGTGATTAAGTACATAAAGCTTCATGGTTGCTAATGGCAGACTCCAGAAAAGCAAAATCTTATACGAATAATTTTATAAAGGTTTTGTTTTGTACTGAACAGTTGACAGATCTGACCAAAGCTATGGGACAGTTTTCCTGAGCCAGTAACAACAGTACAACTCAACCTTGCATGAAAGAAATTTGAAATAAAGTGAAATCAAATGAAAAACAGAGTGTGAGCAGAATATAATATAAAACATTCCTTCTTTGATCAGGAGTGACCTTCTGGCAAAACAATTGCCCCCAATCACTGGTACAACGCTTCAATAGTTGTAACCAATTCTCTGCCTCTGGGCTCTGAAACACTTACAACGCAGTACAAGTTACAAATCAGGTCTGCTGTACATTGGTCTTAAGCCTTGTGTCAGCGGAAAATTGATATGATTTGTGATGTTCTCGAAAAATTAAAGGAACCATGAAGGAAAGGAGGAGCATGAGTGGAAAAACTCCTTCTATACCTGAAAACTGTAAGAAAAGCAATTAAAGATGTAAGAGTCTGCCCTGATGAATATGAGATACATCAATTTTTCACTTCTATAATCACTGTTAAAACATTGCTTTGACACTTACATTTGTGTTAGTGTTTATTGGAACCTCAATATTTTGACCTTTAAAAATACTAAACCTGTTTCTGCCAGATCAAAATATCACCTATGGTTTAGCCTACAGTCAAAACCACCAGACTTCCACCTATATCTAGCAGGATACCTGTACATTTATAAAAATGGAATATACGACAATCAGCATGATTGCAGAAGAAATGTTAATTAAATAGCATGTTGCTACCAGATAATGACGTCTTGCAGCTATTGCCAAAAATTAAATTAAAATAAACACACAAAAACATAGACATCTGTTTTCAAAATAGTTAATGTTAAAATGACATTCTGACAAGACTCTATTACAATGACTAATATATGCAACGATGGATGCCGATCATCATTACATTAAATGGATACTGGAGAATTCAAATGACAATTGTTTACTCTGCGACTTCTGACTAGACTAAAACATGAGATGTTTTTTCCCAAGGCTGCACTCAAAATGGCATGTGTCACCTCAGACAAGGAAAACCTGATATGATGGGCTACATTCAAATATCAGATAATTTACCATATTTAACATCTTTATTTGCCATATCTACAAATTCCATAGGATTCCTAAGTATAAATGAGATCAGAATCTGGTTGTGTATATTTCCATAGATTTTTTTAAACTCCCTTCTCTGGACAGGACTGAATCTGAGGAAACTTATATGTTATAATCCTGAATAGCTCAAAAAGATTATACACCAAGCTCTGCTCATTGCATGGCAAGCTGATCTATAAGTAAACCCACTCATACGCACCTGCCTGTTACTGTATTTCTGTTCCTTCTACAGCCATTACATGGAGACAATATTTTTTTAAAAGAGCTTTCTGAAAAATCTTATATGTTATTTGAAAATCTAAAATATTAGCATTAATAAGAAAGTCAGGAAAAAAGCTTGTGAGAAAGAAGACAAAACATGTCGGTGTTACTCAGGAGTGTCTGTGTCAGTGAGAGAAGCTAGAAGATGTATATTGTCCTGATTACACTCTCTCAAAAAATACTGTAGAATAGGACAAGACACAGAGAAAAGCTACCAGAATAATAAAGTAATTTCTGTAATTTCTGAGAGAGTAGAGTAGCTTGAAAAAGAAACAACTGAGTGCAGACATGGCAGAAAGCTCCCAACTTATGTAGTGTGTAAAGAAGGCAACTGGGGATTTAATTACTACTTTAACGCAAGAACTGTAACATAAAAACTGTGGACCCAGTGGACTTACTCAGTGGTAGATCTAAAATAAACAGATGAAAGTACTTTTTTATACAATATGCCATTGAACAGTGGAATTCATTGCAACAGCATGGTTTGAATGACAATGGCCAACTGACTAAAAAGACACAAATTGTTGAAGTTCACAAACACAGCAGCGCAGATGAAGCTCCTTCTCAAGGGTTTGCTAAGCTGCTGGCGATGGGAGCACATATCACAGGGTAAACGCCTGACGTTTCCTCTGTTCCAAACTTTTCTTCTGAGCCTCTGTGTTGGCACCCGACACTAGCAAGATGACAGGCTACAGAGGGATCTATTTAAACAGCCACTTTTATGTTCTTGGACCCACTGTCTGCTTTCTCGAGAAGGTGTTAGCTAAAATAACTTACTCAAACTCAGAAAGAATAAAACCTTTGCTTGTGCTTTCATGTCTTCAGTGGGATTAATCACATCAATGATACGAACAATCCTTCAACTGACCCTCTCAATTTATATGAATATATTAATTAAAAATGCAGTATTTGTCCTTTTCTTACTGAGATACGCCTTGGGCAGAAGGCTGCACAAGGAATCTAGAGTGTGAAAGAATTAAAGTGTGAACAATAACACTGACAGCATGACAGCCAGCACGGAAACACTGCTGAGTGTTTGCGTGAGATCTACTTTACAGTTTTCAATGTACAATATTTTGAAATAGCATACACAGAAACAATTTCATTAAAAGGAATGATGCACTTTATGAAGAGCTGAAACACTCCCCAAAATTGTCATTCACTTTTTAGCAAACTTAATTCACTGCTTTAATGTTAAGTGTTGTTTTTTTGTTTGGGGTTTTCTTCCACTCAAGAGATTGGACTCTGCCTGGCAATCTTCCTCGGAAAAAGAAAAGACCAGTGATATCAATGGTGAATGCAGTCACGTTGCACACCTTACATCGCCACAGCTAAATAAGAGTGCAGGCAGCAGGCTGCCATTCAGTGTCACCGCCATTGCAAAGAATTTTAACTAGTGTGAGAATAGTCTTTACTGGCTGTGGCAAAATTATTAATAATATATTAAAGCTCACTTTTACCTGTCTTAAAATAAAATGGTTCAGCTTCCCTGGTGCAGGAGACTATTCTGCTTTGCACCAGTGCTCTAGCATGATCTGCTCCCAAAGCTGCTTTAATCAACTTTTCAAAAATCACCTCAATAGGAAAAGGATCTGCTAAGGATAAAGTACTATCAAAATGCAGCATAACATTGCCCTTCTGCTGCCAGTGAATTAAGAAATACTTGCTAAAGTATTTACTAAGACCAGTTAAGCCTATGAACTCTTTTCACATCCATGAAAAGGATTTGATGTAACAACTAGAATTCTCCACAGCCACAAGCCACATGCCCTATATAACATTGGGAAGGAAGGGGCAGTAAGGCCTATATATGAAGGAGGGACCCTATGAAGAAGAAAGCCTTCAGCACTAATTAACAGGATACGTTTAAGACTGGGAACACGTCTCAACTTCTGTCCCACTTCTGCAATATTTCCAAGCTATCAGAATACTTTTATTTGAACCCACAGTAGCTCCTTCAGTTTTCATCTAAAAAAAGAAATTATTTACCTAGGTTTAGAAGGAAATCACAGGATGAATAAACCTCTATAACACCCTGACAAAGGCATTCATTCAAAGGAACAGACCCATGCTTCAATCCTCGATGAACCAATGACAACAGTTTTTTGTGTTACACCATCATTAGTTTCAAAATATAAAATGCCCATGCTGCAGAGACCTTGGCTCTTCCTTCATAAACAAGCACTTTGGAAATTGCCCACATATTTTTTGATTTTAAAGTAGAAGCATTCCAGGACAGACAGACCACACCCCTTTCCCCAGCAAAGCTCTCAACAGGTATAAGGCAGAGTGTGACTGCAGAAAATGTGGGTCTCAGCCTGGTCAGATCAGGGAGGAGGCAAGTTTAAGACTTTGTGGGTGCTGTGTACCCTGTGCTGCAGTACAAAAGGAGAATGAGAGCCATCATCTCCCATCTGCTTAAATAACTTCTGCAGTGCACCTGTGTGAAAACTGTTTTTTAACAGGCACAGGGCTGCCTCAGAGCACACCTACAAGACCAAGCTCTTCTTACAAGGCCGTGAGAAGGTCACACTATCCACAAATCTGCAAAGCTTAGCAATGAGGTAGCTGGCACCCTGCTCACTGCCGTCATGACCAAGTTACTCCAGAATATGAACAAAAGTTAAACTGTATGAACAAAATTCTAACTTTTAGAAAAATCCAAGCTGTTTCCCTAAACAGTTATGTCTGTATGCAAAACTGCTTGTACATAGTGTATTTCACCTGATGCCAGATCATCATCTTCGCTTTGGTAAATGCTCTTTTATCTTCACACTATTATGAGGTCCACTGTATCTGTAAAAATGGCTAATGCCTATGTACACAGATGGATATAAAGCCATTCAAAACCTACTAGAGTAAGTAAAGCTTACTCATTGTAAAAAAGGAAAAACTTTCTAAAAGATGCTCTAAAATTTCAAAGATATGTCATGGTTTCTATTAGAAACATCTTCCTTATTTAAGAAGTTGAGCCTAGCTTGGTTTGTTCCAGCAGCAGACAGTAAAACCCCCACAGAAGAGACTTTAAGCAACAGGAGTTGCAAACCTTACAGAACAAAAAAGAAATTAAAATGAGCCCAAATTTAAGCAATAAAAAAATACACATTTATTGACATTCAACACAATACAATCCAATTAATTCTGCAATTAACCCACAGAAATGGTTGGAATACTTATCTATGTATATTTTTAAAAAGCCATTGAAATTATCTTGAAAAAGACTGTATGTGGGAAAGAAAACAACGATTTAACAGCTAGTTCACTTTAGATTTCACTGATGACAGCAGTTGCCATCAGTGTAAACAGTAATAGTGTACTAACTTTTTCCAGAAGGTCCATAAAGAACCAGACTGTAAAGTGGTATCTGACATTAAATTTCAATCTTTAGGCTATGTGAAAGCAACAGGAGTGCAGAGATACTACACCAGGCCTATGTATCTTTTCTTTTGCAATAGTAGGTTACATGAAGGACTAAGAAGAAATGTCTCCAAGTGCTTCTGTGACAAGAGAATTGATGCAGCTTCCAAAACGCTAAACATGTCAAAGTATGAAAGTGATGTCTTTTTTCAAAAGACAGCCAAGTCTTTCAAGTGATTGAAAATTATTTGCTTTGATTCCATGAGCAATATACCAGTGATCAAACTGGCAACATAACTTATCTGGAGATTCATAGAGATGCTAACATTAACGTTATTTTGACACTAGCTGAGTACATGTACTCTGAGAGCAAAAAATAAAATTGTTTGCTGCACTTCCAAATCTATTTTGCATGAATGTCAATAGCCCTTATGAAAATATATACTGATTTCTTTTAAGGGACGATATTAGTGAGGGTCCACCCCTGTAACCCTTTGCACAAGTAATCCTCAAGTGCCTAAATTAATTTACACACTGATATAAATGTGTTCACAAATAACTTGTTTGCCAAGGATGTTACACATGAGGAAACTGAGTCACTTTGAATTTGAGTGCTATTTACATGCTACTGGCCTGTCAAATGTTTTGAACTGATTTCAGTCTGAAATTACTATGGCAATTAGCTTGCTAGAAGACATTCCTTGATAAAGTAGTTTAAACTTCTATGTGAGTATTCCCTGAATATCTCTCAAGTCAGATATTAACAGATGGATAAGCACTCCAGTCTCAAACATTAAAAAAAGCTAAGTGAGTTTAAACACCTTCAAAAGTAAAATATTGTCCTGTACCAAAAATGTTAATAACATTTTTTAGTCAACAGCTTCTGCCAAATCATATGGTCACAGAATGCCTCATACCAGAATCCATGCTTAAAATGGATCATAACTACAGAAGTGTAGAGCTAGGCTTGCTTTCTTTTTTGGGGGGAGGGGAGGAACTGTTCTGTCTTTACCAGTTATTATGTTTACTTCTACAACATAATCAGTATTACAATGCAAGGTAGGAAACTGTTTTATAGAATTATATCTGTCTTGCAATGCTCCACAGTTGTGCCATTGCTCAAAAGCAGAATGGGCTGGACAAAAGAGTACTTAAAATCTTCCCAAAGAAAGTTACCTGGATTTCTGTTCCCCCTCGAGTCAGTGACTAGTGCCACATTAGCAAGCAGTGGGGACCATTAGCAGTTGCTCTGCAGGGTAAGACAGATGTTGCTGAATTACAGGATATCCACACCACACCCATTACAGGTTTTTCTCACCACAGACTGAGTTGGGGTGTACTTGGTGAGCCACAGGAATGCCCCAGTTTATTTGAATCTAAAAATCATGTGCTTTAAGACCCTTCCATGAGATAAAGAACAGTAAAAGAGAACACTCAGGACCTTAACTTAAAAAATACCTTCTGATGCAAACTGAAAACACTAATGTAGAGACACCCAATGAAACCCAGTGATAACTACTGACTTAAAAGGTAACAGATACAGTCTCCAGGAGATTTCCTGAAGACTGCAATTAGCCTGTCTGAGCAGTTCTTTGAGGTCTCTCACTAACACTGGCCTACTGTACTTGAAAAAGCAACAGCGCTTTTTTTTTTTTTTTAATACTGAAAGTCATGCCCCTTGATTCTCATCAGAGACTACACATCTAAATATATATGTGGAATGGAGATCATGAGAAAAGGTGCCAACTCTTGCCTGGTAGCACAGGCTGGGTTTAGCACTCATCAGGAAAGAACGACTACAAATCTGATGTTAGCACAATAGGTAGACCTGACTTGCCATTGTCATGCTTTGGTTGTCATTATGAAGAACAAAGTAAGTAAATAACAGAAAAAGATAAAAAAGGAGTAATAGTGTGCATATGCGTGCCTGTGAGACAGTGAAACAGCAGTTTTGATGCAGAGTATCCTCTAGGAAACAGCTACATATTTTTCAGGACAATGAAGACCAAAATCAAAGCAATGGAACAAGGACATTTTAAATGTATTGTGATAAAGATTATCTTAACTGGTCACTAGAGAAGCTTGCAGAATGAAACGTGTTTATAACACATTGCTATTATTAACAGACTGGGATTGATCTACTCCAAACTAATTATTGGTAGGAGGCCATCATGTGCACACTTCCTCTATTCGCTTCCCAATAACCATCTTCTTATAGCCTTACTGAGTAGGCTGGAATGCATGCACATCCTCTAATGTTGACATATTATTTTTAAGACGTACTTAACAAGTTCTTTTGTGCATCTTAGTATCTGTATTAGAATTCCTGAAGTCCTAAGTTTTGGTCCATTAATCTATTCCCTTAATAGCTTTCAGAAGCCAAAGTCACTTTTGTTATTTATTTTCAGTAGAAGGGCTTTTTTTTTCCTGCTTATCATTGGTCCTCCAGATCATTTATTCACTGTAATCTACAATTAGCTACACAATATTTTTTCAGCGGTGAGGGAAGATGCATCTCCTCTTACTTTATTTTCACACTTTTCTCACAATGCAAGTCACATTCATGACAACTTTTAAAGCAAGTTTGCTGAGCAAACCTTTTGCTGACATCTATGGGACACCTTAATCTTCAGGCTGTGCTTAACTGCTCAGCGTTCTCACAGAATAACGTGAACAAGGCTTTCACAGCTCCGTTTCACCTCCTCCTTTCTCAAAGTGTTCAAACTTCTGGGAAGTCACTTCAACCCCTTCTATTTTCACTGTGACTTTTCAGCCATAGAAATAACTCACTGTCTCCAGCCAGACCATCAGAGTTCTACCTGCATGTTACTTCTGTAACAAGTCACCATCTCTGTACCCATACACCACCAGTTAATATTGCCTACTGCTCCAAGCATGCTGAGTTTGCCCAGACTGTTGTCTTCCTCCAACTCTCAAAACACCTCAGAAAAACTGATCTGCTGCTTGGGTAGTCAGAAATATTCTTGGCGATACATCACACTACAGGAGAGAAAGGGAGAGTAGAGGCTGCTTATTTATGTAGCTACTGAAAATCACAAAGAATATCCATAAATATATTTTTTCAAGTCATTTAAGCCCTTAGGAATCCATTTACACCAAAAGAGTGCTGAACCTTTGACAGTAAACGTGGTTAGTCATCTGTTGCACAGTGACTTAAACACTTATCCTTGCTGGAGTCATGGAAGTCATCAGATGAAACTCATTCTAGCATAGTATGTGTCTCCACTAAAAAGCATTGCTCCTTCAACCCATGCACAAAACCATTTTTAAGAGTGAAACATATCCTAATTTTAAAAGAAGTCAGTTATAAATAATTTATTTAGAGATCACAGGTGCAATAGATGTGCAAAAAGGTACATAGCAAAGGTGCAGCAAAATAGACCCAGAGTAAATTTTACAGACTTAGAAAGCTAATAGACAAAACTTCTGGAGAAAAGGTTTTCCTTTCTGGCAAATCAGCTCCTTCCTGAAGTCTAGTTCAAAGAGACATATCTCCATATCTCTCAGTGAGTTGTCCCATGGCTACTTTATTACTGTGACATACTTAGACAATAACATATTCCTGCAATACAGATAATGGGGCAAAATACAGAATTCTATGAATTATAAAATCATAGAATAGTTTGGGTTGGGAGGGAGCTTTAAAGGTTATCTTGTCCAACTCCTGCTGCCGTGCGCAGGGACATTGTTCACTAGACCAGGTTGCTCAAAGTTCCATCCAACCTGGCCTTGAACACTTTCAGGTATGAGGCATCCACAACTTCTCTGGGCAACATGTTCCAGTGTCTCCCCACCCTCCTCGTAAAACATGTCTACCTTCTGTCTAATCTAAACCTACATTCTTTTTTCAGTTCAAAATCGTTGCCCCTTGTCCTCTCAATACAGGCCTTGGTAAAAGGTCTCTCTCCCTTCTTATAAGCCCCTTTTAAGCATTGAAAGGCTGCAATAACATGTCCCTCTTCTCCTTTACTTCTCCAGGCTGAACCCCAACCCTCTCAGCCTGTCCTCATAGGAGAGGTGCTCCAGCCCCCTGATCATCATTGTGGCCCTCCTCTGGACATGCTCCAGCAGGTCCATGTCTTTCTTATGTCGGGGGCCCCAGAGGTGGATGCAGTACTCCAGGTGGGATCTCACCAGAGCAGAGTAGAGGGGCAGAATCACCTCCCTTGACCTGCTGCCCACGCTTCTTTTGATGAAGCCCAGGATACAGTTGGTTTTCTGGGCTGCAAGCGCATCTTGCCAGCTCATATACAAAGATATATTAATGTTTCCTTCAGGCTAACAAATTCTGACCTGCTCAAAAATTTTTATTTTTTTTTTTTTTTTTTTAATTCATGGCCATAAACTAGAACTCACAAGTGATAAATAATAAAATTGCATCAATTACTTTTTATTTTACTCCCCTCCCACACACATGGTAAGTGAATGAACTACCTTCACACTTCCAAGATAAAAGTCAATGTGTCAGTCTAAGTTCAAATCAGTCTACTTTTGATTAATATAGACAGAACCTGCATCAAGTAAATTATTTTTTGTTATATACTGGTTAAAAGCTGCTGGCATTACTGACTTTTCTTCCCCCCTTACACTTCCAACAGTTAAGACTATTTTTTCATATATTTTACTCTTCCCCATGGAACCATTTAAACACATGGAAATAAAGACTAAAATAAAAAAAAAAAAGACGGAGAACCCTTGAAGAGAGTTTAAAACAGGTGTAAAAATGGTGATCAAATTGAAATGGAAGATGGGAGATGTGTTTAGATGGTTCACAAACAGTCAAATCCAAGGTAATACAAAACAAATGCCTGTAGCAAGGTACAGTAGCAACGATAAGAAAAGAGAATAAAACCAAAAAGCATTTGATTAACTAGGAAAAAACATAGAACTGACAAGTTGAATACCAAAACCAAGCAACTATGTACTATGATTTGATAGTCCTCCTTCCTTTGTTTCATTCCTTCTATGTGAATTCACAGAAGAGAAACTGTGTTCTCACATCTATAGCTACAAAGCACAGCTACAAACTGATCGATGGATGTTCCCATTCAAAACTTTTCCACAATTTGTCAGTGTACTAATTTAGCAAGCTTTTTCTTTTTTCTCCTCAACTTACTAGCTTACTTCCTGCTCCAAATGCTAACCCTATAAAGGCCAGGTTAGAGCAAAAGGTGCAATCTCAGTTACACAGAAGTTCACAGGTGTATTCTGGTTTGCTTCAGCAGGTCTTAGGTTTCACCCACATAATCTAATAGACATCTTTCCTCATGACACCTTTTCATTAACGCTATACTCCATTACACAAATATCTTCCTATTTCCTACAGCACAATTGGAAAGAAATACCTGGTTGGAACTTCATAAACAGTCTGTGTATAATCTAACAGACAGTTCAGCTCAATCCTTTCTATGCTCTGGACGTTTGTGTGAAAGTCCAAGCTTTCACTGTCTGGCTGTCTTTTATGACCAAGGGGGAAGGTGCAAAATACCCAGCAAAGCTTTTCTGAGAGAGACAGTTTGTCGACTGGAAGGAGGCCTCTTTCATATAGTATTACAGACCTACATAATGGCTATTGATAATAGCAACAGTCCTCTCTCACTCATGCTGGAGACACAATACGTTCAGAGAATCTGAGGTAATGCTAATGCTCATGACCAGTAAATACGCTAAGCATAATGGGAGAAAGGCACTGTGATGCTTTGCTTACACAGTTGTGCTAGTGTGCTTCAATTACAGCACGTCTCTGCTATTCCAGATGAACACGACTCTTCAGACCAGTGACTTTAAGTAGTGCTGAGCTGTGCAGTTTTCTTTTGTGATTTAATACACATCAGGGAATATGTAAACACCTCTAAACTCATTGTAACGGGTTAACCAAATCGGATTTCTATACAACTCTTTAGAGACTAAAGATTGGAGCACCACTATGTCTCCATTCCCCAATCGACAGTTCAACACAAGCAAATAATGCTTACAAAAGTTAAGCATACTGACAGTGCAAACTGGCAGGAAAAGTAGAGTTGGATTTCCATTCTGGAAAGCACACTGGGCCCAATCCTAACAAAACAGTCACAAAAGTAAGCAAAAGAAAGCAACTGCATTTTAAGTAAATGGAGCTAGAAATAGAAGTATGTTTTAGATGGAGTCAATTGCTTTTTTTCCTCTCATATACATTGTAAATATAACTTATTTCCTTCTCTAAAAAGAGTATTGGCATTAGTTTGAATTAAACAGAAGTGATGAAGCAAAGGGATGAATGGGAGGAAGAGAAAAATCATAATCAGATTGGAGATGGCACAAAAATATTTTATTGATTTTAGAGAAGGAACTACCTTTGCCTTCACAACTGATTTTCTACTCAGTAAAATGAGACTACCTACCAAACTCTTTCACACATAGAAACATATGCAGAGGTGAGGGAAATATGGCAGAACAGAGAGTGAAAGTATGGAAAAGTGACAGACAAAAGACAATGTCTAGTGGATAGAAAAAACAGCATTTCCTAACAGCAAAATGAGAAGACAGTCATAGAAGACAGGTATTTTACTTCACTGAGATTTTCAAGTTTTTAGGGCACTTACAGCCTAAGCTTGTATTTTGAATCACAATCATGCTGTGTCTGTTTTTGAAGTAGAACTCCCTCCTCCACTGAAGGAAAAGCTCTTCCCTGGGAGGTAACCACTGCTGGAAAACCTTCCTTTCCTCTCCACTCATCTTCTGGGGCTCCCTTCCCATTCAGGGGTGGCACAAAAGACAGCACTGCTGCTCCCTGCTGCTGGCACATTTCATGGCCCTAGGGGTTGATCCAGACCAACAGCGATGGTGGGCTAGCCTCTGAGGCAGATGCTTGGTCTGCAGCACCGGCAGGGTGGATACAAGACATCAGCCTCCAGCTGAACGGTGGAGACACAAGCCCACGCTGGGACCCCTCCTATTGCTGGAGCTAAAACTGAGCAATCAGAACCCAAGAGTACGTCCGATTTCACCTGGCCCACAGGGGCAATTTTAACAAGCAGAGATTGTGCAGAGTGATAAATCAACAGCCTATTTTATACCAGCTATACTCCCTTCCTGAAAAAGCCTTTATTTATATGTCTCAGAGTAGCTATTCAAGCCTCAGAAAGGCTATTGAAGCAGTTCCTTGTTAGGAAACCTTGATAATGGCTTGGATTAGCAAAGATACCGCAGCCAAGAAATGAATTTGACCCATGTCCTGCATAGTAATGATGAATCTTCTAATAAATGCAAACTGGTAATTTTCCTGTTGCATGACTATTAAATATCTATTACATGATGGCAATTACACAGATCATATTTCAACTACGAGAGAAGTTACGTAATTTTGAATTTTAGTTTCAATTGAAATAACACATACCATGTCATTGAAATAATATATAATACAACATAACCACATGTTCATGTTAATCTTGAACTTGCATGCTTTGTCAAACTGTGCCCTGGGGTCTTCACTTTTTCTTGGGATTGATGAGGGCATGACAAACTGGTCATTAAAAATTACCACGTGCAAAGCTATCTCCCATGTCAAACACGGGCAAATGGAGTGGAAAAGGAATTTGGGTTGTAACAGTACAAGAGTGGGACTGATTGGATAAGACTCTTCAACCACATCAGCCAACGCTTCTCTGGGAAACCCATGTCAAATTAAGAACAGGGAAAAATCTTTTCTTTGAACGAAGATAATTCAGCTAAAGGCTAGGAAGGGAAAAAGACCGACATAGTCTCACTGCGAAGTTGTAACAACAGTATCGTGCAGCAGACTGATGAACATTGCTAAGTGCTTGGAAACACATGGGTAACTTTGGTTTAAATTTATAAAATACGCATTTCAAAAAGCTACGGAATTCTTAATATTGTATGAAAGCATTTCTACAACTTACAACTGATTAGCACTTTTCCTATGAAAATTGCAACAAAATGTTACTGGAGTGGTGTAATTAAAGTTAATAACTTGCACTAATTCTAGCTTTCACTATTAGATCTAGTCTTTCCTACTAATGTGAATATCTGTTCTTACGCTAATGCCTAGTAAACATTTTTCTGTAACAGAAATAAACCTAATTAATTTTGTCTCTTTTCAAAACAATGAAAATGCTGTCATGTTCAGAATACAAAAATTCAAATATATGAGAAATAAGAATAAAATGCAGTGTGTCCACTATGTGTATTATGGAATTAAGAACACAATAATGGAAGGACCTACTTGCATTGTTAAGTTCTTTGTAATTTTAGAAAACCCTGGAATAATTTATTTGTTCCCCAGAACATCTATTCCACAGGACTGCATTCTTTAGAGATCATTTTCTAACACCTTATATCAACTGTTAAATCTACCCTTAAAAAGACAAAAAGACACAACTATGGGACATTCTGCTCCCTGCTGTGGACTATTATATTCTGTGTCCCTGCAACAGGGGGAAATTTATAAAGATGATCCCAGGATGATGACTATGCCCTGTACCATGGAGCATTTAATTAATGGCACTGACACTGAAACCAATGTTGAACAATGTAGCCCGTGAACTTAAGAATATGTTCAGGATGCTCTTTGTTCATTGGACTGATAAACAGCTTAAAAGTGCTTTCAGCTTGTGCTAAACTACTCTTGAAGGATGAAGTCAATAATGTCTAACATCGGCTCTGGATAGATACAGGAAAACAGTATGTTGAATGCTATGTTACTTGCTAGACTAACTTCAATTATATAGAAGAAAATCTAACCTCTTTTGATTTAATCAATACAATCTGAAGTCTCCCTTTTAGAGATTATGATACAAAATATCCATTACGGGCTTCTAAATTTGACCAATGCAATGAACTAGAGCCAATTAATCAGATATAAAAGATATTGATTTTACCATAATAAATTCCACAGCTGTTATTGAATTAACTAACCAGAAGAGCCAGGCTTCACACAAATAAAAGTAAACTACTTCAGTAAAATAAGGAGGCAGGATTTACTCCTTAGGATCAAGATTACACAAAACCTTTAAACAGTTAAGAAGCATTCACTGAAGCATGTGCAAGAAAGTGCTTGAACAGAAACAACTTTCCACATCACAACCTAATGTAGAGCTCAAAAGTGAGAGATTGCCTTACAAAGTTTATTAAATATGAAAAACACACAAACAATACACAGGAGTCCACACACTGCCGTGCCAAAGGACCAGAGCCTTTAAAGAATGACTGTTGCTCACTTTTCACATCCTATTAAGCTCTAGCTTCACTGCAAACAATGCCAACTGAAATGCCAATTAGCAGCAATGAGATGTGACTGGAGTTCTGCCAAGCCCACCAAGTGGTTTCACAAGGACGTGCAACAGACCAAGCAAAAACTGGTTTTGGTCACTACCAGAATTGGTCAGAAACAAATACATGATACCTATAAGAAAGTCCCACTACTGACTTTACAAGCAATAACTTCCCAACAGAAATTCCCGTGGTTTTCAAGTAAGGAGATTAATGTCTGTTTTTCTGCCAGGAAGATTTCCTGTCTTTAGCTTGCTTTCCTACAAGATTTGCTGATACAACAGCCTTCTGCATCAATTTCTCTTTCCTACTACATATTTCAGAAAGGAGTATAGAGAAATATGACAAGAGACTTTGTCACGATTGGCTAGTATTTGCCAAAAAATTTAGAGGTATGTCCTCTCCATTGCCCTTGTTTTATTTTCTATCTATGTGTTTCATGCACTTTAAAATGTATCAATAGAGGCATCCAGCATGTAGGTGTCTACTATTATTACTGCTGTTATAAATCAAATGAAGAAAAGGAATTATGACAATCCCAAAACAAGCCAGCTAGCCAGCTCACTAAACTGTAAGATTACAATAAAGTTAAAAAAAAAAAAAAGAAAAAGGAAAAGGAAAAGAAAAAGAAAAAAAGGCTGTGTAAATGCATTTTTAAAAAATCGTTTAAAAGGAAAAAAATACTCTCCGCTCTCTTGATTAAAGCCTTTAAGCAAAAACTGAACTGTCTTACTGTTACTTACTATTATGCTAAAAGTCATGGTATATTGCCAGTGGCTTTACTAAGTTACCATCATCCATGTAATTAACTGTAATTTGAAGTGAGATCTTCAGTTTGAATTCAAGCTGCTCAACTCCAAGTCATCAGTGTTATAGAAATGAAGTGTGTTTACACATTGGCACACTTCCCAGATATTTCATGCCTGGAACTTGCTTTGCATATTACAAACAAGTTTATAGAAATTGAAAACAAAAACAGAAAGACAGATTTCCTCTTTTCTTTCACCTCTGTTTCAGAGGATGATCATCGTACCAAAACAGCAACAATGGCTTAGCAGTGTCATGAGTTAAAACCAGGAGATGTCAGGCAAATTTTGCCCTCTACAACTGCCTTTCTGCATTACCCTTGTCGGTGAGGAGCCTACTGTTCTCTAATGGATTCAGTAGGAAAAGGACAGATGTTCACTACTAACAACATCAGAGAGTTGAGATTTCCAAATGCATGAGCCAAATCTTCCCAAACTGTCTTTCTCTCTCCCCAGAATTCATCCAGTTCACCTTCTAATTGACTCCACAGCTAGCCAGCGCCACCTCTATGGATTTGCTCCCACTGTGAAATGTCCCTGGGGACTTGGAGAAACCCACAAGCTACAGCAAACCAATTCCTCTATAAAAAACCACGACAAACCCCTTGCAGGCAGCAGCAAACTCAATTGCCATCAGTAGCCTACAGGTCAAACCCTGTGTTTTGTTTCCAGTGCCAGCTTACAGCAATGCCCTACAGCCAGCCATGCCAGGCCATCTCCTTGGCACACAGTCTCCATGGCATGGCTCACAGCTACGCTTGTGAGGTTTCATGCAGCCACACAACTTCCCAGCTGGTGCAGACGTTGTGTACCTCACCATTTAGAGAGAACACACTGCAGCCTTGAGGGAGGGGTTCTCTCCTCGATCCTGTCTTTATCAGCCCTCAGGGTTTCTCATTAGTGATTTTAAAATGACCACTAGCTCTGCAAAAGAAGATAAAAAGATACACTGAGATTATTTTCTGAAAGATCCTGGTCACTGAGAGCTATGTTCTCTAGTCTACCTTCTCTTTGCTGCATCTTCTTCTGTACTCTGTCCCTTACAGACAAGAGGCGAGAAAGGCCTCATCTGGAAAGCTCAAGCCAAGCATGAATCTTTCAAACAGCCTGCAAAGCCCACAGATGGATTTTACACTGTAGGAGCAGTCTGGAACAAACAGGAGGATACTGTCCTCTTAGCCCTTCTGTATGTTATGTTTCATCTGAAGCTAAAGATTTTGATACAAGCATAAGCTGTACCACCTGTTGGTTTCAGTATGACTACTACACCCACTGCTTCCTCTCTGCCAACACTTCTGGCGAGTGTGCCCACATTTATACTGAAATGGAAAAAAATAAAAATAAAAAACCCCCCATGAGCCTCCAAAATGTTCTGAAACCAGCAGTTGCACTTGTTCTCGGTTAGGGTCTTATCTTAGATCCTTTTACAGGTCTTCTTTGCTTTCAAGTTGTAAGAGAAAATGATTACTCATTCTGGTTGGAAATTCCCCTGTATCCCACTGCCAGCCAATAAAGTACAACTAATTTTAAAATGAGAAAGCAAGTTCTAGCAATAACTTTCTCTAAGTCAATTTTCTTTGACTACTTCACTAAATACATGCTTCAAAAAATGCAAATGATAACCCTTGTTCCCACCACATAAAGAATGGAAAATGTAAATAAACTTTCTCCCCAGTGCTCATGAGGTATATCAACTATTATTTCAATACAGAAATACTGTTAAAAAAAGGTAGAAATAACAGTAGTGGGTTTTTACATTTTAGAAGTAGTGGTTATTTTCTTAATTTTTCCTGTGGCCCAGTAATTAACTTGTTGAAGACTGAAGGACAAATCTCAAAAAAGGACTTCAATACATCCAACTTATCATATTAAACTCATAACGGCAACCCACACACATTAATCTCACATACATGTATACACACGTCCTTATGTCTACACATGAGCGTAAGGATAGCAGGACACCTAAGAACAGGATTCACAGGAACAACCTCTGCTGAAAGAGATGTGTAAGATGATGCACAGAGGAGCAGAGGCTTTAGTCTAGCCTGGGAAAGAAATCATGACCGGTGAGAGATTTAAACCTCACTCCATCCAAAACACTGGCACTTAGCATCTAACTCAAGTATGGTGCGTTTTCTAACACCAAAGAAGCAGAATGCAGACCTGTTGCCTGAGGAATCAGTTATTTTCTTTCAAAACATGTTCTGTGCTTAAAACATCACCAGACATCACAGCATGACCTACCACCTGGCCTCTTTATCTCCCAAGTGTCTGAAATACAGTAATGCTCACCCTTTTTCTCACTTTCTAACTCAGCCTCTCTTAAAATCCTTTGATGCAAACTGGAACAGGCTAGTAGGCTTCCCTCAGTCTCTGAAAAGCCTATACTTGGCTGATGTAGAAAATCCTCACAGAAATTCCTTCCTTTACACAGTGGGTTGACCCTGGCCACCAGCCAAACACCCACACAGCTGCTCTCTCTCGCTCCCTGCTCCCTCCTTGGCAGGACAGGGGAGAGAACAGGAAGAGCAAAAGCAAGAAAACCCACGGATCAAGATAAAGAAAGCTTACTAGGTGAATGAAAGAGGGGTAAAAAATGCAATCGCTTACCACCACCCAGAAGCAGACTGAGGCCCACCTTGTCTCTCAGCAATGGCCACCCTGGAAGACAGCCCCTCTTCCTCTTCTGCTGCTGCCAGTTTTATTGCTTGCTGAGCATGATGCTACATGGCATGGGATCTCCCTTTGGTCAGTTCAGGTCAGTTGTCCTGGCTGTGTCCCTTCCCAGCTTTTTGCCCACTACCACCCTACTCACTGGTAGGGCGAGAGCAAGACGTGGAGAAGGCTTTGATGCTGTGCAAGCACTGTTCAGCAACAGCCAAAACATCAGCGTGTTACCAATGATGTTTTACCCACAAATCCAAAACACAGCACCTGTATTTTGGCACAGGGCTGCCATGAATAAAGCTAACCCCATCCCAGCCAGAACCAGTACACCTCAGAAAGCAGAATGAACAAGAGCTTTTCTCCTACACGACAGAGAAATACTCTAAACCCTGGACTCCTTAGGTAAAAGGAAGAGAGCACTGCTTCCCCACAAGCTGCATTTGGGAGGAAGGCAGCCATTAGCCTTGGCATTTGGAAACTTGAGACATAAAATGCGCAAATACTACTCAGTGCTTCTGACTTGAAGCACTTCAGTCTTTCTCCATGTATGAACAACAACCCACGCACTTCCAAAAAACCCATTAAAGCATTCTTGAAGAAACTCACGTGCAGTCAAAAGCAAGGCTACAGAGATACTATGCCAAACTGCTCCTTCCTATACTGACACCACTGTACGGATTGTGCCAGTGTATTATTTCACTGATGGACTGGACTGTTTATTCATTTTCACAAACAACCCTATGACTTGAATTGGAGTATGTGGTAACTGACAGCACCTGGTGGCATCATCTTTCATGGTCATCCGTGCAGAAAAAAATACCATACTTTGCTCTTGGATCTAGTTCTGCTATCGCCAATGTGGCAGCTAGAAGTGTAATACAGAAGAATTACAAAAGGAACAATCACAGGCATGTGTATCCATTTCTGTCTTCTCTCTTTCAGTTTGGTTTGGGCTTTTTGTTTTGTCATCCCTTCCTGTCTGACCCAAAAGCATGTAACAAAGATCAAGTGAGGAAAAAAAAAAAAGCTTAGTCTTTTAAATTTTATTTTTCTAACTTTCTATTATTTTTTTCCAGATGAAGGGATGAATTTGGAAAAAAGATTATTAAATATATTTAGAACTAGTAGAATTTGTCATATGGTATCATAACAACTTTCCACTTTTAGTGAGAAGTTCAGATGCAAAGGCATTTCTAGCCAGATGGTAGTGGGCAAAAAGGTAGCAAAGGACACAGCCAGGACAGCTGACCTAACTGACCAAAGGGAAATGCCATACCATACAGCATATGAAGTTACAGCTTTGCTTACTTATTTCCATGTTATCTCACTAATTAACTAAGTATTTGAAGAAATCTGTTACTGGCTGGATGCTCAGTACAACTACTCCTCATCACAAAAGTTCAGTAAGATCAAAACTAAATGCACAAAGCTTTCAAAACTCTTAGTAGGCATTACAACCAAAACAAAAAATAGCAAGAATTGTTGTTGTTATTATAAGTTTTGCCCTAGAAACATCACTTTAAAAGAGGAAACCTGAAATTTCTCATGCAAACATGTATCAGAGAGACTCAACAGACAGGTCATCTTATGTGTCAAAAAAAGGAGAGAAGCTACTCTCCACCCTATTAATACTATCTGCCCAATATCACTCTCTATGAACTCCAGTCCTCTCTGTACTTTGATCCTCAAAGACAGACTATAAAAACTGTTTCTGGTTTGCTTCTCAGCTGCACAACTACAATTTTTGTTACAGGAGTACAATATGGTCAAATGAGAGTTAATTAATTTTGCACATTTTTATAGTTTTCAGAAACACAGAAACTAACAGATTTTATGCAAGGGAAGATAAAATACACCCCCCTCCTCAAAAAAAAAAATAACTTCAGTAGCAAAATAGTTTTCAAAATAAATACAAATCTGCCAATACACTGTATGAATAAACTATGTGTTATTTATTCCCTGCGTAGCTGCTAACAGTCATTAGCATTAGGTACAGCACTGTTGTTCCTGGTAGATAAACTAAGCAGCACAACTTGAAAATGGGCAATTTCATGACTATTTTTCTTATAACCTATTCTGCTACTCTCCTGCAGTTGAAACCTGAAATTCAACCTTAGAAGAGTAAGTTTTACAAGTCTTAAGTATATACGTTGCTGATAATCAGGAACAAAGCAGTTGCCACAGCAAAAGGGACGAGAAAAAAACCCAAACTAAAATCTCACAGAATCTTATTATCAAAAGGTAAATAAAAATAAAATAATGGTTCTCTCCCTACAGTCATGAACAGGCCTACTCATGGCCTACTTTGCAGAATGGACTAGGCAATGAACAATATAAAAAGCAGACAGTTTAGTGCACAGTTTCCCCTGTGTGTCCTCCTCTACTTCAGCTGTGTTTGCCCCTACTGAAAAAGCTGTCCTTTCTCTGAAAAAGTGACATATCTCTTGACAGACCTTGCTAAATCTTCCTGAAATACAATAAAATAGGAGATCTTGTGCAAAGGAAGTAAAAGGTCATCCTGAGAAACTTTGAAGCAGATGAGGAGGTACCCTCATGAGGCGTGCAGGCCCTGCAGCCCTGGTAATTATGCTGATCGGCTTAAAGATCAACCCCAGAGCGTCACCACTTCAGCAACGGGAGCATCACCGCCTGCTCTCCTATATTAGGACAGGATCCCGGGATCCAAAGAATGACTTCACACAATAGATTAAGTTCTGAAAATCCAACTAACTGGCATCCCATTTGTTCGTATAACTTATCAAACAAAGCCAGCTGTACTCATATGTTACACAAGAGTACTGTAATATAGAACTCTTAATTTAACACCCACATATATGAAAAATGGGACTGTACTCCACTGAAAATATTTGTATGACATGACACAAAACACATGGTCATTTTATATTAAGTATAGTATTGTATTTTTAGCCGAATGGCCATTTAAAAAATCTTTTGTTTTCTGCACTGATTACTTATTTATCCATGTACTCCAAAATGTCTTAAGAAGTATATTTTAGCAGTAAAGAAAAAAGTGAGGTCTGTAAGCAGTAAGAAAAGAAACAGAAGTGTTTACAATATAGACTGCTCCCAGCAATTGTTTCTTTATTAGCACAGAGCTGCTGGAGAAGTATTTGACTGCTGCATGTTTGAATTTCTCAAAGTACTTTTTCTGTAATTCCCACAGCAAAGGACTCTGGAGCTGTGGTGAAGTTGTGTAAAAGGTCACTACATTCAAACAACAGATGTTTGCTTTCACTAATAAAGGAAAAAAGACCCTGCACTGAAAAGTGACCATAAATAGGCACAGCATACTCTTTACACAGGGAAAAAACAGAGATTTCAGTGGGAATTCTGCTATGTTTAATGCGGGATCAACTCTAATACCATTCTTTTGCAGGCAGTATCAAGGAGGAAATAAGCTGAGCACAGGCAAATCCCACAGGATGTCCGCGCGATTGTTCCATACCCAAAAGATGGGAAGGAATCTTATGTGAAGCAATTTCAGCGATAGTGCTGCTGTGTGACTAATAGTTCATGGGATGGCTCCAATAGGAAAAAAAAGCCAAGAAAGCTTTCTTACACATGAAGATGAGTGTGAGAACTTTGTTTTGTGGAGTTGGGAGAGGAAACATGAGAAAAAACCTCTCAGAAAAACTTCTGTATTGTAAAAGACTATTGCTTGGTGTTGTGGGGGTGGTGGTGGTGTTCTGCCTCTTCAGCAGATGTCTTCAGATATTCGTCAGCAGAAGAAGAGCTGTGCAAGGCTCTGGGAGCTAACTCTGGCCTCCACCTAAAGTACCAACATGCTTAGTCTAGGGGCCCTCTCTACTTCCTCCAAGGAACTGCAAGGACCCATAGCAGAGAGCATCTGCCGATCCTACTTTCAGGTTGGGTTTTCTGTTACCATTGGAAGTAAAAAAGAAGATCTGGACTTAAATCCCAGCAGGCTCTGTTCCTGTTTGCCTGCCATTTAATGCATATTCCATTAGAGCTCTGCTACTGAGGCCAGACTCTATACAGACGCTATCCACACCTCAAAGAGTATCATCACATTTGGAAAATATTATTGAAAATAATCCTAATGGAAGAATTCAGCATCAAATCTCAGGCCTATTAACAAATCAAAGTTTCTGAAATTTGTTGTTCTGTGGTTTGCTCATTATAATTACTTTATAATTAACCTTTCTGGCAGTGGCATCAGAGAGCAAATAAATGCTTTTAATCAGTTAATCTCTTCATTTATAGATTCTAGTTCCATCTTGAACTGTTACATATTGACTACCTCAATTATTTTGTCAATAATATGTGCAAAATTACATTAAAAGTTCCATAAAACAGCTTTTAGAAACAGTTTTTGAAAAAATCATGCAACTGCCCCCAAATCACTTTCCAAATCCAATATTCTAACTTGAAATACGAACTTGTTGACCAATAAGTACAAAACCAAAATACAGAAAATAAATTAACACATGAGACCACTTGATCTAAATCTACTGAAGTAAAAAAATCTGAATCCAATGGCCATTTAAGACATGCTACTGATTTAAAAGTAGTTACCATGTCGGACTTAGTATTTACATAATCTGTTTTTAAAACTTCAAGTCCCTGTGGGATTTTAGAGGAGAGCCCATCACTCACAGAAGTTTAATAATGCATGAAATCTGCAAAAATGTAATTTCTTTTTCCAACAGCATATTGCCTTTTTCATGACCCAAAAAGTGCACAAGGAGACAGGAAAAAATAAAGTTTTTCAAAATTATCTCTGAATGTAGTCATTGTTCTACTATCTGATCAAGAGTAACACCCAAATACTATGGGGAGCTCAGAAAATGTCTTTCATTAAAAGAGCAGGAAAAATAGGAGACAGAATTTCAGTGCCATATGCGATTGCAGCAAAACTGTCCTGTTATTACGTAAAACAGTACACAGGAATACAGAATTTGGCCTCACTAGATCAGAACAGAAGTCTAAGAAGGTTAGAAACTGCCTATTCCTTATACTTTAAAGACTGATGAAGGAAAAGCCTAATTTGCCCGAACAATTTGGCAGTGTGATACATACAACAGGGAATAGAGACAATACTTTCCAAACCTTGTGGCTATCAGCCTGTACACTTCTGCATTAAACTTCTCTATCAGTACTTAATGTCTGGTTGGAATTATGAACTTTATTGATGATTAATTACTAAACAATTTAGCCCACAATACACTACATTTTCATGATTTTGATAACATTTTAGATGCATTAAATCAAAGAACTCTTGATATCAATATAAATTTACACTGGGAATTTTTTTTTCCAATAAAAAAGACGACACTATAACTATTTAGGATAGACATCTCTTTTTAGGCAGTTTTCAGGCCTGTAGCAGAGTGTTTTCTAATTTTTAGATTATGAAGACAAGTAGTTGCAATATAATACATTAAAGTTTCAAATAAAAGTCTCATTTCAACCAGCTGAATGATATGGATATGGTATAGCCCTGTGGTGTACCACAACTACGGATGTATCTGTGGTATAGGAAAACAAGCATGGGTGCACAAGTCTTCTGAAAAAGCTCAGTTGAATCTTTTAGCTTATTAAACGTAAAACTGCATGTTTCATTTGTCCCCATAAGAGTATGTTTTCAAGTTGAGGACGGTTTATTAGTAGACTGTCCTGGTATTATGTCATTGGTATAGCCTAACAAAAATGTGTTCAAGTTGTTACAAATTTGGGAGGGATTCAAGACATAAAAAGCAACATAAGACCCAGACTGACTTTCTTGACTGATTCTCTTATCCTTAAAGTCTAATTTAAAACAGGTCTAACTACCTTCATATAAATTATTATTTAATACAAAATATGCATACTCAGAGTAAAGCCAGAATGCTTTGGAATTATCAAGGCAAGAAACTGGAAACTGAAGAAGTGAATACTTACTTGTATGGAGGTTAAGAGGAGTTTGGGGATGTTACAAATATTAACACAGGACAGTGATTCCAAATGCTACATTTACACGTGTCTGCTCTAAACTTTTGTAGCCCTTAATGAAAATCATTGAGCTACATCTGAGCACAAAGATACAACTACCTAACAATGCTCAGAGTCTACACAACAAAGGTTGAAGATGAAAGTAGGTTCCTTGTGTAAAGTAAGACAGACTACAAAAACTGCTTCTTACAGTTCAGCTTTCCTTATCACGCTTTCATCAATAAATCAAACTCCATCTCCCTCTTACGGCTCAAGAGGCTGAAAGATGTAGAATAAGCCTTCCATTTTCATGGTCTTGCACATATGGTTAGGCACTCTATGAAGGAGATTAGATGCTCTGCACAAGTCTTACTGTGTGTTTTAACATGAAGGTTTTGTGGGTAGATATCCTGGTTTTGCTTCTCATTCAACTAACAGCAATTTTCACATTCTGTTTATTTTACCCTTTCTGGTTTGCAGCACAACAGGCCTCCACGAGGTCATCACTGTTAACATGCTGACAAAGACTTACACGTGCAAGCAGAGAGCTTGCAAAAGCATCAAATATACAAACAAATATATCAAATATATCAAAACAAATTCACAAAAGCAGTTCAGACACATAAAACAAGGAGCCTTTTGTAGGAGTTCTTTTTAGGTAGTGTCTTTTCAGAGGCTCATAAATCATCAGTTTACATTGAATTTGAAATAAACATGAGCACAATAGATAGAATACAGTATTATGAAGATATTCCTTAAAACAAAGTATGTAAGTTGCACACATTGTTTTAAATGGCAGCAGACCATTAGTTTCCATTAGTCCATTAGTTTCAAATTTAAGTTAGCAGTTACAACTTGCTTAAACTTTCCCAAGCCTTACTGCCCAAAATGGACTGATTTGATAATCAGGTTAAGCAGCTTTAAATTTTACTTTATTTTTCAAGTCACTTTACTTATTTGTAGAAAATATTAATTTTTAGCTCAGGCACATTTTAATTTAAGAACAGTTTTTGCTTATTAATTTCTCATACCACCATGGTATTCTATTTGACATTTAAACCTAACAGACTTTTAAGAGATGTAATTCAACCTGTAAAGAGATGATACTCTTTCCCTAGATTTAGCTTTGCTGTAATACAAACCTCATTATTATGGGCTGGTGTTTTAAGACTACTATCTAAGAAATCGAAAGAATATTTGTTCTAAATATATTACTGCCGACAGTATCCCTTACAAACTCAACAAAGACATATTCACCTTGTGCACCTCACTTCATACAGTCAAGAGTTAGATAAATTTGACTTACTCAAATTACAAAAAAGAACCACTAAGGCTACATGATGATATTCAGTTACTTCCCACAAAAATAACAAAGGGAAGTGAGGTGATTAAAGAAAGTTTGAAGTGGAGGACCTCAGGTTTAGAGCACAGATTCAACCACATGACAAATTTGTGCAGTCATATCAGATGACACTGCTAGGTGTAATCTGAAATACAGCATAGTCTAAATTTTCAACACCAATTCTGATGGCAGAGCTTTTGTTGCCTTTCTTTCAGAGAGACAATGTAGGTGCTAATTCTTTTTTTAAGACAAAGCCCTCTAAAGGACCTTCAAGTTGGCCAACTGAAAGACTGCAAATTCTGAATTACCATTCCCATTTGGTAATTTTGCCCAGATTTAGCAGATGGAAATGAGAACAGCTGTTTCTAAACTTGAAGCAATCTTATTTCTTCCGATTTATACACACACAAAAAGCACTACAAAAAACACTACACCTATCCATCTGTCTGTAACACATTTTGAATACTTGAAAATTCAACACAATGAAGGCTTATAAATAGCTAAAGTGTAACTGTCTAACAAAACAACTACCCAAACAACTATGGAAACTGAGCAACTGGGTAAAAAAATTAAAGGATTTCCAAAGGACTTCCAAATTCCAAAGGGAACAGACTGGGGTAACAGTTCAAACATCCCCTCTGATCTGATCTCTGCGGCTCTAACAGTGACAACTGTTTAGGCAGATACATAATCAGCAACTGGTGTACAAGCCAATACCAATACTTTATGGCATCTCCCAAAAACCCCAAAAACAGACAGCAGACAGTTCAAGGAGACCAAGCTGAATGTTATCATACTGTTATAATTCACTGCACAAACAGATGTTGCACTATCATCATCTTCTGAATGTTTTTCATGCATAGCCCTATATACTCTTACTTGTAGTATGACACTGGAGCCTTCGTCTGACAGCCTTGTTTAATTATGGGATTAAAAAGAAGTCTCTGCACAGAGCATGGATGCATCTTTTTTTTTTAACAACTGGTTACATTAATGTTTTCAGTGATTCTAATGAACGTTTTTGAACTGCCCAAGCATCTGGCCAAATTCAAAAGAAGAAAGATTACTACAAAATCCTAGACGTTTTAGGAAGGAGCTCATTATTTTCAGCTCTGCCAGACTTCATTATGTACATGGTTGTTACCTTACCCTCTATGCTATTTAAATTATATTTTTTATCTCCATAGTCTTGCTGAAAAGAATACATGTAGCACTTTCATTGTCCCCTGATTTGATAACTCACAGATATCCTTTGAATTCAGACTATTTTTTCATTAACTTATCACTATAATGATCATAAAAAAATTTTGTACGTAAAAGTTAAAGTGAAAAATTATTGTGCTAATGCATTTCAGTTGTTTGCACTAGAGCAGGCTAAATGAGTGGATGACATTCATTACCAAACAAACTTATTTTATCATAAATGCAATCCATTACAACAATAACGGAAATATCACATTCTTTTCAATGTTTTACTTGAGCTTTTCTCTGCCAGGTAAAAATTCTAGTTATGAGCTTCATTGTGCCAAGGACAGACCAGTCTTTTCCAGACACTTACCCTCTGACAGCATGAATAAGTCTCAGTGATGGATAGGCGGTTCGCACTTTCAATTTATTCTTAAGGATTAATGCATTAACCCACTCCACATGCTTCTCTCCGCCTTTGACCATGAAAGCAGGGATCCAAAGGACACTGTCATTCAGCATGGATAGTCTATGCACAAATTTTTCTCTGTCACTCTCATTCCGAAAGCCTCCAAATGCTCTTTGTACAACTGATGGGTTCATGGTAATAAAATCAGATTTAGTTCCCACATCGGCAGCAAACTCCACCACAGGAGCTAGATTGCACCTGAAGAGGAAGAAATTAATGGAAAAATGAAAATAAATATGAAACATTAACTCAGAAAAACGTGTGCATGAAGGGAAAGCTGAAAATGAACATGCAAGCCCATTTCAATTTAACGTGAGAAAAAAATACCAGTGATAATAAGTGGGATAACACTTAGCTTTTTACCAAACTTGGACACTCATTAGACAAATCTTTCAAAAACATTAAATGTCACAGTGCTGCAAGAAAAAAAAACAACATTCTTTGTACCCTTGGAAACCCTGTCATCACGCTTTAAAACGCATCAACAGCTACAGTAGCACTTATGAATAAGAGTACGCTTTCTAACACCTATTACCTTTCATTAGTGTTCATTTGTCATTGTGTTCCCAACAGCTTACACTCTTAAAAGAAGCCATGCCAGCCAATTAAGGTATAATTTATACAGGTTAGTCATTGCATCTTTTTTTACAATACAATATTTAAATATGGTTTACAAATGAACTTTACCCCACGCTAAATGAGTTTTTGGTATTTTGGTTTTTGGTATTATCACTGCAGCTGATCGGATGTTTTGAAATTTAGTATTTTCATTTCATTTATAAATGAATTTTTTTTGAAAAAAGTATTAATCTTTCAATTTTTCCTTCATTTCTCATTTTGAAACCTTGTTTAATATTGTAGTAGCTTTGTGCTTTTTTTCCTAGGCTTGAGAAAAAGGTCTCATCAACTGTTCAGCAGTTTTTTACCTCATTACATAAATACATATGTATGTAATCAGACAGAGGCAGCTTTCTCCATGGGCAGCATTGGATGCAGGTGACAAAACGCAATTCAGAAATTAATTGTGATTTCAGTGACCAGTATGATTCAACTGAAACAAATCACCCCCACAACATCCGCAGTGAATTAGCCTGTAGCTGGTATGCCCCAAACAAGTATCCTGACACAGTATGTTCACAAAATTAAAATTTCAATATTAACAAACTGCTCTGTTGACGCGAAGGATGCTAAGAAGCAATGTCGGAACTAGGTCCTTCAAAACATTTGCGTGTTATTGTACTCCTAATAGAAATAGTATTCTATCAGTTCTGCAAGTCTTTTCTGGTACAGTAAACTTTTTACTTAATCTTATTCCCCAGTATCTTCTAATGGCCAGATCTCCAATGTCATATAAAAATAACAGAAATCAGCAGGGCAATATTGATTAACACCAACTGATAACGCAGTCTTGACTGATACTGCTAACTCCTCAGAACATCATTTTCATTCTGTAATTATCAACTAAAGAAGCGGTCCTGTTTTCTTCAGAAATAAATGTTCTGAAGACCATAAAGCCTATATATTCTTAGGAGACAAAGCTGTCCAAGTTTCTGATGCCAGGTGGGCAGATGTAAGCTTTCTTAGAAAACGGATTTACATTCTTCAGTATTTTATACATCTATTCCACAAATCATCTGCATGTATTACAGGCTGCTAAGAGTATTATCTTTTAGAAAATGGTAGTTAGGGCACAAGAAAAACTCCCACTGATTTCAATACTGGCTTTGAAAATTGTTTCTAAAAACCTTAATGCATGAACCTCTAACCTGGAATTGTCAAAATCTAAAAATAAAATAAAAAAAAGAAACCAAGGACTTAAAATCAACGTATCATATTCACTGAGTTACTGCTGCTCTTGAAAATACCTCTTTTAAAGGCAAACTGCACAACATAATGAAGGATTCATGCACAGCAGGGTTTTCTTCAGTAGTGACACATATATCCACATGATGACATCTATTACTTACAAACATAAGACAGAGCTTGACACTGCAAAGCCTGCTCTGTCTGTGTCCAACTTTGAGAAGCACCAATGTACCAACACCACCTTGTTTAAAAAGCTGTACGCCATATGCAAAGTGTGCGCATATAACATAGGCCTTATGCTTCTAATGATTCCATGTCTTTTGACAGCTCCTCTCTGATCTGCCAACAGCATCAGCGCCTAAATCTTAAAAGTGTAGGTAGTTTGAAACCAGCATATAAATGTAATTTCACCTAAATCCTGAAAGAAAAAAATCATCATAGGCATACCAAATACAAGTATGTATTTGGTATGTCATTACTACTTCATCAGTAGTGTACTTCATACCAAATACTGTATTTCAGAAAGGTATACAGCATAAGCAGTATGAATTCTTAACGTATTGCATATTCAGATTTTTCAAGTATAACTTCAGAAAGTAATGAGCAATCCAAATGCATTCAGTAACAATGGGGTTGTCTGTGAAGAGTTATTGAAAATATTAATCACATTTTTCGTGCTTTAGTGTCTCAAATTAGACACCTGATCTTAACCTTTGATCTTTTAATAATTCAGTTATACAAAGATGGATTAGTAGCAGTGCTGAAGTTTGAAACAATGTGATAAATACATCTGCACTTTGAAAGGCTCTGTTTTCAAAGAAGTAACTAGATGCTTCTAGTAGCACACTGCTAAGATTGTTATTTTAGTAGAACACAAATGTAAGACAAGCTCTACACAGATTTCTAGCTCTGTTAAGGAAGTAAACATTACTACATTAGTTGTAGTTGACCAAGTTATAAAAATATTACCCTCATTAAGCCACTTCTCATTTTCTTAGATGTTACTTCCTTGAACGAATGATTCTAGTCCTCATTAAATTAGCAGTATCAATATTGAATATTTACTCTATACTTATCCACAAAGTTGGAAAAATATAAAACATCTGCTAAAACACATCAACTAAAATCAGCACATTCTTCGGTAGACAGTAAATGGAGCGGGTATGTCAAAAGTGTTTCCATATGAGTTCAAGAGTTTATGTGCTAGTGATGAACTGTAACACTTACCCTAAACTGCTAGTACCAGATAATTTATATTTCCAGATGAGTTCAAGAAAATTTTATAGAAAGGTATCATAGAATCACAGAAGTCTGGGTTGGAAGGGACCTTTAAAGGTCATCTAGTCCAACCTCCCCTGCAATGAGGAGGGACATCTTCAATTAAATCAGATTGCTCAGAGCCTCATCCAACCCAACCCTGAATGTTTCCAGGGACGGGGACCTACCAACTCTCTGGGCAACCCGTGCCAGCGTTTCACCACTATCATTGTAAAAAATCTCCTCCTTATATCTGATCTAAATCTACCCTCTTGTAGTTTAAAGCCAATACTCCTTGTACTATCGCAACAGGCCCTGCTAAAAAGTTTGTCCCCATCTTTCTTATACATTTCAGGGGTAATAAAACTAGCTATTGTGTATTTGCATATAGACCTGAGTATACGTAAATAGCTTTTGTTACCTGTTTCAGAGCTTTTCTCTTAACCTCTAATGCATCTATGCCATGCCACAGTTTCATACAGTTGCTGGAATTTTTAAGTTTATTTTGATAGCAGATGTCAACGACCTCCCGTCAATTCTCAGGACTCTTTCAAGAAAACTTCATGTTCAGAGACACACATAACACATACTTATTTTCTTTTAAGTCAAATTAAGAAGCCTATTAACTAAACAACTTTGAAGTAGGCAATGCAATATCCTTCCCTCGTTATATTCTTTAATTCTAGCTCATTTGTCATAAGGCACAGAATGCTGAAAATAGCCACAGCAGTTATGAGGACGTGAGGGGGACTCTGTACCACAAGCTTTATCATTACATACCTAGAAATTTGTACACAACAAATGAAACCTTACCTTTTTAAGTTGCCATTGCCATACCAAATCCATCAGGAAGAATAGATAGAACACTAATTTACTGAGTTTCCTCTTTCTCACATTGCATTATTGACACCTTGCAACTATATGACTGCTTAAAATTTGACTCCAAAACACAATTGCACAGTTTTCTGCAATATACCACCATCTTTCATTCAAAAAAACCCTTCAGTATTGCCTTCATGTTAGTCAACCTGAAAGTCAGTGGGTCGCAGGTCAAAGCTGCGCAGGACAAACTTGCTATGAGGTTACTTAACACCGAGAATATGAGAGCACGTTATAATTAACAGTCACACATAGCACTGAAGATTGAGCTATTAAGCAAACAGCTGTAAATATCAGCACTAAGAATACACATCACATTATATAAAGTTTGTAAACCTCCTTCTTCTGAGCCCAAGCGCTTGACTATTTCCAGAGGAAATGATGAAATGCAGCTTGCCCTTTATATATAATATATAAGGCAATATAAAGGCTGGCAAAAAAAAGGAGGCAATATAAATAATATACTCTAAGTGTATTCTTTAAAACTGACAAGCTTATTCCTTCTATATAACATTGTTTAATCAGAAGCTCTAGCTCCTTCTTTTTTCCCTTGCACTAAACTAGCAAATAAGTGATGATTTGCTCCCTTACTACTTCTAAGCACTATCTACAGTAGAAGCGTTCAGAAACTGGTCCAATGAGACAAAGATTGGTACATCTGGCAGAGAGGGTTAGGAAAAATCCTAAATGGAAAATATTCATAATCTGTGTAAATCTGTAAATGATAGGCAATAATATGCAAGACACCTCAAATTAATGCCTTAGTCCCTGTTCTTCCCATGACATCAGCCCAGACCATACCCAAAACCTCAGCACAGCCATTTCAACATGGTAGTTAGTCTAAACTTACTATCAGGCATCAATTATACAATTTAGGTAATCAGTAAGTTTACAGAGCCACGTAATTTACATAGTATCGGTGTATAATCAAGACACCGAAAGGCAAATATATATATATACAAAATATTTATAGCAGAAATGCAGAGGTTCCCACACACAAGCTTTCAGTGTGATAGCAGAAGATTTTCAACAGGAAGGTGCATTGCAATGCTATCACTAAAGAGAGATCTGGGATAAAAGGGAAAAATTAGTTCATGAAGTATCACACGGCATTTGGGTATCTGAAGATTAACTGAGGTCCTAAGATACACAGACCAAAATGCCTCATCAATTGAAAACCTGTTTCTTCCACAAATGCCCGTTGCATATATTAGTTACAGTGGGATATATTAAGAAAAAGTGTGGCAAAAAAAGAACCAAACTGCCAATGGATGGAGTTGCATGACATGAGAAAAGACTGAAGAATAGAGTAAGGGCTGCTATACCACACCTACATCAAAATAATTAACCCTGGGCTTGCTGTGACACCTTTATGGCCCAAACAGATCCACAACATACTTAGTCTTCTAGGGATCAGAGCTTAAAGAAAATAATGAAGTCATATTCACAAAAATACACTCAAATGAGAAGTCAGTTGTTTCAGAGAGATTCAGTTGAACTTGCTTCATCACTAATAAACACATGGCTCATGTATATACATGCAAATATCCAATACATAATATTCATAGGCCATATACTGGTATTTTCAAGTTGATTTTAAATAAAAGCCATAAAAATTTGCTTGAGTAAAAGTGATTACTATTTCCATTTTATTTGACGTTCAGAACTAAAAAGAGAGTTCTTCACACAGTAATAATACAAGAACTGCCCATGAAACTGCACACTTGTTAATCCTTTTACAATCTGTGCGCTTGAGGTTTACAGGTTGAAATAAATATTTAGAAAACACTGTAAAGCCTAAGCTGCACAAAAGTGTGGTAAAAATGTGCTTTGTTTCATTAATATCTTCTCCTTGTAGAGCAAAGCCAAAGATATCCATCACACAATATTAACCACATACACTCCGAGAAGCCAAAAGTGAAAATTAGATTGTTGCTGGAAGACATAATATTAAACCCCTCTGAAACATAAGGCATTACCGAAACTAGTATCAATAACATACGCTCTTTCCCAAATAGCCTGCAAGCTTTTATATTCAGGTACATATCCAGATTCCTGTAAGAATCAAAATTGCAACCTTGAATTCAAAGATTCTTGATGTTTTAAGAAACACCTGGATGTGAAAGTAAAATTCACAGCTTAAGCACACAGGAGGAAAAAACAAGTTAAGTTGAAGGCAGCAGAGAACCCCTAACAGTTGGAGTACTCTCTACCCAGTCTACTTGCAGGAAGCAAGTCACGCTAATACCTGTCTATATGTAGCGCATCACTCACCTGGTTCTTCAAATAAAGGTGTACAGCAGCATTGTGATAACTTTCACATACATGTACACCCAAAAAAGGGAGATTTACAAAAAAAACCATGCACAAATCTCCTATGTCCCTCCTGCCAAATCTAGTGATTAGTAAAATATATGGATTCTCACATGTTTCGTATACTTGTTTGGCTCCTGATAAAAGTAAAATTGCTTCAAATTAACTACAGGCATCTGGATTAGCAGGGAATCCCCTGACATATCCCACTTCATCCCAGTCCTTATCCTCCGCATGGCACAATAATGTCTCATGAGAGCTGCAAGATGTGTAGAGGCTAAGGTACAGCACAATTACAGATTCTACTCACACACAGGAATCACAGCGGTCTTTTACAATGTGGCATGTAAAATATACCATTATTGACCTGATACCCCCTTTTATAACACAAGTCCACAAGAATCCTGAATTTATGACTGATTTTACTTTAGTTAGAAGACACGCTTTTGTAACATCATCTGCTAATAAACTTCATTATTTCTTGTTGCCCAAACTAGAACTGACACTGATAATCTTTGAATTCTTTCTTCCTAGCAGCTTCCTTAACACCAGTGACTGAAGTGCAAATTATCCTCAACTGACACAGCACAGCAGAGTGACAGAAAAGGTCTAAGTTGTATTTTAGAAACAGTGGCAAAGCACGTCTTTATTGTGAGTCCTTGCTGGAACACTACCCATGAATTGCAGAGTTTTACTGTTCTTTCCAGTACTGTTACTTTGACACCAAAATAAAGGAATTTATATCACTGAAAGTTTGTTGCATAGGGAAAAAAACAAAGAAACCCTGCAGCAGTGAAATATTGAGAATGCTATTTTAATGTAAGAAAATATGAGAAACAGAACTCAGTAGATTCCTGAATACCCGTATCTTTGCTTTTTTACGTGAAAATACCTTTACACATTACTGTCTATAAAGGGTACATTCTATAGGGCAATTATCAAAATGCCACAGAAATCTTACTATTCTGATATAGAAAACTAGACCAGTTCTACAACACCGTGAGGACAGAAAGGGTTAAAAACATTTCATTATCCTTGCAATAAATTCAGGCAAAATGATCATGTTCATTGTTTCAGAGAAGCACTTTGGGGTCGTGAGTTTGGAATGCAGAAAAAAGCAGTAGTTTGAACATTCAAAAACTGGTAATAGCAAAAAAGGCAATGTTTAGAGGAAGACTGTTCTGAATGTTGTCAGACCTCTTAAATGAAACACTCTTGTCAATGATCAAATGGATTAATGAAGCTTTCCTGCATTTGAAACTGTTCAGAAAACTACTAAATTAAAAGCTCTGTATTATCAACAATAGGAGTAAGCAACTTCAAATAATTTTATCCTTTTATCTCAGGATAATTATAAAAAGAGTTAGGCTAATGCTATGTGCTCGACTTTTAGATGGTCATAGGACACCTATTTAAGAAAACACTTTGGAATCTTTGACCATTTCTATATGGGTTTACATAAGTCACTTCTTACTGATCATAGAATTGTCTAGGTTGGAAGGGACCTTTAAGATCATCAAGTCCCTTAGCCTTCTAAACTTATGTCCTTAAATCTCCTCACATATCACCTACTTAAGAATTAGCTTCCTTTAAAAAAAAAAAAAAAAAGGAAGTTGCACCAAAGTTGTAATTATAAATGCTTACAGAGAGTACCCAGCACTGTAGCCCACCAGCATAGGTGGCACCAGGTGCTACGCACTGACCAAGCAAGAGGTTCAGCTCCGTAAGAAGTCATCTCTGTATCAGCTCTCGCTCCATGATGGACTGCTTGGAGTACTGGTCATGCAAGGACCCTTCCAACAGCTGAAGAAGTCATGAGTGAAGCCAAAAAGGGAAAAATGTGGCCACAAGAAATCAGGCCTTCTCCTAGGTGGAAGCCACCTGTGTCTGCCTTGACTTGAAACACTGAACAGCTACACTGGCGCTCCCCCTTTGTCAGGCAGCTAAATCATTGAGCAAGAACATCTGAAGATGATGGCTTTCTGGCTTTCGTCTGCTTTCATTTAATGTTTCAATGTAGTGTAACAATTTGTAGGAAGAGACAAGAGGGCAAAAATAGAGCTGCCACATTCGCAAGCTGAGAAAGTCTAATGAGCTACTCATGATGTATTCAAAATAATTTTTAAGGGAAGAGTCATGTTTTAAAATAAGTCTGTTAAATTGGCAACTTTGCTTTCAAGAGATTTGCTGGCTCTGAGCATCCAGATCTACAGGCATGGTGGTTATGGGCCAAGCAAGGTGCATTAAATAAATATTGGAACATAAAAGCTGACATAAGTTACCAAAAAAAGTTCCGGAAATAAGTACATTAATATCCTAAATATTTTTATTCTCACAAGTTTGATTGTTTCTATCAGCTGAAGGAACAGCACAGAAGAAAGAAGTTACTACCGCTCTCTGCTTACATACCAGTATTAGCAGAGAAATTTAATTTCCTCCTGAAATGAGCAACCACATCTCCATGGTATGGTTAGAAGGTCTACCCTTTTTTTCTTCCTGAAGAGGTACGCTGTCTTCTGTTCATATCACAATTATTTGCCCACAAAACCAAGACATCAGGAAGTCAAACAGATTATCCTCCTCTTTACATAGGATAAAACAACAAATTTATTAAAGGACTACAAGTTTTTTCCATGTCAACTGCACTAACCACAAGTTAAAAAGTGGAAGTCAAAGGACACTGGTAAAATAGGAGCTGCATTTGCCCAGCAAAATTTTAATCACCAGCGATGGCAAAAATATTAAGCTTGATTCCCGGATGCTGACAGAGTTAGCAGGAAAACACTGCAATGGGAGGAAGAGGAGTTGTAACTTATAAACTAGGCACTTCAGTCCAAAGAAAGAAGCAATTAATATCCTGTCATGGCTGCTCCTTGTCAGAGCAGCCCTAAACTAGTCAAACCGCTTCACTCAACAGACCTGCTCTCCATATAGTCCAACTGAAATGAAAGGGACTTTTCCAAGAGTAGCACCACCACAAGAAAAACCACGTGATTATTTACCAGGTTGGGGAAGGTGTGTGTGTGGGGGGGTGTTGTTTATTTTTTAGCTAAATAACTCCAAAACTCTACTTGGCCTCTGCTTTTGAATAGTTCTCATCATGAATGCTGAATTCCATTTATTAAAAAAAAATAAAAATATTTCTTCTGATCTTTGGCATTGTTCAAATTCTGAACACAAAGCTGAACTGAATTCTCTTTGCTACTGCCAGAATTAATTCCAGGAAACTGAAAGTTATTACTTGGCGATGTTTAGTATTGTTATTTTACATCTACTCAAAATACATAGAGTTCCATTTTTCAGGAAGTCCTAACTACTGCATTTCAAAATGTACCACTTACTATAACAAGTTCACCTGTTCTGTAAGACGTAACAGCTAACACAGTCCTGGCATAAGAATTTCAGCATGAGAAAGTGTAGACAATGGGGGAAATAAGATGTATTGCATTTAAATCTCACAGGGAGTGAACACCATATATCTGACCCAACAGCTAGAAAAATAGCTGAAAACAGTCCTGTGCATAAAAACAGCTCCTGCAACAGCACTGTGCCATTTATACGTTTTAAATGTAATCTGGTTGTTTATCTCTTTTTTACATTCTAATTTATTTTATGGAATTAGAGATTATGGAATGCTCCAGACCCTTTCTGGGTATAGTATCAAAATGCAGTATCTTTTAGCTCACCACTACAAAAGCAGCAGAGGTCCAAGGCTTAACAGTCACTTAACAAGGTGTAAAAATCTAAGAGGCAAAAAGGAAAGGAATAAGGGAAACAGGAAATAGTTTATAGTCAGCAAAGGGGTTTTTAATAGCAAGTTTTTTAATGCTTCCCATTTTAACTAGATGGGTCACATTTTCTACTGTCAAAATAGGCATGACTTCACTAAACTTGTGGAACTAATCCATTTTATGCTAGACGAAGAGATGTCCCTAGACTCTTGATTTCTGATGCCATGAGAATAAAGTAAAGCCTTATGTGATCAAGTAATTAAAACAAAGCCACTTTAAAATGTTCAGTAAATACAGTAAATCTGCTTATGCTGACAAGATATTACCTTGCTTGCAGAAATGACCGTTATATATGTACTTTCAGAGATGTCTAAAGAAGGAGAATTGTATTATTTGTAAAATTTGCTGACAGGATTCTATTTTGGCTTGCAGGTACGCTTATTATTTGACTCTAGGTGCCTATTTTAAACATTTTTCAAAATAAAAGTATTCTAATTATCTGGTGTCTCTTGGATCAATGTTCTTTGAGAGGCATTGGTATATAGAAGGCACTGAATATGCGGGAATGTCTCAAAGGAAGATGGACAGCTATTAGTAACTTTGGATGACTTTCAAAGACATAGATACTATCAAACTTAAATTACTTAAAGTGCTAGGTACTGACATTCTTCTTTACCCTTAATAAAGCATATATTCTGTGTCTTTATCAGCTTCATACCACTGTTATAGGAGCATTAAAATTCAGGATATTGAGTTTACTGTACTGTAATGCAAATACTGCTGGATGTCTGTTGTGTCCTCTTCACTTTCACAGATCTTCACTATCAGTTTTATCACTAAATTAACAGTGTTGTTGGTGTTAGATCTAACATTAGAACTGCCGCTCCGAGAAGTAACTCAAAAACACACACTTTTGTTTCAGATCTCAAAAAGAACACACGGTACTATCAAAATCAACTGGATAATATATTTAACTAAAGTAGTATGACATACTTTTCACAGCACATAGGCATAATGCACTCAGCATCAGGGGATTCCAGAAAAATGTCGTTCATCAGCCTATACACCTAGCTGTATACAGAACGTGAAGTAACTACTTCTCAGAACACTGTCAGGTGGCAAGTAGAATAAGTGCATTTTACTTCTAGAGAAATCAGCCAAAAGCAGAGTAACAGAGCATCATGGTACATTTTCATACCAGAATCCTAATACCAATAGAGGTGAATGGTTACCAAGTATGCCAGTACCCTTAGATCATGGAATTACATATCATGTTGCATAAAACTTCTTTTAAATGGAAGAAGAGGAATGTAGGAAACTATAATTCTGAAGAATGCTTTGCCTTTCTCTTTAACTCAAAATACAAATCAATTCATTCCTATTTACTTTAAATGGATGTTATGTACCTACGCACCCATCCAGACATACATAAATAAATATCATACAGTTTAATCTACAAGGTAATCTGTGAACTTCTAAAGTGTCTTAACTTCAATTTGTGAATCCAAAAATTTCACTGTATTAAAACTCTCTATAGGCTGCAGGGTTAAGAATTCTCTTCCCAGAACCTTATAAAGATTATTATCCACAATATCGTCAGACCAACTGGTTGCTACACTGACCACTTTACTAGCCATACACTGAACAAGGGATGTTTCTTCAGTCTAAATAACCGATTAGCAACAGTAACTTCCTGATGTTCCTATTAAGCTTCACCATTCTTCTTTTACTCATACACAAATCTTTAAGAATATTATCTTTCTCCGCATGGCTTGAATTAGTTAAAATCTCCTATCTGATATCAACGCCTAGTTTCATGACTAGTTAAAACATGGGGAAGAGCATGGAGATGACTTCAAAGAAATTCAGCACATGATTTAAGTAAAAGTATGTGCCTTGCCCTCTGAATGAAAATTCTCATCTAGAAAAACTAGTATCTAAATTTTTCTGTAGTCCTATTAAATGAATCACATTTAATCTGTGAGAGAGCACAGAAGCATGCCATAGGCTAACTGTGGTTTAAAAATGTGGTATTTATTTTGGGATTCCTTCTGCAGTAAGCATGCTAATTTGAAAAAACAGTGGTACAAGCAAAACAAATAAGGAAAATGAAAGAGTTGTGTGTTACTGTTTCAGTTGCCACTTGCTAGTACAGCTTTCAAACAAAATACAACTTTCCTGTGCAAATCCTGTTTTATGTACTGAAAAACTATAATTTTTCTTTTCCATATCCTTTTGATATTTTTTTGGCCACCATCTTTCTTCAAGGTGAGAAAAGAAAAAGCAAATAACTCACAATGACAACTATTTCTATATTTTCTCTCACTGCCCTTCCGTTTTTTGCCCTTTCAACCGTCTCAAACCAAACCAATTGAAACTTCTGCTTCAAAAGCAAAAGGACCTATCTCTTGCCCAGCCTTCTCTATACCCATGTAATGCCAGGCTGTCAAATGAGGCCAGCTATTCCTTTTTAGGAATTTTTAGCTATTTCCTATTGCTATGTGAAGTCCAAAGTTATTCTATTGTGCATGTTTGAAGAGTGAATAGAAAGTAAAGTGTATCAACATTTTTGCCCAAACTGCAAGGGTACATTTTTAGAGCAATGCGAAGGGATTTAGATGTGTGACTTCCAATTACCTTAATGGCAGCTATCTGTTCAACATCAACACCTCACACTGAAGTTTTACCCCATGCTGCACATAAGTAATGTAGTAATTTACCATAGGCCATCTTTATTGGCCAAGAGCTAAGAAAGAGTATTTTTGAAAGAGAAAACATTTTGCATTTATTCTACCCAGGCCTCCATAGGAATATTTATTTTGTCTCGAATAAAAAACAACGAACAGCAAAAATCAGTAGCACAAACCTCTCTCCTCTGGCACCTGTTTTATTTTCACTGTAAAAATAACCTTCTTGTCAACAATAAGAGCATGTATTTAAATTTGGGGAATCACACAGTGAAGGATACTGTTTCAGATTAATTTCAGATAATGCCTGAAATCTGTATCTCAGATTAAAACTCTTCTCCCATCTTTTCTCCAAGAAACATAGCAGGCTGTATCTTCAACAGCAGATGAAAACTCACCTTATTACAAAGTCATGGCTATCAATCTCTTTTCCACATCCACTGTCCAGGAGGATGCCAGAATTCCCAACAACTGCACAGGTTTTAAATCGGCGATTCTTCATTGGGGAAACTTCAGGGAGAAGGCTGTGCAAATCCTGAGAAATGTTTAGGGTGCGGCGTCTGTCCAGTACATAATGGATTACATCTCCCGGCTTGAAGCTGCTTTTGACCACTGAGACATCTCTTTCAGCATCCAAGAATCGCAGAATATTCTTTCTGGGTTGACAGAAAAAAAGCACAGATAAAACCCAACACTCGCTGCTTGCATGGAGTTTATCTAGTGGCAATACAGACTGTACAGGGCATACAACATAAAGCAGAGGGCAGATAGGGTCAGACAGACTAAGGTCATTTCCCATGCTCTAGGATGGAGTTAGAGCAAAGCTGTTAGGACAGAGTTCAAATCTCGGTTAGAATATAACACGTAAATGCTACAGTGACAGAGCTTAATGACTTCCTACAGACAAAGGCACTGAGAGACCAAGGGAAGATGACTTCGGAAATTAGAAGGCATACCATATTTTAGTATTTTACAAAACTTTGGAATAAACACATATTTGAAAAAGGACCAGAGCAGTGTGCTTTCATAAAAACATAGTTAAATACATGAGGTATTTATGATTTACGGAATAAATGCTTCACTACAGTCTCATCTCTCACAAATCAGCTTGGTTCAGGAATGGCCATGTTTTCTTATAGATTATTATTTCAGCATAAGAAGAATATATTCAGTTTAGCATAAACTTGCTCCTAGTTAACTGAAGTTCAGCCAAAGTTATCCTAATTAACTTGCAATAAGCACACCCACAGTCTTCTGTAAAAATTTAAACAAAATCAGCTTCAAATCACACTGCAAATTAAACTACTGCAGCTCAGGGTCTAGTCAAGCTGTTAGCTGAACTCACAGAAACACTTATGAACTCCATCATCACTTTAAATCAGTTTAGTCCAATCCTTTACCTTGCTTCTCTCCAATTCATTGTTTAAACTACTAGCCGGGTTCAGACACACATGACCAAGATATGAGGGTTTAACAAGCTACCATACGTCAAGTGAACTATGGTCATTAAACACTTGTATACTCCCAGTCCACAGCACGGAACAGGTGAAGAATGTCTGCATAAATGTCAGCAGAAGAAGTTAAGTCATAGCAATTGCACCTGCTTACGGGGGTAGGGGCAGGAGTCTAAAAACTGACACACTTTCAATACATAAGCTCAAAACCCAACACTTTTAATGACTGCAGCTACGTAATGCCTGATACCTGCACTGCCAGCGCTGAGCAGTTTTCAGTACACACTTGTCCTTGGTGTAAAAAGCTGGGAAGGACTCCAAGTCAGAGCTGCAAGAGCCACTGGTAGCTCAGGATTGGAAATGAGGAAAGCCTTACAAGCTTGTGTCCACCCCTGCTCTGCAAAGCACATACATTTGTGAAGAGGCATAAAGATCACATCTGAACTTAAGCACATACTTAAGCACAATACGGTTATGGAACAGACAGGGAGTGCGGAGCTGGAGCAGGGTGTTCAGTACATGTTAATTCGAATAGAAACTTTTCCCTCTGCAAGTCTAACAAGGCAAGAAGAAAAAATTGCGTTTTCCGCTGCCATCAGCAGGTAAGGTGGAATTTAAAGCAGAACAGACGTTTTGTTGAGTAAGAAAATGCTATTTTTATGTAGTAGTAAGTTTTTAGAGCAGAACTTCCTTAGAGCAGATCAAAACAGGAAAAGATAACTAGAGATGCTACTCTAGCAGTTGCAACACACACACACAGAGACATAAAGGGGAAATACTCCCACACGAGCAAAAAGGGATGAACTATAGGGACACCATGCTCACCAGCTAGCTCTTTTGTCACTGCCTCAAGAGGGAAGAATATGTCTGAATGTTGCAACCAGTGACACAAAATACACACCCTGGAACTGACCTTAAAAACCGTAAGGGAAGTGAAACATGATAAAAATATTTTTTCAAGTGTTTCCTCTCATTTCTTAAACTAGGACCAAAAAAAAAAAAAAAAAAAGAGGAAAGAATGTCTGTCTTGGACTGTCTGTTACAGCTGTCATGTATAAATGAAGCAGCATCAGAGCAAAGACAGCCTGTGCTAAGGCATATGAGGGACTCAGAATAAGAGAGTATTTTAACATTGTCTATCCTGCTGAGTGTCCAAAGCTTTTGGTAAGGCCAGGCAAGGTATTTCTGTAAAAAGGAGATGAAGACTTCACTTCAGCCTGTAAGCTGAATGGATTTAAAATCTCCATGAGTTTGATAAGCTTAATTTTGTGGGTACTCTGCAAGAGATATATAAATTGCTACAAAACGAAAAAGAGCAAGAAAGAAGGAATTGCTCAGTCTAGCAGTATTAAAACTTAATAAAATTCTTCATTACTTAAGAACAGAGCTATCAGAGCTGTGGATGTGAAAGACAAGAAGAATGCATCAAAAGTGAGCAATAGCGTCAGCCAAGCTGTCCAGAGACTCATTTCACATGCACTCTTGACGTGAGAAGGGCTGACCACAAAGCCTCAAAAAGCAAAAAAAAAAACAATTATGTGAAACATACAGAAACCTAGGGCTCTAACTAAAAAAAGTCACATGCGATCACCAGAAGATTCACTTTAGTAATTTAAAGCACCCGTCCCTGATACTAGAATGAATGGTTCTAATACTGTTTCTGTTAGCATACAAGTAGCAACAATTGTACATGAATACAATATCTTGTGTATTATTTTAAAACATAAGAGGAAGACAGTGAAGTTACGCAAACAGTGCCAAAAAAATAAAAGCACTTTGGCTTCCATTATTAATCTGGTTACTTACAGTCAAAGCTTATTTATCTCTCTATGTGCTTACATATGCTCACAGAATTCCTCCAAAGGGTTTCAAGTGGACCTGAATTACATTCAGATAATCAACCACTTATTTAAGACAGCTGAAATTTCCTAAATGTCTAAGGATTTTTTTTTCAATAAAGTTTTGAGATGGCCAAAAGTCACTGAACCTTAGCATCTTCTCACATATTTAAAAACTTTTTCTTATCTGAAGTTGTCAGTAGCATATTGAATTAAATGTATGCACATTACAGTACGTATAAGAATCCTTGTGTAACAGACGTGTAATAACACTAAAAAAATTTAATTGATTCATCTGACTGTATCCAGATATCTTTTAATACTGAAAGAAATACGATTAAGAATACAGAGTTCATGCTATTGTTTTAAGTTCCTCTGTGCTACTGATTCATCTGTACTATAGGGATAGTAGTGCTTCCCATTTTAACATAAGTGCTAAGAGAACAAAAAATTACTAAGGGATATGACAAAAATTGAAAGTACATACATGAGTGTTTCAGTCAGTCCTGATGCTGTTTAATAATAAAAACTTGTTTAAACCTCTGTTCTGTCCCACAAAGAGCACTGAAAATAGCACAACAAGGTTATTCTGATTAAACAGACATGACAAAATAATTTAAAATATGTGCTAATCTACATCCAGCTGCATATAAAGTTCGAAATTAAGTTCAATGAGAGGAAGGAAAAAAAAACCAGCATGATTTTTAGTAAAACGTAAAGCAAAGGTGTTCTGCAACCTCAAGTTAAAATGTATAAAGAAACTGTTTTTATTTGAGGTGATCTTCAAGTTTTGTTTTGATGAATAAAACTGTATCTGGGGTGTGGCCTGAGCCCTTTGTGGGCAGGTGAGGCTAACTCTTATCTGAAGCCAAGCAGCTGTCTGCAACATGTTTACATGACTCACAGAAACATGGTGTCACAATCTGTGGTTGACCCAGGGTTTTTCTTTGATAACCAGAAACAGATGTTCATAATATTTAAATACCAACTAGAACTCCCAGTTATGTGATAAAGCACATGTAACAGACAGCATTGTCTCTGAAGAGCTTTCCAAATGATATAAATGTGTATTGCTCTGGGGCAACATGGTGACATTTTTCTACTTGTGTGCATTTTTCTGGTTTTATTTTGTACTGTAGTCTTTGTACTACCATGGCAAACTCTCTCTCATCTGCCTCTGAATTGTGTGGACTAAGGAAAGAAAATAAATCACTTAAATATCTGACTTTTAAAATTACAAATAAATTTATATTTTGAGACATTGTCAAGAGCACTGAAATATGACCAACACTTTTCCTGGGAAAATCATTCCTTTCAAGCAAGGCAGCGCCTGAAATCCTTGCTGCTGAGGAATCTAGACTTGTCTGGACCCCAGCAGTGAGGGGAAGCCCCTGAGGTGCATCCTCAGTATCCAGGAAGATGGGCTGGCTCACCAGCAACCACATTATGGAAACAGAGACAGACTAAGGGATTACCTAGTGCACTCTCTGCCCCCACTAAAGACGTGCCTTTACCTACATCATCCCCAGCCCATGTTTACCTAACATGCCTAACAACTTCCTGTAGTGGGGACTTGGCAAACTCCCCACGCAGCCTATGTCAGTGCTTCCCTAGCCTTAGAGGCAGCACAATATTCCTCACACTAGCTCCAATCTTTCCCACAACAACTGAAGCCTGTTCTTGTTTATTATACCCTGCCTGTGGAGCACAGAGTATTCCTTACTCTTGGCAATAGCCTTCATTTACCTGAGGCTAAGAAGCCACCCAACTTTTTTTTTTTTAATCTTTTATTTTTTAATTGGACACGTCATGTGCTGTAGAACTCTGACCCTTCTTGTTGCTCTCCTGCAGACTTTCGCTGACTGATTCACGCAAGTCTGTAAACGACGTGATGTTCTAACTCTAGCATGTCCTGACGTTGCTTTGCACTAACCCAGTTGGAAGGAAGAAGGCAGCTCTCAGCCTTTGAAATCACCAAGGACTATGACCTAGGTAAAGCATACTATTTGCAAGCTCACTTAGTTTAATTAAAAAACAAAACAAAACAAGAACAAACTGCAGTAACACAAGGTCACAGCCTGCCCTTGTAGGTGGCTACAGCTACAGCTCCTGGTGGCCTCCTGAGAAGGCAGTGGGGACTGTGAGCATTTGCACCTGTGTCGGGTTTGGCTTTAGTCTGACTGGAAGGGAGTTTTGCGAAAACCTCTTCAAAGAATGCAGCATTTAGAATCACAGAATGGTTCGGGTTGGAAAGGGACTTTAAAGGTCATCTAGTCCAACCCCTGATTTGGATTTGTTAAAAACACAGCCAGCTGCAACTAACCATGAAAAGGTTCCCAGTATTCCCCAGCCCATGGAGGACTGCACAAACAGAAATGCTGGATTATGGGAAGCTGCTGTCTGGCTCTGTCCCCATTCAAGCCCTTCTCGAGCCCTTCAAGACACCCCACTCTCGCTTGACCAAAAAGGTCTCTTCAGTGGCTGAAGCATGTACTAATTGGGCACAAATCTTCAGTGGCCACACAAAAGGAAGAGGGCTTTTAAACAGAGCGTGACTCGATTACTGCTTACCATAGAAGGCCAGCCATAGGTCAGCTTTTCATGAAGTTAAGCAAGTTGCAGTCAAGAAAAAGAAGTCAAAGGAGTTATCACCCCAATTGACAGTAAACACTGACTTACAGTTGAGGCAAGGGTCTAAGGAGGCAAAAAGCCCTTAAGGTTTATTATGACTAAACCAGACTAGAAAGCCCCATTTTACGTGTCTTAGAGACACAGATCTGAAGGAAACAGTGCAACTGGCCCCAAAATGTTGCTCCAAAAGTTTCAGAGTAATTGTACCACCCAATTGCTAGTTCAGTATTTACTGCTTGTGCTTCAGGGACTTATCACAGCAGTTTCATATTAGCTTGAAAGACAAACAACGATAATAATCTGAACCTTTATAAGGAGGAAGTTGCACTTTTTTTTGTTTAATGATGCTGTTAACATCTTAGAAGTTCTCACACTTTTCTGACAGGAAATTTCCACTCATCGAGTTCTCTGTTGCATTGCAAAGAGATAAATACATCCTCAACACACTTTTTTTTTTTTCATCTTGTCTTCCTGCAGTTCAAAACCTTTATCTGCTCTCTCCAACATAAACGGCCACATTTAATAGAAAAATAAGTGTAAGAAGAAAGTCACACACTGAGACGTCAGACTGTAGGTCACAGATGTGCTGGCATCAGTCCTGCACAGACGGCGTCCCCAGATAGGTTTGCACTATGTCTTTCATAGTACAAGTACGTATTGAAAGTATGGCTTTCAATACAACTTGAATTTCCTAATTTCCATAACTGGAAAACCTTCACATTGCTACAGAGAGTAGAGAGGACTTAAGAGACAAACCCTTGCAGACAGTGGGTTCTCTCTCTTCTTCATGACTGAAACCATTCAGACAGAAGGGGAGCCAAGCAAGCAGTCTTCTTCCCTTAGGCACAGGAATTACGAATAATTCTTCAAAGAACTTGTCAGCAATCAGAAGGTAATATCAGTTGGAAAAATCCCTCTCCCACTAGACCAGTCGTGACCAGCAAGGCAACAAATTTGATAGTCTCGAGTAACTAATAATACCCATAATTTCCACCTCAATCACAGAAAGTCTAGCTCTTTCTTCTAATGCCTGGTTAACACCTCCAAAGGGCTGACGCGCTCCCAGAAGAGCTGCTACACTCCCTAGGCTGCCTCTTCTGGCTGCAAAGTTCCAGAGAGCATCTTCTGACACCAGAAACCCAACGGAAGCTTTTTATCCTCCCATGGGGTCCTGATAAAGGAGCTTTTTCACTCATCGACTCCTATCAGAGACTGGCCTTGCCAAGAATTCATAGGACCTTTGAGGCTGACAGACTTGGTCACTAACCTGAGCAAAAATAAGATGGTCAGAGATGATGCCCACGGTCAACAAAGCAAATCGCAAAACATAATATTCCAGCTGCCAGCCAACTAGGTCCAGACATACAATTGATCAACAGTTCTTGCACAAAGCAAAACTCATTATCAAATATTTTCTACATTTTGAAATTGCTAATGCGGGTGTAAAGCTAACGTAAGAAACAAAAGTAGCTGGCATTTATGGGTGATTATAAGTTTTATGAAATGTCTTTATGCTGTACGCTAATGGTTTCACAAATTATTTCTCCACTGCTAAGAACTGATAACTTTTTATACATTATTCAACAGGGTCTAGCTTTTTTTTTTTTGCCTTTCTTACTGTTATTTGCTATGGTCAACCTCACACCGCAAGACCACCACTGTACACATTAACAGTTGCAATAACACAGTATGAATCATCTTCATGGTCTACACAGTGCACGTAATGTATTTTGGAGGGCTGAACAGTTAGTTTAACCATGAGAACACTCTAGGAGATTGCTAGACACATTTGAAGTTAGTCCTGATAGGTCTGTAAGCGTAAAAATATTTACGGCTAAGAAGCTTCTTACTGCTGTGACAGGGAAGAAAGGTGTATAGCAAACAGCCTGTAAAAGTGAAAGAAGAATGGACATTGTTTAGTCAGCATCAGAGTGAAATACATATCACAAGGGGCTGCATGTGGCTTCCTCAGGGAAATGCATGCCAAACTCCCCTCCCTTACCACTGGGTACCATAACTGAATACAATATGCACATTAGCAAAGAGGATTTTCGGAAAGAACATGACTAGTTGGTAGCACTGATTCCTTTCCTACAGTTTATGTCAAATTTTGGCCCTAAATTACATTAATCTGAAATCTTTTACTGGTTCAGTGAAAACACCAGCTCTCTGTCCTGGTGTTCATGATGGTAGCTATTTCATCCCAAAACAAGACTACTGAGGTGGACATCTAAATAAACTCAGTTTTATGCTTTCTACTGTATCGAAAATCCTTACGCTGACAAAGTGGAACCTTTACGGCTTAAACCAGTATAGAACATACACGTCCTTCTTCACTGTACTACTGAGACAAAAAAAATCCTTTGCTTTAAAGTTTTTAAAAAACACCACATAATCACATCACGATGCTTCTTAAGAGCACATTAGTAATTTATAAAATGAGAGAACATCCCCCCAAAGACAACAGTAAATCAAAACACTGATTTTTAAACTCATGATTTTAGCATATTGAGATGATACACATGCAGTAACAGTCTTAAAAAAAAATCTAAAGCATTCTTTGCTGTTTTACCTCTTTGTCTGAATGATGTATTTTGCTTTTGAAACAGATGAAAAATGAGCATAACCCAAGCTTCATTTTCTTTCTTAATTTGAATAAAAAATTTATTGTAATATTTTTACTTGTTTGTTGTTTGGCTTGAGCCATTGATTTTAAATGGTTTTGAAATATGACACTTAATTTTTCAAGAAAGTGACTGAAAAGAGTTATCTGTCTCTGCTTATAGTCACTCAATGGCTTCCAAATCAGTTCACTTCACAAGTAAGACAGCATGGTATTTTCTCCTAATTCTCAGAATCATAACCTATGATTCGAAATTTCAACTGTATTCTTCTGAAGTTACTCAATATTTCTCCAACTTAAATTGTCAGTTATATGCATACCAACTTTAAATACTGTTACAGATATAGAAAATCTGCTTATCTTTCCTAGACTACCTTGGAACAGAACTTAGCGTTTACCGAACAACCACACACTGGTCAAACAGGCTGCCTCTGAACCGAGAGTCCTGGAAAAAACTCTATTCTTGAGCTGCACTTCAGCTGCATTTTAGGGCGACCACCAGGTCTTCACCAGGAGGAGACTCAGGTGCCTGGGGAAAGGCCAAGTGCCTGAGGGTCCCTTAGTCTAGGCAGTCAGGGAGTGGGGACTCCACAGAGCTCCACAGAGCACTTGCCAGGCAGCTGAGACGCAGCTACAGGCTCCAGACTATTAATTTGCCTACCCAAATCCTGCCACTCCTTCCATCTCTGACGCTGTTCCTCAGCTTTCACAGCAAGGCTGTGCCACGTCCATCACAGCACAAGACTTCCAAAACATCCGTCCTTTACTACACCTTCACACATTTCTGTGCTACCCATATCTTCCACACATTTTAGAATTAGGGACACAAAACAGCAGTCATTAAAAAAAAAATGCCTAAGTTCCTTATTCAGAGAAGCCATGCTTTTGTACATGGAAACAGTGCTTGTCTAAGAGTTTTGTAAGCTGTCCTTTAATTAAAAAAAAAAAGTAGAAAAGGAAATTACATAGAAACCACGTTTTAATTAGATCAAATTCCTATTCAAAATCTTAATATTCAGAAAATCAAGTCAACTCTGCTATGTGATTGCTGCTAAAAATAGTGATTTTCTATTATTTTTCACAGAATGTGACACTCCTAGCCCTCCACACTGCCAACCCACGCTCCATACACTTCTCTTACCGGCCACCTTCCTGACAAAGACAGGGAAGATACGATGACAATACAACACACTTACAGGCTTCTGCTTTCTCTTCTGTCAAGCCCCAAGGTGAGTAGACCCACTGTAACTACTAAGACACATCAGAACTACCACTCACTTTAACTCTGCTATTGTTTTTTCCCCCCTCAGCATGAACCTAAGGCTCTTTTTGGCCTCTCTGACTTCAGGAAAGAAAACTGCGTAAGATGTGGGTGTTGTCAACGTCTGACCTTGTGACTTGGACCAGCCACAGACAGGGCTGGATTCGCAGCACCTGACGTCCTAGCGCTTGACCCCTACACGTCTAAATTGCCTGCCTAAGCTCCCTCTGTAGTTAAGAGAAAAAAATTGGTATGTTCAGGGTCTTCCATCTGTTCTATTTCAGACCTTTAAGATGAGAGGAAATCATGTCCTAAAAGTGCCAGCTTCTCACCACTGACTGCAAAAGAGTTCTAGACAACCAGCTCAAATGTGGACATGCATAATGTAGATACTCACTGCATGGGTCTGATTGACACAGCCAGACGAAAACATTTTGTTTATTCTTATAAAGGATGACTTGACTTTGGAGTCTAATGTAATTTAGTTACATTTACTTTGAACCCTAAATAGGTACAGTTATAAAACATCCACCTGCAACCGTAAATCAAATGACTGTTTTCCAGACGAGAAGAATTATAGGCAATGTGAAATTAAAAGCGTTATAGGTAATATGAAATTAACAGCTTTTTATTTAAGACACTCACCTTATTTCCAGTACCAAAGAAGAATTGATTTTCCAACCTTCTACGGCATGCTGGAAGATTGAGGAGCCACCCTTTCGAATTATCTTATCAGAGCTATTGATCATTGATCTACTTAAACTCAGTTCACCATCTCTGCAACGCAATATAGAAAAGACACAATTACACCAAGGTTAACTGTAGTTATAAATAATTTAAGTAACAAGCACCAGTGATATTTCCTTTTATTCACAAGGAAAAGAAGCAATTATCTCTCTGCTTACCAAAGCAAATAAACTGTACCTGTGAAAAATCTATGGGACACCTATATCTAATACTTGAATATGCAATTTAAGAGCTTAAATATGTTTCTATTTGTAATGAAACAGACGGAATAAAAATCACAATAAACTCCAAGTTGTGAGCCTGAACCAAACTTCAGTATGCTTGTGGGGCAAATTCTGCACTTTTGTGTTCCAAATTTCCAGTACTAAACTAAGAATTAAGTTATAACTTTCAAACCTTCGCCCAGCAATTGCTCATGTTCTGCAATAACAGCCTAATAGACTCCCTTGCACCCTATTGATATGAAAAGACTTTCATGCACAGAATTCTGGAGTTTAACAGCAAAATTTCCTCAAGAATTCCTCAAACTTTTGTATGCACACATCCAAACAACCCCAGTTGTCTTACCCTCTTCATAAATCTTATCATTTTCATAAATTTTGGTAAGGCAACCTTAAAAAATAAAAAAAAAACATAGTAAGCTGTCGGTGATGACCACTGAACATCTGATGAAGTATCATAATGTTACTGAAGCTGTTAGGTCTAAAATCTGTTTTTATCTCCATGTTTCCATTATCTTCCATACTGCTTCCATTTAGGTGCCAGAGCAATGTTCAGCTGAGTTCATACATGGCTGTTAATGATAAATACATCAAAGTTGTTGGATATAACATTCTACCATGTAGAATGTCTTGTATCTCAGAAGCGCATATAACAGTAACACACAGAAATCTCTATCTGTTAAATAAGCGTGCTCTGAAATACTGCCAACAACAATAACTGCACTTAGCTTGCAAACAGAACTTTCTGACCACCAGCCATCCAACCAACAAAATGGAAAACATGTGAGACTGTTACGCTTTTGTTTTCCCGTGGCTGTAAGTTCTTAAAACAATTGCATCCTGACCCTTAGTAAAAGCTTTACTGATATATATATATATATTAAAAGTATTAATACTTGGTAAACTATATAGTAGACTGAACTTAAACAAACCTGCAATGGGACATTAACTAAGCTAAATTAACAAAACCGGCAACATGTAATCATTTGCAAAAAGTACTGTGATTGCAAAAGCCCCTGTAACTAATAAACCAGTATTATACACTTCATCAAAAACAACCCAGCACTACTAGCAACGCTCTCCCTCCCTCACCCCCTTGATGCCAACACGCTGCAGCATTGACATTGCACTGACTCATAGGTAAGACTGCCACCTACCGAAAAACCTACAACTCTAAGCAATCGTGTAGGTACAAGATCTGTATGCAAATTATCCAAATCACGCTAGCTTGCGGGCATGGGAGGATGCGGCAGAGGTTCCTAAATTCAATAACCAGAATGTAATTAATACTTTTTTGCTATTTTAAAATTGCTTATACCCTGAAAAAAAATCCATAATGATTCCAAATATATTTATCACATATATTTTCCTGCATATATTTTCTGGATACACAGAGTGTATGCATCTAAAGGAAAATTACCAAAAAACATCCAGGTAAAGTACTCAGTCTAAAAGTACTTCAGAGATGTCTCCAGTTTATGCTGGGTGAAACATTATCCAGTATACACTTTAAGTTGACAAAACTTAGCAACAAAATATGTTGCCAACACCTAAAACACTGTAGCATTTGAAACGTGGTTGTCTTACATATTCACAATTTACATCTGCAGTAAGCTATATTGATTGTACAGTAAAACAATGTTAAATTATGTTCTCATGAGCTAAAAGAGGGCCCAAAGCACTTTGTGTTAAAGTTCTACTATGAACACAACGGTGTTCACTCACACGCTCCTCTCCCTTTTACCAGTATTATATTTAATATTCCTTTAAGTGAACATTAAAAACTAATACATAAAAAGCTAAATTTACTCCAGAAAAATCTTCATTGTGTAAACAACTGTGAAATAAATTTGGGCCACTTTGTATCTTCTAGAATCACTGCAGATCTTCTCTGATGTAAAAGAAACAGCTTGTGTAGTGTGACAGCAACTTGTGGTGGATAGGGTCAACCTTCACTCTGAATTACCCTGCCTTGGTCACCAATCAGACCAATAAAATATGAATGCCTCTTTTCCTCAAGACATTCCATTAAATAGAAATAACTGTCTTCAAGCATATTCCATATCAATAGAAGATAACACTGTTTAAGAAGCACTGCATTCCACATAATACGTGTTTCATTACTTGCTTGACCTTTGAAAGGACACTACTGTTTAATCAAATAATTAATTTAAATAATTGCTTTCACAATTATTGTCGTAGCAAACTTTGCTATGAGAACACAGCTGATTTACCGTTTATCATGTACTTTGAAATTGCACATAGCCCATTTTGGAATGCCTGGGATTTACCTGCAGTGTCGCTAATAACCATAAAATGGGGCCACCTCGCGCATTCACAGTTCTGCATTACTGCTACTTCTGAAGTAAAACATCCCCTGGAAAACCAACCTTGCTTGCCCATGTCAAAAATAACCAAATGGCATAAGTGCTTCCTTTAGGAAAAAGGCAAGTGTAACATCATAGTGGCAGCAGATACTCATGGTACACTTAGGGGTTTTTTTTCCTGCTTCATACAGTAACGGATGGGATGACAGGCTGAGAAAAGAAACTGTATTCCAATATCCTTAGCCAAAGTGAGTCGCACCATACTGCACAAGAAGTCTCACAGAAGCAGACATATCACTAAATCACCTGGCACAAGCACATTGCAGCAATACTTTAAAGTGTTGTTATGGACATACGCATTTATGACTAAACATACTTATTTTTTTTCCTTTAGTATTAAATCGTCGGTTCATTTTAGTACCTTTTAAACCATGTCAAACAATGTATCATAAGCTAGAGGGGACTTTTTTTTCAAATATATATGGATTCTACCTTGTGACTAACTTCTGAATCATTTTAGCAGCTACCTCTCGTCTGACAGGAAGGAGTACACATTAAGGAACACGGGTATCTTTAATGCTGATTCTCCCTCACACATTCGTTTTCACATGGTTTTTTTTGTTTTTTTTTTTTTTTTACACACTTACAACCCCAAAATTTTAAACTTCTGTGCATCTCGTAAGTATGTAGATACCGGAGCATCGCAGTAGAAACTGGGCTTACATCCAGGCTGAACAAGAGGGAAAGTTACCAGCAAGTTATGAAAATCTTTGATACCAAGGGAAGCAAACATCGCAACATTAACCATTCATACGCATAGGTGAGGCCAGCCCCGGCTCCCAGCAGGTGCCAGGGCCACTGCCGCCCAGTTGTGCCCAGCTGTGCCCAGCTGCCCGCACCACGTTCCCGCACCAACCTGCCTGGGCAAGGGCCAGTGAAGAGGGATGCATTTTCTGCCTTTAACTCTGGGGACTGCGGGTGTGAAGGGGGGACCAAGTAGGTCGTAAATTGCCCCAGCCTCCTCCAGGCTCATACTAGAATTTACAATCTCCTTATGCCTCCTCCTCAAATTAAGGCAAGGGCTTACACCAAAGGACGAGAATCTGCTGTGAATGCATCTCCCCCCCCCCTCCCCGCGATTTGCACAAGCAAAGAGAAAGTGTGAGCCCCTTCCCCGCCTTTGCTGATTTCACTAAGTCAAACCGGAATTTACGCATCCCTCCTGTGAGGAAAATAAATAAATAAATAAATAAATTATACGCCCCCAAGGAGAAACATGCTTGGCTGAAAACCCAACATCTTCACAGGACAGCCGCAGGCTGGGAGAAAAATGAGGAATACAGGCATGCACGTACACAAACACAATGCGCGACAAAGAGAAAGCTGAGGTGCAAGACAGAAAAATGGCAAGGGACTTTTCGCCTTTTTTTTTTTTTTTCCCTTTCAAGGGAAAATAGCCAGGAGAGGGAAAATACGTAACACAGGGTCTCAGCGAGGTACCAGAGTTTCCAGCGGAGGAACCTGGGGAGCTAAGGCGCATTGTCCCGCACACTCTCAGAGCAAGCATCCCCAAGGAGCACATAAGTTAGAACTTCAAGGAGGGGAGGCAGGGGCCACCCGGAGCTGCCAGCGGCCGCGCACCCCGGCAGGCTCGCCTCTGAAGAGCTCCCAAAGCAGGAAAGGCGACACAACGCGCTCCGGCGGCCACCGCCACCATCTCCGGCCACCCCGGGCCCTCGGGGAGCAGCCGCTGCCCGGCTGAACTCTTACTGGGGCTGCGGGCGGGGGGGCAGCACCAGCCGCCACCCCGGCACCGGGCAACCTCCCGCCCGTCCCCGTCCCCGTCCCCTTCGCCCCTTGCCGCCGAGCTCCGCCAGCCCAACCCGCCGGTAACCCGTCCCGCAGCGGCACCCCAGCCCCGCACACACACACACACACACACACACACGCCCCCCCGGCCTCCCCCGCATCCTCCCTCCCCACGCCGACCAGCGAGAGCCCCAAGCGGTGGTGACACGGCAGGGGAGCGGGTCACAGCCCGGGGGACCTGAAGAACCCGGGTGGGGCTGCGGAGAGGACCTCGGGCAGCGACGTGGCCCCGCCGCCCCTCGGGGAGCCCTCCCGGCGCGGCGCCCCGCAATTACCCGGCGAGAGGTGCCTCCTGGCGCTCCTCGGTCCGCGCTATTTCTTTCGTCTTATAGAAGATGAGGAGGAGACTTATGGTGCACACAGTCCACCTCTTCCTGACTGAACGCATGTCTTCTGCGAAACGCGGTCCCCCTCCCCCTTTTCCTTTGTTTGTCAGGGGTGTGCGGAAAACAACTCCACACGCGGCACAAATTGCCAAAAGCACAGTAAGGAAAAAAAATATATATCTATCTTTTTTTTTTTTGTCCAAATAATGAAAGAAAAATGAAAAACAAAAACCAGGCGGGCGCAGGCGCTGGGGGTCGTTTGGCGTTTAGTTTTGTCTTTCTTTCACCCTGTCCTCCCCTGCCCAGGAGCCGGGCTCGCAGGCGGCGGTTCGCCTTCCTCGGCCGGGGTGGGAGGGGGTGCGCGGGAGCGGGGGGAGGCGACACGGGACGACGGGACAAGTCCGTGGGCGCCGCCGCTGCGCGCCCGCCCAGCCACACCGCGCTGCCGCTCCGCTCCGGCTCCCGCTCCCTCTCCGTCTCCGTCTCCACTGCGGCCCCGTCGCGATCGCGGCGGCGGCGGCCCGGGGGCGAGGCTGGCACCTCCCTCCCGGCGGCGGGGCGGCGGCGGGCGGAGCGCGGCCAATGGGCGCCGCGCGGGGGCGGGCACCGGGCGGGGGGCGGCGGGGCAGCCCCGGCGGGGGGCGGACAGGGATGGGGTGGGCGGCGGAAGGACCGCGCCGCGGGGGGGGAGCGAACGGGCGGCACCCCGCTGGGCCCAGGTTGGCGACACCCCCGCCCCCCCCATCTTTGTAGCGCCGCTGGGTTTTTGGGGGGGGGAGGGAAGGTCCACACCATCACACAGGGGGTGATGTCTTCCTCCCCTGAAGCACTGTTGGGTGCCAGAAAGTTTTGAGTAAAGGGCCGCCAGCGCAGTGCCGCTAAAAGAAACGACACGCTTCCTTTTCTGAGAAGGATAAGGGTTTTGGTTTTTTTCTTTTTTGTTGTTGTTGTTGTTGTTGTTGTTTAGGGTTTTGTTTCTTTTTTCTTTTTTCCTTTTTCCTTTTTTCCTTTTTTTCTTTTTTCCTTTTTTCCTTTTTCCTTTTTCCTTTTATCTTTTTTCTTTTTTCCCTTTTTCTATTTTTTTCCTTTTTTCTTTTCTCCCTTTTTTTCCCTTTTTTCTTTTTTTTTCCTTTTATTTTTCTTTCTTTTCTTTTTTCTTTTCTTTTTCTGTCTTCTTTTTTCTTCCTCTTTTTTTTTCTTTTTTTTTTCTTTCTTTTTTCTCTCTCCCCCGGCGGACAGTTGGAGCTTGGGAAGGGCACTGGAGGTTTTTCCCAGCCTCGGAGCACCGCCGCCTCGGCAACGCCCCCGGCCCTAACACCAGCAGGAGAATGCGGTGAGGCGGCGGGGGGGGCCGGGGGGGGGTAGGAAAGGAAATGGCAAGGCCCCTGAACAGCCCCGCCGGGAGGTTAGCTCCGGAGCCTGGCCAAATCCACCGCCCAACCCCCGTTCCCCGGCGTCCTGTCTCATCTATACGGTCTCAACGTGGCTGTTACTTTCCTACTTCTGCTAGGAAATGCACAAAAAAAACCCAACACCCCCCCCCCAAAAAAAAAAAAAAAAAAAAAAAAACAAAACAAAACCCAAAACCTTTAAAATGCGTAACTCAACATGAAAAAAAAAATCATAAGCTATATTCACTTTTCTCAGTATTACTTTGACGACTGGTCTGTCCTGGACTATCCTCATTCTCTGTGACAGGGATCTGCCCACAGCCCTTAAGTTTGCATGTACAGAGCAGACTTCAACACCAACATCACTCTTGTCCCATGGGGATCCAGGTAGGGTTTGTGACAAATCTAGTGTGACTCCTCTCCTCTTGACTTAGGTTAAGAGCCCATGGGTTGACAGAACCTTCCCTGGGTCTATTTGGTCTGATATGCTGTCTCCAGAACTGTTTGCTAACAGACATTTCACAGCAAGATGTAAGCAAATTTGGAGATAAGCACAGAGTTTTCTTTCCCGAGAGAGTATTTCCTCACAGGCATTAAAAATGAAGAAAGGTTAGAGAAATCCTTGAGACTGTCAGGGCTGCTAGTAGTTGTTACGTTCTAAAATCAATTTTGCTTAATAGGGAAGGTTTAATTCAGCCTCAGTGGAATGGAATGGAAACTTTGCAAATTCCTTCCATACAAGCCAGATCAAGCTGTGTTCTCTGTGCTTTTCTCTGCTGTGGTTCTGATAACGTCGTCTCAGAAAGTGACCTCTAAACAGCATCAGCAGCAACAGGAGAAAAAACCATTCTGTCTGTAAGCATGAACTTCAAATTTCACTTGGTATAATTCATGTCACAGTCTCTTCTGGAAAAAAAAATTAGATTATTTTTATACTTATGTGGGCTCATCAACAACAGATATTGATACTGTGTACAGAGGATCCCAAATTCACCCATCTTCATTGGCGATTTTACGTGGTTCCACCCACAAATACCAACGGCAGCTCACAATATCAGTTAGCCACAGTAGCTCCTGGTTTTGTGCCAGGCCATATGCACATTCAGAAAGTAGTGTGCCTTCACCTTCTTCCTCCCCACCTTATGCTGCACTTCCTTCCCCCTGAAGCTTAAAACCCAGCTCCCCTACTGCTTCAAATGGACTGATCCTCACCCCACACAAGGAATCCCTGCTTGTATCCGAGAGACTTTGAGGACTGATGGAGATGGTTGTCAGGAGGTGCCTTGCCCAGGAATGCGCTTTTCTCTCTGCCTAGTCTGCTTGCAACCAGTCTGACTGAAACTGACCTCCACCACCCAGAGAGGCCAAACAAGTTGACTCCAAACTGGCTGCATGTATGAGGCACAGCAGCCTCATCCAGGCAAGTGGACACTTTCAGGTTTTGGTTTTATGTCTGTATGGTTTTAAATACCATCAGCAGTACCAGCATGTGGTCTATGATGCTCCCAGCACTCATAAGGAACCTATCTAATATTTTAACTACAAGCTCTAAACCATCAAGACTCCAAAACTTCTATTCAGTTATTAAAATGTTAAACCGTCAGTTTACACTTGAGTAAAATATGGAGAAAAAAACACTTCTGCAAAAGCACACATTAATAATCTGTGGCTGTTTTCCTGAAAATCCACGCTGTTTTCATGCCTGTAATTCTGCTACCATGAAAACACACTGCTGGGTCACAAGAGGACTATGGGATCCTGAGAGGAAACCCAGTGCATCCCCTGTAACAAAGCAGGCACCCGACCCATATCGTCTAACCTGTTCTTGAAGACTTCTGCTGTTGGCAGCTCTACCACCTATCGTCTCCATTGATCTGATCCTGCAGTGGTTTCACCATCTTCACTTTCTGCGCATGCTATTCTAAGCTCTGAGGCTACCTGTGTAGGAAGGTCCCAGAGTCAAAGGAGTTGCTTTAAAGTAGATCCAGGGCAAGTTCCCAACTTGTTCAGTGCTCTCCTAAGTAAGTCCTGATCTCTGTTTTAGAAATAGCCTTACAGCTGTGACTACAGTGATGAAGACTCCTCTAGTAGCTGTTCTGACCAGGTTTCCCTCTGAACAGACTTATTCTCTAGCTCTCTGGTGTACTCACATAATAGACAGACACACACAGTATGCAGGTATATAGCATACATATAACATAATTAAGCCAGGTGGTACATTTCATTTGCAATGACAAAGTTTATTATAACACAAAATTAGTTTACTCTATAGAGAGTTTGAACATTCATATCTAGTACTTCACCAATTCCTTTAATTACCTTTCTTTAATGTATCATCAACAGCACTTCATAACTCTAACAAGCTATCTAAATTATGCCTTGAAATGATTTCCTCTTTCTCATACAATCTAATGATATTTAAATAATGAATAGAGTTTATATCAAATAGTATGGTTTATTTTATATGAATTAAAGGAATGGTTTAGTGCTGTGAACCCAGAAACATGTTCAGTAAATCCTATTTCATGGCAGCTGGTGATGACAGTAAAATTTCTTTCATGAAGACTACTGGAGGAGCAAAAATGTGAATAATACAAATAATCATGCATTTAAGCATTTCACATTTCAGAGTGCTAATTAGTTCCTACGGCAAAGAGTTCTTGAAAGGCTGCGTTTCATGCTGAAGAAAGTAGCTAGAAACTTGAAACATTTACATTTTTTAAAACATATTACCATATAAAGTCCTTTTTGCATTAAGAGTATTTCATGTTGTGTGTGGGTGCCCAGAAATATCTCCTGACTTAATTTTGTCCTTGTTATCACTGAGGATAGAGAAACACTAGAAGAGATTGCCTGGGGAATCTGTAGCATTTCCATCACTGGATGTCTTCAGGACCAAGTTAACCAAATCTTTGGATTCTTAACTTAAGGTGGAAGGATGGGCGAGGTAACTTTTTCAGGTCCCTTCTAACTATTTTTATTAATATATGACTTTAATGTAAATCTGCTTAATTTAGAGCAAGCAGAGCTTTCTGATTCCTATATAATAACTTTTAACAGAATACTCAATATCGTGAAAGGGTCATGTGTTTGTACGTGCCGCTGTTTCAGGAATATGTGTGGGTCATGCTTCATTCCTGCATTTGCTTAACACTTTTAACTCTGATTTAGTCCTATGCAATGTGTTTAATAGTATTAACTATTCACATTTTATTGTAAAAAAAAAAAGAAACACCAGTTAAAACAATAAATGATTCCTTGAGAAATTTTTAAGTACTACTAATCTGTTTTCATGCAGACATCAATACCCTTCAATATTTTCATTGGTGGCTCAAGCAAAGACACCAGACATCCCCATTGTTTGCTTAATGCTAATGTGCACAGAACACTAACGCCTTGCAGAAGAAGTAACTCTTACAGCCAAAATCTGAATATCTTCTGTGCGTCTACTTGTCATCATCCTTTCATTACACCATCACACTTTCGTTAAAATGTCTTCCTCTTTGAAATATAATCTACTTGCTATTGTACTACAAATGCAGTCCTGTAGTCCTGTATTACATTTTTAGTGTCACTGGCATTGCGAATACCAGCATTTCAAATACATCAGCTTTATAATGCAGCAGCCTTTCTATAGGCAGCAGAACTAAAAATGATGCAGTGAACTGCATTTTTGGATAGTTATTCCACTGTATAGGACTCAAGGATTGGGTTGGTGGTGCTTAAATTTCTCTTGATGTTCAGAGAGAGAAAAAGCAGGTCAGAGTCTGTATTCAGATTCACCTCCCCTTTCATTTTTGTGACTAACATGCAATGATGACTTAGTGTTTGCAAACGCCTTGCAGAACAGCCACAGGATCGATACTGTGGAGAGAGTTGCAATAAGCTTACCTGAGTATCTCAGCCATTTCTTTGTGGGTGATAGAAAGAGAACATCTTTTTCTCTAGAAGAAATGGTACAGCATTTTCTTAGAAAGCGTTGGAACTAAATCCCAGTGAAGCCATATTCTCTGTTTTACGTTCTTTTGTGCAATAACGTATTTGTCCAGTACAGAGGTCCCCAGATGAAGTTGTAGTGTAATGGCAAGAAAGGATGTTTACTTTTGGGGCACGTACCATTGTGGTTATTGCATTGCAGACTTCTCTGATCCAAGCACACTTTTATATAGTAGTAAAATATAAACTATATTAACATTTCAAGGAGAGTGATCACACAGATAGAGGCCAACCTAAAAGAAGACATTGTCAGTTGTCATGATCTCCTCTTTACTTTTGTGACATGGGATATCGCAAATGTCCCATAGATGCTAGTTATAAATATGCAAGTTTTCTGCTAATTCAAAATGGCTATCAGCATGTATGCCTTTCAGGAAGGCTAAAACCTCACTGCTTTAAATCAAAGTGGCTGTCACATTCCTAGAGGCTGTATGTGTGAAATTTTATAATGATGAGCTGCACTACTTCCCATATTTTTTCAGTGAGGCTCAAGACAGGCTACCCTTAGGGAAAATAGTCATCTTGTATGTTTTATATAATCATCATCTCGTTCAGGTTAGCAAAGATCTTTAAGGTCACCGAGACTAACCGTAAACCTAACACTGCCAAGTCCATCACTAAACCATGTCCCTAAGCACCACATCTTCAGGTCTTTTAAACACCTCCAGGGATGGTGACACAACCACTTCCCTGGGCAGCCTCTTCCAATGTTTGACAACCCTTTCAGTGAAGAAATTTTTCCTAATATCCAATCTAAACCTCCCCTGGTGTAACTTGAGGCTATTTCCTCTTGTCCTATCGCTTGTTACTTGGGAGAAGAGACCAACCCCCACCTCTCTACAGCCTCCTTTCAGGTAGTTGTAGAGAGTGATAAGGTCTCCCCTCAGCCTCCTCTTCTCCAGGCTAAACAACCCCATTTCCCTCACGCACTCCTGATAAGATTTTTGCTCTAGACCCTTCACCAGCTTCGTTGCCCTTCTTTGGACATGCTCCAGCACCTCAATTTCTTTCTTGTAGTGAGGGGCGCAAAACTGAACACAGTATTCAAGCTGGGGCCTTACCAGTGCCAAGTGCAGGGAGACGATCACTTCCCTAGTCCTGCTGGCCACACTATTCCTGATACAAGCCAGGATGCTATTGGCCTTCTTGGCCACTTGGGCACATGGCTGGCTCATATTCAGCTGGTTGTCAACCAACACCCCCGGCTCCTTCTCCACTGGGCAGCTTTCCAGCCACTCTTCCCCAAGCCTGTAGCATTGCATGGGGTTGTTGTGACCCAAGTGCAGGATCCAGCACTTGGCCTTGTTGTATCTCACACAATTGGCCTTGGCCCATTAATCCAGAGTGTCCAAATCCCTCTGTAGAGCCTTCCTACCCTCAACCAGGATCAACACTCCTGCCTAACTTGATGTCATCTGCAAACTTACAGAAAGTGCACTCGATCCCCTCATCCAGATAATTGATAAAGATATTAAACAGATCTAGCCCCCCTACTGAGCCCTGGGGAACAGTCCACTTGTGACTGGCTGCCAACTGGATTTAACTCCATTCACCCTAACTCTTTGGGCTCAACCATCCAGCCAGTTTTTTACCCAGCAAACTGTGTGTTCGTCCAAGCCATTAGCCACCAGTTTCACCAGGAGAATGCTGTGGGAAACAGTGTCAAAGGCTTTACTAAACTCCAGGTAAACAATATACACAGCCTTTCCTTCATCCACTGTGTGGGTGATCTCGTCACAGAAGGTTGGTGAAGCAGGACTTGCCTTTCATAATCTCATGCTGACTGGGCCAGATCACCTGGTTGTCCTGTACCTGCCGTGTGATGGCACTTAAGATGATCTGCTCCATAATCTTCCCAGGCACCGAGGTCAGACTGACAGGCCTGTAGCTCCGCAGATGCTCCTTTTGGCCCTTCTTGTAGATGGGTGTCACATTTGCTAACCTCCAGTCAGATGGGACCTCCCCAGTTAGCCAGGACTGCTGATAAGTGATGGAAAATGGCTTGATGAACACTTCTGCCAGCTCCCTCAGTACCCTTGGGTGGATCCCCTCTGGCCCCATAGACCTGTGTGTGCCTAAATGTTGTGGCAGGTCGCTAACCATTTCCCCTTGGATTATGGGGGCTTCATTCTGCTCCCCGTCCCTGTGTTCCAGCTCAGGGGTCTGGGTACCCTGGGAACACCTGGTCTTACTATTGAAGACTGAGGCAAAGACGGCATTAAGTACCTCAACCTCTTCTTCATCCCCTGTCACTATGTTTCCTGCCACATACCGTAAAGGATGAAGATTCTCCTTGGCTCTCCTTTTATTGTTAATATATTTATAGAAACATTTTTTATTGTTTTTTTTACAGCAGTAGCCAGATTGAGTTCTGGTTGGGCTTTGGCCCCTCTAATTTTCTCCCTGCATAACCTCACAGCAACCCTGTAGTCTTCCTCAGTTGCCTGCCCCTTCTTCCAAAGATCATAAAATCTTTTTTTTCCTGAGTTCCAGCCAAAGCCCCTCTGTTCAGCCAGGCCGGTCCTCTTCCCTGCAGTCTCGTCTTTCGGTCAATGGGGACAGCCTGCTCCTGCGCCTTTAAGATTTTCTTCTTGAAGAATGTCCAGCCTGCCTGGACTCGTTTGCCCTTTAGGACTGCCTCCCCGGGGACTCTGTCAACCAGCCTCCTAAACAGGCCAAAGTCTGGGCTCCAGAGGTCCGTGGGGTGAACAGTAAAAATGAGGAAGCAGAAATAAGGATTAGAGAACACTGAGAAACTAACAGAAGAGAAAGAGAGAAGAGGAAGTAGATATAGAAGAAGGACGGGGGTGAAGGGATTAAGGGGTTGGGAACTGGCAGAGAGGGAAACAGCTGTACCTGGTCCAATAAAAGAAATGGGAGAAAAAGTTGAGAGTCCAGAGGATACACAAGAAATTACTTGAATGGAGGAGTATGACTAACTCAGGCCTACTGAAGAAGCTAAGGTAAGAAATGCTACAGTTGTGTCTGCCTTTTGTCTTGATTTGTCCTTCCTGTGAGAACAAAATGGTTATCTCCCTTGCTTAAATGTGTCTGAGCCTGTGTTCAAGCCCTAAGTTCACTTCGCTGTTCAGATACAATTCTGTTTTGGAGTCTGAATGAAGAATTTATATTTCTGGAATGTAAAGCATGGTTCAGCCAGGAGACTGCTATTTACTTAAAAGTTTCTTTTTGGTGAAATGAAAGAAAGTCAAGAAAATTTCTGGCCATATTTCCATCCTTGCATTTTAACTATCTGTAAATTACAAACACTATTAAAACATGACTAGATAAATTATTACAATCCCAGAAAGCACTCCTCTTTCTGATTATACCAAACCTCCAACTTCTCTCTTCATAAGGGCAACAAGGCATCTTTTCCTTCAGACTCTGAACCTAGATGTAATGGTTTAAGTATTCCCAGGTAAGATTGCTGAGGGTTAATCAAGAAAACCTTCACTACTTTCCAGCCCCACTGAGACTTTCATATAAGTCATGCGGAATTGATAAGTTTAAAAGGACTATGAACACTTTCTTATGATGTTAATTGAGCCGTCCACATTGCTGAAGGGTTACGGTCATTAGAGTTTCCGGTTATGGTTAGAGTGTTAGGGTTAGGTGGTTAGGAGCTACGGGTTGCACATTAGGGTTGGGGGTTATGGTTAGGGTTAGGTTTAACTCAGCTTCATTCAGTATGTTCTGGTTTTAGGTGTCCTCAGATCAGTGATCCCAGTAGGGTCCCTTACTACATGGGACCTCAGGAAGACCCAAGACCGCCTGCCCTATATTGCTCCTATGTGTTTCCAATAGGCCTGCCAAGATAGGGAGTGAGATCAGAATCAGGCAGATCATCTTTGTTCTTGCATACTCATTCAACATGCCACAAAAGGTCCAGGTTTGTTTAGAACAAGCTCAATCTTTCTCTTTTGTTCTTCTATGCTTTAGGCAAGCTTCTAGAGCTGAAAGACCCGGGAACACAGGATGGTGAATTTAGGTTTCCACATAGCCCAGGCCAATGTACAAAATACAGCACCACGATACTTATTCAGAAGTAATGTTGATTAGGTCTGCCTGAAATGTTAAGTCTTGCTTTCTGCTAAGAGGCAGTAGGCAAGCACAAGACAGGGAACAGCATGATTAACTGTAGTTTAGACGTATTTTCAGCATACCTGCTACTAGACTACTCTTCAGTAGTTACTGCAGAAATTAAGTTTAAGGAAGTATCTGAAAGACATGATAATACTTGCTTTACATCTATTAATGTAGAACTTGGGTGTTGATTTTTTTTTCCAGGTGAGTAATCACAGTCATAAAAGCAAGGGAGATACAACACTAAATGACTTTTCCCTTTATTTGAAAGGCTATGCTTTAGTTTCATTTATTTATAACACTTCATACTCATTACTGCATGCAGAGTAATGTATTTCCTAACCACATTTTAGTGAAAATATAATATGAGAGATTACTGCATGAATTTTCCATGTCTGAGAACTGGAAAGAGATTTTCTGAGAAGCTATATGGTGGATTTGTGGGGTTCTACTATATTTTAATAACTGTGAATGGGCTCCCAGTGAGAACCATAATTTTACGAATAGTTCCCAGCAGGATACCCACCTAGGCTGTATAGATTTGGAGGTGGACAAAGAAGCTTTTTGTCTGAATTCAAACCACAGCAGGAGCCATTTACTCTTTGGGAACTAATTCCCATTTTTATTATTGCTATTTTTAATTTTGCTCATTTTAATGGTAGTTAAGCTGTATATAGATGGATACTATGAAATTGCCTGACTTTTATTGCTCTGTGTTAGATAAAGTCACAAAAAATAGCTTCCCGTATGCCTTCAGCTATATTTTCTTACTTATCTCTTTGACAGCAACACTTTAAGGCATTTGCCGAGATCAAAACTACAGCTTTTTGTGATTTTTTTTCTAATTGGAAAACTGTAATTCAACAATGTTTTTACGGTGTCTTCATAAGCTTCAACAAAAGGGGATGTTTTCCATCTCCAAAACTGAATTTCTGGTCAGTGGGAGAGGTCAGACCTACCAGCAATTTAGTCTGTTCTGCACTCACCTGGCATACAAAGGATTTGGACTCAAATCCCTGTCAGAGAAGGTTTTTGGCTGTCTTCATCAGCAGCTTATAGACTTGGTACGAGCAGATGAATAAGCAAACCCTTTCTGTTGACAGCTAAGCTACACCAACATGATCTCATAATTGCGACAGACAAAAGCATGTGTGCAAACTGTTACTATATAACAACCAACAGATCCTATAAGTTGATTGTATGCCCTCTGCTGTGGTAACTTATTTGGGAAGATGTGCAGTCAGCTTGTGTTGCTTTGATCGAGTTAATTTTTAATGACAGGTTTCAATGACAGTTTTACGGTATCAGTGAGAGAAAGAGGCTTACACCATTGCCTAGAGCTTAAGACTGGACAAAACCCCTGTCCACCACATTCCAAGTAAGATCTTTAAGCAGCAGCCTTTCCAGGGCAAGTAATTCTCTAAAATGCAGCATTAATATTTTTTTCTTTTTTTTCATTTTATTTCTTTGCAAACTAGGATTTGGTATGCCCAGCACAGATGATCAGGGCTCTAGGTATTTAAATTCCCATGGGAAAGCCCACCTCAGAAATTACATTCCACACAGAAGACACTGGCACCAACCAGGGTAAGAAAAACCCACAAGGAAATGGGATTTCCCATACATCACCTAGGTTGGTGGGCAGACATGTGAAGCAGATCAAAGGTTCAGTTTCTGACTCTGCTGAAGTAGATGCTAAAATTTTGATTGACTTCAGCAGGGTTAGGCTATCACTTCAGCTCTCCTACCTTCTAGTCCGATACTCAAAATAGGAAGCCACTAAATGTAAAAATAACGTATCAAGAAAAATATTCCCTAGTTTTACTTAGTGTATTTCATTAAACATTATCTTTTAGGCTAAAAAGTTTAAAAAATTACAAAAAGCACAAATGTATCCCATAGAAACTGCATTAATAATCTAATCCTATTACTTGTAGTCTGCTCAAAGACACTATAGAGGGAAATAATTTTTTCCATATTTTGATGACTCAGGAAAAGCATACAAAATCTTAACCAGTCACAGTTATAGAAGTCCTTTAGAAGCTTTTCAATGTTAAGATTTTTTCATCTGAGGAAATATAAGCACAGTATCAGCTTCGGAGACTTTTTCTTTTGACTTTTGAAAATGTTATTTGCATTAATTAAAAGGCAGAAAACTTTTTATTTTTGCTTAAATACTTTATGTTTTAGTGCTTTCTAAAGGAAATTACGTCACAAAATCAAAAATAGCTATTTTTGTTGGAAATAAATAGCACAATAACTATTTTTGTAGTCCAGAGACATGTTGTGGAAAGTAAATTTGATTTACCAAGCTTATCACAGACTGTGAACTTTAACATTAAAGTGAAAGGAATGTTTGGTTTTGAAATCACTGGTTCAGCCCTGACTGTAATAAAATAATGTCCGAAAGAAAGGAAAAAAAAATATATACACACACATATATACGCACACACACATGTACAGTGCTATAAGTCACAAGATGTAAACCGTCTCTAATTACAGAGGAAGGGACAAATCTGAGCCTGAAGTGCTTGAACAGGAAATCACCACCTATCTGGGCAGAATTTTGAGAACTTATTTTCACATGTCTATTTTGTCTGACCGAAGAGTGTGAAAATCTGGCCTAGGCTAGACAAAAGTAGATGATTAATATAAATTTGTGCCCAGAAACAGGTGATTTGAAATTATTTTGCTCAATTGCTGTAAAGTGCTGTAGTCTGGTTGCGTGCTGTCAGTGGAGAATTTCCACAGTGCAAAGCACAGAGGTGCCACATCCAGGTCTGTGCTTCCCCTCCACGCCCTTGCCTCAAAATAAAAATTCCAAGCAGAGGGAAGGGTAGACAGAAGAGAGCTGTAGTGTACTATGTCAATCCTCCCCTGGCAGTGACTGGAAATTGCTTTGGAGCCAGGTCCTACCAGCCCAAGCTGTGGTACAGAGCGCAGAAATATTCTGCGTTCTCAGGATTAGGAAGCCCGTTTGGCAATAACAATATAATATTTGTTATGATTTTCAGGTGGCACTTGCTTCCCCATAACCAATGGCTTGCTATTTTATAGTATAATATGGGAGTATCTCTCAGTGTGAGTGTATTGACACTCAGCTTTCATAAGCATTTGTGATGCATTACCCTGTCCTGACCACATCATTGCAGATGGACTTTTGCAGCGCCTTTCTCAGACTCTTTGTCTGGACAACTTAATTGTTGTTGTGTCTCACATCTAGGACTCGTCATTTCTGTCAGAATCTCAGATTATCAAGATTTGAGCTGTACACCTTGCAAAGCAGCGTTCTTAGGGCAATGATTTTAGAATTCAGGCTGATGATTTTCAGGAAAAACCTGCTTATTTGCAGGGAACTTTTTACTTTTACAGTCTGAGGAAGCAAGCAAGTTGGTGATGAATGAGTTCAGGCTTGCTGCAAAAAATTGTTGTTCTTTGCTAGGTTAACTTTTATCCCAGCTGTGCTATTCTGTTGTATTCCCTTGTGAAATTCTTTCTATAGGGCAACCCAAAAACCAATTTGAGGAAATGGACTCTCTCCAGATGAAACATTGTTGTGTGTTCACAGACCTCTTTCTCCACTGACAGATCCTACGCCACGCAAATGCTCTTTTTTTTGTCCTCCATAGATACATCTTTTCTGGCAGACTACCAATTCTTTGGGTTTGTGCACAGAATTTTTTTTTCCTTTGTCCTCACTCCCCAAATCTAGTCAATTACCCACAGCAACAGCATTGCTTATTTGTTTTGCTCTGTCTGCTCTGCAGTGTAGGAAGTTTTTCTAACGAATTGCGTGTGGTTTACTCAGTTTCAGCTTTAGATTTTGCCTTACTGATGGCTTCCTAAATGTTGGGAAATGTCTTCAAACTCCGGCCAAATGAATTTGATCCTTTACCATTCAAGTGAAAGTAGCATTTTCGTACGGTGAAGCTTTTATAACCATGTTGAATGATACTGCTTAACATTAGAGTCCTGTATTTAAGCATAGCTCATTCTTACGTTCCACCAGGGACATGAAAGTAGAAGTGAAAATACCACATTTCAGGTTGCTCTGCAGCAGTCCTCCTCTTTACCCACGTGGTGCATGCTCTATAGGTACTAACCAGCCCGTGCAAACTCTGTGGCATTTCTTGCACCTTTTTTTCCATGTGCCAGGTAATGCCCTGACTTGCTGGCTGTCACAGCCTATATATCTTTATCTCCTAGATTCTGATATTTACATTTCCTGATGAGAATTTTATTGTTTAAAACAATTTGAACCACAATCATTGTATGAAAGCATTGTTCATTCTTATCTCCAAGTGTCTGCTTGGACCAGTAAGTTTTAGCGGATGTATAGCTGCCTGTTTTAATGGGTTCCTCCATATTCTGACTAATTTCACCTCTCTCAGGAAGGACTCATTTTAGTCAAGTAAGACTGCAAGACTTAGTCCTTTGTCGTTTCAGTTGTTTTTTACTTTTCGGTTAAAAACTGTTACTTTTTTAGTATGTTCCCTTTTCATACAAGTCAAGCAGACCTTTGATTTCTGTCTCAGGTCTCGAGTGAACATTAACTGAGGCCACCGCTTCAGTCAGCCTCATACAGTTACCACGTTTGCAGCTGTGCTGGATCACTTACCTGCCCTCTCCTGCTAGCCACTGCATTTCTATGTGTCCTATGGTAATGCTTTACTGCAGGCAGTCAGTCCAAGGCTGCTCTGCCTTTTCTCATGCAGTGAAAGAAGTTTGCCAGTCTCTCTGTAACTTGTCTTGTGTGTTCATGATGTCCTTCCTCAGAGTTTCTGTATTTGTGAAGTGAAACAATTTAAAACCAGAGTTCCTGATTGAAGCTGTACCTAGCTTTATGCAATTGGTCTTCTCAGCTGTTTAAATTAGGTTGAAATGGGAGGGGAGGTCTCACAGCAGCAGCCAAACTGAGTATCTGGGCTTTTTCTGCCTTATTCTAAAATGAAATGGAAGGTGGAAAAGCAAATTCAGCTCCCTTGTTCTTTAAAACTTGCTTCAATTCCCAGTGATGTCCTTCAGTACCTAAACAAGGCAACCTTTCGTATGCCTTTCTCACCAAGTTTCTGGACCATGCAGCTGAGGAGATCTGTAGGAGTAGATGTTTAATTCAGCAGTTTTCAGTAACAGAGGTAGCACCTTATGCCACAAGGCATTTGGCAAAGCCCAGCAACTAGAATTTTTCCTCTTGCCATCACTTGTGTGTATCACATTTCCATTACATGGTTTGAGAAAGAAAACAAACACTTAGCAAAAGTGAAACAAAGCCTCCACAGTCCCTCCCACATCTGTCAGTCTGAGCCTCTGTAAAGCTTTTGTTTTCTTCTTGAAGCAAATCACAGTGTAAAGAAATTAGATGTGTGAAATCCTACACATTTAAAGATTCAGGAACCTATGATGTATTGCATCAGGACCTGGAAAAAAAGCTAGACTAAGTTATTCCAAATTTAAAGAATTTTTTTGATCCATGCATAAAGGGTTGGTTTGGGGGAAAATTGCAAGATGCCCTGTGAAACTGCAGACCCATCTTTCTACAAGCCCGCAATATAGCTAAGTCATATGTATTTGATTGTCCCAGTCAGAAGTTAGTCAGTGACCACATTCTGCATGACGTAAAAGGCAACGTACGAAATTAGTGTGAGGAAAGAAACTTGCTCTACAAATCCCAGCAAATATCTCCAGGGCCAGTGAAAACTGTGCTTCACAAATGCTTTTGTTAGCAAGCAGATGAAGAAAGAAACTCCACCTAATTAAACATCGATATTGCAGAAAAAAACATAGAACGGTAAATCATTGACTGAAACAAGCTGTCTGTGCAATAAATGGGACAGTTCTCAAAGCAAAATGCCGAGATGTGCCTGGCAAGAGGCAATAGATTACACAATCAGTAACAGCAACATTAAAAACATGCTATTTTAAAAAAGCTGCTGATGAAAAAAGCAAAGAATTTGAGGTTGATAGTGGTGCAGAATCAGTTGTTTGTCAGGACTTATTGTAGATATACAAGGATACATCCTACAATTAACTCATTAATTACAGCAGACTAAATAACAAGAGATAGGTTTCAAATACAGACAGTGATAAACTATTTGAAGAAACACTATCCACCAGGGACTGCCCAGTCAAAAGGAGAAAACGTAGATCTCAATTTTGCAAAGAATTTAGAAAAAATTGTCCCATTCTCCTTAATTTAAAGCATGTGTGTTGTCCTAAGTTGGTACTATGCATGCAGATGAGCCCATTTTAAGAAGTTTTGGACTCATTTGGGGTTCTTAGGGTTTTACAGAGCCAAGACTTAAAGTACTTTTTTTCCTGGATGCATTTTGCTTTTTTGTTAGTAGGTTGAGCTATTTTATCACTCAGGAGTTCAAAATGTTTTGACTTTTTAGGCAGAACAGTAGTTCGCTATAATTTTTACCCTTGGTAGACCTAAATCAGCTTGCCATGCAAAGGACTGAGCACCATTTGAAAAGAGCTTCTGTTTTAGGAAACACCCTACACAAAATGATCTTTAATGTGCCTAAGTTATCTTTGGCCCATCTAAGAAATTAAATCCATTCTCCTGCTAAGTAAGATTTTTATATGTATTATAGCACAGATTTACTTTTGTTGTAACATTTTTATCTGAGCTGTAACTGAATGTCTAAAAGCTGACATTGTTGGAATATTACCTTGGTCGCCTCCATTTTCTCACCTCATGTTTTAGGATTCTCAGGGAAGCATCTCAAGCATTTTCAACCTAAAAGCAATTGGATTCATTTAAATATAACAATAAGGGGGAAAAAAGGTACCACCGCTCCCCTGAATACATGCAATGGCTGTTAATGAGATTTTTTAGAAGTCATGTCCTGATGACTGGCTTTGTGGACATACTTGCTTATCTCTAGGCATTAGATTATCAGCGTATTTATGGACATGTAAACATTTATCAGACACTGTAGTTAGATTTTATATACTGACCAGTGCTTGCAAGTGTGTTCTATGGAATGATTCATTTGTCAATATCAAGAACGTTCTTTATTGCTGTTTATAGTTGGCCTATGAACAGTATGACAGCTGTGGTCTTCTTTTGCAGCTCGACGTGGCGCATGAGATGATACTTCTTCAGAGAAGACACTACCACACTTTGCAGGCAATAGAGAAAATCAGATGTATTTCATCTTCAGTAGGGGATGTTGTCAGGATCTTTGGCTATACTTAGAAAACAGCAAGTGCATAAAGGAAGACAGACCCAAGCATCGCACTGCTGTATGTAGTGGACTGCACTTCCCCCTGTCTTACTTCAGAAATTACATGCATAATAATTTGTTTGTATTTTGGTTAGGGCTTTTTTTAATTACAGAAAGTTTGGATGGATTTCAGACTAAAGGACCCTGTTTAGGAACTGTTTAGTTCTTACAGATATTATTTGTATGTTTCTATGTTTTCTTCAGAGTCATTCTATTTTTTGGAATATTTAAGAACAGATGGAGATGCTTTTAAAATGGCATAGTTCTATTCATGATCTAAAATTACTAACAGGGTACATATGTGGTCTAATATATATAGAAATAAATACATATTAAGGACAAGTGCCAAATATAGGAGGTGTTTTGAGCATTAAAATCCTTAACCAAGTTCTGTGTTTGAAAAAAAAAAATACATCTAATGCATACACTGTAATAAACAGAAGACTACCGTCATCACATTATTTTCAAAGGCTGCACTTTGGAAGGATTTAAAGAGGGACAGGATTCACTCTCATTGTGTCGATACGTGAACATTCTACATTACATGGAAAGTTTTAACAAGCTGTTGAATTAATCCATCAAGAAGTCAAAGCGCCAAAGCAGAGCAGCACACAGCCAGCATTACAGAAGCTGGCTCAGTCTGCGCCCACTCCTACCGCATGATCTGCAAAGGGCAGAATGAATTTGTATCTCACTTGGATTTTATCTTAGCGCTGTCCTACGCACCAACTCATCAGCCCCGGTCAACTTGCTGTGCCGTGCTTTGGACTTTAGGGCCTGGATTAAAGACTAAAGGGTGAATAATGCTCTAAAGCTATGTTGTTACATCTCAATTTCAGCAAAATTTCTGCTAATGAGGAAATGCAACCCAAATATTACGTTTATGTTAATCCCATCATCTAGCTATAGCTTAAAAATGCAAAAGTACAAAAATAGACTGGGTATCTTGATAGTACTGCAATAGGATGCTTTTCAAATGTAATACTGCATTTTATGTGAATGATTTCCAGAAAGGGAGTATCTCTTATGCCAGACCTTAAAAATCAAGAGAAATAGCTCACCTTCTAGTATGCGAATTAACTACAACCCTGGCTGTTATATACACCTAAGCTCTGAGTAATAACTCAGAAAACATACAGCTGGGTGAATTTTAAAGTGTACAGGTGCCTCGTAACTTCATATTTAGGTAAAGTCTAAACATAATATTTGAACATTCAAATGTTTGAACTTTTCTGCCAAAAATAACAGCTAAGTCCTTTTGTGTATCATCTACCACACATAACTTTTTTTCAATACATTTCTAAAGTGTTTTGGCTTCTTGTTAAATTGTATGTTGTTTTTCATTTTTAGTGTGTTAGAATTGATTACTTGCACAATTTTTTTCTCTTTTTTTCCTGTGTAGACCTAATTCAGAGAATAAAAATTTTCTGAACAATCTAGCTTTTTTCAGTCAAGACCAGAAAAAATCAGAAAATAAAAATTTACTTATTGAACTGCTGAATTCTTTAATACCATTCCTTTCTGTTTTCAATATGTCTTCTATACATATATTATTAATTTTTAGACTGATAATGAGGAATTGCCATGTCAATAAATTGAAGCCTTACACTAAAAGACCATGTAAGTCTGCAGATGATGTTCTTACTCTTCAAAGTAGTAAAACAGGCAAAAGAGAAAGGTCTCTCCATTTGTCAGCTTCAGCTGTCTAATAACTGCAAAAAAGAAATTCCATTCCATTTTTCACTCACAGACTCACTGGACTGACAAGACTTCTGGTAGGTCAAATCATCCAGACAGTATTTAATCTTTGATGTTTGAACGGAAAACAGAAGAAAAATAGAAAAAAAAAAGGAAGAAAAAAAAGAAAAAAGAAAAAAAAATTAAGTATATATCCTCGAGTTCACTAATAAACTTCAATTTATACATAAATCCCAAATTATGTGCAATATCTTTTTTGTTTGAATAAAAGTTGTCTCTAATGCATATGACCTGTAAGGCTCTCCTTTTCTGTGTTTAAAATGCTGTAAATCATTTCTTCTCTTCATATAAAGCTGGAAACATGTCAATGTGTACACATATTGACAAATGGAAAGAAAGGATTATTTTAAACCTTAGCTGAGAATCAGAAATGAAGTTAGCACTTCACAAAGTCTATTTTCAATGAAAGAAGAAAGAAAGTAAGTTTCTTCTTGCAGTAAAGTTAAAATACTATCACTTTTTTTCTGGAACATGAGTAAAACAGGCCTATCATTTTAGCATTTGTCAGGGCCTCAATTATTCCTAGCCGTTATAATAATAAGCTCTCAAAGGGCAGACCTGCTAAAGGTGAAATAAGATTGCTGGGACCTACTCTGCCTTTCATTTATGTGAAAATAATTCCAACTTTTCTGAATTTATTTCTGGAATTATGACATTATTGAAGTGTTAGGGGAGCAGTTTTAAACACACAGTCTCAGGACCAGACGAAAACATAAAATGTAAATGGGGCAAACTTACAGTTAGGTTGATTCAGCCTCTGGAGTCTGTCTTTTCTGGTAAATTACCGTTTTTACCATTACAAAGTTTTTCTCTAAATGGCCTGCACTGAATAGGAAATGGAGTCAGATCTTTAAATTCCAAGCCCAGCTAATCTGAATAACATTTAATTTATCCAAGATAGTCTCCTGGATCTCCTTTTCCCATTCCAGGCTGGAATCTCACTCCTTTGCCTCCTGTATTATTTGGCCTATCCAACTGCACACAGTTAGAAAATGGAAACACAACACACAAAAACCTTTAGCATGGGATTGTATAAAAATCAATTAAAAACAACAACAAAAAAACCCCTTTGCTATGCTGCTGCATGTAGCTAGTTCCCTTTGAAATAAAGCAGATACTTACCAGCCTTTGGTTTTTTTTCCAGCAACAGGGAGGTCTGAGGTTGTGTGAGTGTTGCCACTAATGAATACACTAGAAAAACTGAGATTCGTCATTATTACTTACCAAGCTGTCTATAAACTGATATTTTAAATTTCATAATAATCCTTTTTATATATGTTATGCAATTCTCATTTTAAAAACTGCATTTACTTCCATGACAATGAAGTATAAAGAGATTGAGTGCAGTAAAGCATCTGTTCAAGAGTTGCAATTTGAGAGGATGCAGTCATGACACAATTTAATTGCTTTACTTTCATATAACAACATGTCATAAAGTTAATATGTTCCAGTTAATGCTCTCTCACTTTCATTGAAAGTTACTGCCATAGGAGCATGACATGCATATTGAACATTGAAGATATTAATGTCTGGAGCTCAGGGCCAGATAAGTGATAACTGCTGGAGCTAATAAAAATATTTTTTTGGTAAAGTTATATTCTGTGCAATTTCCACCTTTTTCTATAGAGAGAAAACAAAACTTTCAGACAAATTTAGAAAATCTTAGTTTGGCAATATTATTGTAGTGTCTGATGGGACTCTTTTTTGCTGACTTGGACAATGCCTTCTATGTAATACCATACTCTATCTTACTTAGTCAATGTGATACTGAAAGTCTGTTTCTGTTATTCCATGAAAGATCTAGTCCAGTTTAAAAAAATACATAAATATGTATATAAAGATCATTCACAGGTACTTTCAACGACAGAGGAATTTTCAAATGGAATTTTATTCAGTATTAGGCCATAAATGAAAGTGCTAATTTCTTCACCAGAGAGCTAATATTTTTCCAATAGCAAATAGTTTTCATAAGGGAATCCAAGTAGCTGAAAATCCTTTCAAGGGTCAAAAAATTTTTGATGGAAAACATTCAATTGTCTCAAGCTAGAATATTGCAGCCTGTTATTTAGAAAGAAAGGCTATTTAGAAATCATACAAATGAAATTTCCAAATAATCAAAATACAATTTCCTAAAACAAGGGTAGGGAAAAGCACACAAATTAAAAGCTGGTGGGGATAGGAGAGAGAAAAAAATGTAATTTCCCTGACTCCCCAGGTAGGAGAATGAGAGAAAGGTCAAGAGCCTGTCTTAAGAAAAATTAAACTACAGAGAAATAATAATAAAAAAAAGATTGGCATTGAATTTGCTGGACTGATGAGCCTTAATAACAAAAGGCCTTCAAGGAATCAGTTACTAAAGGAGAAGCCAACTCTACAGATACCTTTTTGGAACACAAAACCAGTGTCTGCAGAAACAGAAAGCACGCAGGCAGAGAGAAAACATGAAGAACAATAATGTCAAAATTTTGGGGGTAGATGAATGTAGAGAAATAGGAGGTAAAGAATAAAGAATAAAATCACAATGGAGTTACAAAGGTAAAATGGTTTTCTCTCAAAGAAAACAGCATTAATTTTCAAAGTAGAAAAATTACTCATGGTCTAGGAGCTTAATGGTTTTAAACTGGGTCTCAGCCATAAAATCGATGATGGTATGAACTGAACAGCTGTAATTATGAGATCAATTATCAACGTAGAAAAGGCTTTCAAGCTCAAACCAACAATTTTATCTATAAAAATGGCAGACATCAATGCCAAGACTGGAGAGCACAACCATGGCAAATGTAATGGGAAAGTGCGATGTAAATTGCCACAGCCAGGATGCCAGAGCTGTAACAGCAGTGCATCTGATGTCAGGACTTTCCTCAGAAGAGCACTGCCCCTACAAGGATGGATGCATGTTCCCAGTTTGTTCCAGGAAAAAACAGGATAAGTGATTTTAGGAGAAAGCACATATTGGCTTTGCATGCTCCATTAACGTGGAAAAATATCATCCAAAGACCAGTGTCAATAAACAATTTCCACTTTGCTGTAGAGCTGGCTGGAACGGTATTGTAATCCAAAGAGAAAAATCTATGTGCATGTTGCTGTGTATTTATGCTCACTTAGCTATACATCTTGCATCATTAAAGTCAGTGCAGAGGTATGCAAATGGTTTAACAAGAACACGGGTGATAACCTCAGCATGACACTTTCATTCTCACTGTTTGTGTCTGCCATTAACTGATGGAAAGTCTGACAGTTGCAAGACAAATGTCAAATGACTGGAAAGAATGTATGTGTTTTATGTACATTAGAAGGGCTACAGCTTTGTTCTATTATATGAACTTATACATGCCCACACCTTCTGTCATGATGAAATTAGTATCTCTGCCAACCACTAGAGGTGAGAGCATGCAACCTTGAATTGTAAATCAAAATTTGCATTTCACTATTGTCATAACTCTATGTGTTAGTGCTACCAAAATTTAAGCAGATTGGTCATCACCCTGAAACGGCATATTTAATAATGATAACGTTAGCATATTTCAATAGAAATATTGTATTAGCAGCCAAATGAATACAATAGCTGAGTCAGTTCGCGTGTTCAGCAATAACTGCACACTAGTTGGGCTATGCAAAAGTAAATAATGTAACAAAATAGCAGGTGTTTTCAACTTATGTGGTTTCATCAACTCATTTGGTCAACAAAAAGCTAAAAATTAAAGGAAAAATTAAATGTATGCATTCTCAATTTAATTACTGGTTCCCCATTAACTTCTGGAAATGAAGGTTGGGAATCCAGAAGACACAAACATATGTCTAATTGCCAGAGAAAAATACTACATGTTAGAAATAATGTATTTTCAACACATGCTAAGATTATCACAGAGCTCAACAGTTCATTAGCTCTGAAATTAATCAGGAAAAAAGGGTGTGTGTATTTGCGATTTATTAAGAATAAGCTTTGTGTCTGGAGTGCAGCTATGTGAATGGAGAGGATTGAAAAACTCATTATGCCAAGTGATATTTAAAGAGATAAAATGTATGGAATCAACAACAAGGAAGAGACGTCCAAAGCAGATAGGGTGAACTAAGCTTTAGTTGTGCCAAAAATGATAAAATGAATGTGCAGAAAAGTTTTAAATTCCTTTTCGCTGTCTTGTCTGTACAATATACATTCATCAACCATCAGACTGTATACTGAAAAAGAAAATAAAGCCTGCCATTGCAGTCAATACTTTATCTTCAAACACCTCCAAACTGGAACTTAAAAGTGCCGTGACAGATCATTTGCAGAGTAGCAAACAGAAGCTTTGAAATATTCCTCAGGTATGGCTGGCTCCTTAGTACAGTTTCATTAATTGTGTGATTTCAAAGGAAGTACTGATTCACAGCAGTGTCAGAGTCCAATAATATCTGACCAGGTTCGTTTAGATCTTCCACATGTGGAGTGATATCTTTAATATCAACTTTACGTACTTGAAGATAGTTGATGTTACATGGTGTTTCTGATTTAGCAGAGTGATATGAAATATGCTAAAAACACAAGACAAATGTAAGTGACATTTATCAGGATATAGCAATTGCAATACACAGTTCAGCTGCAGTACCAATGTGATTCCCATTATCAGTCTCCATAACATGCTCACCATCACAATGCTGGGCCTCCCCAGTCACTGGGAAGCCATACGTGGGTTGAAGCCTGCTCAAGCCCCTTGTTCTTTTTGAAATTCTTTTGCTAGTTGCATGGCTTTTATACTCTATGTTGAGCTGAGCCACATGTTCACTCCTCCCATGCTGGTCTGGCTGAGACAGCGAGACTTTCACACTGTTTTAATGAACTCAGGAAGAAACATTTACACCACCAGCTGATCCACACAACTGCCGATAGCTGTTTACCTAAAACAAAGGCCACCCTCCAGTCTCCTTTTCGTTGGGATAAAGTCAGGTTCTTTGGAACACCTGGGGTCAGTCACACCGTGCATTATTCTCGGAGCTGCATGGGCACATTGCCCTTGCCCATATCCTCTGAGTGTTCATTCATAATATGGTTTTATTGGTCTGTAACAAGTAGCTGTAGAGCTGGTACTGAAATTTTATTTTCATACTGCCCTCCCTTGCATTTGCTTGGGGGGAGGGGGGGAAGTAATGAAAATAAAATGCACAACTAAGGCCTACAACTTATCAACAGGAGAAGGATGGAGAAAAGGAGGTAAAATTGAAAGACCATTTTCTTTAGTACATATATGCTTCAATGGAATTAGGCCAGGTCAGGTTACTCCCTACCTTTTGAGTTTAAGGACTGTTGTATTGGTTCAGACCGTTGGCCAAAAACTTGCCTTCAGCAGCGTCTTGCAATGCCTGCTCTCTACAGCAAATACTAAGTGACGCATCTGCTGGCCTGCCTGCCCAGGAATCAGGGGTTTCATGGCATCCTGAGCCAGGTGATTGCATTAAATAGTCCCCAAGGACTTACCTTCCATTAATTTGCCTAATCTTTTTTTTTTCAGATTCATTTACACTTTTGGCCTCTACAACCTCCTGTGAAAATTAATTCCACAGTTTAATATTAAGGACACTGTGAAAAAGCATTTCCCCTTAAAAAAAAAGCTCAAAAAAACCTGCTGCCTGCTCATTTTGGTGGATGCCTGCCAGTTTTTGTGCTAAAAGGAGCAGTGAGCAGTCTATACTCAGTTTCTCCTTACCATACCTGATTTTGCAGGGATCTGTCATCTCTTGCTTTTGTCTTTGCTTTTCTAGGTTGAAGAGTCCTAGCCTAATTAGTTTCTTTTCCTATAAAAATCATGCCATAACTTCAGTTATCCTTGTTACCTTTCTCTCTATTTTTGTACTAGAGTATTTTGAAATAACATTACAAGGCCTGCCTGCATATGGTGTTCAAGATGTGACAGTACAATAGTGATGTTTTCTGGCTTATTCTTTGTTTTTCCCTAGCATTTCTGAGGGTTTTGGACTGAGCATTGAGCTGTCCCCTACCATCACTGGCTGGCAAAAATGCCCTTTAATATGGAGTTCTTCATTGTCAAACCAGCGTCCAGGGTGCTTTTCCTTGTTTATCATTGTGCATTTATCAGCTCTGCATTTCATGTGCCGTGTTACCCTGTAATTAGCTGGTAACTGCAATTAATAAATAAATAATTAATAAAAAACACTGTCATTTGCAGAGATTTCTGTTTTGTCCTTTCTGAATAGTTTTGAAGCAGCAGTCAGCTTAGTCCTGCGCTGGGTGTCGGTGGTGAGGTGCCGGCAGCGGGTGGCTGCAGGGTGGCCTCTGTGAGGAGAGGCCAGGGCTGCCCCATGCCAGACACAACCCATTCCAGCCGGCTGCAACCCACCCATCGCAGGGCACGGCTGAGCCCCTCGGCCAAGGTGGTGCCGCCTCTGTGGAAACATATTTAAGAAAGAGCAGAAAAATTCCGGGGAGAGAGAGGAGGAGGAAAGCAAGTAGGAGTGGGAAAGACTGGAAGAAACACTATGGTCAGAGGAGGAGGTGCTCCATGGAAGAGGACATGCTCCGTGGCGGAGCAGGTGCTCCCCTGCAGGGACTGCAGCTTCCAGAAGACCCACAACAGTGCAGAGGGAAACTGCAAGAAACAAGGAGCAGCAGAGAGAAACTGCCGCATCCTGACCACAAACACCCTGCGCCAACCACAGCGTCATTGAAGGGACCGAATGTATAACCTGTGGCACTGACAAGGATGAGGAGAGGAGTCTGGAGTGAAACTGAGCCTGGGAATATGGGAGGTGTTTTTCTCCCTATGTGTTTTTGTGTTTTTGTTTCCCAATACTCCAATCAGTAACTAAATATGTGAATTAGCAATAAATTTAAAGTGAAGCCCATTCTGCCCTCTACAGTAATTGATAAACAAGCTCTCTGCCTTTATTTTGACTCAAGCGTTTTCTCAGTCCTGTTTTGTGAGTGTCTCACCTGCCTACAGTGCAGGGGCCTGGAAAGCAAGCATCTGTGCTGGTACTTTGCTGCCCACGGAGGCCAACACACCGTACTTGGCTCACGTTCAGCTTCCTTTGAAGATCTTACTCACTTTAAAGAGTGGATTGAAACATCAGAGATAGGTGGGACAGCCCCCAGGGAACATCCTTTTGTGAAAACTGACTGTATGTTTTCAGCTTTATAGTGACTCCTAATCGGTTGTTAATACATAAGATCGTCTTTTTATCCTATGAAAGGTAAGTTTTTCTTAAGTGTCTTTAGTGATGGATATGTTAGAATTTGCTTTAATATAGGAGCTGTACAATATCTTGATCCTCCTTAATTGCAATGAGTTCTCTTCCTTTTTTACCATTTCAAACCGTTTGCCTAGCATGCACACCAGACTAAATGTGTATTGCTCCATGATCCTCATAAAGCCTTTTTTAAGGTTTGTGAATACAGTTTTGTTTCTGTTCTTGTACTGAGGCTTTGTGAAACAACACAGTTACACACTATGTCTAATAATTTTGCAGTTTCATATTTGAGTTTCTTTTCTACTCTTGAGTGTCTCTTCCACTTTGGATACTTGGGATTTGTTACTGTGTATTTCATTGATCAGGTGAATCTAATTAATTGATTAATTGATTAAAGGTATTGATTAGGTGCCATTGGCTGTTCAGTTTGGAACAACATCTCTTTCCTCATAAAAAATGGTTCCAGGGTGAGAACTTACAAGGCAGCTCTCTAGGTTGTTCAAATACAGAAGAGATTTTGAACATCACATCCCTTTCACTCTGATGCCTGAACCTCTCCTCTATTTAGCAATCTCCTCTCTAATGTGGCATAATCTTAGTGGAGAAACACTAGGTGAGACCATGGAGCCCCGAATATCCAAGAGTGCAAAGATGCCTGTCAGCACGCTTTTGCAGGACACAGCCTACCCTGGGTTATGTGGTTGGCCAGTTCTTCTGTTCACTGTAAAGCTGAGGGAACATATCCTGCATTCCCGATTCTCACATTTTGTAGGCTTCAAGTACCCTGTAAGGAAAGAAATATAGCCCAGTGTTCTGTGGCAGACAGAAATGAAAATGCTCATCCTTTTTCTTCCACAGAGGAACAATGAAATACTAGCGATATGTTAAGTTTTCAAAAGCTGATAAGCACAGAGCTTAGTGGAGTCAACAGACAATACACTACCCACACAGATAACAGGCAAGCCTGAAATAAAAAGGTCCTTCAACCTAAGCTTAAGTTATCAACAGAGTCAGAGCACCGGAGTATACTTGTTATTTTAAAATGGACCTAAACTTGGTCCCTCATTTATCAAACCTGGCTGAATCAAATCAGACAGGCCTAAGACAAGTGTTAAGGACCATTCCCAGAAGGACTCTGTATCTGCCAAAAAGAATTGTAATGGTCTCACAATCAGCCCAGGTCTCTCCAAGCATACAGAGTCTTTAAGACACCTACAAACAAGAAATATAAATGGAAAAGGGACAGGTAAAATAATCTGACATGAACAAACCTGCTCCAGAGCTTTATATTCAATTCACAGGGCAAGCTTATTGAATAATGTCAATACTAAATTCTCATTTACTACCTTCAGATCAGGATTCCTGTCTATGTGGTGACTGTTCATCCAAATAAAAGACAGAGGGCATCTTGATCTTACGCTGCATAATACACGTTTGCATATACTTTGTACAGGTTTTAGTATTCTCTTCCAGCAATAACTGCTCTAACTTCATCCCACTACCTGCAAAACAGATTATTTATGTGCAAGAGTTACATTAAAAATAAACAGATGATGTTAACATAAAAGTGGACTCCAGCTAGAACCAATAAAAAAAAATTACAAGTCCTGATGTGGACACTACAGAAAACTATGACAATAGAAAATGTAAGAAGAAAAGCAAGCCTGTAACACCAAATCAAGGATTACCCTTATTTGGGAGGAACCTACTCAAGAGAAAAATACTTATAGTGTTGACATTTAAGATATTTATAAAATAACATCTATAATGGTAGTACTCCAAAACAAACTCCTTCAAACATAGCAAAAACTCTTGTCCCTGTTTAAGGTCATATCTAGTCTTGTTCTAAGTAACTCAGCACCATGCAGGATTTCTTCCTATTTCCAGACCAACTCTGAAACTTGAAAGCTATATGGCTATGTGTATATGTACATATGTCTATGTGAAATTGCATACACACAGATATGTATGCATATATAACTGTATGGTGTCTTAATATTTTTTGCACAAAACAAAGAACTGGATCCAAAATGGAAACAGATACCTTGTGAGTCCTTGTGGTCTGTTAAAAAGAGGAGAAATATCTATCTTTGGTGGATTAGAAGGCTCTCTGGAGATTTTGACAAATGCTTCCTTCTTTCTGTTGGAGTTTAGGCGTACAAAATTTAACATATAAATGGGGGGGGGGGGGCGGGGAAATGCTGCTGTTAGAGCTTGGGTGATTATCTTAAACCCAACTAGCTACAAGTTGCTTCATATGAAGGAAACTCACTTTTGAAGCTGTCACCAGGCTTACAGTTTCTAAAGCAAGCCAGGTAAGACCATCGTTATTCGCAGATTTATGATGTATGAAGGAATTATTTAAACTAAGTAAAGTTTCAGGAAACCACATTCATCCCCAAGTTAAACATTGACACCATTCTTATGTCAATACCTATTTTTAAAGTTACATAAAGTTTTCTCTTTTTAAAGATGATTACAATCTCTCAGCCTGTGCTCAAGTTTGCTTTCATTGCTATGCTAAAATGAGTACATTGTAACCATTTTCTGTTCTACTTTATTATTTCCTTTCTGATTCTCACACCTTTACAACTTAAAAATTAATCCAATGATTTCAATGCTTATAGAATGCAAGGGGCTTGTAATGAACTTTCCTTTGAGGTAAAGACAACAAAGAAACGGATACAGCAACTATGAAAGTGATCCCCTGCAGCGGTGATGTACCATGTATTTGAAAAGAGATAAAAACATATATTTTCAAAAGACTTTTAATTTTATTTCCATTCAGTCCAAATCCCCCTGAAATGATTTCTTGATAAAGAAATCAGAGTCCTAGAAGTTCTGTTAGAGGGCAAAGATTTTATAATAAAAGCTCCTTCAAGAATTCCAGTTTACTCATCAGAAATCTGAAAAGAGTAACAATTTATGACATTTTATGACATTTAACATCACATTTTTAAAAAATGAACATCAGTCCCTGCACACTTCATTTTATGTAAATAAATGTAAGTTGCACATCCCCAAAATATTGTAAAATGTCTTCTTAACTGCTTTTTTAGTAGTTACCTGGGTTGATGTGGGTTTTTTTTGTTTGGGTGGTTTTGGGGGTTTGTTTGTTTGTTTGTTTTCTGTGGGTGGGTGGTTTTATTTGCGGTTTTCTCTTAGCAGCCTAGTACAAGATATAAGGCAGGTTATCTTTTGTCTAAGTCCATCAGACGGTAGCTACATCCCTGCCGCTGAAAGAAGATTATTTGAATGATCAAGCTACCAGAGTTTATGATAGTCTGAAGTTGTGTTAACCAGCAGTTAGGTTAGGACCAAAACATCATCAGACAGAGACACAGTTTCCAGCAGCTGTTTCACTGTCTTTTTCAACCCATAGCTGTCACAGGATGTGATTTCCATCATCACAGAAAAAAACATTGAAATAACTGTATCAATGGTATCTCAATAAGAGACAATATTATTGGTTTTGTCAACATAAGCACTCTAGACCTTGGGAATATAACCATCAAGTTGCTTCCACCTTAATTCAGTTCCCATAGTGTTAGACAGGCAAAGCACGTTATTTACTCCTTAACCTTTTCCCCTATGTCATTTTCTGCATCGTAGTCTCAGAACAATGGAATGAATGAAGGAGAATATTTTGTGTGAGAGTGGGGCAAGAGAAAGGCTAAACTCTGGTTAAAATAACTGAACACTGCCCTGGAAAGCTAGATCTTACTCTGCCCTTGTCCTTAGCTTTCCTTCCAGTAAGCACCACCTCATTTCCTGGGAAATTTAGTCAGGGTCCTGTGGTTATGCCGGTACAGAATACATCCAAATTTCCAGGGTTACAGCATGAACTGAAGTACTGGCATGTGTTAAAAGACTGCTGGCATCATACCTTGTAGGGTTTGGCATGGGCTGACTAAGACTTTCTCTGTCAGTGCCCAGAAGACAGCACAAGCCAGAGACCTTTCACAGTAGGTGATAGGGACGAGGTCAGGGAGTATCCTGACTATTTCTGAAATAGGATTGTAAAACAATGTATACAGACTCTGATTTGCAGTGTCAAGCACTGCTGAAGTCGCCAGGAGTTGTACTTTTAGTATATGTACACAATGGTAGGGTAAAACTTGGATCCTAGCACTTCAACCTTGGCAGCTAAATGTTGTGGCCAATTCTGATATCTCTGCAAAATGGGAATAATGCCACTCCCTCACCTCAAAGTTATGTTGTGAAAATAATTAATTAACATTGAAATCATAAGGATAAATACCACAGCAATTTCAAGAGTAGGTGATTAACATTGTCCACAGAGCATAGTTTGAACAGGAGATCATTAAGTAACAGTATCTGCTACTAATGCTGGATGAAGTAGGAAGTCTTGTGGAAAATACAATATATGCACTCAGTCAGGTGAACTAAGTTTCCATAGTCAATACTTATTTCGCTATTTCCTAACTTTCAAGTGATTAATTCTGAAATCCCATTAATTTTCTTTTAACAATTTTGTGTTTGTTTAATAAGCAAGCTTACTATGACCGATACACAAATTTCACTAAAGACATGTCAACTTGATAAAAGGCATATGATCAACCACATTGGTACTCCACCTTTGTGATTCAAATGACCCAATTTACTGAATACTTAGTTCCAGTAAAATTGCTTGTTTCTTTTAGTTATTTCAAATATGAGAATGCATAAGCAATAGAACTCATGCTTTATATGTAAATATATACTCAGTCAGCCAAAGAAACCTGAAGAAGTTAAGCCTTACCCACAACTGTAAAATCAAACTCATTTTTATTTAAATAAAAGGATTTACTGACCAATTTAGTTAAAGATACTCAACAGTGACCAAAAGAAAAGGAAGGTAGAAATTTGTCTTAAATTAAAATGGGTTCATTTAGGAAAAAACATAAATTTGTTGCAAAGCAACAAAATTTAATGCAGAGATATAAATACTTTTAAGATGCCTTTTATGAAAAAGAATTCAAGATAAAAAGTAATAAATGCTCCTTTACTAAATCAGCCACTACCTTCAATAGCTGAAAGCCTAAGCAAGTAGAAAGATCGGACTATATTGTCCCACTAAATATCAAGTGATACTCTGCAGTGATTTTTAATTTAAAATGTGATGCTATAGACCGCTTTCTATTTTAAAAGTAGTTTTAGATGAGATTCAATAATATTAAACTGCTGAATCATTGCCAAAGAGACTACAAGAGGGAAAGATTATTGTGTCACAGAAAGGATCAAATGTAAAATTAAAAATCATAATTCATTGGGGGAAGGAAAAAAGGAAAAAAGAAAAGAAAAAAAGAAAAGAAAAAAGGAAAAAAGGAAACAAAGCAAAAAGGGCAAAAGCACAAGAGCAAAAACAAAAAGGGCAAAGAAGGAAAAAGAAAGAGGGAAAAAAAGGAGGAATAAAGAAGGAGGAAAAGAGACAGAAAAAAGAAGAAAAAGAAAGAAAAAAGTGGAAGAAGAAAGAAAGAAAGAAGAAAAAAGATAGAAAGAAAAAGAAAGAAAGCCATAGAAAAAGAAAGAAAGAAAGAGAGAAAGAAAGAGAGAGAAACAGAGAAAGAAAGAAAGAAGGAAAGAAAGAAAGGAAGGAAGGAACGATGGATGAATACTAGTACAAGAATGGAATAAGTGTCCTAATCATTAGAGCCTCTTTAAGAAGTTTTTTATTCATTTTCACAGCACATTTCATTCTGGCTGAAGTTTTACTCCTTCATTGAGTAAAAATATTGTTAAAAAATGAAGTTTTTCTTGATTAAAAAGTTAACTAAATTCAGAATTTCTACTTGGCCAGACTTGAGGTTTCAGTTTTTTCCATTCCAGAACATAAGAATATTTAAGAATGTCTCATAAAATGTAATTTCAAAAGCCACAATTTTCACGTTTAAGTTTCTGTTTTATTTCAGAATATTTGCATGGTAATATATTATGAGATCAACATGTATACAAAAGTTTAAATTTTATTCAATAATTTTCAACTATTGAATCACATCATGACATATATAAAACATATGCACTATTATAATGACTATATGGTAATACATTAATTTAAATATTGTATTATGTCCACGTTAGTTTAAATGTAATTGTGACCCACTGAAACAACTTCTTTTTCAGAACTGTGCCACCTATTTGACATAATCAATCAATCTAGTGTTAATAGCAAAATACCTTAAAATAAACTAAAACCACCCCACCCAACCCCCCCCCCCCCCAAATCCAAAATATTCCCGTGTCAACTAGAAAGATTACAATAGGAACTTTGAAATCAGTCCCCTTGAAAAGGTTTTGAAGACAACCTCTTCTTCCAGCTTAACAAATGCTGAATTTATTTATGGTACATGAGTTTCAGCAAAGGAAATCAAGCAAGAGCCACCCCAGAAAGGCCCCTGAACTGCTAATGAGAAGCTGTTTGTGATCCATATGCTATAAACATATCTCCAGCCATTCTTTCAAAGAACAGAGGGAGAATCCTAATTTTCTACGGTGCTGTTGTAGTCTGCTTTTGGTAGTAAGGTGCCTCCTTTCATACAACACTTCCTTTGTAAAGCACTCACCCAGATGGCGAGATCTGGATTGAATTCCCTCCTCATCTTGAGGAGTTCAAACAGACACTTCTGGCTTTTGCGACAATGGTCTTACAGCATTACTCTGATGGACAAAATCTCTTGCTGAAACTGTCATCATACAGAAATGATTATACCAGAGTCAGGGGAGGATGTGCTCAAAATCACCACAGAAGCTAAGCAGTGTGTCCAAGACAATAATTTTAATCCTTTGATACCTTCACTCTCCCTGTAAGTTCCACTTCAAGCAGTTTTTCTTGGATCTCATGCTAGCTTTGGTAACTTAGATTGAACATTTTATACAGCTGAGTTGTAGCTTTCTTATATGTGAAATGCGCTGAGTGCATTTTTAAGCCCACTTCTGACCCCATTAACTCTCTTTCCTACATTTATTAGAACAGCAGTTTTATTCCACTGAAGTCTATGGAGTACACCAGAATTAAAAGTGGTAAGTATTAGGGAGATTTCAGCACCCAGTTGTAAATGAGAGCATGCCAGCTGCTCAGTCTGGTCATAAAGACTGGAGAAGTGAATGACATTTGGTTGTAGAATGGTACTTCCAAAGTTCTTCTGACAGAAAACCATAGTGCATTTAAAATAATCAAATAAAACCAGAGTTCTGTATTAACTTCTTTGGTTATCAAGCTTGATAATACTGCAGCTCCACAAAGCAGACAAAGTGTTCTTGGAATGGTTTTTCAAGGTCCAAAGTTAATTAAAAAAAGACAGACAGACAGACAGACAGACTTTACAATAGTTTATATTGAAGATTCACGTTGTATTCCACCCAGTTCAGGCCTTCCACCAAGTTAAAAATCTCTTGTGAGTTAAACACTCACTGAATTTCAGCAAAGGTAAGTATCACTTTCCTTTACCGATATTATTAACTTTTGTTTGGCTTTTTTTTTTTCTTTTCTAAAAGGGTTCAACTCAAGATCATATTTTCAGGTTGCTTTTAAAGCAACATCCAAGAATTTCTTCTTTGTTAAATTTCTTCCAGTATTATTTAAATGGAAGTAAGTTAATTTGTATTCCTTGTAGAGCTACTCAGACTTGTTTAATTTGTCCTGGCTCTGATACATCTTTTTATGCTCAGGTGTTCTTTATTTTTTTTCAGCCAAAGTTGGAAGTCTTAGTTTTCTTTTAATGATGTACATTTCCCTGTTTGTTTGTTTTCCAGAAGTTACTATTTATATAGAAGCTGACAGATAATGATAGATTACAAAAATTTAATTCAGTGGTTCTCCGAGGCTTTATATGTGGGGCTTTTCCTAGTAAGTCTGCTACTCTATAGATACAGAGCCAGAAATCTGGTATTTAAAGATTTCTCAGCATTGCCATGTGGCTATAAGCTTCCTTCCTTAGCTGTCAGGCAAAGAGATCGTTACAAACTTTTCACACAGATTTCCCTTGTCCATCAGAAAATACTATCTGATTTTATCTAGTTGTGAACATATTTAAGGCTTCTCATCAAAATCCTACTGGTTAACAGACAACTTGCCAAGCATGTGAAAAACAGACCCAGGCTCAGAGCGTTCCTTTATTTTCTTTATGCTTAAAAAATAGATTTTACCTTAGATCTTTGTATCTTAGACGAGTATCTTAATCATCAAATTGTTGATTGTATTACTCAAGAACAGTGGAGCATGTAAATATTTTGTGTTTAAAACTCAGTTCATTTGTCAACTACTCTGGATTTTTAAAATCTGAATAATACTTTAGAAGTGGAAAAGCTATTCTTACCTGTAGTTTTCCAAGCTAATGTTCTCTCTCTAAATATTTTTTATTTGCCATACTTTTCAAAAACATTTGGATTATAGAAAATTCTTTCCGAATCCAAAGCTAGAAAGGCATTTATATGTTCAGAACATAACTCACATTTCACTCTCATGAGATTTTCATTTTTTTATTTCCGTTTTTCATGATGATGACTAGAAGCAATTTTTCATTTCACAAGCACAGGATTTTCTGCATGCATTAAAAATATATATGCATAAACAATTTTTATGGACAGTGAGGTGTGTTTAGCCACTAATGTTTTTCGTTCTTTCTTTTCCAGTTTTAAAATCATTATGCAATCAGCAAGTGCATATTAATTTGGTAAAACACTATGACTAACTGAAGAGACTACCACTTAGAAAACAGCTGAAGGCCAAGCTTAATTCTGAGTATGTACTGAAATTAGAAGGATTTAAGCAGTTAAATGCACTACTTATCCTAGGATTATATCACCGAACACCCAAAATGTACATAAAAAACAATCAGCTTTCCTCCCACCACTGCCTCTTCATAAATACAAAGAAATTAACTAATTATTTAGCACTACTGGTTTAACCCGGCTAAATGCAAGCATATATATATCAGGGTCTTGGGCAGGCTGTTGGAATGCTCATTACCTTGCTGTGTCACAGACTTCCACAGAAATCAATTATGCCCAGATCCTCTGAAGACAATTTATTTGCCTGTCACTGATCATAATATCAAACATCCTTGAGAATATCAGCTTTACAGAAAAAGCAGCAAATGGAAAAAAGCAGCACAATGATGCATAGTGATGTTAAATATACTGCAGATTGGATGGTGCACAAGTGGGGGGCAATGTAATATTTATGAAGCATGTACAAATGAGTTAGAAAAGGAAGATTTTTGGTCTTATACCACAGATTAACCAGTACACATAAAGAATAATATAGCTCCACATTCCTGAATTCAATTTCAAGATCTGAAAAGAAGAGAAAATAATTGTATTCAATAGCACAGCAGGGCATGCTGTTCCATTATTGGGAAGATGCAACAGGGGAACATATTCAGAAATACATATGTAAAAATGCATCTATAAAGCCAGCGAACAAACTTCAGTCATCTAAAAAGACCTAAATTCAAGTCTAAAAAGGCCAGGCACAAGGTTTAGCATACATTTTCAAGCAGGCATTGTCAGGAATACTAAATACAGCACTGGTTATTGATGTTCAAGTAACAGGTTAGTAACAAAACCCGCATGCAGTTTAGATGACTACTCTGTAGCTATTGCAGTCTCTGGAAACTGTTGACAATTCATCCACCGTGCCCCAGTTTCCCCATGTGATAGCCCAAACCTGCTATGAAGATCGCCAGATTCTCAACCCAAAATGCTACAAGGAACTAACTGACTCTCTCATGAGGAAAAGAGAACAAGCTTTTCTTATGGTAACTAACTCCTTTATAAAATTATAATGTTTGTAATTAAAAATAAATATTTATTCTATCTAGGCTCTACTTTCAACAGCCTCCTTACTGATCTGCCCTCAGCTGAAAAAACATCCTTCAAGTTTTCCAGCTTTCTCTTATCAACAAATCTTTAATGAAATCTCTCTAGGCCTGTTCCCTCATACCAAAGCGTTTAAAGTTCCAGCACCAGCCAGTAGCAATCTCCTGCTCTGATTCAGAAAGTTACAGTGAGATATTTCAGTTCTTCTGCGTTGCCCCTGTTGTCTCAGGACCTTTCATTGCTGATCTCCTCTCTCTTAGAGGACTTGGGCACATTTGAACTGTCAAGGCACCCAAACCACGCACCTCTCATTCTTTTCCCTCTCTATAGCCTTGTTTCCAGAGCTACCAGGCAATCCCAATGTAGGAAGGTGAATCTAATTCAGCTTTGCATCCTTCACACAATACGACTATACCAATTTTCAAGAACTGAATGTTTAGCTCAATTCATTGGAATAAAGTGATGAAGTTTCCTTTCTGTGATTATAGATGTTTCCGTTATTCCAGGGACAATTCTCCTCTAGGGAGAAAATCTTGCACCATTGTACTCTTTTGAGAAAGTCTGCCAAATTGCAGTAAAATTCCTATTTGTGCTCTGCTCCTAGATATTCAAGAATATGTTGGAAACTCAAGAGCTATTTTAGTAAACTAACAGCAGACCATCAGCTAGCACTGAGGCCAATAGCATGGAACAAGCTGTGTCTGCACTATTAAACTATCTTTAAAAAGGTGTCACAGTTGCCTACTAGCAATGGCCTCCTACCCCACACTAACTTCAAATGTACACATGGAAAGACAAAGGAAAGCCCTAGCTGACACAGATCCAAAATGAATAAAAAAATAAATAATTGCAGAGATTTTTCTAACAGTTTAATAGTAGACAGGACTGAATTCCGTTACCTGGGAGCTTTCCCTATCACTATTTAACATACTAGTATAGGCATGACTGTAAGGTCTTGGATATCTTCATCCCTACTACACCTCCCCAAGCAGGTCTGCCTGCTTAGGAGAGGATACCGTCACTAATTTAATGCTTTAAAAATTCCAGGGCATTACTGTCTCTGCATATCAGTCAGACCCTTAAATGCCCACCTGGCAGCATCTAAGATAGATTTATTCTCTGAGCAGAAGTAATGCCTTAAATTCCTTTATGATGTCCTTCAAGGTCTGAAAGACTGATTAATTCATTTACGCTTTGCAAAAGCGGAGATTACAGGCCCTCTAAGAAATGCTTTTGCAGCAATCTTCTAGGATAAAGAAGGGTAGCTGTCACTAATGTTCTTTGTCTCACTAAGTAGTTCAAAATAATTTTCTCTACAAAATATGAAATGGAGGTCATTTTTGTCCTCCAGAACTTCTCTCTCCAGATACAGAACTTGAACAGAAGCAGCTGGAGCTATAACACTACTGGAAGTCAAAACACTGCCTGTACCAGCATAAAGTCTGTTGGCACTCTAAACGTTTTCTAGAAGTACCTGTCAGAAGAAAAGACTCCAGAGGCTGCAAAAGGATGGTAGAAGGGAAAGAGAAGAAGTCTATTGCTCCTGTCATTAGCTTTAGGAATTAAAGCAACATTTGAGTATATTTAAAAGTAGGATATCTACATTACGCTTGGTTGGTTGTATAGGATATCTGAACTGACTTCAAATGCACTCCTTAGATACTAGAAGCAGTGATAAACTGTAACATCTGGAGATAAGGAGGACATAAGTAACCAATACCGAGCAGCTGGAAGGCTGCAGGAAAATGTGCTAATCTGTTTAAGTCCACTTGAGGCATCTCTACACTAGACTGCTGCACAGACTTCAGGTCTGTGCTGCATTCTGGTTTTTATCTAAACTGATTGCCTGCTCATGAGAAAACAGGTACAGTCCTTAGTTATGACAACTGTTTTATAGCACCCAAAAGCCCTTCTCTGCCCCTGCACATCAGAGTGATCTTAGTGGACCTGTCATTTGAAAGGGAATGTTGTAACTGGATGCTTTCTGCTTGACATGGGTACCAGATGTGTTAACACTTGAGAAATAACAGTGAACACCTGTAAGAAACAGGTGAAATGATTGATTTTTGTGTTAGTGGCAAGTTAAAGTGAACATATTATACCTGTAATAATCTCCTCTGTAGAGTAGTTTTAACTACAACCTATATATTATGAAATAGTGGAAAAGGAGTTGGGGTCGGGGGGAAGGTTAATGCTTGTCTTAACATTATGGGGATTTTTTTTTTTTTTAGTTTTATATAATCTTGTTGTAAAATGGAATGGATATTTCATACATTACACAAAAATATGTTAGAACTATTTTTAGCACCTTGGTCCTATGAGAAATATTCATTTGAATCCCAGAAGGTAAACAAATTGATCTGTGGGAACAGACATAGTAATTCATAGGCTATGTCAGGGTTTATGTCAAGTAAAAGCAATTACTAACAGATGAAAAGAGAAAGCCTATCTTAAAATGAAAACATGTAATCCTAACCCCTACCTAATAGGACTTCATTCGTAGCCAGAAGTCAAGATCTTCCAACAATCAGAAGAGAAGATGAATAGTCCTAATCCTTGTTTGTTGGCTTCCAGACAGTTGTCATACAGTAATCTATGCAAGAAAAACACCAGTAAGTGCTGAATAACCCAGTCCATAAATACTGAACTAGAATGGCAAGAGTAAACTTATTTTTAATTCACCATGCTTCATCTGTACTTCATTCAACAATATTTCTGTAAACTCTACCTTTAAAACGAGTTCTTACAATCCTACTGAAAGAACTAAAAAGGGCTACATTTTGTGTTGGACTCTTATTCAGGAGCCATATCCACCATCTGTCACAAATGCAGTACTGAGTAGGCCAATGCTATCCTAAGATCACAAGAACTGATTTTCAACACCTGTCTAAGAAAAGAGACAGAACAGAAAAATAATCATAACCTGTCACTGAATGCAAGACAACCCATCCATGTTAAAATCCAGATTTGAGTGGGATATAGGAAAGGTATCAATGTGAGATGCGATGATTATAGTATCAATAATAACTGCAACTTAAACTGGGTATCACTTGAAAAAAGGAATCTAAAAATGATAACGAAATTACATGGGAGGAAGAAAGCTAAAAAATCTACACTACATTACAGGATAGATTTACTTACATAACTTGTAGCGCTAAGGCTAAACAGAATATATGCTTGATACCTGTGCATTCCTTTAATATAAATAGAAAAAGTAATCCTTTATGCATTTTCTGTACCTTTTAGAGCAAATATCAGACTCTAACTCTTTTGTATCAAATAAAAGCAAACATTGGGTACACAGAACACACACCTGATTTTATGAGCTTTTAGGAACTAAGGGACTCATGAAAATATTCCTAAATACTTGTATCTGCCAGAGAGTTCTTGATTTCAGAATACCCCTTCTTTTATTTTTTTCTTGTAAAAGTTTTAATTGTATCTTTGACATTGCTCAGCTATAAAATGACGAATCTTGGTCTTTTGTCGTACAGGAATCAGGAATTTATGCACTGCAAGCTCAGTCTTATTTAGTTTTATTTCATCTGTGGTTATATTGTGAATCAAGTTAAGCTCCGCTTCCTGATTGCTAGCACCACTATGCAGATATCCAGATGCTGAATATCACATGACCAAAGCTTTCTTGAGTTTAGTTGCATCATTGGTACTCTAGATAGAAACTCTAGTCCTTGTGACAGTAAGAAAAACACAAAGTAAATGCCCAGGCCATCCCAACATTTCTCCACAGCTGCCCGGCATTTGCAAACTTCCAGGAAACTGGTTTAGAGTTTACATCTTAAAGGATATAAAACAGTGAAAGAAAACAGATAAAATCTTAGGGAAAAAAGGTTTCTAAATCAAGTATACTTAAGAGATAAAGCATAAAACATCAACGATTCTTTTGAGAACAAATGTATTGATGTATTGATATATTTACAGGTCTGTCCTCTCCTGACAGGCCACGGAGAAGGACTGCAGTACAGCTGCATAGGGTAAAACTCAGCTGCTCACCAGCCCTCTGGGACTTATGCAGTAATTCTCACTTCACCCTGTCGCTTCAGATATCTGCAGGAGCCGTCCCATTTAACAAATCCATACCAAAATGGCCAACCACCTTTAGTTGTGCAGTCCTCAATCTGGCAACCAAAGCTACTGGTCCAGGTAGCCTTATTGGGTGGTAAAATTCCTCATAATACACCATTTTTCTTGGATACATAGCTGTCCTCATCGGGGATGACTATTTAATCAGCAGAGGGCAGAAAAGCTCAGCAAAATCATAGTATGAGATGGCTGAAGTTGATGCCAGTTTAATTTAGGTATTATTTCTGATAGAAAAATAATTTTGTGTAATATTATAAAGCAATGACTAACAAGGAGTTTCTTTGCTGCATAGTAGTTGATGGACATGTTCACTCTAAATTTTCTTTGACTTAAAGCATTAGGGACCACATAAGTCTTTTAGAATGCTCATCTGTCTCTGAGGCCAGGACACTCAATTTCCAGCTCTACAGTGTAGCATTTTGATCACCACAGATACATTAGGCAGTGGTTTGATTTATGACTGCCATAGCTTCAGCTGCTGAAAGTCTTCAATTACACCAAAATATCATGATCTGGCTGGCTTAGTTGTTGAATAAGATTCCAGAATAACTTATTTCAGGAAAAGCACAAGTTACTGCTGAAAACTACATTGAACTTGGGAACAATTTGCCAATGTTGGACATTAATACAGCTGTGCTGGCAAAGAGAATCTGGAATGCTCACCTAGACCTGAGCTCTCCACCATCTCTCTGGGAAAATGTGGTGGTCTGAAAAGTATGTGTGTCCTGTACTCTTTGACTTAGAACACTTATGCATTGTTAAAATCAGGGACCAGATTATTTGCAAGGGATGTTAAATTAAACCCATCAGTGTTACAGTTTCATTATATAACAATCAATTGCTACATTATTCCAGATATCTCGAAAATGCAGGAGATACTTTTTTGGTTTTCACAGTGTTTTTCCTTTTTTGGGGGAAGAAGAGAAGAAGTAATTATGTTGAAAACTTGCATTAGATAATGGAAGCTAAGGTAATTAGTTCCTACATGCATATGAATATCATAGCAATATAGTTCTGAAATATTGACGTTCTTACAGTTCTGCAGAAAATATCTCTTTTTAGAGAAAAAAACCTCTTCAATGGAGCTAAATCCATGTGTTTTCAATTTCTATATCTCCTGGGTCTGAACAAAATTGAAGTGTCATATTTCATCAAGAGAAAAATGCCAGACAATCTGAAAATCACTCGACCTTTTTTATTGCCTTTCTATTCTTTTTTTTATAAAAAAAAATTAAATATCTGACAAAGATGCCAGTCAGCCTCAGAGAAGTAAGTCTACGTTCTCACAAAGAAAGGAATATTGCAACGCAGGGGTTCTACTAATAAACTCTTTGCTCCCCACTGTCAATATTTACTTCTGTACCAGAAAGTGCTTCTATGAATATAATACTAATCTGGTGGGTGGGCAGTGCAGAGGTTGTAACAAACCTAAAGACTGGAAATTTCAGCAATTTGGTTATAACAAGATGAATCTGTTAAACAAGCAAACAAAATCCCCAGCACAGGAGTTGCAGAACACGTGAGGTGAGTCCAGTGATCTGTTTGCATTGGTTTCTGGCAGTGGTCAGACTTATAGAGCAAACTGCAAGATGCTTGCGGAGCAATCTTTGAAATTACTGTGTAAGCTGTATTTTTATGGCAGTTTTTTCTAGTCACCTGCTGATTTCTTTACCTTCTGTATCAAAATCCCCGTTATTTTTCCTACCCAACTTGATTTTTGATGTTTTAATTACCTTGTAAATATCTACTTCTTGTTTGACTCCAGCTGCCTTGTGAGAAATTAATGAAATGAAATAATTATACATTATAAAAAGAAGCATTTATTTGCTTCTTTCATAGAATGAAAGAATAAGAATTCATAATTCTTAAGCCTCCCCTTTCTGTTTCATCAGGTTTTATTTGTACCAGCATTCTGGGGAAAGGAAAGTGGAAATTGTTGAATTAGCTACTCTGTATTGCTTGTTGTTTCAATTGACTTTCATACACACGTGTATATACATTTATATGGCTGCCCACATGTGTATGTTAGTCCCATTGAAGCTGACAATAAAGATGGGAAAGAAAGGGAAAGTTATATATTACCTCATACTTACATCAGCATAAGACTGTGCAAACAGGAAGTGATGACTGAGGAAAGAAATCCCAAAGGTTCATAATGCACTTTCTTTTCCACTGTTTTTCTTATGCTTCATCTCTAAAGTACAACATTTTCAGTGCCATCATACTTGAGAAGTACAAGAAGTATGTCTAAGAAGTAAACTTTGAAAAAATAAAATAACTGTAAAATCCCTTTTTAAAGGCCAAAACCACTGTGCAAATTGATCACTAAAACGTTTTTTAAAAGTCCATGAGGCAGTTGGACTTATTATTGTGATTTTACTAAAAAATTATTTGAGGCTTTATATGGGCTAAAACAGCCACTGTTCCTCCACAGTGACAGCAATGAGCATGGAGTCCACTGCCCCACCAGTAGTGAGCTACTTCCCATCTGCCACAATGACAGCATTTGTATCTGGAGGACCTAATCTGCTCTAGTCCCCATGCTGTTTATAACACAGCAACTTAATCACATAGTCAGCTCATCAAGCATCTAAAGACTTTTTAAAACTTGTCCATGAGAGGATTTGAAGCCTCAATCCTATTTTCAAAATTGACTTAGTTATTTGAAATCTAAGTTTCTTTGCCATGCAATGAGACAAGGCACAAAGACTGATATAAAATATTGAGGAGAAAATAAGAACAAATGTCTGAAAATTTGTTATCATATCTCATGATGCTATTTTAAAAATATGCAGGCCACAAAAGGAGGATTTAGGAGTTTATGGAGGGAATGAATCCTCAAAATCTATGGTACGTTTTGTTTCTAGTAACATTACTCTTCTGAGTTCTTTTCAAATACCTTAGGGGTTTTTGTTTCCCAAACAGGGAATAAGCACGCATTATACCTTTTTTAAAACTACAGTTAGATTCACCTCTGTTTCTCTCAGTTTGAAATGTTAATATGTGTATTTCTGAGGTTTGGCATCTGTTCACCTTATTTGTTTTCATTCATAATGGTTTATGCATGTACATACAAGACTGAAAAGATTAAAACTAGAATAAATATGTCCACCTACAATCAGCACCCAACCACACTTCTCTACCTAATGCCCTCTACTCCTCCCACTCACTCACTATTGAAGAATGTGAGTAAATACAAGGAAAACAGTCTGTCACAGCAGAAAATTATGATTACAGAAGAATTAATCTGAGACAGACACTGGTGGAATAAAACATCCATGAAGAGCAATTAGTTTGTAGCAAGTGATTTTTGGTGTGCCAAGAAACAGCCATTCTCTCAGCTAACATGGGAAGTCCAACGCAATGCTGGAAGCTGCCATATAAAAGCAGAAAATTTGAATAGTAATCTCTGCCTAATAAATATGAGTTATTAGGTATAAATTTTTCACTGTATTTCTGTGCCTAAGGAGATTTTCATTATTCACTGTAGGCATTTATCAACATATCTATTTTTTTCTAATTCGCTTACCTTCAGAATGTGTTTGATTCCATCCTAAAGTACAAATCTATGATAAAGAGTAGAACCGCCTTCTGGAGGTGCCTGTCTACTGGCTACAGAAGAAATCCAGATAACTAGATCAAGCTAGGCACCTGACTTCTGCACAGTTGTTAAGTAAAGTGATTATAGTTCTAAAGGATTTATATACTTTTTACCTCCTTTTACACTTGGGAATGATCATAATCAATACAAGACACTTAGGAAAAAGTGTGTTAAATTTTATCCCTTTCTGTTGCACAACTGAAGTGCCAATCAGTGTCATCTCTGCAGAATCGATGAAATAATTTAAAGTAATTAGCTTCTAAAAGTGCAAGGGAAGGCATAATTCACAACCCTTTATTTTTGGTCATAGTGTCCAGAAGAAAGTAAGCACGGAATTCTTTTCACAACTTAAGATGTGACTGTATAACATTAAACATTGAAATAATACTTTTGAAAAATGAGAAATAATTCACTTCAACAATATCAATGGGACTGCTCATTTGAGTAGTTGTTTGCAGGTTAGTAACTGTTATCATTCTTATCAACTTCTATGCTATTCCATGTCATAAATCTTGACCAGACTGTCTAAATATATAGACACACATAAATATTGTACAAAATGAAATAGAAGCCTGAATATACAGTGGTTGGCACATACTCATTTTAAAATCTGCCATTTTTCATTCTTTGGTTATTCTAATCATATTTCTTAGGCTGGGAAACTTAGTAAAGAACTAGAAATAAACCCAGCCATATTTGATGTTGCTCATGGTGGTCAGTTGACCTTGGTCAGCTGCCAGACTCCCACCCAGCTGCTCTCTCATTTCCCCTTCTCAACAGGGTGGAGGGAGAAAATAAGATGGAAAAGAGCTCTTGGATTGATATAAAGACAGGGAGATCACTTACCAATTACCACTGCAGGCAAAACAGACTTGACTTAGGAAATATTAATTTAATGTATTGCCAATTAAAATAGATTTGGATGGTGAGAAACAAAGACAAAAACTAAAACACTTTCCTCCCTCTCTCACACTTTTTCCCAAACTCAACTCCTTCATTACAGTCACCTCTACTAAGCAGCACAGCAGGATGGGGAATGGGGGTTGTGGTCAATCCATAACAGTTCTTCCCTGCTACCCTTTCCTCCTCACACTTTTCCCCTGTTGCAGTCTCCATGAGCTGCAACGTCTTTCAGGGAATATCCACCTGCTGCTCCAACGTGGTCCTCCATGGACCGCAGTGTGGATATCTGCTCCAATGTGGTCCTCCATGGGCTGCAGCAGGAAAAACTGCTTCACCATGATCCTCTCCGTGGGCTGCAGGGGAATCTCAGCTCCAGTGCCTGGAGCACCTCCTCCCCTTCCTTCTTTACTGACCCTGGTGACCGCAGGGCTGTTTTTCATTCTGTTTTCCTCACTCCTTTCTCTGCTGTGCAGTGTTTTGACCTTTTTTTAATGTTTTCCTAGAGGCACCACCATCTTGGCTGAGGGCCTCAGCTGTACCCTGTAGCGGGTCAGCTGGAGAAAGATGGAACCAGCTGTGTCTGGCACTGGATGGCTCCAATCTCTCCTGACAGAGGCGACCCGTGCACTACCCCGCTGCCAGTACCTGAGCACCTACACCCAGTACATGCGCCTAATTCTGCTAGGCAGTAGAAATGCAAAATGATGAAAATCTATAGCAGCAAAGATGATATTGATGGGTCCATTGGTGTTCCTGCCAACAACTCACATGAGATAGACTAAATGCACAACATTTCTGCCTCTGGAAAAGGTTTTAGTTCACATGCATCTTTTTATGTCTAAGTCAAAAATGGTGACTTCTAACCACAGAAAAGTGAAGAGCTACTGTGTCTCTCCTCTTGTGGGATTGTACATAACCTTTTCCTCTAAACTCCTTAATACTGTTTATGGTAACATATCAGTGGAAATATATGTGTCAATCACTCCTCCTTTTTCCCCACTTGAGCTGCCGAAACTTCATATGACTTCCAAAGATTATTACTAGATGTGCTAGAAACAAATAGATCGCATATTTAAAGACGTTCCTAGCTCAGCTTCCAAAAATTAGGGTATACTTCTAAACTACTCCTGGTGTCATGTAACACTGCTGAAGACCTGAGAGTTTCCTCTTAAAAGTTATTCTACAGAAAGGAAGAAAAATGAATAAAGTAACAGGGAACAAGGTGATGGAAATAGGTTGTCCCTAGGATTCATAGCCATATAACATTCTGTATCTAACACACCTTAGTTTCCTTGTCCTAGAAGTGAAAAATCTATGTTTTGCTATTGAGAATTACTATTCACTGGTTGACATACAAGGGTCTCGATCATTTCTACACATATGAATGTGAACACATACCTTACTGATGAGATACAAATAAATGGTACTCAAAAAGATGTAATTTCCAAAGTATGAAGACCAATAAAACATCTTGTACATTGTGAAAGTTCCTTCTTCCTGTAGCATCTGTAGGATTTATTATTTGCAATATTACAATGTGAAGTGTGCCAAATGTCATCGAAAAGGAGGCTACGTCACCATCTAACAAAAAGGCATCTATAGATATTTCAGTCTAGATAAAATCAAATTAATTTCTAAGCACAACTAAGTATCAGTATAAATGATACAAGAAAAAGAATAATTTCATCACTTATAAACAAGAAATAACTAATTCAAAACCATTTGAATGATTATTATCATCTATTTTGGGTGTATGATACCATCTCAAGAGTACCCTACCAACAGCTATCAATGTGTTTTAGCCTGTTTGTGTGTTCAAAATGCATATTTCTTTGAATCTAATTTTTATCTTAAAACAGCATTTTCAGTGTTTTTCACGTTTGACCGAATGAAAGTGTTTAATCCATTGACAGAAGTATAATCCACTCTCTTGCTACTGTTGCTACAAAGCAGACAAATTATTATGTATCTTTGGTTTGACTCTGTCAAATAAAAGAGTCATTAGAGTCACTTGTCACTGTAATGCACTTGAGGCTGAATGAGAGGAGGGAGAAAAACATAAAGAAACAGAGATAAGAGTAAAGCACCATCACAAACATACTGCAGAAAACAAGAAAGGAAAGCAAGCATGCAGCAAAGAGACTGGAAACACTACAGTGACTTGTCCAGTTCTACTCCTCTCTTTTGGGCATACGAAAAGTTCCAGTATGAGTCGTCTTGCAAAGTTTAGTTTGAAAAGTGCACAACTCTTACCACTGCAAGACAGGAACCTTTGAGTGGAAAAGAAATGCTGGGAAAGAAAAAAAAAAAAGAAGCTCAGATTACAGAATTCATTCGACATTGCTTACTGTTATGATTTACTACCTGAGCATCAAAGAAGCTCCCTTTGAATTATATCCTATCTACATCTAATTCATGAGAATGCTGAAAATTATGATTTATTCTGATAAGGAAAAGTTACTTTATATCTTCAGGCAGTAAGATGGCTCTGTTATCAATAACTACACTCGCTTAAAGCACCCAGAATAATCTGAATGCTAACTTGCTTATAAGCAGTTCAAATAACTGAGTTATCTTGAAGGGTTTTGTCCAAATCCTTTTCTTTCGAGCAAGACATGGGTTGCTTATTCAGATACTCATCTGGTTTAAACAGAAAGATGCATTTATGTGACAAAATATGTACTCAGCTCACCATTTAATTACTAAGATCATGCAAAAGAAACCAAGAAATGCAAGTAAATATTAAAACATAGTATTAGTTCAATGCATCTCCTTATAATGATAACACTCAAAGCTCAGAGTGTATCTGTCATTACCAAATAATAGAGGCAAGAAACATTTGAGGAAAATATTTGAGGGATCTTTCTAGAAATTAGGTTTGTCATTCCCACAGTTATGAGCATGATTGCATATTTGGCAATGATTACATAATTAGGGTCATTTTTTGTTAGGATACCCCACTAGCTCTTTAACAGGATTTTTTTGTTTGGAGTGAGGTACCCATTGTGTCAGTATCTTTGCACCTGTATGGCAACCTCCACTGAGAAAAGCCATGGAATCAGTGGCAGCTCTTGACAGCCACTGAGATGTATCTGGAGCTCACACTAGGAAGTGACAATGTCACTGGTCCAGATGACATCTCTATAACTGAGTGAGCCTCTGCTGCATTCAGCTCCACTGGAGTGATATGCAGAGCTCAAAGGACTGCAAAGTGATCTTGTTGAGACTGTGTTACGCATCTTCCGTAGGACAACATAGATTGTCTATAGCTATGTAAGGGATGTCTAAGCTTCAGGAAACTCACAGCCCTTGCAAAAAGAAAATTAAAATGAAGACAAATGATGCATTATAGGTATAATTTGCTAAGAAGAATAACTGCATGTGTACTTTACTCGTGCTATAGTACCAGTCCCCTTCCTTGGCCTTCTTTAGTTACTACAGAGAAAAGTGACTGGAGTTTGGGGATTGGAGCGGCTAGTATGTCCATATCCCAAGCTGCTGCACATTGCTAATCTTACAGATATCCCCGTGTAAATATTAAAATAATTACGACTGTTCCTAGGAACATACTGCAAAGCTGGTGAAAGTTTCCAACAGCACCATGTGTCTATAACAGCAGCTGTGCTGTCAGGAGAAAACGCAAAGTACTTGTACCTCAGTGCACCCAAAGTGCACCAAAATGCATCCAAAGATACATTTTGACATCCTGAGCAGAAGAACAGGCAGGCAATTAAGTTTTCAACAATTTCCATGCATCAGCTGAAAATGAACTCTTCCTTCTCTCCTTTTCCTCAAGATTCAAAATCTCCAAGTATAGAATTGGCACTTCAGTTTCAAGTTCTTGTTTGCTAAAAATTGCTTCTGAAACTTTCCAACAACAGAATGCAGGAGTGTTCTTTGCTGAATTATTTGTATCTTCTTTCCTTTCAGGCTAATTCAGGAGTTATCATCACCCATGAGCAAAATCCTGCTATTTCACCCTAAAAGATTCTGTGCTCTAAACACTCACTGTATGATGTCTTTTTTCTGTTCCAACAGGCAATGTGATAGGCTAAATTCAATTTGAAGAGTATGCTTAGCTTTTGCTGCTAGTATTTAGTCCCAGAGTTCCTAAATGTATCTATCATTCATGCTTGGTGGGCATGCATAAAATAAAAAGAGGAATATATGATATGCCTGTGACAAGAACTGGTTGAGGCAAGAGTGACTAATACAAGCTATTATTATTAGTGCTTTCTTGGATGCTTTAAGCAAAAGATCTGTGAAACTAGTTCAGTATTCCATTGAGAAATTGCAATGGAATCTGTGAGCATTGGACAAAGCAAAATATGCAGAGACATTTCCCACTGTGAAAACTTTTAAATATTTCGTTTGAAATTGCAACACAGCATAAACCAGGATTAAAAAATAAATATGTGGTGATGCATCTGAAAAAAACATCACAGAAAACCCGTGTAATCCCAATTTTAGAAAGAGAATTGAGTGTAAACTTAATAATGGAGAAGATTCACAGATGCAGTTCAGCAGTTTTTGCTGCTCTGGTTATGCAAAATAGCCATAAATGAATATGAACAGAAAGTTATGGTTACTTTGAATTATGATGGGAAGGCAAAGAAGCTAGAACACACTGTTAAGTTTGGGCCTGTGATTGTAAGTGGATTCAATTTAATGGAGTATAATTAGTATAACTTTCATGGAAGAAAGGTGCTGATATGGCAAATTTCTTAACAGTAGATCAAAGTTAGCATTGCCTTTGTTAAGACAGATGAATAGTTTTATTTCTGATTCAAAGTTGGAGAAAATGGAATATACGAAAGAGAATGACTTGCCAAAACAAATGCTTTGGGTCAATTACAGGCATTGAGACTCTCATTTCAGAGGTCAAAAACAGGAACACACAGACCCTTGCACAGACCTTTCTAATTCTGCATCCAACATCCCAAGTCTTCCCAGGGCTTACTCAACACAGCTACAATTGAAGGAATTGTATCTGGTACAAAAGAAAAAGATTAGAACATGAGCATTGCCCAAAATCAAGGCCTCCAAAGTGCTGTTACCTTACTAAACCCATGAGCGGCAAAAGAGGAAATTTTATAATCAGGTTTTACTACTAATCATGTAGTTTCATAGATTTCCATGATAGCTTATAGTAAAAAAAAATAAATGTTTTCTCTAACTGTGAAAGATAGACAAAGACTGTACACAAATACAGGAAAAAGATGTAGCCAGGTTAAGGAAGCTCCAATGGGACTCATTTTACCCTGAGTAAATACAGTACAGTACTGACTCCTCAACAAATAACTTCTGCAGTGTTTTTTTGAATATTCCCAGGAAGTCCAGGGGTCGGAAATCTGGAGGCCCCACTGCTGCTGATGGAATGTTCACATTTGGCCTTGACTACCAAGAAAACAACTGAAAATCCCTCTGATTTTATCATGGGAAGTAACAGTGGAAATAAGTGAAGAATATACTGCTTAAAAATGAGTGAAAGGAAGTCCATGATGAAATTCCTCATTGATTTTAGCGAAGTATGACATATGACATTGTTTTCCAGGTTCTAATATGATCCAGAAGCTATTTCAACATTCACTCATCTACTCCTGAAATAACATGATTTGGATCAATGCAGTGGTATGTGATGGTACCTGGAGTCGTCACTGGAGTAAAGTGCACATTAGAAGCATAAATATCACAAAATGAAAGAATGTAGGTTTGTACAGCTGAGCATAAATTCTAGTGGGAACATCAGCTACATTGGAAGCACAGGCTCCCAGGTCATTGGTTGCTTGGAGGACCATAATAACACTTGTAAAAGACCTGAGTATATTTCCATTGTTCCCTGTTTTCCATTGAAAGCAAATGTATTTCTCAAGCAAAGTCACTCTAAACAGAGTAAGTATCCCATGGAATTTGACCTCTGTCCTTCTACAAACTGACCAAGGCAAATCAAGCTTAATGTTCAGTGAATATTGTCCTGTGCCCATGTCAACTGTCATTAGCTGCTTCAAGTGACATTTTAAAATAACTCAGATCCATTTTCTGCTTAAAAGATATGACATTGGTGATTAGCCTATTGTTTCCAATTTCAGTATGCATCAGTCTGTGCCATGCACTGATTTCAGAGTACAGAGGAACAAATGAAGAGATCTGTGTATCTCTTCAATAATACAAAGTAATATATATAAAATAAATTGAAAGAGATAGAACTAGTGCACAATGAAACCATATAATCTATTTTACAGGGAACTGGAGCCCATACAAGTGCTGAAAAGAAACATTCTGTTCTCTGCTTATTTAGTGACTACTTGACTTTTTGAAATACATTTTCAGACCTTTTTCTCTGAGTGTTCTGTGAAAATATTCCTGTGATAGTATTTGATAACTAAGGCTATATGCTCAGGAAATCCTACTCCCTCTGTGAAAGAAAAAGGCAGAAGGTCTACTACAATCATTCCTACTGCACAGTAATTTAGAAGCTGTGGGTTTTGCCGATTCTGAAGGCAGTTTTTTCCTAGTACAGTGTGTCACAACATTAAGAAACCAGTACTGCAAAGAGTTCAGAGACTGTGTATGTGAAAGGAAAAAAACTCCGAAATCTATGCTTGGAAGAAAAAAGACAATTCCAGAGACACATGAACTGGTCTTTTAATTACTTACTGCTCTCAGAACAGGAATCAATGTAAGCTCTTCAGCAATGCTGCGTGAATGTTCTTCTTTAACAAGGAAAAATCCTAGAAAAGAGAATGGATTTCAGCGTACAGTCTGAATTTGACGCCTCCATAAATCTGCTTTCTTTGTGGAATGTAGTTTATGTCAGGGAAGATGGGTTACTGTTTTGTCTTCTGGACCAGTAGGAACCAGGCAGTATTTACAGCTATTACTGACAAAAACATCAAAGAAGAAAGGAGTTTTGTCAGTATTTCGTAAAGCCTGGAAAAGAAAGATAATGACAACGGCTGGTAAAGTCTATCATAAAGTAATCTAGAATATTCTCTGTGTAGAAGACACTGAAACTCTAGTATTGAACTCCAGTATTGTTTTCCAGTTCCTAAGTTCTGGGATACCTGTGCAATTCCTCCCTGGCCAGCTTAATTGTTCTTGTTATGGAGACTTATTTAAACTGTAGAAGAGGAATCAAAATGCAGCCAGTCACTAAAGTCTCTCCTCTGTCCTCAAACTGGCCTGCGGCTGACTCACATGTCATGAAAACGTGCTAATCAGAGGAGAAAGTATGACATTTCTTCTTTCTTTTGTTTTCTAAGTTTTAGTAACAGACCCCCAGAACCAGCCATATACGCTGGATATGTTACTAAGGAATTAAAGGAGGAAAAAAATGGTTGTCTTCCAAAGGAAGCTGTGGCTCAAGACTGTGGGACTAATGTCGTGCTTTTCCTTTTTTAAAAAGTAAAAATTTGCAGGACTACTATGAAAGGAGCAGCAAACTAGCAGGACAATTTTAGAGATGCCAGGGCTGGTTGGCATCCAGCTCCGTCGAAGTGGTTTTATTACAGCATCACCTCTATATATGTCATGCTGATGCAGGAAATCTCTGATGCCTGTGGAAATGAGAACACATTTCCTCCCTAGCACCTTGAATATGATGGCATGGTATGTAGGTAGAATTCATTGTAAAGAATTACGCATATTTGGAAGACTCAGAAAATAATTATGTCCCCTATATATTTCCAGGGTATCACCTCAATGCAGTACTTTTTGAAGGGTATTCATGCGTCTTTAACACGCAAATGCTAACACTCAGTACAAATTTTCAGGCTATTTGCCATGCAGCCTCTCTCTTCATCATGCAATCCCTTAGTACATAAGAGAGGTCAGCATTTATGAACAGCATTGGATAAGCTGATGATTAACAGTGAGATATACTATGCCACAATTTTTCTTTCTAATGAATCAAACTGAGTTCTTAAAATTGCATCTAATTTGATCCTCCTTTGTTCTTTATTACATTTCATAAACATCCTCCAAAAATAGATGCTAATTATTAGATAAAAAAACCTATGAGCAATTTTTATTCATAATTAATAGAAGGATTCTTTTCATTATTCACAGAGAATGTTCTCTGGACAGATACAAAATTAAGTTGAAGTCCCCAATGAGAACAAGGTCTAGCAATTGTGAGACTTCTCCCAGCTGCTTATACAGTATTTTGTCTGTCTCTTCATCCCGGTTGGGTGGTCTATAACAGACTCACACCACGATATCTGCCATGTTGGCCTTTTCCCTGATTCTCTTGACCCTTTCATCACCATCGTCAAGCTCTAGACAGTCAAAACACTCTCTAACATACAGGGCCACCACACCGCCTCTCCTTTCCTGCCTATCCCTTCTGAAAAGTTTATAGCCATCCCTTGCAGCAGTCTAGTTGTGCAAGTCATCCCGCCATATTTCTGAAATGACAACTATGTCATAGTTTCCCAGCTGCACAATCGCTTCCAACTTCTGTTTATTGCCTATGCTGCATGCGTTGCTGTAGATACACTTCAGCTGGGCTGTTGATCCCATCACCTTTTCTGGGGGGATTACTATGTGACTGTTCTCAGCTGCTTCCATGTTTTCTATCATACCAATAATCCATGGGGGCTGGGGAGGGTGTTTCAGGATCTTTCTTTATAACCCTTGTAATAAAAGTTTATTTATTTAAATTTAAATACTACAAGCTGCTATTCTGTATTATGCGCAACAAAATCTACCTTCTTTTTGCATTCTACTTACTAACAGTCACATCAGGGTAAATATGGAGCCCTTCCATTAAGATGGAAATTTAAGAAATGTAAAAGCTTGACAATATGCACAAAGGTGTGTGAAATAAGAGTTTAAGAAAGATTTGTCACTGTCACAAACTGTAGAAACATGAAGAAATAAAATGAGTGGAGTAAGGAGTGCCTAGTTGAGACTAGCCATGCTGCCAGTGATATTTAGCAGGAGCGTTCTGGACAGAAAGAGGCCAGTGACAGAGAAGTGAAGTAGTCCAGAAGATTGAACTATAGTTACTCCTACGGAATCTTTTGTGATCATCTAGTCTGACTTCTAGGTCAACAGAAGTTCTAGGTTTTCATGAATTAATCATTGCTGAACAATGGCAATATGCAATGAGAAACCAAGATCTAAGGTTTAGAGACAGAGAGATGATGTGAAGTCTTCAGTGTCTGGGTTAATGAGCTTTATAAAAGGAGTTTATTGTTTTAATTTTGCTTGCTTTATGTTTGAATGACAGCACCTTACTGTAGCCTTGCCTGCTAGACTGAAAAGTCTCTGTTTACTACATTTATGCTAGTTATTTAAGGATCTACAAATTTGTTAAAATAAGTAGCTGGAACTTGTCTAGTTCCCCTCTGTGCTAATCATCAGTATGATTCTTGCTGAATATTCTTCAGGTGAATGAGAGCTTGCAGAATTTGTGGTCACCTGAACTGGGGATATTACTTCAAAATAAGTTGTACCTGTGCTAGCTTTGAAGCTCTTGCTCAAGATTCATGTTACTATGTCTAACAAGTGCATTAGTGACTTTTAATCACAATGTTATACCAAGATCTCACATTTATTTGATTATCCTTGTGTCCTCCATCTTTATTCAGGAACACTTCATAACAACTTAGACTCCTACACTTCAAGTCAACAGAAACTACTTCATTTTCTTCCTGATGTATCACTTTGAATATTGGTATAAAAATGGATACTGTTTGCTTGTTTTCAGATTACCAAGTAATCCAGATCCACCAGTGTATTCTTCATTATTTAAATTTTCTATCAATAGCTCTGTGTATTGGTATAACCTTTATTATAATAATTTTTCATTTTCTTCAAAACCACTGATTAAAATGCTAAATAGTGTTGGAGCAAGAACAAATCCGTATGAAACATACCCGCTTCACAGTCATTGCTAGATTATACCTGCATTTTGAAATCTACCAGATTCAGTCTATTTAAGATATTGTACCAGTTTGGTATCTTTTTAAAAATGCTACCTTAGGCCTGTCTCCTAGAAGTCTGTGATAATTATTTCATTTATTTCTTTGTTAAGTTTAACAAAGTTAAACTTAAGTTTGTTTAAAGTTTAAACTTTAGTTTAAACAAAATCAAGTTAAGTTTATCCTTTAAGATAATCAGGATAACAAGACAGTAAGATAACAAGTAAATGTAAGACCTCTGTTTTACAGAAAAAAAAAAATAATAGGTGTTAACTGGATTGTCTTTTTGGTTACTCTTGCTTAGTTGAGTTTCATATTAGTTCAGTATTTTGGGAAGGACTGTTGTCATACCTAGAAGGCCATACTTGAATATTTTTGGTTCATATTTTACCTCCCTCTGAGACGGTTCCAATGTTCCATGATTTATTAATGATCTCACTAAGCAGCTCTTGAAAGCTTCCTTAAAAGTTGCTGCTTAACATACATCTCAGTGATACACACCAAAACCATAATGTGTTCTTAATAATTGTTAGATCTACCCTTTTCTCAGAAATTTCTCAATAGTATCATTAAAATGTGTTTTGCTTCTTGTATACTTTCCAGAAAGAAAAATAAATCCTTTCGTTCCCAGAGGCCAGTATTATCTTTGAAATTTTTCTTTCCTCGTCAATTTACAGAATTTTTGCCTTCTAGTTTATATTAATGACCAAAGATCCCCTTCTAGTTTCACGTCTAATATGTCTTTTTTATGGTTTAGGAATTATTTCACTTCTCTCTGCCAGTTTATATTCTTTAACTTCTGTAACATTCTCCAGAATTGTGGGGTTTATGAATTTTATGAAAGATCCATCGGAAGTTGCCAGTTACAATTCATATATATCTTGTTTATATTTTTCTCTAAGGTGATTAGGCTCATCATTGCTTTCAGACTTGTGAGATTTTTTTATTTTAAATTAAAAATATACAAATACTTATGTCTTAATTCTTCAGCTTTGTATTATATTATTATACTATACTAATACTATACTATATTAAAATAATTATAATCAAGTCATGCCAACTTGTAAATAAGCTACTGCTAATGTTTATCCTTTCCAACAGTTTCTTTTGCATGACAATAAGTTTAATATTCAATTTTCTTATACTGGATACAGCATTTCTTGAAAGGCAAATTGCTGTAACTTTTCCATTACATAGGTATGTGTATCTATTTTTAAAAATTTTATATTTTAACATTATTAACAAGAAAGCTTTAACTTACATCAGTCAGACTGGGTTCACAGTCTGAGCTTACACAGAACTTTTCTCCTCGGAATGTTTTAAACAGATTCTGAAGCAAGTAGTCATTCTGTCTTTAATATTATAGGTGGTGGCCGGCAGAAAATAAATGCATAGCTTATGCTTCACATTATATGCATAAGTGCTAGCTCATTCAAGAACTTTTCTGTCCAAGCTACCAGTCCTGCTGAAAGAAAAAAAAAAAAAAAAACCAAACGTTTTTTTCACATTGAATGTCTCTTTCTTGAGAAGAAAGTTGTTATCTTTAAAAGAAAAAAAAATTAAAGTGAAATGTGAAAAATAACATGAAATGAGCTCTAACAGTAATTGTAGTATGGAACACTGTAAAAAAATTAAAGAAATATATTAAATTACAAAGTAGAATTTTGTTCTACTCTTTCTCCCTAAACTCAAAGTATGTGTAAATGTATATGACTTTCAACAGCATCTGTGTTTATATTATTCTCAAAAATGGAAGTAGGAGAAAAATTACTTGTTAAATACATAGTTTTTCCATAGAAAGATACCTTTCCCAATGCAAGTAAATAAACATCTATGACTTGTGTGTTACTCATATGTTTAAAATGCAGCATTTTAGTAGTTAATTCAATCAATAGGCTTGAAACCACACAAAATACCTAGTCATGGACAGAGAATTTCAAGAAAATTAATTGTTTACTCTAGACGTTAGCGTTGACTAAAGTGAGATTGACCACTTGTTGTTTGAGAAATGAGTACTACTTCTCTCCAAAAGATAACTTGAAAAGCAGGCTGATTACCTCCATCAGCAACTGGAATTGCTGGAACCCACATAGGGAACTATTATCATTTATAAACTTGTTTCTGATTGTGGACTACAGCTAGGCAAAGTGTGAAGAAACATACATTAATAATCATACACATGTAAGAATCCAATTGTATTAGTCCATATTAATGCAAAGTAAACAATAAAGTTATTTTTAAAATATAAATTCCCAAATAGATTGCCTCATCACTGTTGACATAGCATACACAGCTACCTACAACCGTGAAGAAGTCTTCTAAAGTAAGCAAACAACTCATATCATAGCTCCATGGCTCTTTTTCCTCGGCTGCAAAGGAACAGGCAAACAAACAACTCAAAAGAGGTTGGGCCAACACTTTCCTGAGAATGACCAAACTCACGGTTACCTCAGAGGAGTGCAATATGAGATAACTAAGGGCGTATGAAGCCTTGCTCAAACTTATAAAAGATCGATCACGCAGTTATCCTAAACTAGCACAAACACAAGCTTTCTTTGCACTTATTTTTCTTTTTAGCAAAAGCTGAGGATATATTTTTAAGCATATCTTATCTGCAAGAAAAAGTTATATATTTAAAAAGGCCCGTTTATAGATGGGGCGGATATAGCGCAAAAGGGGAGTGGTGGCCAATCCGAAGATAGGAAGATATTATTGTGAAAGAAATAAATGATGCATTAAGTTCAGCTGTCATTGCACGAACATGAACAAACCGCAAGACGAGATATTAAAAATGCTTCCAATAATGCTTCAACTAACAAGTGCGAAATCACTAAGAAATATATATACACATGCTTACAGCAACAGTGTTCTTCTTTAATGATAGAGTGACTAGAAGAAAAGAGAGATAGACACATATGACAGTTACTGTTTCTTTTAGATGGCTCTCTCATTTTCTGAAAATCTTTGCTCGGTGGGAAGGGAAATGCAATCAGAAAGAGGCAGACCATGAGCTGTATCCTGCTCAGCTTATTCTTATGAGGGGTTATAGTACATTATAACCACAGACTCAATCTGGAGTCCATAAGAGTGAGCAAGTGGTATTTACCTAAAAAAAAATCACAAAGCAATGTAACAAACTTCACTAAAATCGTGGTGCCATGTTAACTTATTGTTATTCTTTGACAGTATCCAGATTCAAACAGGGGAGAAGCAGTTTTCCAGTGCAAAGTATCCCTGACCTGAAAAGCCTTTCAGATGAGATGCAAAACAGAGATACTGATTATCTGTAGCAGTTACCATTTCAGTGCAGTCTTTGTGCACAGGGTTGTTATCACTATATATCACTAAAATATAACATATTTTAGTTTGGGGACTCACTGACTGAATTCCATCCCTTTTTTTTTTCAATTGCACGTAGAGCTTTTAAACTTCTGGCTCCAAACCAACATGAAATACTTGATGAATTTTGTATACAGCTGCTGCTTCTCTTCTCAGAAGTTGCTGTAGTCTTATGGTAGGCAGAGTGATTTACTGCAAGGTATCATTTGGGGTAAAAAGCCATATATAGTGGGTGGATAGAAATCTGCTTTCTCTTGCCTGCACCACCTGGGATGCCAAAGTATACGCTGTCAGATAAACACCAAATTAATTGTTTCTGAGACTCTCCAACTGTGGACAGCTTTAAAGTTAGACAGCTTTGGAAGGTACTAAAGTGTGTATATATATTTATATATATGTATAGCTGTGGTTGTTGAAATGATATTTTTGAAGCACAAGATATGTATATTACTGCTTAGAGCTGTCCTTTTTGTTAGCAAACATTTATTACTTTTTCTGACTACCACCATTTTTAAGTGATTAGTTAATCTCTGTTCTATATAACATACATTCGACAAGAAAATGAGTGGAAATCAAAATATATCAACTATATTGAAGCACTCTGATAGCCCTTGATGAGAGTTTTCAAGGCTTATTGTGCTATGAGAGATGTATTGTGGTTTCAGATTTACTTATTTTTGCAGAATATTGTAATTTCCCGTGGGAAAAAAAGATGCATTACTCCCCAAATCTATTTATGACCATCTTGTAAGACAGTGATGCATGCAGAGCAAAATAGCTCTGAAAACATGAAGAACCCAAGAGCTGAAAATCAACACCTGTACCATCCCTGCAGGAGTTACATTCACATTCCAAAGCACTAGTACTGAGTACCTACATCTCTCCTAACAAGCAAGTGGTTGCCTCTCTTAGTGTCTACGGTATCCAAGACCACAAAGACAGTCTTTCAAAATCTGCATGACAACAAAACGATAGCAACCCTGTACATGAGACATGGAGAGCAAAAAGCCATTCTGATTGATAAGGCTATTTGATTGTCTGAAAACAACAGGGAGTCTGACAGTTCGAGAATCTAAAAGACATGTAGCAAGCATACATTACCAGTTAGAGAAGCAAAAATAATAATTACTGCATGTTCAGCTCCTGTGTTCATTTTAGGCTTGTCTCCTTCCACTAAAGAACTCTCTTTGACTGTCTAGTCACTGTTTTATCCTGGAAGGTGTGCAAATGGATATTTGATACTTACCCATCACCTCAAGAACTTCTAACCTGTGTTTCAAGTCGTGCTCAACCAAAACTTGGACTTGACTTTAGTAAAAAAAAAAGGATTCTGGCCATTTTCCTTAGTAGTTACTCTCAAGACTAAACATTCATAAAGGCAATGAAATTTCCTTTAAATAAGACAAAATTTGACCTGAAGATATTAAAACATTTTTTCCACACAGAGCAGAAATTCCTTAATGAATAGAATACACCTGAAAAGCCAAGGAAAAGATTCTTTCTTCTGCCTTGAATGGCATGTCCTTCAGAAGGGGGGAATATCTATTAGTGTTGCTGTACTGACACTATTTCCCTTATCCCACTGGGCCTACAAATGTTACAACTATTACGTGTCATATTACATCTACTGAATATAAGATACAAGTATCCTACACAAGCAGTTCATTTTACCTGCCAGACACAAGGATCATTGTTCTTTTTGTTGTTTTGTGTTTGGTTGCTTGGGTTTGTTTTTTTTAAATATCATAAAATTCCAGTATCTTCTGTTTATTTTGCCTACAGCGGTTTACAAACTTTGTTTCTATTCTTTTTTTCTTACATATGTTAGACTTCACAACTGATCACCTTTCCACTTGGAAAGGGGTACTGCTTCTACCATTACATATGTGCTTTATAACTGAAATTTGAAGTAAGACAGATCAAACAGGTATCAGCTAATATGAATGAATATTTCAAGGTTTACTTTTCCCACCCATTTGGCTTTCATTATCATGAGTGCTTATACTTGCAGGACAGAGAATTCCACTAAGGACATGTGGCTATATAGTATTAAAATGATGTTAGAAAGCCAGAAATAAAAAATAGTATAATTTGGATGAACAAATGGCCTTAAATGCCAAACACATCCTACTGACAATTTTACTGGCTTGCAGCATGAAAGATGTTAATTAATTTATCACCACAACAGACTGGAAGAAAACCCATCGTGTTAATTGGCTTCTTGGATGAGAATCAATGATTCATTAGTCTTAACCATATCAGTCTGCTAACACTATTTTATGTCTGATGAAATAACAACAAGTAACATTACAGGGAATACAACATGCCACACACAGAATGCTTTCACCCCCTATTAACTCCACTCAATACACACTGCTACTTGCATTGTTGTATGCAGTGAGTAGTAAGACTAAGATTGTGAATGAGAGGGAAATGCACACCCGTACAGTGCATTTATTGCTTCTGCTCATGTCTGTAAATGACCTTTACTCACAGAACCCTAAATATAATCAGAATCTTGTCTAAGCACCAGCTATGATGGGAATTATATTATGCTGATGTGACTGAGCCAGTGATTTCACAGACATTTACAAGGTAAGATTTAAGGAAGAGAAAATAAAACTGTTGGAAAATTATATTGCTTTCTTTATTCTCCTTAGATATTTGCAATGAGCTCTTCGGTGGTTTAAGACTACCTTAACTGCATAATGAGTTCACTCTCACTTCTGCAAAATGCTAGAGATTATTTTATACCAATTGTTTGGAAAGGCGTCTAACGGTTCATCTAATCTGCACACTGATTTGGGGCACTTATCACTGAAATTTTAGACTCTTAGTCCAGAGAAGGGGGATTAAAGAGAATTGCAAACTTATCCATGATGTCCTATGAACCGAGATGAAAGTACTGGAAGATTCACGAAAAGTAATCCAAATCACTCAGCCCACACAACTTTGCTCTGCTCATTGTACAAGGCAACCCAGGATACTAGAACTAACCCTTCCTCCTAAGACTGCAAGGAGCCACTGGGATATGCCCAGTACTAGCTGACTGGGGGATGCAGTTCACTGCACTCAGTGGCCTTCTGCATCTATTCTAGCTGGCTAAGAGGAGGGACAAGTGAAAATGGTGGTAATAGCTATCGTTTGCATTGCAATTGAAAAATCAGAAGGCTTTGCCAAGAAGTGAGGTATCTCAGTGGTGAGTTCTATCCAAGGAGACCCAACCCATAGCTCTCACACTGCAGGGAATTGCTCGAGTCTGGACTCATATCTGCCCATACTTGGCTGTAGGTATTCTGACTGAACACATTCCCATTATCTTTAGCCAGCTGTGTGGTCAAAAAGACAAAAATTCGGGATTCTGAAAAGGGAGACAGGAGAAGGCTTTGCTTAGCCATAGTGCTGACAGTACTTAGCTAAGAGAATGCAGAACTGGGCGTCCAGAGCTCTCCCTCTGGAAAATGTACATTAGCTTATGCACTGGCTAAAGCTGAAAAATAAGCTAAGGAAACTGGAATCAAAATCCCTTCTGTCAGTGTCCTAGGACAGAATCAATATTTTCCTGATTTTTCTCTTTCTGAACCTTCAAAATGTACATTTCTGTGCATTTCACAGAAGCTGAAAGAGAAAATCTAATCTGTGGCCTGCTTCTTTGGGGCACTGGATAAGGACAATGTGAGTTTAATCTCTTTCAGGTTGGGTAGAAATATGAACCAAGATCTTTTGCTTTGTGCTGTCTCTTAGACCTACATTTCTAAAGATGCTTGTTGTTTTATGAACAGTAAATTATTGATCTGATTTATGGTCTCAGTTTGTGGGAAACTACCATACAAGGATTTTCCTTTTCTGTCATAAAATTATCTGTCAGAATTGCCTTTTGTGAAATTTACTATGATTGACTTTGAATTTAGTGCACCAGTTGAGCATCATCTTGATGTCAGATCTCATTGCAGTGCCTTATAATAAAACTTATATAAACCTGAAAAATATTCTGTTAGTGAGTCTATTAGAAAGCATCTCTGGTTCTCTAGAGAACATCCCAGTTAACATTGATAGCATGCTATATAAAGTAATTATTATAATTGTGTGTTATAAAATAATAATAAATATTAACTAAAATGAAAATCAAAGACAGGTATCTAAAGTATAAAGACATATGGTATTTTATGTTAACATAAAATTATATTGAACATGAAAGGCAAAGCCACTCACAGATAAACGAAAAATAATCTCTTACAACTTTGTCTACACAAGTAGTTCACTGTATGAAGATTTATTGATTTCACTGTAGCTCTGCATGAGCAAATGGATTAATATGTGACCTCTCCTCTGACAAAAAAAAACAACCCACATTTCCATTAAATTTCATCTTCAAACTGTTTTTGGAAAAAGGTCATAAATACATGTCTGCAAGAAGACCTAATCTGAAAAGCCTTCTGATTTCTTGTTTTTCACAAGGAAGAAATTTTTGATGATGAGGGTGGTGGAACACTGGAACAGGTTGCCCAGAGAGGTGGTAGATGCCCCGTCCCTGGAAATATTCAAGGTCACGTTTAATAAGGCTCTGAGCAATCTGATCTGGTTGAAGATGTCCCTGCTTATTGCAGGGAGGTTGGTCTAGGTGACCTTTAAGTGTCCCTTCCAATCCAAAATATTCTATGAATCTATAAAATGTTAAATTAAGGCTAAATGTCTCCAAACACTGACAAATTAGGTATTACAGTGAAATGTGTCTTTCCACTTACCTGTAAATGAAGAGAAGGGAATACACAGATATTTGTGAGAGGCAGTGCCCAGCAGATCATTAGTAGCACGCTTTCTAACTAGACAAATCTAGATCCCAGGTTACCTATTTTTCAGTTCAGTTTTCTTCTCTACATTTTTAACATCGATCAACAGCTTTCTTTTCCTTATTCTTACATAAGATAGTAAGAAATACATACATAATTTTTCAAAATAAGTCAGAAGAAGATTAACAGGAGAGGCTTGCAACAGACTAACAGACTCCTATCATGCCTGCACTGCGTAACGGGGTGCCCAGCTGAAACCATGAGCTAGCAATGACGGAGCTAATGCTAAAGCAAGAGGTTGTGGAGCAAATCAGTTCTGTGCTCACACAAACTAATCAGCCCAGAAAAACCATCTGCACTGCACCAATGCAGTCAGACGCCTTTCAAGACTTCAGGTACTACAACTGCGTATAACACTGTGTTCTGCCAAGGGATGTAGCAGCTCAAGTCGATAATCGCCTACTGGTCTTCTGCACCATTCAGGGATGTAAACTTGCCTTCATACAGAAGCTTGGTTAGTTCTGCACTTCTCTAAAATGTTGCCTGAAATAGCTTTGAGAAAAAACATAACCAGATGTAAAGAATGCTCTAAGGATGTATTTTAAGTAATCTAAATAGAATAACAGATAGAGTAACCCCTTTGTAATTTAGCTGAAAGAAAACTAGTTTCAGCCCTGAAACATGGTTGGACTATGGGTACAAGGTTCCTGTGGCTCATAAGAGAAAGACTGTAACTCGCTACTGATTTTTTTTTCCTTACACAAGATATTATTGAGATATTTTTATTTAAATATAAGAATCCTCAATGACAAATGGAGAAGGTAATAAAAAGCTTGTGTTTCCTTATAAGTTTATATATTTTTACAGCTTAAAGAAAACACAGAATAATATATCAATACATAAAAACATTCAGGAAAAAATATTTGGAATGAGTCAAGCAAATAATTTAACATATATTTTGAAAATATTTCAGTGCAAATTTTTACTTCAACTTTTTTGTTGCCACAGAAAACAGTATTTGGTGAAATGGTAAAATTATTTAATTCCTCCCTCAGTCAGACTGTGGGTTTGGACTAAAATTTTATATGCTTATTTATTTTTCCTTTCTGTCCTATTTTAAGCAATAAAATAATTGTTGAAATGTGTTGTAGTTATCAATGTAGAGAAATATTGTCCACTATATCTGAATTTCCAACATACTATAACCACAAAAAATTTTGTCATTTACTGTAAAATCATCAGTGCCTCAGAGTTACTAACAGCTGATTATTATTTGTCTGCTTTATATTCTTTTCCACTGTATTGCTGGAATGCCTTTGCTCAATACAACAGTATCTCCAGTACAAAAATCTGTCTGCAATTAAGCTGCACTACTGCCACCACTGGGAGAGAATACTGAATACTTTACAGAGTAAAGATATTTTTCTTACAAGAGACAAAACTAAAAGGTATGAGTGTCTCAGAGAATACTTGGAGAGTCAGAGGAGGAAAAAAAAAAGGCTCATTCAAACTCTTGACTTATCCTGTAAGCATTTTTCCTTGGTACTGACACAACAATCAAGATGATGTTTTTCCACCAAGGAGCCTTCAAAGATCATCAGAACAGATGAAGCAACTTGCCCAGCACAAAAGAGTCCGTTAAACCTGCTTTTCTGCCAAGTCAAGATAAAGTATAACAACCTAGGTGAAATTTTAATCAGAGCTTGCTCTTATTGCCTGACCTTTACACAGAAACTTGAAATTGCTGAATGATCTTTAGCATTTTAGTGTTCTATTCATGTTCTCTCCCATGCAACTCCTTTGCCATGGTGACAATCAGGACTGTCTTCAAGCTAGCCATTCCTTTAACACTGAAGACTATGTTATTGCCAGATAAGTGGTACACTGTATGCAATGTATTGTACATTGCATGCCAAATGGTCTATGACATACTAATATGTTGACCATACAAATAATATAGTATGAAATACTAGCACATATGACATAACAAATAGTCTAGACGTGACTAATGAAGGCTTACAGAGAGTGGGTTGGTGTTGGGCTTTAATACAAGCCTCTTTGAGCTGTGTTTTTTCACCCAGAATGTAGGACTCTTGTAAGAAACCTCCAGGATCCTGTCCCATGCTATTACAACAAATAGGTAACTTAGTCCCAGTTGTTTCAGCTCTGTTTTACAATGAATTCTTTTTTCCTCCTCTGGAACTCATCTTGGACTGAAGCAGAGTATTGGTGGAGTCCAGGCACCTTGCTGTGGCTTCTGCATTGCCAATTTGGACCTTGTTGACAACCTGGGCTGAAGATTCTCCCTGGGTGTATTTCATATAAAGAGACGCCCATTACCCAAAGTTAAGGATTCAACAATGGCACCAATCAAGAGCTAGCTGTATGACTCTGCTGCACTCCACTGGTTATAGTGGCTCGTGTACTTAAACATAGTGGCAACAGTAAGCCTAAATGACCTGAGGCAGACCCTTGGTATTGAGCTTTGACTCTTACTGGAAATCTGAACCTCATGACTCTGATGGTGAAGATAGCCTGCCTTTTGAAAACAGCATTCGCAGAGAATAGGAACAGGAAAGGAAATCCTATTCAGATTTAAAGTCTCAGAACCTTTATAATACTGTTTCCCAGCTGTTTTGTTCTCCTATCACACCTCCCATCAATAATGACCAGGCATTGCTGACCTGGTAAAGTAATTTTGGAAAAATATTTTATCTACTTTAGCTGTGCATGTAGAAGTGTAGCTGCCAGCAGTGTAGAGCCACTTAATGAGACAAAAAAAGACCTGGGATAAGGAAGGAGAAGAAAGGTGCAAATGTAATCAAGCTTTTACACTTATGTCACAGGGTATATATAGCCTATACAAATGTATCACTCAGAAAAAATGAGACTTTCATTACATCTGCTCTGTTCTTGCTCATTAGATGATTCTGGTATGTGCTGGGAAGCACAAGCAATTGTTATGGGGGAGGCATATAGGCTACATCTGTTCTGCTCTTAATGAATTAGATATGCACTGGAGAGAAACTCAAAGCTCAAATGAAGAGTTTTATAAAACTCCATTTGGGGTGGGAGGACAGAAAATGGTAGTGATCTAGGTAACACTGGTTTTAAATAAGGAGAAAGTCAAAGAGGCAGTCAGTAAGGACTCAAACACTTTGACTAGCTAGAGCACATGTCCTATTCCCTTGAGTCCATGGTGCTGGGCACAGCTGGACTGGATGCCTTCGCTGGTGTAAGTGTCTCATCTGCATGTGTGGTAGAATAGAGACCTTAGAATAAAAATTGCTACCCCCACACTATACCCATCCCACTTACTAAATAAATGCTGTATTTCATGTCACTGAGCAGTGTGGTTCTTCAGGTTACCTCATGTGAAATTCCCCCAGGACAACATGAGCTACTGAACACCTTGATAGTTCAGTATCAAGTGAAAACTTAAAATAAATGGAGAAAGCTATCCCTGAATGCTGTACAACCCACTCATCACTGCTGACTGAAACACTCTTGCTCACTCAGTCCTATGTACTATTATTTACAAAAAATAGTGAAGTCTGTTGAAGCTTTGCTGAGATACAGTTTTACGTAAAATTTTGGCTTGGCAAAAACACATACACGTTTTTTGTCAAGTTCTTTATGCTCAGAATTGACTTGTCCATTTTGTCTAATTACCCTCCAATGCATAGCACTGTCTCTGACAGTGTTAGAAAAATCATTATTTCCAACTATGTGCTTTGGTTTCCACGTCAGCCACTCCTATTTTTTTTCTGAACCCTTTCATTTTCCTTTTACTCTTTTCCCCTCTGGATCAGCAGAAATTATGTTCTCCATCCCATCTTCTTCTTTTAGGCAAAGTATTCAATGTCATTGTAACACTGTGAAGCATCCAACATACATCAGTACTGTGGTAACTTCTTCTGGTATGTACTTTAAAGGACTACAAGTAAAGTTGTGTCTTAGATGACTTGACTTCCTGCTCATGATCATAGCAGTGGACTCTTATGTTGCACCTATGATCCACAAAGTATCTAAGGCTCTTCAAGGAAATCTTCCATTTTCATGCGAAAGAACAATAAACAACTTCCATGAGGTTGGATAAAGCTTTTCAGACATCTTATTGTCTGCCCAAAGCTCTTCTGAAAGTTCCACTGAATTTTGAAAATATGCTTTGAAATACTGTTGCTCAGAGAAGATCCTGAAAACTTGAACATCCCACAAATCCTTGTCTTTATCACCATATTTTGATAAAAATACCAGTATAACTTTTTAAGAGAATCACAGCTGCATCTTATGTCAGATGAATTCCTCAGGTCTGTGACTGTGTTACTAGAAGCCATTTCTGTTTGACAAACAAAAACTAGTCAATATTATATATGATTTTATAAAAATTGGATAATAAAATAGTTTGTCTTCCTTACATCAGGGTTTATCGTGAATGATTAACAATTTAGAAGGAACATTTTTGTGGATCTAGTTGGTCTTAACATCTATCTGTACAAATAACTTTGTTTCAATAATGTAGTATTTTTAATATATTATTTTAATCTTTCATTTAATTTAGAGATAGAAACATAATGTAAAGAATATTATTTAAATTAAAGCTGTGTAATGATAGAGAAGACCTGGTCTGACTTACTAATAAACTTTATTCAGAAAACAGCATGTGAAAACTACTGACTTTGTGCAAGGAAGATGAAGGTAACACTTTCAATTTCATTTAATCACATTTTCTAAAGGTCAAAAATCATTTGCCTACAGTAACTAATACATACACACCTGGAAATAATAAAGTGTGGTTTCTTCAGCTTTTTAATTTGTACTTATTTCCAGCAAATAAGACCTTGCAGTGCATAAATAAGCTTAATATGCAAAACATGGTATACATGAGAGATCAATCTTAGATTTTAGCAACTGTGCCAATTTTTGTCAAATGCCTTATAGTGATGGGGAGACATGCATAGACATATCCATACTCTAATTCATTACCTAGTTTATTCTCTGTTACTACTAATCAGAGTTACTGCCTCTATTACTGTCGTGTGTCATGATTCCTCCCTGTAAAGACCTGCCAATGGTAATGCTCCAAATACGAGTTTTACAGATTGCACACATGCATATGTGCATCCACATATTAATGAGTGTTTGTGTAATATTTTTTTTGCAGTCTGTGGGTTGACCATGGCCGGCAGCCAATGATAGCTGCTTGCTCACTCCTCATCACACACACACACACACACACCCCCCCCCAGCAAGAAAGGAGAGACAACAACAAGAACAGAAGTGAGAAAACTTGTGGATCAAAATAAAGATGGTTTAATAGAGGTAGGAAATAGGAAAACAACAAGCAATGCAAGGCAAATCACTCACCACCTCCCACAAGCGGACCAATGCCCAGTCAGTCTCTCAGCAACAGCCACCTTGGAAGCCAAAACCGCCCTGTCTTCTTCCTCTGTCCCAGGTTTTAACGGTGAGCTTGACATTATATGGCACAGAACACTCCTTTGGGTCAGCTGTCCCCATCATGTCCCTTCCCAGCTCCTTTCCCATCCCCAACTGACCCACTGGGGCGGGAGGGGGCATGAAGGCAGTACAGAAAAAAGAGAAAGCCTGGATGATGTGCAAGCACTGCTCAGCAATAGCCAAAATATCAGTATGTTATCAACATTGTTTTTGTCACAAATCCAAATCACAGCACCATATGGCCTGCTATGAAGAAGAAAGTTAACTCCATCCCAGCCAGACCCAATACCGAGTGACATTAGTAGTTTCTTCTGGACTACTAGTTATAAAGCGTAGTACCAAGTGAAGAGTCTACATGGAGTAGAGGACATTTAGAAAGCAGGCTAACTAGAAACAAAGAGAAAATTGTCTGTTAAGTACCCAGGCAGTCTGTATTCTTGGTAAAACCCTAACAGAGAATAACATTCTCATTGATTGGTGTGAATGGATCAAAAATCAAAAGTAAATACAGTCCACAAACCTACATTGCTGTAGCCAGAGGCGTTTCAATTTGTATCCAACCCAAATTGCTAAAGATATACTAAAATTAAGTTTTACAAAGTCTCTCTAATGGAATAAAGCCCCTTCTCTACATGAAATTTTTTGCCACAGAGAAACAGGAATCCTTTAGCATTACGCCTGTCACTCCTTCTACTCGATCCATAGGATGTACCTCAAAACTGGGAGATGCATTCTCCTCACATAGCTCCAGGAGTAATTAAGGAATATTGCAAAATTCAGTCAGGTCTGAAAAGCCTGAATAAATGGTTCTGGGATCAATATTGTGTATAGCAGAGGGCAGGCACCTTGCTGAATATTCAAATATTATACAAAAACACACCAAAAAATGAAAAAGATTACAGGGACAGCACTCATTATTTATCATAATGAGCACAGCCCTGGGAATCTAGATTTCCAGCTGCTACCCACTAATTCAGATGTCCTATTGCACTATTGCATTAGCCAGACTGTCCGTCTATCAGTAGGTTAATTGAGAGACACAGCACATAATGTGAATAATAATCATCTACGAAACATTATGATCAGTCAGTTACACAGGCAAGAAGGTTTTAATTGCAGTTTAGAGCTGAGAAATGCATGATTGTTAGAGAAAAATTCAAAATATAAAGAAGTGTCTGTCTCTCTTTTTTTTTAACAGAAACTTACGAAAGCACACATGTTTCCAGAACATGTTCTGAGTGGTACCTAGAGAAAATATAATCTGGCTCTTCACATAGAGTTGTCAAGCTTTCATGTGATACAAACATCAACAACAACAACAAAAGACTGCTATAAAACTGATTTGTTACAGTAATATATCAAGTACTATCAACAGCAAAACAAGATTTGACAGTGTAATAAATAAATATATTTATATTTAAAATATATTTACTGTGATGCCACCGTTAATAACTAACCAGGTAACTGATTAGCCTCTGATCATAAAAGAAGAGGTATTCAGTGAGACTACTTTGCATTTTCATGGGCTTCTCTGAAGCTGTGACACAGAGTAAGTGTTGGTATTAATCCACATAATGCTCCTAAAAATATCAACAATTTACCTAGTTATGCAAGAACCCTAGGATGTTCAGCCAAACATGCCCCTGACTGTATTTTTTTTGTGCTTGAAAAGGTAGGTCTAACCTCTGAAACTTCTGTGTTTGGGTTCACCAACAATAACAAGCAGCAGATCGTTCAACTGTGGGACTATTGTGAGGATGACTCCACCCTGGTTCTGAAACACTACCAGGATGACTTTATAAATATGATAAGTATGTTGATAAAACCTTATATGGCTCTACAACTAGCAAAAATATAGAGTGTGCATATATATATGTATACATACACATCCCTGCAATAATCTAAAAATATTATTTTCCATTCAAGGGTTCCATTTTTAAAACCAACAGAATCCTACATATTTCTGAAAATACTTAAATTGCAACACTCTACAGCTATTATGCAGTGGTTAAAAATTCATATCCAGTGGAAACAGATACATAAAAAAATAAAAAATCACTAGAACCAGAATCAACATATGGAGAGATTAATCATTCCAATTCTGCTACTAAAATTATTCTCATAGTTTATCTAAAAGTGTTATAATTTCAGACAGACTGTTTTTCTCTCATGATGTTTACCATGGGTTTAACATACAAGATGTAATGCTGGCTGTGCATTCAGTAGAATATGCAGACTTTATGTTTTGTGATTTTAAAGATGGAATATGGTATTTTCTCTTGTGAGTTTGTCCACAGAAATATTTTTTTTAAAATTTCTATCAGTTTTAAGTAAAGATTTATTTTTCTTGGTGATGGAACAAAAGTGGAAGGGAGCAAGCTCATATTAATAAAGAGATAGGATTATGATTATCTGACCATATTTGTTTTCTTTTTTTTAAATCCTCAGCTGTTTCAATTTTGAGAATACCCATCAGAGCACAGGGAACAAAATTTATGATCTCTGCTCTTCTCAACAAGAGAAATAAAATAAAATATGAAGATGTAACATAATACATTCAAAGTAATACACTTCCTAGCACCAGAATGACTTTCCAAATATGAATGCAGGCAGACTGAAGCTGAAGATATAAAACCGTCCTGATAGGGAGTAGAAGAGAGGTCATACAGTTCACAGTGACATTTTAGAAAAACAAACCCCAAGTCTTCTCAAGGCAGTAGCTCTGGCACCACAGATTTAGGCTGACAGAAAATCACATGTACCCAGTTGCTTATGAAGGTTACAATTCTGTTTGATGAATGTCTCTGTCAAAGTGAATGGGTCTTTTTTGAGCTATTACACAAAACATTTTGGCAAATCCAAGAACAAGATATGAGAATAGGCATCCTTCATCCATGTTAAAAAACTATGATCTTATCAGCTGAGAGGAAATTGTTTTGTTTTTGAAGAACACAGCTGAACTTTGGCAGGGAATGGCAGCTGCATCAGAAGTGTGTCTTCTAGTGCCAAGAACATGTCTAAAATTTCACTGGAAAAGCTCAGTGTATGCATATGATGATTACAGAACTGTTAGAATCCTGTAGCTATTTTTTCTTTTTGGAGATTCAAATCATACTGGCCATGATACTGGGCAGGCACAAACTAGGCAGTTCTGTCATCACCATTACAATGACCTGCAACTTCAAGGCACGACAAACACCAACGATGAAACGTAGAGCAAGGTGTCTGAGTCTGTCCTGTTCCTACCACTTCAACCATTGATGGAAAATTATGTATTTACAGCAACTATAACAAAACAAGGCCACATGGGAAATATTATCCCTGTTTCTGTTAAAGTAAGTTAAATATTCCTGCAGGGATTTGACCGTAAATAGCAGCAAAACAATATATGGGAAATGGACCACTGTTGTACCTTATGAATAAAGAAATAGCATATAAATATATAAAGGGAAGTTGTATACTGTAATGTATTTATAAGGTAAAATAGGAAATTGAGACCTCCTGTATTCCAGACAATCTGTTCAAAATCATTTTAGCCGAAGGTTTTGTTTTCCTTGCTTCAGGGCAAAAAGTGATTGCTCTTTGAGGTCAGAAAATTATTCCACTAAGGAAAAGTGTTGTATATCTAATAGTTTTATTTCAGATGAGTTTCACATTTTTGAGCATTTTGTCCACCAATGCAGGAATGCTACTAAACGTTAGATGAACCATTACACCATTACTACACTGTAGTTTACATGTTCCTGACTATTGTTTATGATCTTGTCAAAATACAAGGATTTCTTCAGCCATCACTTTTGTGATTGACCTTTGACCAATAAACAGCATATTTGAAATGCTATGCAGGCTTGAAGTATCTACCAGATAGTTCTGATACCTCATTTGTGTTTAAAAACACTGAAAGTATTTCTGCTGCTCAGAGAATTTTGAAAAATGAAAACCTTTTTAATGCACAAGTTCTTAACCAGCTTCTTCCTTCACAGTGACTAGCTCTCAGATTCAGGTTGGGCAGAAGCTTAATAAAAAGCTGAGTGGGTGTCTTCTGGAAAAAAATTTCAAAAGTGGTTACAACAATGGAATGAACTTTCCCTCATTTGCATTATACTCAAGATTTCATGGTGCTGCAGCTGTTCTATAAAACTTTGAAGAGTTTCCCATAAGCAACATCTCCTCCTTTCACTCAATTCAAATACCCAGTAGACAGTTCAGAAAATCAGTACTGAGTGTAATAAACTTCAGTAAGAGCTGTTGGGCTAATGTAATTTCATAAATTTTCTGTAATATAAGACATAACCATCTCTTTGAGCTAGACTTATCTCTATTCCCCCTTCCCCCCACCAAAAAAACCTCCCTTAAATGCATGCAATGAGTGAGATGCCCATGTTTCCATCAGTAGTTTCTCAAATGCTGATATAGCAGAAGCACTGCTATATGAATCTGTATGAAAGCAGGCAACTTGGCACTTAAGCCCTGGTGAGGTTCACAGTGCAGTGATTTTCTTGCCTCTCTGGGGCTCAGGGTTCTGGTTGTATTCTGAAAACATGTCCTAAACACAGCCTTACACAAATTCAGGCAGGAGAACATGTCATTGTTATTCTGTCTTCTGCACAGCAGTAGCATCCTTTTTCTAGATGCAAGTTGAAATCTATCTTCCATCTGTTCACTGTTGGCAGGAGATGATTCTGTGCTTCCAGTCAAAGATAGGAAAACTACAATTGTGTCTTCTGCAGCTACTTTATTTCATATAAACATTTAAATATTTTAGTGGCAAGAGATAAAAGAGAGAGATTAATCCAGAGCTTCTGTCTTGCATGGAATCTACACACTACAATCCCTCTTCTGCTGAAGACACTGTTAGCTTTATTACGTCTTTAAAAAAATAGTGCTGTTCATGAGTGGGACTTACAGATATGTCTGAGGTGGTATACAAATGCTTCTTCAAAGAGAGGTTCATTTAAGCAAGTCTTCACAAAGTTAGACCTATAGCTTAGTTTATTTTCTAGAAACTTTGCTACAAATATGTTGCAAAATAATGTAGTCCATAATTAGTTGGCTAAAGTTTTTCTGATTGTGATCACATAGCTTGCAGCTTTTAGTAACCTGAAGCTTACGAACTGAAACAGTCACATCAATATAGGAATATACATCCCAGAAGAATGAACTACCATTGACCTAGCCTGAAAAGCCTCAGATCTAGCATGTAAAATTTTACATATATCATTCATGACATAATCACAGACAATGAACACATTTGTTTAAATAGAAGGTATTGAAGAGAAAAACCTTTGGAGAAAAATGGACTAAATTTCTTGATTATATTGGTAACTTAAAATAGCTGTTGCAGTTGTATTACTGATGATACTAAGGATAAAGAATAGCATTGTGAGTCAGGATATATGGACTTTCATTCAAGATTCTGCCAAATCAGAGGTTGTGTGCACAGCAAAGTTTGTGTGCAAACTTATCCTCTCAAAATTCCGGGCTTGTAAAGTGGGATAATAATGCTAGGGTTACTAAAATGCTACAAGACTCATTTTATTAATGTTTGTAAGGAACTTTTAAGATTCTTGGATGAAAAAGTGCAAAATAATTTTATTGCTTTAGCTGAACTGTATCCTCTATTTTGCTAGCTAGTAATTCTCAAAGTCACCTAAGAGACGAAAGTGAAAATAGTAACAATCCTCTTGTCTAAATATTACCTCTGCTCAAAACAGAGTATTATCAAAACAGGATTTCTGTCTTTTAGAGACATTAGAGAAAAAAAGGCCCATTACATGTCATCCATGCTGGTATTTCAGCCCACATCTTCTATATTCAGGAATATGTATATGTATGGAATCACAGACCAAATCCAGGCTTTCATGTCTGAGTAATGAATGTCTCCAGAACATTAAGTCTAAGTCAGCAGAACTCATTTCTAAATGAAGGATGATAAGGTAGTGTGAACAACTTCTATGTTTCTACAATTAAGAACTCTGATGGCAGTCTTTCATCACTGTACCGAAAAATGAAGATGAAATCCAAACTCCACTAAAGATAGTAAAAGTTACATTATTATTTTCAATAAAACAAGGTATAAGCCAAAATTTTGATCTGTCAGTGCATAGCTAATAAAAAGATGCATGCTGAGTATCATGTACATTCAGCAAGTACAGGCTTCAGCATATTATTTACTTTGGGTTTGGTTTTGTTTATATCTAAAACTTTCTTTTCAAATAACTGGTGAAACAAATTCCAGCAATCAGATTTTAAAGCTTCAGATACAAATGTTTTGGAGTTTCATGTTTGCAATAATAGTATATTAGAAATATCAGTTTGCTCATCTGTCACATTATTTGAGGTCAGGAAAGAACAGTAAAATGCAACATAATGAAAAAGCACTGTGCACATTTCTATTAGTTGCAGTAAGGCACTAATGGAGAAAATGAATGTGCAATCTGATTAATCTTAAAGCAATTTAAGCAGTTAATAAAATTAAAGCCATCAATGTTTTAGCCTGTTCAAATGTGAATTTGAAAGTACTGACATATAGTGTACATCTACTTTTTCATTATTACCTATTAGTTTTGTGTTGTAATCATATATTGAGATATAGTACATTCTGACTTATGTTTCACAGAGAAAAAAAATACCTTTTTTTTCTATTTCTGTGAAGCTGAACATCCTTAAGAGCAGCTATCAATTTAAAAAAAGTTAACATATTTAAGGCTATAGCTAGCAGCTACCTAAAATGTGAAACAGATTATTTACTGCTGATGGTCTTCCATTGTGAAATTTTGTAAATGAAGCATGCTATAATTCCAGAGAAGAGCTGTAATTCTGGGTTGCTGTGAAGAACTCAACTTACAGTGTACATTTTTTGTCTGCACTTTGAGGAAGTTGTATAGAATATGTCATGTTTCTGAAATTCATTTCAGCGGGTGGTAAGGCATTAACAGATAAAGAACTAGAACAATTTTTATGGAGACTGAAGTGCTGCGTAAATGGTGCTGTGAATAACACCTCCCATTAAAAATTTCTTGTAATAACCAGTATTATATGAATTAAACAAAGGAAAAATTTAACTAAAAGGATCGAGTGAATAACTGACTTTAAGTGAGAGATCAGAAAAGATAGTGTTTTTGAATCCTTGCTTGCTTGTAACATTACCAAATATTAGAATATAATTTAATTTTAACACTTCATTTGCTATCATCCTAATAACATGTATGTGATTTTCTATCACAGATCAGCGAATGCAATTATTCGCATCGTGACTATTCACCTTCAGATGACAACTGGCACGACAGTAGTGTTCCCTAGGTAAGTTATTTGACATAAAATATTCTGCTTTTTGAAATTTTTGGTCCTTTCTTTCTTCCTTATCATGTCCACATAAAAATATGAATTTTATAAAATGTTTGTAAGAAACTCACTCCTGTGAAAAATTATGAAAATTATCTGCAGTGCTCTGCCTCAAAAATAACTGTTTGCCCAAATGCTTATGAATAAACTTTATGAATATTTTTCTGTTTGCAAACGAATACTTGTCTAATGTGACTCTCCTTGAATGCTGAAAGTTAAATTGAAAACATAATGGAGAAGTGAACATGGGACAACCAGTGGGTGACAGACAATTATACTCTAGAGTTCCTGATGGTGGGTGTTATTACTGGGTGGAAGAAAGAGAAGTAGTTTTTGCTTTGCTTCAGATAATTTAACAAGATGTCTTCTCACCAAATCCAAAACATAGGGTTAAAGAGATTACTGAAGCCTTAAAACACTGATGCAAATATAAAGTAGCTAAATCTGTGATTATCATACCAAAACTCAGAGATGGAGAGAGGGAGTACATTTCACAGCTTCTACAAAGAGATGTGTTTATCTGTGCTGGGTGGCACCTGTAAATGTTCAAAGTTGGAGATTAAGGTATAAATAAGAAGACTGCCTGTAAAACGTGAAGCAATCCTTCTTCTATATTCAGTGGCAGTATGGTCTCAGTTGCAGTACAGTTTCCAGTTTGGAGTGTAACAATTCAGGAACATTAAGACACTAATGAAGAAGGTCCAGAAAAGATCAAAGAGAATGTGTGGAGGTTTAAGAAACATGACATGGGACAAAAGCTGGGCGTTGTTTAATGTGAGAAAATGGATATTGGGGAGCATACAGTTGTGGTCTTAAAACACTGAGAAGCTGTAGCAATGAAGAGATGTACAATGTATCCTCAATGTCCAGAGCAGATAGAATGAGAAGTAATGGTCTTCAAGGAAGATTTAGTTTCAGTATTGGGGAAGACCTTCCAACGGTGCAAATAGAGAGCAACAGAATAGGACGTGTAGGAAAAGCGACTAGGTTATTAGAAATAGACTGGGTAAGCTTCTGTCGAGGTTGGCATAAATGTAATTGAGCCTAATTTGAGGTAGGACCATGGAATAGATGACTGATCTCTTGAATGTCCTTCAGCCATATGTTTCTGTGATGCAGGACCAGATGAGGGGAAGTGTGCATCCGCAGTCCTTCAATATTGTAACTCCTTGCTCTACAATCTGACAGGAGGAAAAGAATAAATGTAGCATTCTTATTAAATGGCCTGCTTTGAATTATCTCCGTCCTCTGTCACAAACAGTTCTTAGGTGAATCTTACAGATGCCAACATTTCATGAGTCTGCTAAATAACTGTGAGAAACAGATGCAGAATTACCAAACATAGATCTAGTCTAAGTGCTTCTGGTCTTGGTATGCCCTCCAGAGTCTGATACAAGAACACATTTGTACCACAGAATAGGAATTACATAGAGTTTAAAGTAAATATTACTAGGGAGGAAAAAAAAAGACAAAATACAAATTGTCCCTAGTAGTAATCTAAGTCTATGAGTTTGACCAGAGACAATTTTTCACCCTTGTATTTTTCTCTATCAGATCTAGGTAAAACTAAAGAAACATATTCAAAGGTTTATCAGGATATTGTCTTCAAAGAAGTGTGGGAAGTTTACTAAAAAAAAAAACCAAACAAAAAAACCCAAACAAACAAACAAACAAAAAAACCCAAGCCAACATACAAAAAATTGAAAAATACAGTCACAAAATAAATTTCTGGAAGAAGCTTAGCTGGGTGGTAGACTGCATGAACTACTATGATTCATGGACTTCTCTATTATTAATTTCTACTCTTCAGTTACCTAGTCTATCATAGGAAATGAGATTATGAAGGAGAATATTTGGAAAAAAACATCCTTTACAATACAAGGCGATTTTCAGACAGTAAGTCTGTGTCTCATTTATTCAGAAAGGTGGGACTCTAGACATTAGAGAAATCTTCACCAGCTGGAAGCAGTGGACATTAATGAGAAACAAAACAAAGCTTACAGAACATGTGAAAAGCATAAATTTCTACTTTACTTTTTTGAACAAGAATAGCATATACAGGAAGAGTTGAAAACTAAATCATGTAATGGATGAGTCTTTAAGAACTGCAACTGGATCAAATCTGTGTTTTTAAAAGTCTATTGTGACATCAAGACAAAAGTCTAAAGTGACATCAACATATAGGAATGCAACCCATGTCTCCCTTGTTAACTGTAATCAAGCATTTCAGAACAATTCAATTAAACAATGATACCAGTTTTCTGTGTGTCTTAGAAATACAGAAGGTTATCTGCTGTATGACAGCAAGGAACCAAAGGAGAAAAAAAAAATTAATTTCATCTTTGGCAAGACTCAGAATGTAATATAAAATAAATAGCATTATTACTAATGATTTATGAGTTTTGCAGCATAAGTTCCATTACAAAAATTTTACGTGTGAGAATAAACACAAAAATTCAAAACTGTTGCTTATAAAATAAAGCCACAAACAAATTCTTCCAAATAGGAATGTTATTTCTGCATTAGAAATAACATTTGCATTTAAATATATATTTCTGGCATGTGATCTCTAACATTTACATCTCCTTATCTGAAGCTTTGCTAAATGACTCACTGGGAAAGGACTCACCAGAAAAGCTGCAAGCCTTCTCATTTAGTGGTAGCAAACCTGCTCTAGTAGCTAATGCTGCACAACACATCTTCAGCTTACCTTTTAAACTCAGGAAATGAAAAGGAACAGAGAAACTGAACTTAGCACCAATGTGGATGTCTCACACACAGTCTTATTCACCTGATGTGTATTGCAATGTTAACCTTTTCAAAGATCGTTGCTGCCTGTGCACAAAAGAAATAGTAGTTATTACTAATACAGTTTATAGGATTTTAATTTTCAAAATATTTATTTTCAAATATCTGGTTTTCAGCAGATAAGGGCTGAGAAGGAATGGAAATTGCCACAGCTAAAATTAATGCACTTGCAAAAATTTAGTACTGGTAGATACCTGGGAAAAACAGATAGCTGAGTGCTGCATAGGCCAAGTGATTTAACCTCTCACGCAAGAATATTTCAGGTGAAAGATATATTATTTAAATGTGCTTCTTAATTTAGAGATCCTGAGAATAAAATATAATTTGGAATTTTGAATGGGTTTTGAAATTTGATCAAACTGTTGCTGAATTTGGTAGCAGACATGCAAAGATTAGCTCATGTTGCTGATACGTGAATTCACACAGTCAATGTCTTAGTATTTTTGTACAGAAACACACAGACTTAATTGCAGTTGCTGAGTGTCACAGAAGCCCACATTTTGGCTTCAAACTTTAGAAGAGAACAAGTTATGTAGAATACAGTAAACAAAATATTATCATGGCCAAGAAGATAACCCCTTGTTGGTATACAGGGGTGTGGGTCTATCTTAACGTTAACAAAATTGGTCAGCTGCACAGCACAGGTTATCTGCAGTTTTCAGCATAGTGGGAGTTCATAGTGGGGCAGCACAAGAGACACTCTTTTGCAGCAAGGTACTGTTTCATAGTCCTGTGCTATACACTACAAAGAACAAAATGGATCTTTCATCCACAACAAGTTTATGCGTCTGCATCAGCAGAAGTAGTAGGCCATTTTGTAAAAGCCGATGAACTTGACATGGGACTGTGTCACATTGGAGACCTCTATTCTGAGAGTTATTTTCTCCTGCAGTCAGCAATGAGTCCAATATGTATTCAAAGCACACTTATTTACTCTGTCTCTGAGCTAATAGACCATGCAATAATGCATGCTCAACAATGAATTGGTTTATCACAGAATGGTCAGGGTTGGAAGGGACCTCTGGAGACCATATAGTCCAACCCCCCCCTGCCACAGCAGGGACACCTACAGCAGGTTGGACTGGAATGCATCCAGGCAGGTGAGGTACAGATGAAAGTTGCCACTGTCAGTGACAACTGTTCTGAGTTTCTGTAATTCACCAAATATAAATATCTATGTGCAGTCTATTATCAGCTCAAGTCTCTGGAGAAGTAGGGGGTTGGCGGTGCATGGGATACCCCAAGTGATCAAAAGTCATGGTTCATGGGCATAATAACTGATTCTTAATAAGCATAATGAAAATCCTCCAAGATGTATCTGACTGTTGGTAAGCTGAAGTATATGTATAATATAATCCAACCTGTATATAGGCAATGGGGTGCTTCTGCTCAGTGGTCCCCATTGGAAATGCAGTTCAGAGCCATCTGTGCTGGCTTTGCATGGAGACTGTTAGGCCTACCAGCATGTATTAGTGCCAGTGCCTCCCAGTAAAAAAACAGCTGGACCACTGGACTCATGCTGTCTTGGAGGTAGCAAGCATAGCATTGCTTACAAGGTGCTGCTCTTTGGACAGGGAGCTGCCTCTGCGCCCACAGCATTTTCTATAACTGAGATAAATTGACTTATGGATGGCTGAAAGTTGACTGTACTTTCTCTGGACTATAATATTTGACCATGGATACTGTGGGTGTCAGTAAACATGGATACTTTCACCCATAAAAAGGTTTATAGATTGAAGAAGAGTTTCAGTTCCCTATCTGCTTGGGAAAGTAAATTTTATAGTTCTGGTGAAAGGTACTGAATTATAAAGGAAATAGGAAATCCATCAGTAGGATTAGACTTCCTTTTTCTCCAGTCTATACCAAGGTTATTTATTCCTGCTCCATTCAATTACTATTACATGCAACAAGTTAAGCAGTATCTGTACAGCTAGAAATGTATTTTACATTTCTGTCTTTGAGCTTTTAAATCCCAGAGGCTTTGCTCAAATATTTTTTTTACTGTGCGGCTGAAGCTTCTCATGTACTGTCTTATGCCTCTACATGGCATCACTGAAAGATGTTTAAAAGATGCATAATATTTTACAGGTCTCTTAAAATTCTTCCAATATAGAACAGACAGTTTTTGCACTCCCCAAAGAGACTGGCTAGTAATACAAGTTATTCATCTGTAAATATGGATGATATAACACAAGTAAAGAAAAGGGGCCATGGAATGATGTGCTTCATGAAGCATTGTCACCTATAGACACTTGTTAAATCCCTTTTTGGACAGTTATTTTGCAAAGCATACAGGAGGGGGATGCAGATTTTGATTATCACTGAAGTTTTAAAGCAGCTTCACAAAAAGGAATGAATTATTAAATATGGTGTGCAGACTCACCTGCTAGGCTGTCTGCAATTTAGTACAGCATATACCTTGTGCTTTTATGTTGTGGTTATTGGTTGCGAGGCAATGAGAAAGCAGTTACACAGTTTGGGAAATATCTGTATTTGCTTCACAACTTAGATACACTTTGTGTTTTGAATGGATGGTTATTGTATTTTGTGACTCACTGTACTGTGCCTTAAGACACCAGAAGCCACTGTAGGATGTTATCATCAAACTTCACATAACACATTTAGGTTGTGCAATAATATAAAAACGTTCTAGTGGAAAAAGAATGAGATTGCTCACAGTGCAATGTTCCGCTCTCCAAGAAGTTTCCATTTTGGATGAATTTACCTACCTAGCAGTAGGTGTCTGTTATGAATTTTGCAAAGTGTCTTAACAACTGAAAAAGAAAAGGCAATAAGGGCTATAACCTCAGATCCTTTGCCTGGTCTGATACAGTCTCCTTAAAATTCTGTTGCCTTTCCAGGGTAGTACCTGTAGCACAAGCACCTTTCACTTTTGCAAGAAATAGGAAAGGAATAGTTTTCTGGCTCCTTTGACAACGCTTCCCAATTTGCTCCACCTAACTATCTTCTTGCAGCTGAGCAAATTTCTGCTGTCATCAGTAAATGCAGCTAGACCTTGCAAAAGTCTACACTGCCATGAGGACCATTTAGAGTCCAGCCCATGCATAAAGGCAGGGGGAAAAACTGTATCACCACAAAAATCACTACAAAACTGCACACAACAGCATTTGGGTTTGGTTTGGTTTGGTTTGGTTTTTTCACAATAGAAAATGTCACACATGAAAAAATTAGCTACAGCAGCAGCTTCTCAAAAGTCAAAAGAAACTTTGTGTTACTTTTTTATGATGATACAGCCCTTGCCATGAGAGAGATTTCAGTAGGGTGAAAACTGAAAGCATCCAGGCAAGGGGTATTTCCAATCTCTTGGGTGTATTACTTTGCAACTGAAGCTACTCCCCTACCCCTTCCCCCCAAGAAGGGAGAAGAAGGTACTTGATGGAGTTCTTATTCTCACAGAAAACCCACTGATAAGTGAACAAATACTAATACTTACAAAGCAATCACAGTTGGACAGAATATATAATTCCTTTCTTTAGTATAACTGAAGTCAGCTTTCATTTTCTTAAGGACCACAGAAAAATATAGAATCATAGAAGTGCTGAGGTTGGAAGGGACCTTTAAGATCATCAAGTCCAACCATTAACCTACTCTGACAAAACCCACTTCTAAACCATGTCCCTAAGTACCACATCTACCCTTTTTTTAAACACCTCCAGAGATGGTGAATCCACCACCTCCCTGGACAGCCTATTCCAATGTTTAATAACCCTTTCAGTGAAAAAATGTTTCCTAATATCCAGTCTAAACCTCCCCTGACATAACTTAAACCCATTTCCTCTTGTCCTTTCACTTGCCACCAGGGAGAAGAGGTCAGCCCCCACCTCTCTGCAACCTCCTTTCTTTCAGGCAGTTGTAGAGGGTGATAAGGTCTCCCCTCAGCCTCCTCTTCTTCGGGCTAAACAACCCCAGTTCCCTCAGTTGTTCCTTGTAAGATTTGTCCTCCAGACCCCTCACCAGCTTTGTAGCCCTTCTCTGGACACGCTCCAGCACCTCAATGTCTTTCTTGTAGTGAGGGGCCCAAAACTGAACACACTACTCGAGGTGGGGCCTCACCAGTGCTGAGTACAGGGGGATGATCACTTCCCTACTCCGGCTCACCACACTATTCCTGATACAGGCCAGGATGCTGTTGGCCTTCTTGGCCACCTGGGCACACAGCTGGCTCACATTCAGCCGGCTGTCCACCAACACCCCCAGGTCCTTCTCTGTGGGGCAGCTTTCGAGCCACTCTGCCCCAATCCTGTAGCGCTGCATGGGGTTGTTATGACCCAAGTGCAGGACGCGGCACTTGGCCTTGTTGAACCTCATACCGTTGGCCTCAGCCCATCGGTCCAGTCTGTCCAGATCCCTCTGCAGGGCCAGCCTACCCTCAAGCAGATAATATATATTTATAGACTATAAAGCCCACCTAGGAAAGAAGGAATGACAATGCTAAAGTTTTCTTAGTTTTCCTGCAAGATTTAATTGCTGCATGAACAATGTGTCACCCCCCCTGCCTCAAAGGATTCAAATATTTTATGTTATGGGACTCGAGGCAAAATAGGATTTCTGTAACTGAATTAATTTAGCAATGATGAACGGTTTGTCTGATCAAACAAAAAACTTTGTTTGCTGGGAAAAAGGGTATGTAGAGGACATAAAAAGACCTTTTTGAGGAGTTAGGCTTGCAAAATAATAAGATTTGTGTCACACTAAGCAACTGAGGATTCTTGTATGGAAGCAGCACGTTATCAAACATACCAATCAGAGGATGTTTTTCAGTTACATTTGCCTCCAAATTTGCTGTTCAAAATCTTCCTCTACAGCTCTCAGATATTTCCAATATTTCCTTTTTCAGGGATTAGTGACATAAAAGGCTTTGCAATGGGAAAAACAAAGATACACAATGTATCTAGAGAAGTTTCTCTTACCTTTCACACCCTGCTATGTCCAGTTCTGAGATCTAACCTAACCACTTTTCTCTGTTAAAGTTGCCTGCTTCATGGAGACAAACTGTTAAGTTTGAATGGAATAAGTACCACAGTCCTGGTATTACACACTTCAGTAGGAATCAGTATATCAGTTGCAACTTTCACCAATATTAGGAAGTTTACTTTTAGGGGGTCTCTTACTCATTCCAGCTTCTACTGTTTGGTTCTATCCAACCCACTTCCATCGTGATTCTTCTTACATTTTGTTTCTGCCAAAAGCTAAATCAATTATTTGCATAGCTGCTCTCTATCTAAATGAGAGCATTGAAAATGTTGGGGTGTAGGGTGAAAAAAAATATAATTCTTGGTTTTCACCTTTTTTTCCCAAAGCAGTTAATAATTTTGGCCAGACAGCAAACTGTACTGTCTTATTCTGAACAACTATCATGAGCATCTGCTGCTAAACTCTAATTCCATAATCTAGGTTATGTGTTTTAAAAAAGAGTTGCCAGCTTTCTACAATGGTACTTCTATCATAAAGAGTAGATGAATTGCATTAGGAGAACAATTATTTATCTTGACATTCCAAAATTCAGTTTGCTTCAAACTAAGTGCATTTTTGTCATTTTGGCCACCATCCTAGAGGTATAATATGTATTTTCTTTGTCTTATAGTTTCATGGACAAGGGCCATCTCTTCTTCTCCTGGAAATGTGGTAAATTGTACGTAAATATTGTTGATTTTCATGAGAGATAAAATTTTAGATATGATATCTCACAGGAGTAAATGCATAGAACTCACAGCTGCTTTCAAAAAATTGTCAACGTCATATGACAAATAAGACAGGTAGAAAATCTTGGGGGATGTGACACATGTCAAATACTTCACCAGAGAGTCACAGTGGTTCATACTTAACACAGTGGTTCATACTTAACACAGCTTTCTCGAGCACTGCTTTAAGCATCTGTATGTGGCACTGAAAATATTTTTACATAATCTAGGGAGTTGTAGAGCAACGTTTGAGAAACAGTAACTGAGTCACAACACACAAAGCATAGCATGGTCTTACGTACATGCATCAAGATTTCCACAAAGAGCAAAACACATTGGAAAAGAAAAACTAAAATCAACAGCATTATCATTCTTTCCTCTTTCCAATCAAACCACATTAATCGCTACATCACTCAAACAAGCAGAAAGACAGAAATTATTGATTTGTGAGAGTGCCTATCAGAATAGGTTTCGGGGCATAACATGAAATCAAGGAAACTATGATCCCATTCCAAACAGAAGCAAACAAAGAATCCTGATATACTTGGTCAAATGAATAGATTATTTGAGGTATAGCGGATATAAGAATTTTTTGTGACATACATTTGTGTGACATTTGGAAAGCTAATATGGGGGACTTAGTTACTTCCAGCCTGTCTCCACAGTTTTTTAATATTTCAGTACAAGAAACCTTTCCAAGCAGATTTCATGAACAGTCCTTTAAAGGAAAGGATAAGGACAGAGGGACTTAGTATATATATTGAAACAGTGAATAAAATTTAGATGAAAAACCCCACAGTTGTATTAAAAGACTCCAGCAATATTTTTGAATCTTTATGGCTATAAGCAAAGGGTATCTTCTGTAGTTAAAACCCTGCAGATGTAGTTGTTAAATAGTGATTTCAAAAGAGCATGGATGACACCTCCTAGTATTCAAGACTCCCATTGAATTTCTAATTATATGACTACCCATCAAGATACTTTACTGTGACTGATATTTTATTAACCACATGGACAGAGACAGTGAATCACAGAATGTTAAAGATCAAAAAAACCTGAATCTAATATTGCCATTGTCTTAAGTGTATTTAGATATTGTTTCATCTAGTCATTGGGAACAGTTGAAAATAGCTTCTGTGGAAGGCAGAGCAGGGTAATCTATGACGTATTTTCCATATTCTGTATCAAAAATACAATTTAGATCTCAAAATATGGGTTTATCACGTGCTAAAACCTCCTAGGCTGATAGCAATTTCCATCCCATTGAATACATAATGATCCCTTTCATAATCTGGAAAAGAAGCTCACAATCATTTCAACATTCATATGTCAAAGGTATATAAAATGGAAAACATATAAAGGAATATAGTTACAAGCAACGACACAGCTGATCTGGTCAAGTACTTGTGTCTGCTGCGTATAACTGTTGAGCCTGAAAATGCAAACTCAAGCTTGGAGCCCTGACAAATACTTCAAATTAGAGATCAGAGAGCCTTTAATTGCCATGCTTGTGCCTTTTAGCCAATTAGAAATCGCTATAAGGGAGGATCAATGATCAGAAGAATTAAGTCTATACTGCCTAAAACTGAAAGAATGGCAAAATGTCATTAGACTATCTTAATGATGGAGTGCCTCACCACAGAAACAATAAGTCTCAAAATGCACATTTCAGAAAGAAAAATTTAAAAGGAACATGTTAAAGACAAACATAATGCAAAAGGTTTCTAAGTATGAGTTGCAATAAACTCTGACAAACAAACAATAACGATCCTTAGAAATCACCAGACATAATGAACTCCACTTCATTTTCCAAAATTAGCTATTAAATAATAATTAAATAAACCATTATGACTTCAAGAGTTCAGTAATATTTTTATGCCCTACCTATACTACTAACAGTATTTTAGTGCATTATTAAAGCACTTTTACATTTTATTGTGGATATTCTCAGAAACACTGGTGTCTGTGGCAGAACAAATGAACGAGCAGAAATCCCATGTTTAGTATACATCATTCCTTCATATGTGTCATAGTGAGGCAGTTCTTCTTCCTACCGTGTACCCTGCATGGTTTTAAACAGAGCGTTAGTTTATACAGATCCAGCAAGGGAAATAACTGAAGGATCAACAGAATAAGAATTTAGAAATGGCTTGTAGAAGTTATTAGACCAGACTGCAGGAAGAGCAATTTAACATTATTTCTTGTCTCCTGTTAAGGAGAAAAAACAACACCCCTGACACACATATCTAACTATTATGGACCAAGACAAATATGGTTGTTCGAGTTAATTAGTCCCCTTGTGTTTGATGAAGGTATAATATACTGTTCTCACGCAAACTCATCAACAAGTTGCTTGCCTTCCCAATGCTAAACCTGCTGTTTTCTGCCTTAGAGAATTCTTCTCTCTTGCCTTGGAGAACACTACTCAAAATGCTGGGAAGTTTTGAAAATAAGGTTTCCAGCAAGCCTCTGCTGCAACAACAGGTATGAAGACAAACCGCAGGGTATGTCTTCTATACGACTGTGAATTTTCATTAAGGCTTTTTTAAATGTCCACAAATAATGTTATCCTGTCCACTATGAGTTGTCTCATCTGAAAAAATCAATTAATTTACTGAACTGATGCAGAATTAGGACTCCAAATTGAGAGCTAATCCCAGTTTCTCAGATTCTGTCCAGCCTTCCTAGCAACAGTTTTCTGCCACTGTCATATATGAAGTTTGTTTAATGCAATCCATACATTCTTAGAAAGTTTATTTGCTTGTTTTAACACTTTCTTTCATTCCCTAAGCAAAAAATATCAACTACTTATGGAAAACCAAGCTTAGTAACAATAATTTTTTTCATGTTTGGGATGTGAGAGAAGCAGCTGCTTCTGTGCCACCTGAGGAAAAAGGGTCACATTAGAAACACAGGCTGAGGCATTATAGTCATGACTGTATTTTTTCAATGCATCTCTAATGCATTTAAATTGTCTATGTATTGCAAATGTGTTTTTACTTACCAACAAACAGCTTTCTTTACCCTTGCATTGTTGCTTCACTGCGTTTACACTGTAATTTTGAATATACTTGTGAATACCTATTATTATTATTATTTTTCTCGAAGTCCTTATCTTCTTCCAAAAGGATCATGAGTATCATTCTAACAAGGTGACTGGTAGAATAGCCCTAGTCTATATACAAAGTAATTCTAGATTCTCAGTTTATCGGGGTTCTTTGGTACTTGTTGAATATTTGACTCTAAGCTTACTGTAATGCACTACTGCTTCCTTAACAAAATCTGCCCTAGAATTCCTACAAACTTTTTTATCTTCTTTTAGATTGTTTAATGTTATTACGCCAATATTGTCATATAAAGACCATTTCATTTCAAGTTTACTCAACTTATTTTTTGGACTTGCAGAATTTGTGTAGAAATAACCCAGGACAAAAGAGAGAGAAAGACAATACAATATAAAACATTAGGGTTGGCTTATATTCTGTTCAAGGACATAAGTTTGAATACAACACGTGGAATATTTTGTCTTTTGTGTATGCACTTCACACCAGGAGAAATGCAAGGTCCTGAACTTGAGATCCCAGCCACAACAACGAGCTTCACCAAGAGGCCTTTTTTTTTCTCATGCGTCCACCTATACTCACAGCTGTTGGTAACACATTTTTCAGCCTCAGAGGGAACTGACCAGTAGGCTTTGAAAATCCAAACACCTGAAAACCCAAACACCTACAACTTAGGAGTGAATCTGCGTTTTCATGAAAGTCCAAATCAGTAGTTACCAAGTTGAATGAGTACAAAAGGCGTTTAACACCTGAACACTGCAAGGCATCATGTCCTACAGTTACAAGTCTCCCCACTGCATAAACGGGAATTTAGAGCTCCTAAATCACAAACACAAAACTCTCCTGCTGTGCTTTTCTGGTGCATAAGACATTGCTCAGCAGCTCTGGCTGGGGTAGGGAGGGTACAGTCCTGACACAAATCATTACTGCTGTCTTGTAGTGATGGTACTTAAAGCACACATGAAATATTGCCCACATGTAAATTCTAACACAATATAATATCAAATCAAAATTATGGACTTTTGGAGGTTTATTCCTACTTTTATCATCCTATATTCGTGACAATAGTAGGTAAATTCTTCCAATTACCAGAAGACTAAATATTTCATGAAGGGATAAATAATAAATAACCTTCTTTCCCAGTAATGGGAAATAATTATCTGCAGATGATATTTCTTTTTGTTACTAACTCATGCCATGGCTACTTACAGCAAGTAGTTGTAGCAGGTATCAAAGTGAGAAAACACTGGCAAGGATAGACTCGCCTTACTTCTATTGCTATGAGCTTCTGAATGTTGAAGATAATGATCCCCCCTTGTCAGCACCTAAATGCCTCAATTCACATGAATATACAGATTTTTTTTATATTTCTTCTTGATGCTGTGTATTGATAGCATGTGACATATTTTTTGCAGTAGATCCAGAACCCTTTATGAAGCTATGATTTCAAAAAAGAAAAAAGGAGTTTTTCTCCTCTCCTCCTACACATATACACAGGCATAAAATGTGGTAACAAAAGGTCAGAGCTCTTAATGAGGTGATGCCTCTCAGTAATCATAGAATATAGAATAGTTTGAGTTGGAAGCAACCTTTAAAGGTCACCTAGTCCAACCTCTGTGAACACTTGACATCATAAAATGTTACCATTAAGGCTGCCACAGCAGCAGACTGAAGTAGAGAGAAAGTTTAAACCTGGTACTACAGTGGGTAAGATGGGTTGCCAAATGAGTTCATAAACTAACAAAAAGAGAGGAGAGGAAAGTGTAAAAGGTAAAGCTGTTAGATCCTGCATTATGTGCCTAAAAACAGCTTTCAAAATATCTAGCTTTTCTGTCTTAAGTATTCCATTTTCTGGCCAAAATAAGGATAAAGTAGTGTGGAATCAGAAATGTTTGCTTCATTCCTTTGCACAATCTTGGGTTTAATGATTTTGCACCCTCTCAAATTCAAAAATGCAATGAGGACCCTCAATACAAAGACTGTTTTATTTTAATGAGTTTAGTTACTATAAATGTAACTTTAAATGCAGCTTAAATGAAGAATAAAGGAGGAAAGCATTAAAAAATCTCCTGAAATGATTGGAAGATGTTTTCAGAGAAAAACATACCAGCTTGAACCACATTCAAAATGTTGATAGGATTTTTATTTAACATCTCATACATCATTTCTGTGAGGCATTGGGATATTTTTGTTTGTATGTTTGTTTGTTTGTTTTTCAAGTACCTTGTACCAAATTCCTAAGTTCAGACATCCAACAGGACTAGGTTCTGTAATTGTGCTCATATTAATTAGCACTGTAATCCCTTAGTGGTTCTATATAGTGGTCCTACTGGGCCAGATCTCAGTATTTTTTGATACACCTTTGAAAGTCTCATGAGAAGAGAATTGTGAAGTAAAATGTACCTTTGATCTGCAAATATACTATCACTGCCCACAACACACTTCCTGCTGCTGAACCACTGTTAGTTCTCAGTGTAGCTTGTACACATGAATTTACTCCTTTGCCATGGCAGTATAAAAAATCCAGGAACTGTGTGAAATGTGCAGTAGTACAGTTTTAATTATTTCTGGAAAGTTTTTTAGTGGTTTCCATGCTGGATAAACAAGAATAAGTTATTTTTCTGACAGTTTAGAATAGAATGTCTCTGCATCTTCCTCAGACCATTAGAAGACTATTCAGGGTTGGGATCAGGTCGTAGAGGAGCAAGAGCTCCATTTCAGTGTTTCAGGAAAGGGATGTGTTTGGGACATTTTAAAATAAGTGGTTTATGGGTATTCTGGGAGTCAGAGAGGAAAAAGAGCAGTCGTGACCAGAACACATCTGAGTATAGCTACAGTGAAAAGCTTGTCATGGTAGTAGGCTGACTTATTTTGTGGCAACTGTTATCAGTCCTCCTAAGACACAACAATTTTAAATAGTGGCAAATGAGTAACTTAAACATTTTTGTTAACTAATACCACATATTCAAAAGACACATACATCTGATGCTTGCCATCATCACGAGCTCACATCAACAAAACCACACTCATTTCCAGCAGGAAAACCACAACTTTCTAAAGCATCAAGTGAGCTGCAGGGTTAATCTCAGAACATTGGGGCTGTTGGAAGACAGTCATATTTCACCTTGTCTTTGAAATATCCTGGAAGGGACTGAAAAAGAAGATAGCTGTAGCTGGAAATATCTTGATTTAATGATGCTGTTTGATGTCACCCCAGTATTGACAGGACTCAGGAAGTATCTAGCCCCAGGTATCTCAGCAATGCAGGTGTATCAGTCACAACAGGAGTAGGCATGCAGGCAGGGCAGAGATGCCAACACTTCTGGGAGTAAAACACATGTTGTCATGCATACATGTTGACACTCTATTTTTCTTGCTCTGGCAAAAAATTATGAATGATGAAATGCAGCCATTTTGTCTGCTGTTTCAAATAGGCCAAAGCTGACAACCCTTGGTATTAGTGCAACTTGTACAATTTAAAAGAGTTATGAAACCTGCAAGCAACACCATAATAGCACAGTTCAGTATTACTGCAGGCTTTCTAAAAAGTAATGCATCATGATTAAGCTACATACATTCTTCTGAGATTCAGTATCTATCTCTAGGTCCAATTGCTTTCCCTCCCAAGATTGCCCTTCTTCAAGAAGATCAGCAAAGGGTTTGCTTTGCTTTTTTACTTGGAAACTGAGTGAAATGTACAGAACTGATGAGATGGTAATTCCTTTTCACAAGTTGCTTTGCAAAGTGAGATTTTTATAAAAGGGTATATATAGAGGAGGGGACCACTACAGGCAGTTGATTAATTAGACTAGTAACTAGAGTCAAGTAATTAAGTGGGCATTAGAATCTCATTACCATCCCTAATTAAACTGGAATAATTGAAAAAAACATGATGCATAAGGCAAAATGGACTGTGATGAAACTGCTAAGACTTGTTTTCAGGAATTAATACATAGTCTTTTAGCATAAATGGTGAACACTTCTTCCCTGTTCATTAAAATGCAATATGTTTTATTAAAGATGAACAAATAGGATGTTTGTTCTATCCAACACAAATCTTGATTATATGGAAAGGACAATACTTTACTACAAAAGAACATTATAAATATAAACTGTAATGCATAAAAATAAGAATTATAAAATATTTATATTTACACAAACTAGTTTGTTTATAGAAGCACAGAATACTAGGGAAAGAAAGCTTTTTAAAGGCCTCATGAGTGAATATTCAGAAATAACTAAGATCAGTATAAGAATATATCAATTTTGATTACAATCACAAAACTCCAAAACAGTACACAAAATGTCACGAATAGAAGTCCTCTATAAGTAGCTTCCTAAAGTCCATATATTGCTTGCAACTGTGTCTTGAAAAACAGACTTGAGAAGAGAGTAAAAAATTATAAAGATTCTGCCACTGTCCAATTGATGTTCCTGCTCTTTTGGCTATTCATTATTTCTTAGACAGCCGTGGTGAAAGTGAGAATATCTGACAGAAATTAAAGCTGCCTAATTCGAATTTGGAAATCAAGGATTGAAAAACACTACCTACAGATTCATAAAACTCTGACCCATTCTTTCATTTTTAGACACTCTAATAGATTTCTTGTTTTAAACTACATATTTCCTTCAAGCTTTTAGAATCTCAGTGACTGTTCTTGATTGCAAGTACTTCTGTTGGTTTGTACCATATGACTGATATCATATGGATCCATCTACAACACATAATAGTTTGTATTTTTTATTAAATACCAGTAAAGGCTTTCTTTTTAGTATCTTACAGTCACCCTCATAACCCATAACTGCTTCCTCTAAAATTAGAACACACTGGCTTGCAGATGCAAGTCTCAATCACAGTATCACAGTATCGTCAGGGTTGGAAGGGACCTCCGGAGATCATCTAAGTCCATCTAGGTCCAACCCCCCTGCCACAGCCGGGACACCTACAGCAGTTGCACAGGACAGCGTCCAGGCGGGTTTTGAATGTCTCCAGTGTGGGAGATTCCACAACCTCTCTGGGCAGCCTGTGCCAGTGCTCCACCACCCTCAATGAGAACAGATCACCTCATTTTCAATTGATATTGGGGGTGGGTGTGAATGCTACAAATCCAACTCTTTTAGTGTAAGAGCCTTACTCTCTCTGTAGCCTTAATGACTGTTGTATTCTCCTGCAAGGTTGTTCTGAGAAATTTAAAAATATGAATGATTGTGCCTAATGATTTCCTGTAACTGAATAATGACAAAAACCATGGTTTTCAGGGTCAACAGGAAGGGTTTTTTTCAAGTAAATCAGAGGCAAAAGGAAAACTAGAGAAAATGTGGGCCTATGTTTGCCTAAATGTTAAACAAGACAGGTGCCATAGTGACAGATGATGCAGAGAAGGCAGAGTTGCTGAATGCCATCTTTGCTTCGGTCTTTACTGCTTAGGCCAGCCCTCAGGAGTCCTAGACTTTGCAGGTAACAGAGCAGGTCTGGAACAATGAAGACTTTCCCTTGGTTGGTAAGGATAAAGTTAGAGATCGGTTAAGTAAACTGGATACCCACAAATCCATGCATCCTGATGGGATGCACCTGCGAGTGCTGAGGGAGCTGGAGGAAGTCATTGCTGGGCCAGTCTCCATCATCTTTGAAAAGTCCTGGAGAACAGGCGAGGAGTCTAAGGACTGGAGGAAAGCCAATGTCAGTCCAGTGTTTATAAAAGGGCAAGAAGGAAGACCTAGAAAACTACAGGCCAGTCAGCCTCACCTCCATCCCTGGAAAGATGATGGAACAGCTTGTTCTGGGTGTCATCTCCAAGCATCTGGAGGAAAAGAAGGCTATCAGAAGTAGTCAACATGGATTCACCAAGGGGAAGTCATGTCTGACTAATCTGATGGCCTTCTATGATGACGTGACTGGATGGGTGGATGAGGGAATGGCAGGGGATGTTGTCTACCTTGACTTCAGCAAGGCTTTCGACACTCTCCCACATCATCCTCACAGGCAAGCTTGGGAAGTATGGGTTAGATGAATGGACAGTGGGGTGGATTGAACAGTGGTTGACAGATAGACCTCAGAGGGTTGTGGTTAGTAGCACAGAGTCTATCTAGTTGGAGGTCAGTAACAAGTGGTGTCCCTCAGGGGTCAGTACTGGGTCCAGTCCTGTTCAATATATTCATCAATGACCTGGATGAAGGGATAGAGTGTTCCATCAGCAAGTTTGCTGATGACACTAAACTGGGAGGGGTGGCTGACGTGTCAGAATGCTGTGCTGCCATTCAGCATGAACTGGACAGGCCGAAGAGCCGGACGGAGAGGAACCTAATGAAGGGCAAGTGTACGGTATTGCACCTGGCGAACCCCATGCATCAGTATAGGTTAGGGGCTGACCTCCTGGAGAGCAGCTGTGTGGAAAGGGACCTGAGAGTCCTGGTGGACAACAGGATGACCATGAGGCAGCAATGTGCCCTGGTGGCCAAGAAGACCAATGGCATCCTGGGGTGCATCAAGAAGAGTGTGGCCAGCAGGTCGAGGGAGGTCATCCTCCCCCTCTACTCTGCCCTGGTGAGGCCGCATCTGGAGTACTGTGTCCAGTTCTGGGCTCCCCGGTTCAAGAAGGACAGGGAACTTCTGGGGACAGTACAGCAAAGGGCTATTAAGATTATTTGGGGACTGGAGCATCTTTCATATGAGGAAAGGCTCAGAGACTTGGGTCTTTTTAGACTGGAGAAAAGAAGACTGAGGAGGGATCTTATCAATGCTTATAAATACTTAAAGGGAGGGTGCCAGGTAGATGGGAACAGTCTTTTTTCGATGGTGCCCAGTGATAGAACAAGAGGTAACGGGCACAAACTTGAACATAGGAAGTTCCATCTAAACATGAGGAGAAGCTTCTTTCCTTTGAGGGTGGCAGAGCACTGGCACAGGCTGCCCAGAGAAGTTGTGGAGTCTCTGACTCTGGAGACATTCAAAACCCACCTGGATGCCGTCCTGTGCAACTGCTGTAGGTGTATCTGCTCTGGCAGGGGGGTTGGACTAGATGATCTCCAGAGGTCCCTTCCAACCCCTACCATTCTGTTACTCTCTTGTTCTGTGATTCTGTGACAAGGGAGGTAGGCTATAAAAATTGCTAAAGGAATAAAGCCAAGGAAGCAGCAATTCTGAAAAGATTTATAGAGAATAGCAGACAAGCAGCTCTCTGTACTATGCTACAGTGAGGTCGGCTAAAGCATTCTCCAGCTAAATAAACAGAGCAGGTTTTAACTCTGTATATTACCATGACTAAGCATATACTGGAAAACTGTCAGTTCTGGTGTTCATGCTTTTAAAAAAGTGTTGAAAAATTGCAAAGGGTGTAGAAAAGAGTTACAAAAAAGATTTGTGCGTTGGGAAAGGCCTTATAGCAAAAACCTTAAAGGGCTTAATATATTATTCTTACAAAGTGAACAGAAGATTGAGAGATAATAATAAATTGTAGTGTCTTCAAGGATGGAAAATCTCAGATGCTTAATGATATATTCTTAACAAGAAGTAATGGCTCTATACCAGAACCAGATACATCCATATTAGAAAAAAAATTAGATCTTTTTCAGAAACTAGGATCATTGACATCTGGGAGATCCTAGCAAAAGAAGCAATTAGTTTTTTCTTTCTAAACTTCAGTTCTCCTGCTACAGTGGGGGTATTCTGAAAGTATTTCTAGTCCTCGAATATGCTTAATAAAAAAACCCAACCCTTTCTCACAGCCTAAATTCTGATCATTTTTTCCCTGAGGTTTTTCTTTCCCTCTGCAAATTTTATATACTTCTGTTTTACAAAAATTACTAGCCCCTTCTTTCTTATTTCTGATCATTCCTTTTAGATGCTTAATGGTTCAATTCAGAATACATATTTGGTCAAACTCATCCTCTTTGTGACTGCAACATTGAAAACCCTACCTTTTCCTTTATGCCCTCCATTTACAGTGACAAATAATTCCTTTCCCTGATTGCCAGATCAAGGAAGATCATTCAGATTTCTTTCTTATATAGCTTCCTTAGAAACTTGAAATGTTTCACCTTATTTCTACACATTGCCACATACTCACATTTTCACATGATCAGCAGTGAAGTCTTATCAGATGACCTCATAATTTCACCAGCTGGCAGTAGAAAATGTGTAGAAAACATCTCCCTCCCCAGCTTTACCTCACTCTCACTGAAGTCCCCACTTTCCAAAGAGATCTCCTATTTTTTTCTACTCCATTCTAAAGGCTGCAAGTGTAGTCATCGAAGGATGACCGGAAGTTGCTTGCTCCTTCAGTCGCCACTGTATCTAGGAGACAAACTGCTGTTGCTTGAAATGATTTATGGCTCTAGAGAAGAGGCATAGCGAGTTTTAGTGAATGAAAGGATTCTTATTTCATTCTGTGATGTGTGAGTGTCTGTTATTGAAGGAAAGCAAAAAAGGCAAGAGCCAAAACGTGGACTAATACTCAACATCTTGCAGCTTCTACAATACTTTTACCCTTTCAAGGGAGAAGAAGAAACTGGTGTGTTGCAGAGGAAACAGCTATATTGGGAGAGCTGATAATTATTTCAAAACTTCAGGATAATCCCTAAGCACAAGTGCAGACAATTTCTTTGGACCCAACCCACAACTTCGTTGATTGGGAGAGGGGATTTATCAAATTCTTTCCCCTTTCCCATCCTTCCTAGCAAGTGGTATTGTTGGTGTGAGTGGCAGGGAGGATCCTCCCCTTCTCACACAATGAGGCATCTAGTCATTGCTTTAATAAAGAGCAGGGACTGTGGCAGTTAGTGTTCACGGGAATTACTTAATTAATTCATTTTAGATAGCATTCCCGCCTTATTTGCTGTGCTTCCTTCCTCACTGGCAGAAATTATTGTCTGGCTTTCGTGTGAGAAACTCATCCTAGTAGCTGGAAAAAGCAGAGCAAACTTTGGTGAGATGAGAGATCATCTCAGTGGACAGAAGTATCAGGACCAGTTCTCCTTGCAATGGCCTAAAGCACTGGTTGGCTGAGTTTGTGCCCGATGGTTTGATATACCCAACTCTGAGAAGGATGGCTGATAAAAAAACTTGATTAAAATTGTGTTTTAATATTTGGGTTGGCAAATGGATGTGTTTCCATCAACAAGGGTCCACGTTCCTCAGGGCTCTGAGACATTGCAAGTGATTTCTTCTGATTTGTGATTTTAACTCTACATTGAACTATGGTTTCTAGCAGAAGCATATCACTGACCAGATGGGAAGTCAGACTTACCACAGAAGAAACACCTGAGACATACCCAGGGAAACTGTGGATCCCAGCACTTGATCTAGTCCATTTTCCAGCACTGCCACAGATTTCTGTGACCATCCTTATCTTTCTGATGACTATTTAGAGGAAATAACTGGAATATTTTCTTTCATGTCTGTAGTGGGTCTCTTTGAGTGTTGTAAACTATTCCTGTGAGAGAAGGAGAAAGGGAGAGGCACGATATGTATTTAAATCTATATACTTTCACATTTCAGACCCTGAGTTTTGGTAAAGCATGAGGATGAGGGTTATTATAGCTGGCAGGTTATATACCTCTGGTATGTTTCTTTTGAAGTGCAGACACTGCTGGCACACAATGGTTTTAGTCAGTATGTGCTATCTCCAGTGCTTTCAAAGGAACCACTAGCTCATTCATATCAACCATAAAGCTTTCCTCTATGATCTTAATTTGCCAGTCTTTCACAAGGATTTAGGAGCCGTAAAAACCATGGAGTTACATTTTGAAATTCTAAAACATCTTGTAAATAATTTTAATTAACCAGGTAGTTACCTAATAAATTCACTTTAGTTATCACCCCCAACCTATTTGTTCTGCATCTTTGCTATATTAGTATTTTGATATATGCCATTTTACTCCTTTTTTGTGAAAATTGCAGCAAATGATACTGACTGAATTTCTGTATGGAACTTCTCCAGCTCGTTCTATAGTATGAAGCATCATTATTTACTACCGCTGAACTTAATTACCGTAGTGTGTGTACAGGTCTTCAGTTATCTTGTTTTCTAATCTTTCCCTGGAACGCTGTACAATAATACAGTACTCAACACATCTAATGGGGGTAATCCATCAGAATACATATAATGGAAAGCTAAATAAAGTATACTCCACAAACTATTCTTTTTTAAAGCACAGTTACTTCACAGTCCAGCAAATTCCAAGAAAGACACATGAAAGTTGAGTTTACTTTGAAACTTCACCTGGAAACAGCCACTGATGAATAACAAACCAGAGGACTGTATCTACATTTACAGAAAATGCCAGATAACATTTAGGAAATATTAAGGAAATGGTATTTTGGCTGGGTATTAGTAAGTAAAGTGGAAAAAAAGAGCAGAAAATGTAAAGGTCGTTCATTCAAGGCAATATAACAAAACAGTATTTTTACTATATTGTTACAACCAAACCACTTCTTTTAGTACTTGTGTACGCAACACTTTTCAAATACTGTAATCAGTGTAGCTAGTTAAATGGTTACACTGATATATCTGTTGTAAAATTTCAAGCTCTGGACCCTTCTGTTATTTTCCACAATTAAAAAGCTATCAAAAACATCTCTGGAAAGCATGTGTTCATACACCATTAGAACTTGAAACTGATTGTACAAGGAGCTATGAAACATTTGAATAAAATGTTCTGCATTTCAGCTGTGAAAATGTTCAGCTATATTGTATCCCTTAGGTCCAGTACCCTCTTATTGGTTTTGATTTGCCCTTTCCATCCAAGAGAACTAAGCAGCATTTAAAAAGGGTCATGGATGTTATAATTTATCAAAAGAAAATATTTATAATCTTAAACATTTCATGAACAATATTGCTTTTATTACATTATGTAATAGAGTGATGAGTATTTGAAATCCCATGGTGGATGTTACTGAAAATGTCAGGCTAAATGATATATTACTGCCTCCTGGCTTTAGATGCTATAAAAGATGCATTGAGTTGTGCTTGATACTGGTGGAAAATCAGCAATTATTTCAATAATTTTAATAATTTACAGAGCCTTCTAGCAGTGGAGACTAAATGTTGACTACAACAGTGATTTTTTAAAAAAAAATAATTAAAATCTCTGGATTTGAGAGGTTTGGTATCTTTTCCTTCTGAAAAAGGGGAAACTTCTTCTATAAATGATGTCTTATAAGACATACCTATGCCATGTTCAGAACAAAATCTTGCATAGTAGAAAATAACAATATCTCCTGAGAAAGCTGAGGGAAAGAGACAACATCTGGAGAGCTTATATTAACCACTAGCTAGTAATAGCCAAGATTTCAGCTACTGTATCCAGAGGGAAAGAAACATTGCAACAGCTCTTTAGCTCACAAAAAGAAAATGTATTATTTATTTATTTATTTATTTAGAGAGATAAAAGAAACCATTTTGGTTTATGTTTGCAACGTAAATCCAGGGGGTAATAACTGTTTTGAAAGTGTCATTTTGCTGGAGAGAAATCATTACCTGCCTTTCATAAAGAAAGTAATGTTTAACTGGGAAGCAAACACTAGCCATTTTCTTAGGTTAAGGAGTGGGATTTTAACCTGCTTTAGTATTTCATCAGTGTTGTTAATCAGAGCTTTTTCTGTGATCTAGGTATCAAACCAACTATGCGATTCTACTAAATTATTTTGGAAAAGGTGAATGCAAGTATTCCCTCTCCTTTACCTGCTCTTGCATATTGGTTAAGATTGAGTCTTCCTTGTTTGTTGAAATAGTTTTGTCCATCGTGTTTTTAAAGAACAATCAGGGTTTAATCAGCTACTTGAGGAACAAGTGGTAATGGACAGAGAGGTAAAAGAGAGAAGATTCAGTTCTAAACTCAAGGTCAGAGGATGAAATGCAGAGCTAACCACAAATTTCACTCCAATAAAAACAGAAAAGGGAACAGACCTCTTTTACCTTCTTTGAATGTAAAAGAAAATGAGAACAAAATCCACCCAAACTACGGCTGCACTGAGGTTTTTGGTAAATTGAAGTTTCTGACCTTCATCTGTCATTACTCTGGTCTAGATATTTTTCATTCCTTAATGCAACCTCTATCTGAAGTAGGGTATCTTTAAAGATATTTAGCAGTTGTACTGTCACCATTGTCACAGTTAAAATGTATTGGTTTCTTCTATGTCAAAATCCAAATCTATTAATCCAAACTTTGTTGACTTTTTCTTAAAAGCACATCAGTGTAGAACAAAAATTAACCACCCTGACTTTATAAATTCTCATTCTTTTTCACTTTTTTCAGGCCAATTGCTTGCCAGTACATGAAAGTTTTATATCTGAGAAGAGAATGTTAATGCTCAACTCTCTAGAATACTTATTAAAGCAATAAAAAAGTGGGTAAAGCCAGAAGATGAGACCTGATAGGATCATCACAAAATCAGGGTAAAAATCATACATGCATTATTCCCTGAACATGATATGTTTTGCTTTAAATTTTTTTCAAGTACTAACTGACATTTTACCAATGTCTCCGTTTGAAAATACTGGATGCTGATGAGTCAAATAATCATTTTTGGCTTACAAGACTTATTCATTGTGAGGAATTATTCATATGCTGTCATCTAGTTTGTGAAGTATCACATATAGCCATGTGGCATACGTTAAAAATAATATAGCTTAGATGGTATAGATTTGTCTTGCTCATTTGATAGAATTTTTAAAAGCTTGAATTTATGTCAGTTACACTGAATATCTTCTGAGGTGTCCCTTTTGTAGAATTATCTACAGAGTTTCAAACTCCTCTGATTGAAATATTTCAGATCTCTCACTCCTGAGTGAAAAATTGGAGCAACGGAGGCCTTGAATTTAGTATAATATTTATCTGTGCAGGGACTGGACTACCTGGTAAGATTTCTGAGGAAGGCCTGGTGTAGCTTAAAGCAGTCTGTTCTGCAGGGGCCAGTCCTGTAGGGCAAATTCTGAGTCTGTATCTTCATCTTCCTGTACCAGCCAAGGACGCCTGTCCTGGACCAGGACACCTGAGGGCAGTTAAATCACTTTTTTTCAGACTGTGATTTCTCAGGCAAAGGTAAATCCAACCTGGCTATGTCACTGCACTGCTTTGGGAGGACTTTTTGAGGTAACAGACGCAAGGACCAAAAAAACAATTTCTAAGGATATTTCAAAGCATAGAAATAACAGGATTTAGAGACTGAGGTCCAACGAATTGCAGATCCCAACTTTTCCCAACATTCCTCACCTGCAGAAGTGTATATCCTTATTTTCCCTTCCTTTCCACCCACTATGAGAACCCCTTATGTTTCTTTTGATAATCAAAAGCAATTTTGTGGAAATTCAAAGAGAGGTAGGGGGAAGCCATACAAAAATGATCAGTGGGATGTGGGGGTGGAACACATTCTGGATCTGCATAATGGCCAAAGAAAATAAATAAATGTCTTTTAATCAAAGCACCTAGCTCTAATTATCTACACAAAGGCCAAGAGTCCTGGAGCAGAAATCTTGACAGAGTAAATAGCTGAGACTTGTGCCAAATTCTTCTTAAAGACAGAAAATTATGAGGAAACTTTTGAGAGGTTGATGACTGTCACAACTGTTTGAATAATTTCAGAATCGCTTTATCTATTCTTTATCTATTCTTTCTCCACTACAAGAAATCCTCCAAATCAAGCTCTGAGTTGAATTATTTAGTAGTATTATAAATTCAGTACAATAGTTGTTAAAGAGAACACCCACATCATAGTAAAGTAAAAAGCATTGCCCAAACTGAAAAATTCAGAATTAAACTTAAGCCAGGAGACAAACAAAAATAACACAAAAGTAAAAAAAAAAGAAATTATGATAAGATGGTCCAAAAAAAATCTATGTGTAGAAAGTGTAATTTAAACAAAAGCTGCTTTAAAGCTCAAAATACTTGTGCACAGTTGTTTCCATTGAATGGAAATATCCATGCACATTATTAATGTCACCATTCCAGATAAATTATTGGCTTAAAAACAAAAACTGATTCGTTTTAAATTTTACTGTGATGGTTTGGAATATAAACAGACCACTACATAACACTCCACTTTATTAAACATGTCATTTGAATATACTAACTTCTGCAGAAATCCAAAAAGAACAATTCAATAATGTAAAAAGAAAAAGACATTTCTGCAGTTCTAAAAGTACTCTGTCTATGTGATTCTGTAAGGTAGAACACTTGCTTTATTATTTCAATTTACCTAATTTTAAACATCTATTCTTGAAATTTTTTCTGTGAGACCATGTTCAAAATACCCAGCCCCTCTGAACAACCTATGCTGGTTCTCAGTCACCCGCACATTGAAGAATAATTTCCTGATGTTCAGAGCGAAACTCCTGTGTTTCAGTTTGTGCCCATTGCCTCTGGTCCTGTCATTGCACGCCACTGAAATAAAACTGGCTTCCTCTTCTTTACACCCTCCCTTCAGGTATTTGTGTACATGAATAATTTTCTTTTCTGAACATTCTCTTCTCCAGGCTGAACAGTCCTAGGTCTCTCAGCCTTTCCTCATAGGAGAGATGCTCCAGTCCCTTCATCATCTTAGCAGCCCTTCGTTGGACTCTATCCAGTATGTCCCTGTCCCTTGTACTGAGGAGCCCAGAACTGGACACAGTATTCCAGGCGTGGCCTCACCAGTGCTGAGGGGAAGGATCACCTCCATTGACCTGCTGACAATACTCCTAATGCAGCCCAGGGTACCATTAGCCTTCTTTGTGGCAAGAGTACATTGTAGTCTCACGTTCAGCCTGCTGTCCACCAGACTGATCCCCAGGTCATTTTTTTGCAAAGCTGCTTCCTAGCTGGGTGGGCCTCAAGCGTATACTAGTGTCTGGGATTACTCCTCCCCATGTGCAGGAGCTTGCACCTCCCCTTGTTGAACTTCATGAGATTCATTGGCCCATTTCTCCAGCCTGTTGGGGTCTCTCTGGATGGCAGCATGATCTTCTGGTGTATCAGCCACTCCTCCCAATTTGGTGTCATCAGCAGACTTGCAGACGGTGAACTCTGCCTCATCATCGAGCTCATTCATGGAGATGTTAAACTGGACTGGATCCAGTATTGACTCCTGGGGTACACTGCTAGTCACTAGCCTCCAACTAGACTTTGGGTTGCTGATCACTAGCCTCAGTGCCCAGCTGTTCAGCCAGTTTTCAACCCACCTCACTGTCTGCTCATCCAGCCTGTACGTCTAAAGCTTCTCTCTGAGGATCTCATGGGAGACAGTGCCATAGGCCTTACTGAAGTCCAGGTAGACAATATCCATTTCTTTCACCTTGTCTACCAGGCCAGTCATTTCATCATAAAAGTTTATTAAACTGATCAAGCACATCATCCCCTTGGTGAAGCCATGCTGACTAGTCCTGATGACTTTAGTGTTGTTCATGTGCCTAGAAATGGTTTCCAGGATTAGCTGTTCTATCACCTTCCCAAGGATCAAGGTGAGGCTAACTGGCCTGTAGTTCCCTGGGTCCTCCTTCCTGCCTTTTTTGAAGACAGGAGTGACATTTGTTTTAATTCTGTCCTTGGGCACCTCTCCCAGTCACCATGATCATTCAAAGATTATTAAGAGTGGCCTTGCCATACCATCAGCCAGCTCCCTCAGTACTCAGGGATGCAACACATCAGGGCCCATAAACTAACTTTTGTACATCCAATTTGCTTAGGTGTTCCCTGACCTGAACCTCTTCCACCAAGGGTATGCCTACCTCACTCCAGCCTTTCTCCCCTTCCTTTCTCTTGGACTTTCTAGTCTTTCTAGTAAAGACTGAGGCAGAGGCAACATTGGTTACTTCAGCCTTTTCCATGTCACCACGTCTCCTGCCTCATTCAGCAGTGTGCCCACGTTTTCCCTGGCCTTCATTTTGCTATCTCTGTATTTACAGAACCCCTTCTTGTTGCCTCATCAGCTTCAGTTCAAGTTGTGTTTGGCTTCCATAGCTGTGCCTCCGTATGCTCAAACGACGTTTCTGTGTTCCTCCCAGGCTACCCACCCTGTGTATGCCTCCTTTCTGAGTTTTTCGGGGAGCTCCTTGTTCATCCATGCAGGCCTCCTGGCAATTTTACCTGAGTTCTTATTTGTTGGGATAGAGTTTTCTTGAGCTTAGAGGAGGTGATCCCTGAATATTAATCAGCTTTATTAGGTCCATCTTCTCTCTGTGGCCTTATCCTGTGGGATTCCTCCAACCAGCTCTTTGAAGAAGCCAAAGTCTGCTTTCCTGAAGTCCAGGGTCCAGAAGAATTTGGCCAAATGTAATGCCAAATGTAATTTCTAAGTTACAGAATATTGAGGAATTTCTATTAAAACTTCAAAATCAATAAATAATCCATAGCACAGAAATACACTGCAGAAAATCAAAAATCACAAACAGAGAAACAAAAAATATTGACGGAAACAGTATACTAGCTAGCTAGAGTAATTTTTTGACAGATTAAAAATTACTAGCTTAGATAAGAATACATTCTTTGACATGCCTAGACAACACAAGCTGTATTGATGCTCAAGAAAAAGACTTTTTGGGAAACAAGTCTACCCTAACTTAAGGAAAATCTCAGGGAAAAAAAGCTTTAATTCTTTGGTCAGTAACAAAAATTTTCCTAGCAGGTGCTGGAATGAGAAGTGATTTTCAGCTGCAAGGAAGATAAACCATTTTATTGTATGATTTTTTCAAAGAAGCTACAATTTTGAACCTTGGGAGTAACCATTTTAAGTATTTATGTGCTTCATTTATTGTGTAAATATATGGTCTGATTAAAAAAATGAACAGATTCACTTGGAAGTATTAATTTTGTGTTTTCCTGTTTCTCTCTGCAACCACAACACCTATAAACACTTTTTTTAAAATGAAAACTTACATTATTACTTAAGCAAATGTCTCATCTATTTGGAATTTTAGAACAAATCTCATTAAACCTTGTGGGACATGTAATAGAAGTATGATGCTAAGCTTAAGGGTGTACAGGTAAAGCCAGCATAAAACTTTGAACAATTCGGTCCTGAGTCCCAGTCTGAGAAGTCTTTATCATGACCTTGTGTAATAAAACTAACAAGTCACAGGCTTTGAATCAAACAATTCACAGATAGAATGTTTATACAAAACCTATCCAGTCTGTTGAGATGATGTAAAAGTAAAATATCTTTATAATACGAACAGAAACACCTTTGTAGTATCTTACGGTCTAGGATATGACACCCCGAGGGATGAAAGAGAAGAGGAAAAAAAAGAAAATAATATTCTTTGTAGGAAAATAAGTGAAAGACTCATTTCATAGACCCATATGTTTAATAGATCTTGATTTAGCAGGTGTTTGAATGTTAGATATTTTGGTTAGATACAAATTTCCTGTCATAGTAAGATAGTGGCAAACAATGCTCAGAAAAATGAAAATCTTCAAATAGCCATAGGAACACTATAAAAAAGAATTCTAGGTAATTAACAAAGATTATGAGTGTCACTTTAAATAAAAGGAGCACGCAGAAGAAGATATAATAATACCTGTCTCATCTCAAATATTTGTAATAGTAAGAAAAAACATATGCTGATACCAAATATATGTTGTGGGGTTACTGCTTCACATACAAGTCAAATACATTAATTTACAAGATGCATCATAGGGGCATCTTAACTTGCATTAAAACTGGCAAGTGCAATACCTACAAGAGCAATGGTATTTGCTTAACTAAAATATTGTTTCCCACTAACTCCTTGTATTCTAGAAAATGAGTGTTCCTAAACTGGGTATTTCTGAATAGGAAATCCTTCTTTAAAACAGCTACTAGGGGCACTGAAGGATAAAAGATGCGTTTTCCATGTCCATCTGAGGAAGTTTATATCGTTTTTTTTCACTTATCTAAACTCAAAAGAATACCATAATACATTCTTAAATGACATTCATTCAAAAGTGCCATCAAATCTGGAAGGAACTTTCTGTTAAGACAAAGTGAGACCTATGCTAGAGTTTTAAAATTGAAATTGAATTTAAATTTTCATGAGAATGTAAACATACACAACAAAAAAAAAATCACTTTACAATTAAACAAACAAAATGTAGTATTGTGGAAAAGATCATTAGAAATGAAATTATCAAATTGTTTTTGTTTTATTTATTACTAGATATACCTGTTATTAGTAAGATACATCTGCAGAAGGGTAGATTGACAGAAACCTAACTGGTAACTGCCACTAACCAAAACTCGGGGGTAATATTAAGACTGTTTCTCTCAAACTTTCAAAGCTATATATACAACAGTAAGCTTGGAAGAGTCCACCTCCTCATCTAAGATAGGGTTATCCATACTTACAGACATAAGCCCACTCCAGAGACTATAATGGCTTAGGAAAAAAAAAAACTTCAGATCAATACAGAATAAAATTATTTAGAAATTAACTTGACAAAAAATGGACTATTTAGAAAGACTACAGAAGTTTACGACTTCCTGTTATAACAGGGGCCAGAGGTCAGTCAGCACAGTCAGATGATTTATGTATAGCTGTACCTGACTCAGCATAAATTCCCTGACATTAGCTGTGTATTCAAAAGGAAAACACTTGCTGTCATACAAGCAAGCTGTGCTCGCCAGCTAGCTAGTGGCCAGCACTATTCATAGTCTGGGAATCAGAAAGAAGTTTCAGGACTCTGATTTCATAAGGTATCTGGATGGTTGTCTCACAGGTGAATGAGATATGAAGATATCTTTTGGAAGATTAATATAAAGAAAATACCAAATTAAATTAGGTTATAGGGCTTTCATCATTATTCAGATGGATTAAATGCTGTTAGGCTGTGACTGGTGACTTCACACTGCCTACTTCTGATGGTTAAAAGGCAGACGTCTGGCCCTCAGAACTATTTGGGTTACCTAAATCATGGCAGACCTCAGGTTTAAAATGCAAGTGTTGGACCTTGGTCTTCTGCGCGTGCACAGTTCAGGCCCACAGCAGCTGCAATTCACATCTAAGCACCAAAATTCCATCTAATTCCCTGTTTAGCCTTCTTTAAAGACATCTAACAAATTCAGATAACACAGAGTTCAGGTCAAACCTTGGATGAAAGAAGCTGTAGCAAAAGCTGTTTTATAATAACAAATAAAGCTCTCACTTCACACGTAAGAATTTTATTTCTAGGTCCACTTGAACATGAAGTAACTCAAACCTTCCATTTCCAGTTGCAGAGAAGTCCCCTAATGTGCAAAAGGACTAGGTCAATCTCTAACTTTTTGCTTGAAACCTAGCCACTTTCCAAAAAGGCAGATATAATCCTAGAGCTAAAAGAGAACAAGCTAGAATGAGAGCTAGAGTAGCAAGTTAGTCCCGCCCAGTTATGAGCTCACTCTTCTCCAGCATGATGGGGAAGAGAACCAGAAATGCAAAAGTGAAAGAACTTGTGAATCAAGATACAGTTTAACACGTCAAAGGAAGAAAAAAAATTAAAAAATCCAACAAAACCACGTGGTGCAAAAGACTGATGCCCAGCCAGTCCCCAGGCAAGGGTTACTTTGCAAAAACTCCCCACCCCAATCTTTTTCTGAGCGAGACCTTATGTGGTATGAAATATTTCGGTGGTCAGTTTTGGTCAGCTGTCCTAGCTGTGTCCTCTCCCAGGCTCTTGCTCATGCTTAGCCTACTCACTGGTGAGGTCACAGTGAGAAACAGAAGTCTTTCAGGCTGTTCAAGCACTGTTCAACAACAATTAAAACACTGGTGGGTTACCAACTTTGTTTTGGTCACAAATCCAAAACACAACATGCTACAGGCTACTATGAAGAAAATTAATGCCATCCCAGCTGGATCCAGTACACCTGAATAACCTTCTACCAACTCCATAGAGATCTCACCCAGGCCCTGCAGTCACCCTTCCAGTGCCATTCTTCTACTTATGTAATACACAGCCTGAGAACACAGGTGGTAAAGGCCCCCGTTCTGCAAAGATAATCCTATGGACAGGCTCTTGACTCAGGAACAGCTCTATAAACTTGGGAAAAAAGAGAATATTTCTTAATATTAGGACTTTGATGCATTAAAAAAAAAAGTGCTTCTGAAATATGAGTGTTCTTTAGCAAAGTTAGGTATGACAGCGTTAAAATTAATGAGCTTCCTACCATTTATCCCATGCAGTGCTGTGGCTCATTCTAATGGCACGCTTGATTTCTTTATGTGGTAAACAGTATGTCTGGTAAGGCAAAAAGCCCATTTCAAAGGTCTCATCTTCACTTATGAATGTGGATTATGAGCTTCCTAAAAATTTTTCCAGGTGAAGGACAGCAGCAGTATCCTACATTGTATTTCTAACAATGCTGTCATGCAGGCAACAAACATGGAGTGTATTTCAGTGGAGGCACAACTGGTTGCTGTTCGTTTCAAAGTACATTTTCACAAATATTGAAGATGCAAAGTGAAAAGCTGAGCTTGTTTTTTCTAAGCTAGCAATTCAGCTTCCCAAGGAAAAGGTATTGACTTGCTTACTGCAAGTCAGCATTATTTAAAAGCAACATTTTCAAAAAATTGTCTTTGATCATCTTTGCACATGAAGGGAAATATGCATACATAATACAAACCTTTCTGATTTACCCTCCCTAACAAACAGAGATAGACATCTTCTAACAAATATGCTGAAGTCTTGATTCAATGGGAAGAAATCCTTTGTTACTGGGTTTAAAAAGACACATAGGTAAAAGAAAGGTTACATCATTTCTCTAACTCTTCACTTTTTGTTCTCTCCTAAAGATGAACATTTTCTCCTCACAGTACGCTTTAAACCCTCTACTTTTTACCTTTACATAGAGAATCTTCATCTATAAAGTGTTTTGCAGTAATAATGTCATAATGGCTATGTAGTTAAGTTTAAATGTGCAATATAAATTATTTTGTTAGCCTTCCACCAAAAAAAGTAATCATCTCATTGATCTTACAGTGAAAAATAATGTAAAGTTTAAGGGAACAGATTTGCTTTTATTTTAAGTTTACAACTTTCAAAAAGCATTAATTCTTCTGGTATTTGCAAGACCCCATCACTAAAAGAAGATATGATGTCTCTGATTTCTAGAAGATAAATGCAGTGGCAGGACACTTCTTTTCTTTTCACAGTGCCAAAACGGGGATGGGAATGGAACTGGTTGATGGTAATTCAGCTTCATGGAATAAACCTTGCTCATTCTTCAGCATCTGCTAATATCACAATTGCTGTATACAACAACCTGGCATCTCCTTGAAAAAAACAAAAAAAACAAAAAAAAAACCCAACCACAGCACAAAGTGCTTACGTTAGCTAAACCCTTCTGGGAAGCTGCTGCAGAAGCAATGGTGGAATGGCCACATGAGAGCTAGCATTCATGTAGGAGACTGCAGGCCTATGCTATAGTCATTATGTGTGCACCTCAGAACCACAAGTAATTTTTGTCTGGCCATTCTTTTTTCCTTCTAAACAGACTTTGGAAATGGAACAATACTCTGATCCTATTTTCCTCTTTAAGAAATTATTGTGTCATTCTTATACAGGCCACCCAGCCGCTGAAAAAAAACAGGACCCCTCACAACAACAAAGTCCATTATTAGCTTGAACGCACAGCAGCTTCATGATAGCAAAAATAATTTGAAAAGCACATATGTTCCTGGTAGAACATTGGGTAAAACTGAAATAAATGAGAATATTTCACATTCTCTTCAGCATTAGAATTTACTTAACGTTTGTTTAGTTAGAAAGTTTTGGATACATGTTAGATGCTTATCTGAATTATTCAGTGTCATGAAACCTGCTGCTAGGTATTGCGTATCATCATGCATTCTTCCCACCTCTTTCACAATAGAAGCTAATCAAAAGCTCCTGAGTCTCATTTATCTCACTGGACGGCAGGACGAGTGACTTCTTAAAGACCTCACACACTTTAACATGTCCTTGGGTTCACCTATTCTGAGTTAATCTAATCCGTACTGTATTCACAAGTAGTGGGCAGATCATGTGGTTGCTTCATTTTCTTTCTCCAGTGAACAATAGTTTTGGGGAAAGTGTTTGTAGAGGCACATTCTTCTTTCTTACTCTCACTTCAAACACACAGTTTTCAGCAGAGCACATCCCATGAGAAATAATTGCTAAGGGAGCCACAGGACTATAAAATAAAACCACTTTGACCTGGCTTTTCAGAGGTATAGAGCACCTGTGACTCCCTTTTGGTTAATGCCAAGCTGTGCTACCACTCACTAATGTCTCGGGATGAGAAGTGAAAGAATACTGCTCTGCTTTCTTAGGTGAGAATGTTGTTAGGATTTTTTATGACCATTCTTACCATAAACTCTGGATTTTTTTAAACCAACTACCAGAATAAACAGGTGATTTTCTACAACAGTGTCACATGGCTCAAGAAGCAAACAGCCATTCAAAAATACATTGGTCAAAATTTTCTTATTCTAAATATTACCACTCCTTACCTTAAATGACTAAACTAATGAACCTAAATACATATATATATATGTTCATGAGGGTAGGAAGAACTTTTCCATTTCACTTTCCTCTGACTTTCACAAGCATTTTAGGCTTACAGGATTTTTTTAAAATCTGCCCACTCATTTAAACAACAGGCTCCTAAATATAGACACTTAAATTAATTCTCATGAAGATGTGTGTGATTTTACAAACATACAGACACATAAACACACATGTGTGTAGGTGCTGGGACAAGTTCCACAAAGTCGTGAACTGACTAAATATTTTACGGTTTTCATGAAATATTTTCTGTAAATCTTTTAAACAATTTTTAATGTAGCCAGACCATAAAAACTACCATAATAATGTGAAGAATAATTATCTGCTCTTGAGCCATTATGTATGCCTCCTTAGGAAGGCATAAAATCTCATTAGCATTCATAACTAAAATGGTATAATACGGACAGAAATTGTATCTAATGACATTATATATGTTGAAAAATTAGGATATGAAAGCCTTTTACCCATACTGAATAGAGTTGAAGTTATTCCTCTTAGTTGCCTGCATTTACAAAGTGATCTGTCAATATAATATTCTACAATGGAGAACTCAACAGATCAATTTCAACTTAACAGGGAAACACTATTTCTCCACTACTTTAAATATCATGGCTTTTAATTTCATGTAATGAATGTAGAATTGTTGGTTTTCTTATACATCTGCCAGATCTTTTTACTTCTTTCTAAACTCAAAATTCTCTCTGTGTGACTCAGTGTTGTTATACTAGGGCATTCTCTCATACACATACACCGCTATTTTTATTACCTCTTTTGGCTTTTTTATTAGGCTTTTGGCCTATTATCTGTTTAGATTTTTTTAAATCATGGATAGGACTTCAAGTGACTTAATTTAATCATCCTTAAATTGTGTGTCCAATCTTAAACTAGTCTTTAAAACCACCTCAGCAGTGAACACGGATGAGTCATCCTCTAGGGATGCCAAAGACTGTTGTTTAAATAGACAGAATAAACTCCTTTCTGAAAGTGATATTCTGTTCTTTCACAAATCAGACACTCAGCTATTAGATGGCTAAAATAGGATACCTCTCCTCTCCAATCTGTCACTAGCAAACAGTGAAATACAACTAGTAATATTTTGGTATTAGGATGTACTAAAGATTTATGTAAGGATATTTGTCTTTGTAATATTCTCTTCCCCTCTTAACGTCACAATATCATCATAATCTCTCTCAAAGGGCTGAAACTAAGGCATCAACTTTCCTTTCCAGAGGTCATCTGAATTTATTTTCACCCATTTTTAGCTCAGAGCCTCAGCTCTAGCAAAAGGAAGGCAAGTATGAAAAACAGCATGGTCAATGGCAAAGACTTGTGTTTTCAAGGCCATTATAAGACAGAACCTGGATGGACCTCTCATGTATCCACCTGGAATTTAACACTAAAGGTTAGAATTCTGGGTGCACCTAAGAAGGACTTAGAAATGTACATAGAAGGAAATTACATAGAAATGTACTTGGAAGAAAAACCGAATAAAACAGATGCATTAGGAATTTTCAGAATGTTTTTTAGCTCTTGTAAGACTACCATGTGTACTGATGAGGATGATTACGGACATGTCAGGTAGTTTGTTTGCCCAGTTCCACATTCTGAAGCAGTGTGATCCTTGCTCTTAAATGGAAAAGTCCAAAGAATTGCAAACACTTTCTGTGTATACTTTGTCCAATATTGTGTAGACTTGATCCACTCAAAATACTGATTTCCTTTTTCTGCACAACTGTCTTTCAGGGTGATTTGGTCTGGATGGATGCTTGCTTCTTCTCAACCAATTCTTACTGCTTAAGTAGACTTTAGGTTGGACAGCAGCCCTTTTTACCTTTAGTGTAACAGAGTATAAGAGTTAGTTTCCCAAATTACAAAGCTGACTCATTAGACATAGAACAGCAATACCTAATTGTATCCTTTTAAATAGTAAAATTTTCTTGGTTACATGAAGCATAACACCCCTGAAAGACAAGCACTGCTGATTCTAGTTCTCTCTTCATATCAGTTTACTGTAAACTCTTAGGAACAGCAAACACTTCAGAAACAGCGCTTGTCAGCTATACTAGCCAAACATCTTCCTTATTGTTAGTATCTGGTTTTTACAGACTGTGAAGTGCAACTTTGAACCAGACTTAGTATTGCTGTGCACTTTCAAAAGCTTTTAACTCTGGGGAGCTTTTGATTTGCACAAAGATTTCTTCTAGGTCTCCCATGCCTCTCAGAATTAACTCAGAGCTTGAATTCAGAGGTAGATGATCTCTCTTATTCAACCTCTGAGTGAACATGAAGCTCCAGGCAGCACATCCAGTTCCAATCACTTGTGAAAGTATGCAGGATTATTTCACTTCTAATGGGCTTTTTAAAGTCAGCTATCAAGTACCGGGTTAGGGTAACTGTTTAGATTTGACATATGTAATAGACATTTTTTTCTAAAGGTTCTGTCAAACGAAAACGCACATAACTGAGATCTCTCAGAGCGCTAAGCAATTCTTCCCTTGAGTACCTCCTCTATAGAATCTTTAGCCCTGTTTTATTTTTCTTAGTCTTCCTTCCAAATTGCAGTCCTTTCCTCTTATGGCCCAAGGCATTCTTTAGAGAAAGGGCCTACAGTATTACACCCATTCATCTGACTCCTCTGTTTCTTCTGAAGTTTCAAAGGAGCTAAAATTCCCTGGGTTTTCTCCTCAGAAATTTTTTTTTGTGATCCTGATTAGTTTCAAAACTGAGGTCAGTTCTGTGTTTCTCCAATCTCTGCATTTTTTTATGGTGTTTTCTTCATCAGAATTAGTCTTTTTGTGCCTATAAACATGATAGAAGGTTGTTCCTCTGGTTCGATGTTCAGCTTTGATCATCTCACTTACCTGTCTAGAAAAATTAACCTCTTAGATGACAATTTTTAAGTAGCAAACTTGCATTACAGGAAAAGAACAGCCATTTAAGTGTTTTGAGTATGCTTTAATTATAGATATTAATTAAATAAGAAATGAGATTGAATACCAAGTCAGAACTCTGTCTACTTGAACGCTTTCCTACCTGTAAGCAAGTGCTAGGAATCTAGCTAAAAACAAAGATAAAATCACAGCTAGAGGAGTTAGCAAATGTCTTGTACTATTGTCAAATATTCACTGCAGGATCGGGTGCAAGCAGGATCCAGCTGCACTATGCAGTCGCCACTCATCTGGTTCAGTGCAAAGTTGGCCATGCTAGATTAAACAGCTAATTAGTTGATACAGTGGATTTGTTCCAAAGTGGCTAAAGTGTGATAACATGGCCGATGTTAAGATCCGGTTGATATAGGGAAAATAGGAGCTATGAAGCAAAATAACTTTAACAACCATTTACAGAAGTAAGTAGAAGTCAGCAGAGATATTTACCCAAAGAACTAATAAAAATGGAGTAAATCTTTTTAAAGACAAGAACAATTCTACGTATAGGATTATGTACTGCATGATTTGCTCATTGTAAAAGCTGTGTAGATGCCTATTTATTAACAAGAGCAGCAGCACCATGACATACTTCTAGTATCTCCTATCTGATTAAAAGTGCTTTTCTAATAAGTGGAGTGCTGTTACAGTAAGGCAATGTACAAAACACAGGAACCTTACCCTTTATCAACAGAACATTGTTAGCCAGTAGCATTACTATAAACACCAGAAATTCAAATTGAAAATCACTTGGAGCCCTGAAAGCCACAGCTAAATAGTGAAAGTTTAGATGGAGTGTTTAAACTGTGAGTGAAGATAATGCAGAGGATTCAATTTATGCTTTCCAATATTTATTCTTCAATTTGGGTAAATACATCTCTAATAAAAAATGCAAGTGTAAATAAAGAGTTCAATTTCAAATTTTACTGCTTGCTTGACTTTGAAAATGTCCCTGTGATCATATATTCAAAAATTTCTGCTTGACTGATCTGAGAGCCTGGGACTTCTGAAACATTTTAAGGATTTCAGCACACTGGAAAAAATGGCAAAGTTAATTAGTACCCTAAAATTTATTACTGTCTTAAAAAAAGATCTATAATTCAACTTCAAGGAATCCTGTTGACAGTATCTGGCCTGTGATGCACATCCCTTAATAATTGCAGTGGTTCATGTAAGGATATATGGAAAGGGAGTGTCCGTTTCTTTAAGGGTATGTGATTAAGGGCCTTTTCAATGCAAAAATATATATTGAGGAAAGAAGGAAGCCATACACAAGAACACGGAGAGACACAAACCAGTCAGGCAAGTGATAAGGGAGGCAGGGACAAGTATAAACCTGGTCAGCCACACCAATTGGTAAGGATATGAGGAGTGTGGGAAAGTTTATTTTAAAGATTATCTGACTAAGGACCTTGCCAGATTGGGATGATAAGGAAGGGAGGGAGGGAAAGGCTCAGAAACATAAACACTGACCAATTCGCTTTAATAACCAGAAACAAACCTGGCCAGTTGCAGTAATTGATGGGCTATCAAGAAACTTCAGGCAAACGGGACTTTTCGACTGATAGGGACGCAGACCTGAGGGATGTTGGATAGGGGTCGGTGGGATTGTGCAAACTGATGAGGCAATGGCGGGTAGAGGAGGAAGAGAGGAGGAATAGCCAGAAAAGGGGCCGGTCGCGTGTGAACCATAGTGGGTCAGTATGCTTGTCTGACTGAGCCCTGCGTCCGATTGCCACAGTCTGTCCTAACTCCCCATTAAATCTTCTCTTAACGACCTCTGCGTGATCTCACTCTCTATCCCGTGCGTGTGAGTGCTGCAAGGACTCAGTGCCAGCTGCTGGGGGACCATTGAGAGAGGAGTGGGTGCCAGCTGCGGGAGCCGCACCCGGGGTGTGGGTGCCCCCGGCCCGTGGTGTCGGCTGCTGGAGCCGGGGGGAGTCTCAGAAGTTGCACTGAGGTGGGGGTCGGTCTCTTTTCCCAAGCAACAAGCGATAGGACAAAATGTTGCACAATATACGTAACTGAGTATTATTTGGAAAAATCCTGGCTAGAAAATAAGTCAGTAAAATATTCTAATTGGCCTTCCAAATACAAGGGCTGGCAAGACAACCTGTCTAGTCTTAAGGTGAAAACTGAGATATTGATTAAGATTGTCTTGCCCATGGTATGTACAGACTAAACTGATAACATCTGGAAACCAAAAAAAAAAAAAAAAAAAAAAAAGAAAAGAAAAAGAAATACTTTCTCTGGAATACCATATATATCAAAGATATTTTAAGTACCTCAGTTGCACTTGTTTTTGTTTACAGTATTGTGACACAATGTCACTAAAAACTCAGATAACAGTAGAAGTGTTTCAACATTTTAACACCAAGAAAATCAGCTTGAAGAACAAACTGTTTGAAGTAGAAAATATCAACTTCTAATTTGTCATCAGAGTGTTCTGACTGTAAAAGCTATAATTTTTGCATTGTGAATTTTACTGTTATAGGACTGTACCTATTAGCAATGCCAGATAAGTCAAATTACAGATAGGGATGTCTAAACCACTCTCCTTAGCAAAACACAGATCTTGCCTTCAGCAATTTTACAGTGTGATACGTAAAGAGTAAATAAATAAAGCATATTTATTTTTCCTCTACCTGTGCTAATCTGCATAAATCCATGCAAAATATTCATGAATACAGAACATGTTGCAGCATTTCAAAAATAGTCATTAAAATAAATGCAAGAAAGTGCTGTAAATCATGGCTCCTCTGTGAAAGCAAGGTTCTATCACATCCAAACTGAGCCATAAAATGGTACTACCAGTAAAAGTGATGTGTTTACCCAAAGTACACTTTTAAAATTTAGCACAGAGATAAAATGTGTTCACTGGGGAACCTGTATGAAATGCATTAAGTTTAGCATTTGCCTAACAGATAGCAGCAAAGAAAACAGATGTGTCTATATGTTGGGCTTCTTACACAGAGCAATATTAACTGAAGAACACACTATTTCCAAGTGAGTCAGACTTTTTTTATTTGAAGCTTAATATATTCATAATGTAAATGAAATTTAAAATAATTTTCTTTATGTTATTCTGTTGTATATTTACATTAAATTATATTGATATTATTTAATAGCACAGAAAAACCAAGAAATAACTGATTATCAAGTAAAACCAGAGAAAATTAAAAAGGAAATTTAGGATCATTCATCTATTCCATTGTGAGTAGATTATACACAGGCAGACAAATAATAGATAAGATGCAGATTAAATTCTCTTTTTTTATCTGTATTACTGGCTAGCTTTTTGTTTATTATTTTCATGCTTTATCTGCATTGATGCTTTTACACAAAGGTACATCAGAGGTATTGGTTTTGTGCAAGGTCACATCTAAAAGAGACATGCTGAGCACAGAATAGCCAAGCAGTTCTGCTGGACTTCTTTTCATGCGTATGCTTACTGGCAAAAGCAACAAGCATAACGTTAACAAGCTAACATAATGCATAAGATTGGCAAATAGAAAAGATAAAGCATGCCCTTTCTTTTCCTTTAAGGACAATTTACAAAGAGAAAAAAATAAACAACCAACCCTACATCCTTTTAAATTTATTAAAAATGCTTAAAATACTTGTCGTGTGTATTAGATATCAAAGCTATTCTGGCTTGCCCAGTACCAAAGCCCTAGAGATTATTCTGGGTTGGTAGAAGTGGAATGACCATCAAAATAACTACAGTACTTGGAAAGACAAAATGATTTTCTCATTTTGGAGTGATTGTCTGATCTTTGAGAGAGTCAACAGTTGATTAGATTCAATGTTCCAACTCTAGAAGTGTTGAGCGCCTTTCCAAATAATTTTTCCAGTATCAAAGACAGCCTACAGAAACACCCAGATATTTTCAGTACCGAAACGCTGTGGGAGAGATCTAATATTACCAGAGGATATCCAGAGGATGATGCCTTTTTTTCACCATTTTGGGTGTCTCTGTAGTAATCAAATTTTGCATCTTCTCCCTACCCTGTTGGAAGGGAAGATGATTGTATGACCCATATTTCTTTGAGACGAAATAGGAATATATTCCAGAGGTTGGTACAAGGCCCTTTTGCATTGTATCTTGGTTAAAGAAATGTTTGTTTGTTTTTTTTCCCTAGATAAGTATAACTTTTGAATGGTGCTCATTTGTTCTTTCTTAGGGCATAAGAAGATGCTAGGGGTCAGACAGAAATAAGTCAAAGACTGATGGCAATGTACAGGCTTAGGCAAACAGGAAGGCATATACAGTACAATCCTCAAGCAAACAGCCTCTCCAGGACTTGGGGAGAGTAGTTTACTTACTTATCATTTTCTTCAAGTTGATGGATTATTCTCATGCTTGAGAATTCCTGTGTCATGAAAGTAAAATAGTATTGATGCGTGAGCTCACGGCAACAGTATCAAGTATCTGCTATCCAAGACTTCCTAAAAAGCAGGGAAAAGATTTATGTGACCTTCATTCCCACCATAACACCTATGACTAAAATATCTATCAGTCTTCACTCGTATAAATTCTCATAGAAATGCACAGGCTTAATGATCCTGATTCTAAAAATCCCGTCTCTAAAAATCATTCAATGACTGGTTGTCAGCTTTCAATAAACACAAGCTTTGGAATAAGTAGGCTAGGTAAATAATTATGGGATTGAAAACAAAACTATCCCCCACCCTACCAACCCAGTCCTCCTATTGTTTATAGCTTTATCTTCTTCAGCTCTGTCTGCATTAAATTGCAACCTTTTCACAGCAATGAGAATATCTTTCTACATGTTTGTAGAGTGCCAAAAGTAATAAGGTACTGATTTTAAACTAATCTCCAGGATAAATCAGCTACTGCCTGGGAGATCAGACACCAAGTTGCCATGTAGCATTACTGAAGCAGAGTACGCAGGGAATTCAGCATGCCAGTTGCATCTCACAGTTCTCATGTACCAGTGTTTCATTGTAGGCAAAACTTACATTCTCCATGGCTATGTACTATGAAGCACACTGATAAATGGAAATAAATACTTTGCTTAGAGATACACATACAGTTTTATTCTCCAGCAGTGGGAAAAATTAGATGCTCTCATCAGTAACTGCTAAAGTTGATAATATACTGATTATAGAACTACTTTCATTACTTTCTGCTTATTTCCAGTAGAACTGTTCTAACAGTATCTCTGGTTCAGGATATCAGATCATATTTAGAATCAAAGTGAACACAGCAGAAGGAAACTCAATGTTGCAGAGGCAACTAATATCAAGACATTTTCCTACATTCTCCATATACACTTGGAGTAAATAGCTTTGGGGAGTTTGAAGGGAAGAAGGAAAAAAGTAGCAATATACAGAGGACTAATGCTCCAGAGACATCTATAAAAAAAAGTGACTGAGAGTACAGCACGTGCTCCTGTGTCTTGCAAAGTCAATTTTTAGGATAAACTATACCGGACATCCTTTTTCACTGCAGGAAATTTGAACCACGTGTTTACTTTTTCAGTTAGTTAAGCACCCAACTGATGCTATTTAAACTACTGAATGTGCATGTGCACATAAACAAGGCCACTTTTTCCAGTATGCATCAAGCAAAAAATTGCTTCTAACTGCATTATAGCTTGAGCAAAAAGTCTTCCATCTCAGTGTGCTTATAAACATGGCTCTGTTTGCCTGCTTATAATGGTCTGAAAAGAAGCTTGCAACCACTGGGTGTGCAGGAAGGGAGCTTACAAGATACAACAGTACAAAAACCTAAGATGAAAGTTCTGAAAACATGGAATTCTTAGCCACGTGGAACATGGACTTTTTTCACAGTTTCAATAATATTTTTTCTTTATATGGAAAATTCCCGACAGAAATCAACAACTGAACATGTTATATTAACCTTCCAGTCACACCTTTATGGCAAAACTGAACTGGCAAATCTGAACCTTGTCGCTAAATGTTTTGGTCTGCTTTTATTCTTCTCATACTGGGCATAAAGAAAGCCCTTTATGAAAAGAGTTTGCAGTTGTGGTAATAAATAAGAAAGTATTACAACTGTTTCATTCTTCTATTTGGAAAAAAATGAAAATGAAGTCAATTTTACCAATCAAGGTAAAAATTCTGGCCATAAACCATAAATACGTCCTTGGAATAGACAGTTAATAACAGCTTAATCAGTTTAGGCTGGGTTAAGATCAGTCAACATTGGAGTGGAAAAGAGATTAAAAAATATAAAATATATGCTACTGAATTTGTTTCCATTAGGAAGTATTTTTTTAATCTGTTTCTACTTCATCATCTCACATTAATATAATAGTGGTATTACCTGATCCTAGTGCTTAAAATAGCTCCATTATATTTAGAGTATTATTCACATATGATTATTTCGGGTTCCCTGGAAGAGGATTAGAGCTGAATATTACTGATTTTAACTAGCAAAACTACTGGATATACATAATGCAGCTTTTGCCTGTAGTTAAAACTGGAAAAACTATGCCCAGACAAAAAAAAATCTGACTCGCCAAACTGTTTTGACATCAAACTTTTTTAACATTGTAGCCTAAAGGGTCCGCACTCAAAGGTGAATAAACCAACACAATAATCCCCAAAAAGAAGATGTGGAAGTTTATTGAGTCATCCTAACACTTTTCTTTTATACTGCTGTGTCAAATTTGGTGTCTATAAAATGCCAGAGGAACTGAAAATTGTAAGGTTAATAAGATGTACTGCAAATGTTTCTGATGTTACATGGCTTATCACAGTAAGCTAAACCAGCTGGGCAGAAAGAGCCAGAGAGTTGTCTAAGCAAGAAAGAACAGACTAGTTAAAGAACACAATGGAAGTGTGAGCATAACAGCAATCCAGAGACATCAAACCTGCATTTCAAAGAGATTTTCTGCTGCCTTTTGTGTCTAGACAAGCCTAACAATGCTTCACTCTAATCTTCACTGTATATAGAACCAATATACAATGATAACAACGCAGGGAATAACAGAAGGAAAAGAAAACAGGATTTGAGGTTCCTCTCATTTATTTCTATTCAATTGTTGTCCAATAAAGCAGGTTATAACTAGAAACCAAGCACTCAGTTTTACAAAGTAACCAAGACAGTGAATTAGCACTGAAATGGTCCCCTTAGCATCAATGATTGGTAGATGCCAACCTAAGAAAACCTCCTGAGTTTCACAGAACTAAATTTTTGGTTGACTTTAATAATGATAGTTCTTAATAGTTGGTTTTGGTTTGTTTTCATTCTTTTTCTTTGTTCCCAGTTGTTGCGTTAAAGGGCAAAGCAATTTGGCAGAAAATAAATCCCCTGGCATTCTAGCACTCCTCACCAAGGTGGGAGATGAGTGCGGCTATGTTTAAATTCTGACTGATGCCCAATCCGCCACTATCAGTCCAGTCACGTTTAATACATTAAACTATCACAACTCTGGATACCCTAATAGTGGACTGCACCTTCAGTCTAGTCATGCTCATGAACTACCACGGCCACTCTTTGGTCGTGTTCAATGAGAAACCAAAACGACCAGCTACTTAAGCAGCGCAGTTTATTTTAGCAACAGGTCCATAAGTTCTTATGGATTGTCGGTGATAAATACACTGTCTGTAAAGCACATGCAAATAAAAGTGTTGTTAGTTATACAAAACACGTGACAAAGTTATAAACAATCCAGCCTGGCTATAAATGTAAGAAAGAGACTCTAGAGAGATTTCTAAGTTTCTCGAGGAAGCACTTGGTATAGTCCAAGTCTTACCCAAAGGCACTCCTATGGGGGGGGAAGAAAGGCTCAGCCCATCGGCTGGTCCCAGAAGTCAAAGGCAGTCTTTGATGGAGTCCTCCTTGACTTGTTCACGATGGTGTCTTCCCTGATAGTCCCCCTTTCTTGGGCTATTTTTATACTATTTTTTACCTTCAAGGTGGAGTTTGAGTGACTTGAGTCATAAATACTTTTATTATGATTAGTATAAAATTTTCTCGCTTCACATTTAAAGGTATAGTTTACCAAAAATTCAGGGCACAGACTCAAGGAGGAGTGGTCGCACCTTGGAGGCAGGTAGCCTTTGGGATGGAGGTGTGTTTAGGTATTATAATGACATTATAATGAGCAAAGTTCACACAAAGGACAGCATTTTGTCAAAATTTGACAAACTGTTGGCTCAGGGTAGTAAGTGTGCAGCTTACCAGTTCCATAGGACCATCTTGTTCCCATATCTGCTGTATTATAACAGGGCTTGGCCATGGAATCGCCATCCCACTCCATCCCCATGTTGCTTTGCAAGCAATATTGTGCAGGGAATCACAGATGTGATTCTTCTCATACCAGCTGCGGCTGTATTCTACCCTAGAAACATTTTGATTTGATACTTTTCCTTAATGTGTGAACAATGCCATATTTTTGATCATTTTAGTAATTATTCCACACCAGTCTTATTACCAAATACTTATCCTACAAGTGAGCAACTGACATTGTATACCCAGATATGTGCAAGGCATATGACACTGTCCCACACAACATCCTTGCCTCTAAATTGGAGAGACATGGATTTGACCAATGGATCACCTGGTGGATAAGGAATTGGCTGGATGGCTGCACTCAAAGATTTGCAGTCAACTGATCGATGTTCAAGTGGCGAGCAGTGACAAGAGGTGTTCCCCAGGGGTCGGTACTATGACCAGTACAGTTTAACACCTTTGTCAGTAACATGGACAGTGGGATTGAGTGCACCCTCAGCAAGTTTGCTCATGACACCAGGCTGTGCAGTGAGGTCAACACATTGGAGTGAAGGGATGCCATCCAGAGGGACCTAGACAGGCTTGAGAGGTGGGCCTGTGTAAACCTCATGAAACTTAACACAGCCACATGCAAGGTCCTGCATGTGAATCAGGGCAATCCCATGCACAAATACAGGCTTGGCAGAGAATGGATTGGGAGCAGCCCTGAGGAGAAAGACTTGGAGGTGTTAGTTCATAAGAACTTCAACATGACCCAGCAATGTGCGCTCGCAGACCGGAGAGCCAACTGTTTCCTGGGCTGTGTCAAAAGAAGCGTGGCCAGCAGGTCAAGGGAGGTGATCCTCCCCCTCTACTCTGCTCTGATGAGAATCCGCCTGGAGTACTGCGTCCAGCTCTGGAGCCCCCAACATAAAAAGGACATGGACCTGTTGGAGCGGGTTCACAGGAGGGCCACAAACATGATCAGAGGGCTGGAGCACTTCTCCTATGACGACAGGCTGAAAGAGTTGGTGTCGTTCAGCCTGGAGAAGAGAAGGCTCCGGGGAGACGTTATTGTGGCCTTCCAGTCCTTAAAGGGGGCCTACAGGAAAGATGGGGAGGGACTTTTTGTTAGGGGGTGTAGCAATAGGACAAGGGGTAATGGCTTTAAACTGAAAGAGGGTAGATTTAGATTGGATATTAAGAAGGCATTTTTGACTCTGAGGGTGGTGAGGCACTGGAACAGGTTGCCCAGGGAAGTTGTGGAGGCCCCATCCCTGCAAGAGTTCAGGGTCAGGTGGGATAGGCCTTTGAGCAACTTGGTCTAGTGGGAGGTATCCCTGCCCATGGCAGGGTGGGGGGGAACTAGATGATCTTCAAGGTCCCTTCCAACTTAAACCATTCTATGATTTTACCAGTGTCATGCCCTGAGCTCCCCCAATCATACACTGACCTTTAAAGTTATGCTTACACTGATGTGTGTACATATAAATAGAATAAGGCCAGTGAGACACCTCTAAAAATGCTGCACCGATAATTCATATTGCATTCCATGTTCCCTCATGCTGCTTTTGTCTCTGATTGATATTATTCACTGGGGCAACATCCAGACATGGTTCAGGAAACATGGGGACTGTCTATAGTGGGAGTATGAAACTGACTGCACCATTGGTACCACTATTTTCAAAACCGTAAGCTTTTGAATCCTCAAACTCTATAATGCACTTTCCTGTCATATGCAGACTAGAATACCCCTAGAAACTAGAATAACTCTTGTTTCAGAATGTGTAAGCCCCATTGCAATGGGCTGAATCAGAACACATTTTAGATATGTTGATCTGCTTGAGGGCACGTTGGCTCTGCAGGGAGATCTAGGCAGGCTGAACTGATGGGCTGAGGCCAATGGTATGAGGTTCAACAAGGCCAAGTGTCGGGTCCTGCACTTGGGTCACAACAACCCCATGCAGTGCTACAGGATTGGGGCAGAGTGGCTCGAAAGCTGCCCCGCAGAGAAGGACCTGGGGGTGTTGGTGGACAGCCGGCTGAATATCAGCCAGCAGTGTGCCCAAGTGGCCAAGAAGGCCAACAGCATCCTGGCCTGTATCAGGAATAGTGTGGTGAGCCGGAGTAGGGAAGGGATCATCCCCCTGTACTCGGCACTGGTGAGGCCCCACCTGGAGTACTGTGTTCAGTTTTGGGACCCTCACTACAAGAAGGACATTGAGGTGTTGGAGCATGTCCAGAGAATGGCTACAAGGCTGGTGAGGGGTCTGGAGGACAAATCTTACAAGGAACAACTGAGGGAACTGGGGTTGTTTAGCCCGAAGAAGAGGAGGCTGAGGGGAGACCTTATCACCCTCTACAACTGCCTGAAAGAAAGGAGGTTGTAGAGTGGTGGGGGCTGACCTCTTCTCCCTGGTGGCAAGTGAAAGGACAAGAGGAAATGGGTTTAAGTTATGTAAGGGGAGGTTTAGACTGGATATTAGGAAACATTTTTTCACTGAAAGGGCTATTAAACATTGGAATAGGCTGCCCAGGGAGGTGGTGGATTCACCATCTCTGGAGGTGTTTAAAAAAAGGGTAGATGTGGTACTTAGGGACATAGTTTAGAAGTGGGTTTTGTCAGGGTAGGTTAATGGTTGGACTTGATGATCTTAAAGGTCCCTTCCAACCTCAGTAATTCTATGATTCTATGATTCTATGATTCTATTCTGAGCCTGAAAAACATACACACACATTTACGCCTGACACTATATGGAGTCCAGAGGAGGCCAAGCTAAGTGCTAGGTGGTATAGATGCATCTTCAACATTAGAAGAATATCAACATAGACCCAGCCCAAGACATCTGGACAATAATGTGCACACCTGTTTCTCATGAGTGATGAATCAAGAAACCACAAGTTCATTTTTGAGAACCCCATGTTCATGATGTGTTTCAGAGTTTTCTCTGGCAAGCTATAAGTGCCATTCTGTCTACTGGAGAAACCAAATTCAGTCAGTGGATAGCAGACGCCTGTCTTGAAGGCAGATTAATGTGCCACAGTGCCAGCAGCACATGTTAAGAGCAATCCAGGAAGCCCATATGACTAGCCATAAAGGCCCAGACCTACCTAGATAAACGTTCAAAGAAGATGTCTAAATGGCCATTTAACAGTACATAAAGATACATTGCAGGGAGGAAAAAGTTGGAATAATTAAACAATGTAGAGAATCATCTTGAAGACTATGATAGTCCATCCGTCTGTCCCCCCCGCCTGCCTCGATGGTAAAACTAATTATTTATTAATTGAGAACTATCTGCCTGGGTAGTCTTCTATCACAAATAAGAACCCACCTCTAAATCAAAAGATGCTGGCGTGGAGCATTCTTAGAAGAATAAGCATCAAAAGGACTGTGCTCCTGCACAGATTACGTAATTCAGATACTGATCTAAAAGTACTGTAGATGAAATGAGATGAAAATTGAGGACTCAAACCTCTCCACAAAGTGCCAAATTCAAAAGAAACCAGTGTTCATAATTAGGGGCAAGAACAGCAGGTAACAATGCTAGATGTCTCAATGGTAGAAACATCCATCAGGCAGACAGCAGAGATCAATTATGTAGCATTTCATTTAGAATAGTGTACTTGTAGTTGTCTTTTTTCAAACAGTAGATAAATATCGTCTCAGAAATGCCAGTGCAGTTTGTCATCTGGTGGTTTTGATTATACAGGAATACTGTTCTCATATCTGTGAAATGCACCATGAAATGGCTTAAAACAAAAAATAAAGAGGACCCAATATACGTTATAATTTAATTTAAATATTTCTGAATTCAGATCCAGTGGCCGGAGTTAGTAATAACTCCCGTATTCACATTTACACAGTGACTAGTGCTCTAATTGTAAATGTGAGAGAAGCAACATCCTAGATAACCGAATGACCAGTCAGTTTAAAATATTATATGCTAGAAATGGGCTTCTTCGACCCAATGAATCATTGTCCGTGGAAATCTCTTAGGATGTGCATCACATCAAGCTAACATCACTGAATCTAGGAAAACAGTCTTCAGTGAAAGATGTTTCTGGAAATATTCTAACAAATTCTCAGATAACGGTTCTATCAGCTGACTACCTTATTTATACAAGGCTCGGGGCAGATCCAACTGCTGACATGAACCTTCTAACCAGTCAAGTTCAAGTTCCTACTCTGTCCAATTCACATAACAAAGCAGATGCCCAAACACAGAAAGTCTCTCTAATCTAGCTCAGTTGCCTAGCAGCTCTCCTTTAACAGTCCAGTAAACAATAAAACATTTTCATAATTTGGAATTACGCTTTCAAACAGAAAAAACTGATACTAGTCCAAAGTAATTTAGAATGTTAATTAGGCAAGGATTCTAAACAAGGATTATAGACGCTTCTAACAAAAAAGTATACAGAGCTTACTGGAGAAGGAGCCTAAATTCCAACTCCTGCACTGTAATTTGCCCTTTAGCCCAAGTTTTGTATTAGCCTCTGGGATGTAAAATATTAATGAGCTGTTTGGCTTCAAATCACCGGTGTTTTGAAAACTGTCTGATAATACAAATTAATTTCATAAATTAATGTGATGTTTTCTCACATAACGCGCTATATTTTGATACAACCAAATGTAGATTTCAATTCTATAGTAACTTTGTCATTGAAACATCACAAAAGAATACACACTGTTCTTATTTGATAATTTGAGTCTAAATGGTGAAGGAACAGAGATGACAATAGAACCTATATAAGCACCTATCTTGATGAGCATGATATATTTTGATGTAATAATTATCACACAGATGCTATTTTCTACCCTTTTCAATGGTTGCCTGTAATAAAAGAAATTCAAAAATATTTTAATCCAATTTAGGAGGGTACCACATAAAGCCAATTGGAAGGCTTACCTTATGCATAATATATATAACCACGTTACTCCATATCATGGAACATCAAAACCTACAAAAGTTAATTATTGAATATTTATTATTCATGTTTCTTATTTTTTCTTCAATAAAACTGATAAAATGATTTATTTATTTATTATGAGAAAAAGGTGCTTATGTTCTCTTCAAACTATCAGGATTTACAAAAAAAAAATATTCCAGAGCTCTCCTTTCTCACTAGCTGGATAGTATAGTCAGGAATTTCACGTGTAAGTTTTAAAGTAAAAATTATTGTAATGTTGAGAAAGATAACGGGATTGAAAGGCAAAACCTAAAAAGATGCAGTAAATTTGAGTGAGATACAATGACTAGGGAATGTCATTAGTTATGAAAAATACATACATAGCACCAAAAGGTGCTCTCAGCTTTTGCATATTATTTGTACATTTCAATTGCAATAAAGGCCTTCATTGTTCCATTTTCTTCCCATAGAAAACTTTACAGAGAAAATAAGCGCTACATTGCAAAACTATACCCAGGTATACAGGAAGTAGAAAATCAAGTATGGTAGCTAAAGCTATCTGAATATAAAATATTGAAGCAGTGTATAAGGTTGTTTCATCTTCTATTGTGCAAGCAGAATAACACTGTAAAAAAATGGTCATAGGTTCCAGGAATCATAATTATTAGGATGTTGAAAATTCAGATTTTTTTTTAAAGGGGTCCAACACTACATATAAACTTCTTTTTTTGTTTTTGATTTTTCTCATTTTTTTCCCCTTCTCTTTATCTCTCAGCCTACAATCTGGACATAATGGCAGTCACCAGTTTACTGTAAGCAGCAATTCCCTACATAAAATACATGGACAGTGTTAGCTAAAATTATGTTGCAGATTTTAGATTTTCTGAAGCTTCCTTTCCAGTGCTGGATCAAACTATGTCATCTGGTAAGATAGCCCTAGAAGTTAGAGCCACTAAGAACAGAAACGTTTCTTTTTCCTAGCTGTGTAACTCTGCAACTAGTTTCAGCTCAAGCAAGCTATTTAACCTGCAGATATACAAATTTACTCATATGTAAAATAAACTACGAGTTTACAAAGTGATTTAACTCTCAGATAAAAGGCTATTTATGAAAAAATTTAGTTGTTTCCTAGTCCAACTACTTGTTGCACACTGTTTTCTTTAACAACCACATCTGAATTTCAAAATAACCTAAACAACGGGAATTTTGAAGATCAGTCATCCTGACTCTCTTATTGCTGCCACTGAAGAGATGAATCATAGAATCATAGAATCATAGAATTACTGAGGTTGGAAGGGACCTTTAAGATCATCAAGTCCAACCATTAACCTACCCTGACAAAACCCACTTCTAAACCATGTCCCTAAGTACCACATCTACCCTTTTTTTAAACACCTCCAGAGATGGTGAATCCACCACCTCCCTGGGCAGCCTATGCCAATGTTTAATAACCCTTTCAGTGAAAAAATGTTTCCTAATATCCAGCCTAAACCTCCCCTGACATAACTTAAACCCATTTCCTCTTGTCCTTTCACTTGTCACCAGGGAGAAGAGGTCAGCCCCCACCTCTCTGCAACCTCCTTTCTTTCAGGCAGTTGTAGAGGGTAATAAGGTCTCCCCTCAGCCTCCTCTTCTTCGGGCTAAACAACCCCAGTTCCCTCAGTTTTTCCTTGTAAGATTTGTCCTCCAGACCCCTCACCAGCTTTGTAGCCCTTCTCTGGACACGTTCCAACACTTCAATGTCCTTCTTGTAGTGAGGGGCCCAAAACTGAACACAGTACTCCAGGTGGGGTCTCACCAGTGCCGAGTACAGGGGGATGATCCCTTCCCTACTCCGGCTCACCACACTATTCCTGATACAGGCCAGGATGCTGTTGGCCTTCTTGGCCACCTGGGCACACTGCTGGCTCATACTCAGCCGGCTGTCCACCAACATCCCCAGGTCATTCTCTGCCGGGCAGCTTTCGAACCACTCCGCCCCAATCCTGTAGCACTGCATGGGGTTGTTATGACCCAAGTGCAGGATGCGGCACTTGGCCTTGTTGAACCTTATACCATTGGCCTCAGCCCATCGGTCCAGTCTGTCCAGATCCCTCTGCAGGGCCAGCCTACCCTCAAGCAGATCAACACAGCCGCCTAGTTTGGTGTCATCTGCGAACTTACTGAGGGTGCATTTGATCCCCTCATCCAGATCATTGATAAAGATATTAAAGAGAACCGGCCCCAGCACTGAGCCCTGGGGGACACCACTTGTGACCAGACACCAGCTGGATTTAACTCCATTTACCACCACTCTCTGGGCACGGCCATCCAGCCAGTTTTTTACCCAGCGAAGAGTCCACCTGCCTAGGCCATGAGTAGCCAGTTTCTCCAGGAGAATACTGTGGGAGACGGTGTCAAAACCTTTGCAAAAATCCAGGTAGATAACATCCACAGCTTTTCCCTCATCCGCTAAGTGAGTCACCTTATCATAGAAGGAGATCAGGTTTGTCAGGCTTGACCTGCCTTTCACAAACCCATGCTGACTGTGCCCGATCACCCTGTTCTCCTGCATGTGCCATGTAATGGCACTGAGGATGATCTGTTCCATCACCTTCCCAGGCACCGAGGTCAGACTGACTGGCCTGTAGTTCCCTGGATCCTCCTTCTGGCCCTTCTTGTGGATGGGTGTCACATTTGCCAACCTCCAGTCATCTGGGACCTCCCCGGTTAGCCAGGACTGCTCATAAATTATGCAGAGTGGCCTGGTGAGCACTTCCGCCAGCTCCTTCAGTACCCTTGGGTGGATCCCATCTGGCCCCATAGATTTGTGCACCTCTAGGTGCTGAAGCAGGTCCCTCACCATTTCCCTTTGGATTACAGCAGCTTCATTCCGCTCCCCATCCCCATCTTCTAGCTCAGGGGTCTGGGTACTCAGGGAACAACTGGTCCTACTGAGCTGAGCTGAAGCTTCTCTTGGGGGGAGGGGGCCAAATTCCTCTGCTACAGGTGACCTAATTGAAGACCAGCAGTATTTTTTCATTCATATGGTATGAATGTGAGCTCATAGGCCACTAGAACTGTAAAAGCTTTATTATAAGACCAATTAGGAGATAAAACCAGTAAGCAAACATAAACTATATTTACACATATATAAAATTATAATAATAGTAATACGAGATAAATGTCTATATACGTGAGGAAAAAGTCAATGGTAAATCAACTTGACTTTCAGAAAAAATGTATTTTCAATATTCATTGCTTTTTGAACTGTCATCTTCCCGATTTCTAGCAGCATAAAATCTGTTATTTTCTTTCAACCATTAGAAATTAAAGTATAGCGAGCATTTTATTTTGCTGTTGGCAATATATAGATGACACAGGCAACATGAAATTATTGCCCTTGATATCAAGAAAGGGAAATTCTATTAATCTGAGGGGAACAAAAACCTGCAACGCAGGCAGGTGCATATCTAAACTTAGCGCACAAGTACTATAAAGCTCATTCAAATAACTTACTATATATTCATAAACAGTAAAACACAACTCAACGAACCACTTCTTTGTGTGTTTTTTGCTTTAACAGTTTGCGCATACATAGGAACATGCAGAACTCCAAGTGTCTCAAATAAAAAAAATGAACCATAGTTTTTCCCCTTCTGAGCATCAATCTTGTACCATAATTGTCTTCAGCTGCTAAATGTAAAACTTTGTACCTAAGTTGCATTGAGTAATTACTGTAAGAATACAGTTTTCCTTTCTCCCTCCACTGATTTCCGTCAGGTGATATGAAAATGTCAGTATTACAATAACATTTTAATACTCACAACAAAGGACATAATAAAACATAAAAGTATTAATCTGTAAACATATAAACACACATAATAAACCTGTCACATATGTTAAATGGGAACACGTTTTTTTTCTCTGCAACCTCTACTGCATTGAAGTTAAGGAAAATGCACACTACGGGTAAAGTAACATTCTTTTGAATAAAAATAAATAAAAAAAAAAAAAACAACAAAAACCCAGCTATTGACCAAAGAATTCAAGTTTTACAAACAAATTAAATATAAAAAAAGAAAAGGTTAAATTTTTTCCTAAAACATGCAATCGAGATTCTAGAGTAAAACATGGGTTCTAAAACATCACAGAGGGCCCCATTTTTGACATCTGGGGAAATACTCCTGCCCACTTATTTTTGTTATAAGCTTGAATCTTTCATCTCTTCCAGTCAAGGAGAGAAGAAATAAGAGATAGAAATATTCCTACACTTAGAAAACAAGAAAAAGTGGTTAAGATTGTATACCAAAAGGGATTACTAAACATGCAACTGAACATCCTTCTCATTGTATCTTAAGTGTGGAACTTAAGTAATTATAAATATATGACCAAACTTCTTTAAAAAAGAAAAGCTAAATATTTTTAGTAGCTGTCATGAGAAGATCTGTTCCTACACTAGTATAAATGGGTTTAGCCAATGAGTAATTAGTAACACTTCTGAAGACTGTGGAGGGAAAACCAGCATCACCAGGACCTTCTGCTGCAGTGCTTGGAACCTGTAACCTAAGGTTTCTTGGTAGTGAGCCTATGCACATGTCTATCAGCATATGGTAAGGCATTCCTGGATTTATTAGATTGTGTTTAAAAGTCTATTTATGGTAAATTGTTAACAGCAAGTGATTTCTCCTCCTATGATGAAGAATCTTCATAACACTTTGCATTACCAAACCACTTGGAAGTCATCTATTGCCAAAAGTAAAAAAGAACCTCTCCAGAACTGATTTGTTACTCACACCCACGATTACTTCTTCATGCACTGACTCTTGCATTTAATGCTGTTGCTTTAATGCATTTAATGCATTAGCAAGATTGTAATCAGTATACAGACAGATCCAAATAAAGACATACCTCCTACGTCTGAAGTAAATTTCTTCCCAGCAGAAGTTCATGTTCTGTACTGTATCCTACGTTATGCTGTTTTGAAAGCCGTTCATACATCCCAAATAATGAAAGTAGGCAGATGTAAGGTTGTGGGCTATTTCCTCCCTGTTTTACAATACATGAAGCTTTTTGAGCAGAGACACAGACGTGTCACAGTAGCCTTTCTCCATAATTGGGGAGGAACCACAAAATCAGCAGGGTAATAATTAGGATATATAAGTTTATGGGGTTTTTTTTAATAGTTAGCTTCCTTATTTTTTTTTATGCTAGCTTATATAAAGCTGTCGATATTATTGCCAAAATAGAGTGAAAATTAGGGCTACCTGATGAAAGTAATATAATTAAATCCTGCCAGCTGCCTCTTTGTACATGAAACTTAACAAGTTTCCTATGTAAAGACTGTGTTTCTGAAGGTTTTAACTGGCACTTTTCATGGTTCACACTGACTAGTCTGAGAAGTAACAGACAATAAATGAAGGTCCACAGTCTTTCACCTCATAAAATGCCTGTTCAACTTCTGTCAGCAGGGATTAAATGCCAAAGTCAGTAATGGATTGTGCATAGAGTAAAATAATTGATACTGAGAAGCTGAATAAAAAGATAAAATGTTATCGCACCGCCCCCTCATCCTTGAAAAGAGTTGTTATTACCAGAGGAAGCGGTCAATAATGAGCAACCCAGCAATTTTGTCCTTTTAAATGAGACACATATTATTGATTAATTCCTTTTGGGTCAAAGCAAATGATTCAGACTAGTCTGGATAAGTATGGACTAGAGAAGAGGAAAAAGTAAAAATTCTGTTTTGCCTTGTACCTGAAGATGAACTATAAGAGTGGTACTCTCTATGGCATTTGTTATAAAGGCAAGCTATAAGATAGTGAATTAAAATTACAGCTAAAATTCCAAGCTCAGATATACAAATTCCACAGAAGTACAACTCTCCAAAAAACATGACAACGAAGTCACGTGTAATAGCCATATCTTCTGCCAACTGAAGACTCCCATGAAGGTTTAAATTGCCTTGTCTGATTTTAACTACCATGATACCTATTGGCCCTTCCAGTGAGCAAGTAATTAGAGCTCTCTGCTACATGTCTTATACTATAAAACAAAATGGATGCTAATATGTAACAGCAGTAACATTCAGTCTGCTTCATTGTGCTCATAATGCAACTTCAAATTAAAAACTAAGCCTGAAAACCTGTGTTTAGACAGTACAGAGGGAGCTCTTATTGTTTATAAGGTCCCTCTGCTAAAACTAACAGATTAGAACAACACTTCTGTTATGTCTGTCATTTTAATGCATAGTACTTCTTCAGCTGAAGGGATTCAAAGAAAAACTCCAAATGAGATTATCTTTAACCCCTCCATTTTGTCTATATAGATAGGAGATAAAAACATCAAAATACAAGGAATTAAATGCTGTCCCTTTTATACGTGAACTGCACTTTCCTTATGTCTTTCTTATTATTCTAAGCTTTATCAACTTGTGCATGGTGCATCTGTGTATTTACACATTTGTAGAGACACTGTTTAGGACTGAGGAGGGAATTGTTTATATTATTGTAAGGATTGCTGGAAAGGGAAGCTGAATCAAGGACCATGAGGGAACAAACTGAACTCAAGAGACACTCTGGATTTTAAAATGTAAGCAAGGTGGAATGTGTTGTGAATTGAATTAAGTCCAGTGTCAAACTAGTTGGTATGAAATTCTTGGTTTTCTTCTGCCTTTTTTTGGACTTATTTGGATAGTCTTTTCATTAAGCACCCTAATTAAAAATGATTCTGTTACGTTAAAACTGATGCACTAGTGCTTTTTGTTTCTGTGTTGTTTGGGGTTTGTTTTGGTTTGGTTTTTAACAGAATCAACCATTCTAGTCCCACTTTTAAAAATACATGTGAATAGTCTTAGCTGGGCTTCAAAGTTGGAGGTAGAAATCATGGTCTAAGTTTAGGATGATTACTAATTTATTTTGATAATAATGGAAGCAAGTTTTTTCCTAGTGGAGGAAAAGGCAAAAAAAAATTGATGAATTAGAGGTTTTTAAAAATGAAATAACCATGGAAACAGCATAAGCTAGAAAACAGGCTTGGCTTGGCTTACAGTAGGAGGGTACATTGTAAGCAGAAGCAAGAGAAGAAATAAAAAAGATTTTCATTTTTAGAAACGTTCTGAAAATTACATGCCACCTGGGGGACTCACAGAAACATGGAGAAAGAAAAAACTATCTAGACTCGTGGCAGTATGAATGGACCACTGGGAAAACAGGGCACTCAGTAGACAAAGTAGTAAACAAAGCAGGAGGAAACTAAAACTAAACTATGATGGCTCTACTGGTGGAATTCATGGCTAACAGCCAAGTTCCATAGTATTCCTGGGGAAAATAAAGTCAGGCACTGTGATAGTCCATATGAAGGAGGAAGGGAGGTTTTAAGCCCAATATATCATCCATGTCAATCACCGGAAAGATGCTGATGTTATGGACAGAGCATTAAAATACAAACAAACAAACAAGAGTAAAAAGAGTAAATGTGTGCTATAGCATTCCTGTGGGAATTGTCAAAAGCACAGAACTTTTCTAAGGTTTTTCTTATTTCTGCTCCACAGCAGCATGTAAAAAGATGCACGTATTCTTACAATCCAAAGTAAACCTAGGTTCTAATCCATCATCTGTTTCTATATTTGAAGTGCATGAGAATGAAATAAACACAAACTATCCAGTTCTTCATTGAATTATTGTATGTCACTGTTACCACAAAGTCTGTTACACAGAATGAATGTTTTTATTTAATTCTATTTGGCTACTGGAGCTTTTTCAGCCAGTCAAAACATAACACCAGGTTATCTGCTCATATAAAACTCCTTATAGCTTTTCAAATGTCAGACATGTCAATCTTTTCTTTTGCACTGCCAAATGAATTAGAGGTGGACAAAACTAGTCTAAAAAATTAGTAATAACTCTGGATAAATCATAGCCAGAGACAAATAAATCTATCTAAGTATTAGCCATTCAGATTTGCTGTATAGATGATAAAATGTGTTTTTGCAGTTATTAACCGATGCTGATATTTCACTGGACATCACTACATCTTCAACAAATGTGCTTATGATTAATAAAAGGTCTAATCTAGTCTTTCTAGGTGGTGCAATAAAGTTAACTTAGATATGTAGGCATATAATCATAGAATCATAGAATAGTTTGGGTTGGAAGGGACCTTTAAAGGTCATCTAGTCCAACTTCCCCTGCAATGAGCAGGGACATCTTCAGTTAAATCAGGTTGCTCAGAGCCCCGTCCAACCTCACCTTGACTGTTTCAGAGGATGGGGCATCTATCACCCCACTGGGCAACCTCTGCCAGTGTTTCACCACCCTCATTGCAAAAAAATTTTTCCTTATATCTAGTCTGAATCTATCCCATTTTAGTTTAAAACCATTATCCCTTTTCCTATGCCAACAGGCCCTGCTAAGAAGTTTGTCCCCATCTTTCTTATAAACCCCCTTTGAGTATTAAAAGGCCACAATCAGGTCTCCTCAGAGACCAGGTTGTACACTCCTAACTCTCTCAGCCTGTCCTCATAGGAGAGGTGCTCCTGTCCTCGGATCATTTTTGTGGCCCTCCTCTGGACCTGCTCCAGCAGGTCCATGTCTCTCCAGTGCTGAGGGCTCCATAGCGAGACTCACTAGAGTTAAGTAGAGGAGCAGAATCAAATTGCCTCCCTCGACCTGCTGGCCACGCTTCTTTTGATGCAGCCCAGGATACGGTTGGCTTTCTGGCCTGCGAGTGCACATTGCTGACTCATGTCCAGCTTCTCATCCACCAGTACCACCAAGTCCTTCTCCACAGGGCTGCTCTTGATCGCTCATCCCCCAGCCTGTACTGATACCAGGGGTTTCCCTGACCCAGGTGCAGGAGCTTGCAGGTGGCCTTCTTGAACCTCATGAGGTTCACAGGGGCCCACTTCTCAAGCCTGTCCTGGTCCCTTTGAATGACATCCTATCCCTCAGGCGAGCCAACTGCACCACTCAGCTTGGTGTCACCTGCAAACTTGCTCAGGTTACACTTGACCCCCTTGTCTATGTCATTGATGAAGATATTAAATAGTACTGGTCCCAACACAGACACCTGAGGGACACCACTTGTCCCACATCTCCATCTGGACATTGAGCTGTTGACCACTACCTTCTGGATGTGACAATTCAACCCTTTCCCCATCTACTGAACAGTCCACCCATCAAATCCATATCTGTTCAATTTAGAGAGAAGGAGGATGTGGGGGACCATGTCAAAAGTTTTACAGAAATCCAGGTAGATGACATCCATAGCTCTTCCCTTGTCCAGTAATGCAGTCACTTCACCATAGAAGGCCATGAGATTGGTCAGGCAGGACTTGCCCTTGGTAAAGTCGTGCTGGCTGTCTCAAATCACCTCCCTGTCCTCGATGTGCCTTAGCATAGTTTCCAGGAGGATGCGTTCCATGATCTTCCCAGGCACAGAGGGAAGGCTGACAGATTGGTAGTTCCCAGGGTCTTCCTTTCTACCCTTTGTGAAAAATGGGTGCAATGTTTCCCTTTTTCCTGTTACTGGGGACTTCACCTGACTGCCGTGGCTTTTCAAATATCATGGAGAGTGGCTTGGCAACTATACCAGCCAATTCCCTCAGGAGCCTGGGATGCATCTCATCAGGTCCCATAGACTTGTGTATGTTCAGGTTCCTCAGGTGGTCCCCCAGTCCCTGTCTTGAGTGGTGTGGGGAGAGAAGTTGCCAGTGAAGTCTGAGGCAAAAATGTTGTTTAGTACCTCAGCCTTCTCCTCATCCATTGTTACCAGTTTGCCAGTCTTGTTCATTACGGGGGGGTATGCTTCGTTTAACCTTCTTTTTCTGCCTGACTTACCTGTAGAAACTGTTCTTATTATTCTTTGCATCCCTTGCCAGGTTCATCACCACCTGCTCCTTGGCCTTCCTGACACCATCCCTACACAACCGGGCAGTGTACCTATCCCAGGATACCTGTCCCTGCTTCCACTGCCTGTGCATCTCTTTCTTGCCCTTGAGTTTGAACAGCTTGTCTCGACTCAGCCATGCCGGTCTCTTCCCTTCCTTTCTGGATTTTTTACACCTGGGTATTGAGAGCTCTTACGCTCTACGGAAAGCATCCTTAAAGATCTGCCAGGTCTGTTCTGCTCCCTTGTCCCAGAGGCCTGTTTTCCAGGGGCGTCTTATTGACTAACTTGAACAGCTGGAAGTTTGCTTTCCGAAAATTCAGGGTCCTGACTTTGCTCTTTGACTGACCCATATCTCTCAGGACTGTGAACTCCACCAGTGCATGATCACTGCTACCCAGGTTGCCTCCAATCTTGACATCACCAATTAGCTCACTTGTGTTGGTGACCAGCAGGTCCGGTACCGCCTCCCCTCTGGTAGGGCTGTCTATTACCAGTCTTAAAAAGTTATCCTCTGTGTATTCCAGGAGTCTCCTGGATTGCCTACAGCTCACTGTGCTACTTTTCTGGCAGATGTAGGAGTCCTTGAAGTCCTCCAGCAGGACCAGATCCTGAGAGGGCAACCCCTCCAGTAGCTGGAGTAAGAAAGTTTCATCAATAGGCTCCTCTTGATCAGGTGGCCTGTAGTAGACACCAACCACAAGGTCCCCTTTGTTGCCTCCGTCTCTTATTTTAACCCATAAGCTTTTGACATGCTCAGGACTATTCTTCAGAGACAGCTCTTCACACTCAATCCATTTCTTGATGTAGCAGACAATGCCTCTGTCCCTCCTTCTTCGCCTGTCCCTCCTGAACAGTCTGTAGCCATCGATAGCCACACTCCAGTCATGGGATTCATCCCACTGGGTTTCAGTAATGGCAATTAGGTCATATCTTTCTAGCAGCATGGTGTCTTCCAGCTTCTACTGTTTACAACCCATGCTGTGTGCATCGGTGTAGAGGCATTTCAGCTGGGCTGTCAGGCGTGTCACCTTCTTAGAAGAACATCCTTTAATTCCTTTGGGGTATTTCATTGTTATTTCCCTGTTGGCTACTTGTACCTTCAGGAGCCCCTGGCTCATCTCTGTAAGACTTCAGTGTGCTGCAGTGTAGCCAGTATGTCTCAGAGCAACAGGCTGTGGGCCCTCACTAGCACCCTGGCCCTCTAACCATTGCCTGTCATCCCACAGCTTGTCACAGGCGAGTCTGATGTTATCCCCCTCCCCCTTCAAGCCTAGTTTAAAGGTCTCTCAATGACCCCCACCAGGTGTTGAGCAAAGACCCTCTCGCCCCTTTCAGAAAAGTGAATCCTGTCTGACACCAGCAAGCATGGTGCTGTGTAGGCCATCCCATTATCAAAAAACCCAAAACTGTGTCAGTGACACCAGGCACGGAGCCATGTATTAATAGACTGGGCCCATCTTTTTCTTCCAGTGTCCCTGCCTGCAACTGGGAGGAGAGAAGGAAAAATAACTTGTGTTCCAGATTCCCTTACCAGCCATCCCAAGGTCCTGAAGTCTCTCTTCATTGCCCTTTGACTATGTGTTGCACTTTCATCGCCACCCACACGGAAGAGCAGTAATGGCAATGTCCAGCCCTCGTTAGCATCTCCTGTGAGAGCTGCTGGCTCCTGGCAGGTCTCTCCACTGCCCTGGTGTTTCCGTGCCTCAGCAAAACCCCCTGTCCACTGAGATCTGCCTCTCTGCTGCAGGTTGTGTCAGCTCCAGAACGGTTTCCCTCAGTGATTAAGTTTCTACACTTTAGGACAGAGTCTACAGATGATGCATTTTTCCAAATGTGCTTCAATCCACACACAGAGCAAACAGATATGATGTTCTTCTGTATCATCCATCCACAAAAGTTGCAGAGCTATGTGATTTCACACACTAGAGTTGTCTTTTTCAACGTTAACTTTTTTTTATATTTTATTTTTAAATAAAAGATAGTGGTTTTTTTTTTTCCCCCAGAATTGCACTGCAGTAGAAGCCAGCAGATAATATTAAAAGGACAAGTGACAGACTTCATGCTTCATTGTGTTTTATAAGGCAACCTGCTAGATATAATTATTCTTGCGTGTATGCATCTACATATACAAACGCACCCTTCTTACCCAAACACAAACGTATGCATATTTACACATGTACTACAAATAATTTAAAACACTGACATCTCCTATTCACAGAAATTTATCCAAAAAAACCCCTTCAAACATTCAGTTAAAGAAAAGCAGGTCCAATGTCTAATCACAGGTTTACAGTACAGGAAGGTGGCAAGTCCTCTCTTTATTAGGGGACACACCAACAATGACTTCTGGTCACAGAAGGTCTGAGGGCTTTTTTACAAAATTATAGCCATTTGTACACTCAGGATTTGACTTCACTGTATAGATTTTTGTTTCCTCTTGTGAAATTGTCACATTTATAACTGCTCAACAATTGTTCAAAACATTTCACTTTTTCCTGTCAACTTATATGAAATACGTGCACTATATTGTACAGCGGGAAAAGAAGCAAGCCGAAAGATGTACAAGAAGTCTCTAGTCAACTCAGCAGAAGTAAAAGAGTAAAGAATAAAATTTTGGTCTGCCAGACTCCCGCCCCGGTCTATAAGATTATTATTCCCCCAATAATGAAGTGATATGGAGAGGTTCAGAGACAACAGAAAAAAGCAAGTCTCCTTTGGCTTTATAACTGCTACAATTCCAGATGCCTAAGTTAGGTTTCAGCTCTGATGTGCTGTATGGATAACCCTGCTTTTGTCTCTGACTATTGTGATAGGACATGTCTACCGTATTTTTTTCTCAGTTGATGTTGCTTTACAAAGATAGTTATCAAGATAGTTGAATTTTAGTGAGGCGGGGAGGTTCTGAAATACTGTCTTTTATGAGGCACCAGCAGAGATTGACCCAGTGAAATTCCAAAGACAAAAGTAGCTTGCTCACTCAATTTGTAATTAATCTGTGACATGGCTTGCCACAAGGTGTTGTGGACACTAAGCTAACATGTACATTCTAAAACTAATGGACTAAAAAGTCCATAAAATAGAAATCTGTCATGGATTCAACCTACAAAAGGCAACCTTGCCTAGAAAATCCCTGCAGCGACACGTTTGGAGAGTATTTTTGGGAAAGGCATCACTACATGTTTGTTGTGTTCCTGCACTCTTCCCTATTTTGTTACAGTTGGAGGCAGTACCAGGTTATTCCTGTGCTCCAACATTGTGCTCAGGCAGAAGATTCTTTGAAGAACAGATCTGAGAATAAACATAGGAAGAAAATGCAAGAAAGAGCTGAGCTGCTCTCCAGAGAGCTTTGAAGAGAAGTCTGTGGGGACTACAACACAACAAGAAAAAATCGGCTTAGCGGAATTTGTGTGAGGAAAAAGCCCAACTCATTGAGTGTGTGGAAAGAATGAAAAAGGCTGCATAAAAGATTTTAAGTTAATTTTAACAAACCTGACTGTAATGGATGGGAGAGATATCAAAGTGTTTGACAAACCTGTGAAGTTAGAATGGATGCTTGCACCCAAAAGGGGGGAACATTACCTGTAACAGTAAAATTGAAAACTGCAAAAGCATATTAAGGCAGACCATATTGTGAATAAACTTGTTTAGCCACAGCCTTAGTTGGATGCTAAGTTCGTTACATAAAGCTGAAGTTGAGTGCAGATTAATACGTTCAATTCACTGGTTGTCAAAATTAACTCCAGTGTGAAAGTCCCTCTTTAACACGTAAAAAGCTTGGATTAGGCTGCTTGCATTGGCTAATCAAACAATGGAAGAGTAAAAAGTATTAGTCCAAAGCAATAAGCTTCACTGACAGACAGAAACAGCATCTGGAGACTTTTTGAATTCAAAGGGAAAAGTCAGGGGTGATTATCACAATAAGCAGTTCTCTTTAAGAGGTAGCTTCAATCATACTGAGAAAGAATTAAATAGAGACAGAACAAAAACTTTACAGTGTACAGAAGTCAAGACAGGTCAATCTGGGAATAGCTGCTGTAGAGGCATCACAGAGATAAAAGTATAAAATCAACCAGCCTTAGATCATAAGGCAGTCACACTAGCAGTTGAAAATATCAGTTCATCTGTAAGATTTGCTTTCTTTAGGTAGAGCAGAAAACATCCAACAAAAAGTCAAGGCTATTGGCCCACATTAAAAGCTAACTTTAGGAGACATTAACATGAGTCAGATCCAGGGCTACAAGTAAAAGCAACAGAATGGAGATTTCACAGATTTTATATGTTTAAGAGGACAGAAATAAAAGTCATTTCAATAAGCACTTAAGAAGACCCCTGGTATGAAGATGAAAACTCTTGACAGCTAAAGATAAAGAATAGAATTAGAAACATAGATAAGTCAGAAGAAATTACATGACTAAGATCACCAGATCCAAAAATACACACACAAACTCCCTATACTTCTGAACGTAGGTGAGAGTATTTCCCCTTTTTGCACTACTTATTGAACTAGATGAAATGAACCAGTGTCATGGTGCCAAGGAAGCACTTTTATTCCTGAAAAACAAACTGTACCTGTAGGTCTTTGCTACCATTTAAGGTGTAGTCGGAATCTACATACGAACTAGACTTAAAACAAGTTCATCTGGGCATCACAGAAAAGATAACTGTATAGAGTCAAGTACAAATACCAACAAGTTCATCTCAGAAAATACTTAGGTATCCAAACTATGACAAACTTCACCATATGCAAGGGAGATGAAAGCCCCTCCAGGGATTTGGTGATTTGTTTTAAGAAGATGATACTCCTTTTTAAATAGAATCACACAATGCAGTAGCTCCACAGACACCTGAAAACACAGATCAGTTACATAAAAAAAGGCATATTTGCTGTAGAGGAAAGCATCTGATGAAAATTTCAGTCATATTGTGAATATATGGCAAGACCTATCTTACTTCTCTCTCCAGTCCTCAAATAGCTTTTCAACTGAAGCACAAAGATGGAAAGTTCTGGTTTTCAGGGAGCGTGAGCTCTCTGTATACCAAAGAACAACACGCCAATGCCTACTGAAAAAATTTGGAAATGTTAACTGGGTCAGGACTGAGTTAACAATTTCTGTGTAACTTTAAACAAAAAAACAGCATATATTGATATAAACTTTCAAATGTTTTTATTACACCTGTATGAACCAGTGAAAAAGCCTTCTTTGATCTGCAAATAAACATTAATTTTAGTTAGAAAATTAAAATTGGTTATTACAATATCCAAAAACATGTGAAATGAACAAAATGATTTTAACACGAGTAAGGAGGTTATGTCTAGGATTTGGACTTACAATATCAACTAACTTTAAATGAGTTTTGGAAAGAAGTACACGGCTACCGGAAAGGTAAACAGAACCCTAATGTCAACACTGACATACTTCAAAAGGGCTGATCTTCATAAATCAGAAGAGAAGAAATGCAGTGGTGAGGCATGCTTTCTGAGGTATCATAGTACTATTGTTAATTACTTTTCTTCTTTATATTATATTAATGTCACCACTGTTATTTAGTATCTGTGACGGCCTGAAAATAAAGAGCTACAGAAGAAAGGCCTTAAAACTCCCAGGAGATAAGATAATACAAGAAAACCTTTACTTCTAGAAAAGTAGAAGTAGAATCCCATTTTCTTCCAAGGTATTACAACATTCAAATTTTATTTCAGGTATAATAAACCTAACCTTGCTGTGTCTTCTGTTAAAGAAATAATGACTTGTCAGTACTAAACAATAACAATGTATATCCAAACTGCGAAAAGGTGACATTTCAGCTGTATCTGCTACATACAACCACACAGCTCTTAATTCTGAATTGTTTTGGCTGTTTATCAGCCTCATGTCTTTGAGCTGGTTAAGAATCTCTAAATTTGCTATGCTGTGAATGGAACTCTTCAGGGACGTAGTTGTCATAAAGACAAGCAATATACTGTACCTAAAACAAGCCAAATACTCTAGGAAAGGTATGGCCTAGCAGTCATCTCATGTTCTATTATTTCATCCTGTCAACCAGTACCTGCAGGAGACTAATGCTTACAGCTTCAAGTTCAAACATCATTCTACAGAGGACTGCTGCTTTGCCAATATAGAAATGTTTTTTGGAGGGAATTTGATTTTGAAATGTGACAAGCATTTTGGCAGCCCACCTGGCAAGCTGCTGGGGCCCCCATCCTGGTAAGCTGTCAGGAAGGTGGAAATCCAGGGCGTTCAGCTTCTAGCATCCTAAACTCGCTGATTTCTTGGGTCTTTTCACAATTTGCCTGCTCAGCAGCTGATGAAGAGTGTTTCCAGAGTTTCTAAGCACTGACTAACTGCCAGAACATCCATTATACTGATAAGAATCTAAGTACCTTTGAGACTTCAGACTAAACTCTCCAAGCTCCAGCACTAACAAACTAGCCACGGTTCCCGGCTCACAGTATTAAGCCAGATAGCCCACTAACAGCCTGAGCAATCTCAGATCAGGGACTAGGAGTGCTAGCTTTCTATTTTTGAGATTAAATCTACATGATAAACTGGATAACACTACCAGAGCTAGATTGTCCCACAGCTCCATCCCCTGTGAACAAGAGCTTAAATGTCACCACATAGTTCCTTAACTGCATTCAGAAAAAAAATCCAGTGGAGCAATCACTTCTTCAAGCCAGAGTCTGTCTGCAGTTTCACATATCCCTTTGCTAAATCTGTTACACGGGAGACCTTCTACATTGCCTCTGTATGATCATGGTTTCTAATGATACTGAGGTCTGAAAACAGTTGTTTCTTTTAGAATGTATCCTGCCCTTTCTTTTGATGATTGTTTACTCTCCAGATGGATAAATTTGCTAAAAAAAAAATCCTGAAGTCATCTAAAGTGTAATAACTTTTCAGCCCTAGAAGATTTCTCACTTTGAAAAACAACAAAAATGCAGTGTTTTCGATTTCAATTTCTCAGAGATAGATGGCAACAGCCACATAAGATTAAAGTCTGTTCCAGGCCATAAGAAGTTTTATCTCTGGTGACATTTTTCTGTGATAAATACTGTAATGTTTCCTTTGAGTTCACTGTTATCTTGATGCTTATAACCATAGTCCAGACAGGTACTAGTAACAGACTTTTGAGTGACACCTGCAACTCATCAGGTGGAGAACACTCTTACTACCTATGTTGTTGAAGACCGTCACAGGTTTATAGGACTTACTGAGGTAACCCACAGCTGTGAATGAACTAAAAAAAATCAAGCAGGATATAGCTATTTGGCACCAACAACATTTGTTTCTGCTGAAGATCAAAATACATCTTTATAAATAAAAAAATGTTATTGATCATTAACTAAATAATGCATTCAGGACCTGTAAGTCACATCTCCATGCAACATCCTTCTCATTTTGTTTATCTATCCCTGTTTGATTATCACCCTTGTCAATGTTCTTGCATATGTCCAAAAAATATAACAGCTTCTGTAAATACCGCCCACAAAGCACTGCAGAATATCAGTTCTCATTAACTTTAGGGGAATATCCACAGCAAACCCCAGTATTTAGTAGGGGAAAGTAAAGAGACAAGACAGCAAAATCTGACAATGGCATCAAATAGTTTTGACTGATCAATCTCAGGAAGTTTTGTAAGAAGCAATATAAAGATTTAAAAGCAGATTGCAAAGCACCGTATTGCAAGAGAAATTTAACATAAAGAATGAAAAGTACTCCACAGAGGAGGAAAAGTTTGAACTATTAATAACATTTCATGGGTTCTTCATAGCATAGCCAAGAAAAATCAGCTACGAATGTCTCTGGAGAGCTCTGTGAAGATCCAGGGTAAATACGCACACGACTTCAAAAAACAATTAAAAGGCTACAGTCCATAAATGCAAAACTCTTGGGTAAGTTATAATACCTTAACAGATATTTAGCAAATCACATTACCTTAATAAGACTATAAATAAACCCTTACTTATGGAAAATTCCTGTAAACTTAAGGAGTTTCATCAGTTTAACCCATTTCCAGTTGTGACCTTAGATTTCTGTCAGGAGCCTTCAGTATTTAAAAATACTTTCACTTTAATATTCCTTAGCATCTAAGTGCATTAAAAAACTTACATGTTTTGGCTTACACAGTTAAGGACCTCTACATAAACTGAAGAACCTAGAAGACTGACCAATACTAAGCAATAACATACAGAAACTGCTATTCTGCTTTATAAAAAGATATTTTAATCACAACATATCCTGATGGTTTTATTAGGATGACCACAGTTAAGAAATTTCAAATCCATTTTTGTTTTTGGAGATTACCTACCTCCTTGAACTATTGCCACTCTAAAATATCAGTATAAAGCTATAAATGCATCCTAAGAGTGGCAATGGTGATATAGCAACTATCATTTTCAGGATGCTATTTTAAAGATATTTACTATGCTTTAGTTAAAGATCATGTTCTGCATGCAAGGAAAGGACTAATCATCCACAGAAATTAGGCTTTTCTGAGATAAAATGAAATAAATTATGGAAAATATTCAGGGTACTATTACTACCAGCCCAATGCTACAAATCTGTGAGTTGATGCCCTGCCCTCAAAAGTTTGTAAGATTTAGAATTTATTTACTGAAAAATATAATAAATACCTGGTCTTTTAATTTAAATAAAGTTTTGATATTCATCTAATTCAATCGCTGAAGTTAGGGCTTAACTACAAAATGAAATGAAATCATACATTTAGAAACACTTAAAATAAAGTAACTATTCCAGGAAAACAAATTCTAAGATTCCAACATATTAAAGCTGGACTATTTCAATGTAGTTATCTTTTGTTTTGAGAAACTGAATGAAAAAATACACATTTTTCATAAAGGCCAAGACTCTTGCTTCTTTACTTGTACTACATGATGATATTTTAAAGCTAATATAATTTTGTACAAGTTATAACAGTTATATTCTACAGCTTTATTTACAAAAGGTGTAGAAAATAATACAGAAACCCTGAAATAACCATACTGTACCTTCATTACTTCCTTCCGTTTCTCAAACTATCTTCGCAGAACAGATGTATGGAAAAATAAATTAGACAGAAATATAAAAGTCATCAGTGTTTTCAGATGTAAAACAAGGTTCACAGAGACAGGGGGATAGCTTCCTTGAAAGGAAGATTTTAAACAATAACAAACTGGTTTTCATTACAAAAAGCCAACTTGGTGAACTGTTATATAAATCATGAACACTATATAAGTGACAAAAAGCTACAAGTTACTGTGAGTATGGGTGTACAATACTTCCTTACAGACTTACGAAGAAAAAGTCCTTGTTCTTAGGGCTTTCACAGATGATAGATCTTATGTCTAAAAATGGTCTCTTACAATTCAAAAGTCTTTCAAAAGCTAAGAACATAAAAAGAAATTGCATGTATGTGTGTATGCACACACATATACACACACAAAATTAGAATACATAAAGTGCCCTACTTCTAGTGTCACATCTTTACATTAATCACTTAATTTGAGAATGCTGTTGTAATAAAGAGTTTTCATGCAGTCCAGATGATTATTATAAAGGCATGAATTGAAGAACACTGTGCACAAGGTGTAAAAAGTTAAAATAGCAAGACACTGACCAGAACAGGCAACAAGAGATCCGGCAGCTGGAACACCTTGAAGAGATTGAAAGAAGTCTTGGGCTAGCAGACTTAGAAATTTGCTTCATCTTCAGCAGTTTTCTTAATTTTGGTTTTTCTTACTTCTTTAAAAATGTTTTATTTCTATTTCTTAAAGCCTTGATCATAAAACATGCCTTTTTTTTTTTTTTATTATATTACTTTTGTTTTAGCATATACCTCAATCGGGTTTGGGTACCCTGAGGTATATTTGAAAAACTTAGCAGCAGGAAGCTGAAAGCTGCAAACAGCAAACCTGAACCCTAATAATACCAAACTGCAGCTCTGAAAGCTGTATCTCAGAGCAGATCTTTATTTCAGAGATATAAGCCACCACTGCCTAGTATGCCTAAGGAAAAGATAGCAGAAAAAAAGACTCACTCCAGTACAAAAACTTGTAATTGTACCAAAAGAGGAAAAATGAACTTCTATTTGCTTAATGAAAAAAAACCAAACCCAACAAACAAAAGGCACACACAAAAAAAAAAAAAAAAAAAACCAACAACACTTAAAAGTTGAACAGCCACAAATTTAGAGCCTTATTTTTAAAAACAGAGGTGACAGCTGCACTTCATCTTAAGGGTACCACACAGTTGCCATGAAATGATGAAGAACTCTGCTCCACACCTGCATGTCTGGGCGCATCTGTTCACTAAATGCTTGATCTTTCATGCAACTGGGTGAAAATTAAAACCAGACTTTCAGTTTTCACTATCAAAGATAAAACCACAAAAGAATGCAACTGCTGCAGAAAGGTGTAAAGGAGCTGCCCCAAGCTTTCTCTGAGATTTCTTTCTGACACTATAAAGTAACCAGATGCAGATTATTACAGAAACAAAATTCTGCCCTGCAAGTATTCACACCTGGCATACTAGAAAACTATGTACTGTGAGCATATACATATATACATTTACTTTTTATTTCTCTAGTTCTCTGCTTCCTTTTCCCTTTCCCACTGTAGAAATACTGATTAACTGTTGAGACAATGTTTGTTGCTAAGCAAGCTCTCATTTGTCAGTACTGCTCACAGGCCTATGTTTTTACAGAACAGCTGAGACTTGTTGCTGTAGTTCATTAGAAAAGTCCTGGCTGCTAATATACTCAAGTAGTAAAGCTATATTTGGAAAATCCTTCCTTCCATGTAGTTGCTGATAGCCTTATATGAGAGAAATTACTCTGTTGCAACTTTATAGCTTGAAATCTTCCTTCAGCTGCAGATCATTATGTAGGCTAACCTTTAATTCCATTAGTATTATTATTTTATTAACCTCTTTTTCTGTGTAATTTGTCTATCTTTCCAGACTCTGATTCAGCAATTATTCCATGTGTATTATTTTAATCTCATTCTGTTTCATTGCTCCATCCAACCTGCTTCATTTTAATTCCAGGTCAACTGCTCATCAGTCAAAGAAATAAAAAATGATCTAGATCTAAATCACTATGGGATGATCCTTTTTCATACTACCGTAGTTAAGATGGTATATATGCACAGCTGGACACTATATACAGGATGTCTTAAGTACTGGGAAATACACTGACACATACTAAGTATCTTGTCATAGGGTGATATTATATTCAGTAGATCTTTTTGTTTTAAACAGCAGAGGCTCTGCAAACCAGATAAATCTAGACATTCAGATACCCGATGTCCACAGACAGTCTTTTAAGAAGACTGTGGGTTCAGGCATACAAATTGCCTGAGGCACGCAAATTTCCTGATTGAATGATTATGTTACATGAATATATCCAACACTTAGATGTATTATTTCAAGTCTAACCTGACATGTAGAGAAACACATTTCTTTCAGCTGTGAAGCAATGTTCCCTAAACTGAATTCCAAGGGAGTTATGCTCAATTTCATCAAGGCCAAAGCAAGGGAAAACTATCAAACAGCAAATAGCTTATGAGCCAATGCCTCATTTTTCCTCCCATTTCCCAACCTCCCAAGTTCCACTTTATTTGTGATTTCACGTTAGTTTGGCTAATAGTTTGATCCATTGTGGTTTTTTTTTTTCCTGACACTAATATCATGATAATCATGACAATTCTTTTCAGAATATTTACATGCAATGTTTGAATTCACTCACAGGATGAAGAGAAATCAGGTCTTATATCTCACAGTACACTGAAGAGTGTCTCCAGAACTGGATTATTGTCTACTCTGAGAAACATGATCTAATCTACGACACTACCAAATATATATAAAGTACTTAAGATTGAATTAATTCCAAAAATCTGAAAGCTACTTCTTTACTAGTAAGACATATATGAAGGAACAAGCATGCCTGAAGTCTATTATCAGTACCATTGAATATTTACTTATTAAAAACAACACAGTATTAGTAAGATCCAGCTACCAAAATGCCCATAGCTTGTAGTGAAAGAATTTTTTGTGGAAGATTCAAAACAGTCTTCCCCAGGTAAATTTATTATATGTAAGTGATTGTTATCACTGAGGTACTGATAGGAACATGAATTTCACCCCTCATCTTCCCCCTTTGATTTCATTCAGGTTGAAATCACCATTTTGTGTTTTATGATTTAATGACCAAATGGAAATAAATGTATTAAAGGTTAGTCCAAACCACCTGAAAAATTCTCTGTGGTTTGTGAATAAAATGGCAATTATTTATACGGCCCTACTCTTATCCTTTTTAAACTATCAAAATCGACATTTAATTGACAAAGGAAGCATTTCACAAACATTTGTGAGATGAAAGTAAGCCTGCCATTTATTTCACTATGTAAATTAAAAAAAATTACAGATAAATTCTTGGAGCAATGCTATAGTTTTAGGATTTGGCAGTGGAAGAGGGAAACACAGTTGTTTTTCATTACTAAGGCAGGGAAAAGATATCTGCATGAGCAATTAAAGACTTCCAGAAAGTGTAATAAAAATAATTTAAAATTCTTCATTAAGATTACGATGAATATAAAAGATTTTGATCCCTGCAGTACTGCAGCTGAAAGGATTTTTGTTGAGCAATAAATCAAGTTTGAAATGAAAGCAGGAATTACTAAGGAAATAAAAACATTAAATAACTTTAAGGAAAAAAAACCACCTTCCACTGCAACTTAAAGAGTTTAAGATCAAGCTAGCAGAAATTAACTCAATTTAATTTGCTTCAGAGAGCAAATTTTCTGGAAGAAATGAAAGAAACATCTCTTGTTTGATCAAAGTATTAAAATTGAGGGGCTGCTCAAGCAGCCACGATTTAAAACAGAATCTCGCACCCTGCAAAGAAACATGTGCTTCCAAAGAATTGAAGGATTAAGAATGAATGGGAAAGGTGTTCTTAATTCCATTGGGAACTCCTTGTAAGCCCAGTTCCAATGACCCTATTTCAGGGGAGCTTTTGGTGAAATAAGGAGAAAAAAAAAAATAATGAGGCTCAGGTACTTTTTCCTTTGAGCTCACAGGGGCATGAAAGCCTCTTTAACTTCAGAATTTCCCTTCTGCTGTATCATCTGTTCTGAACGGCTCTTCTTCCATGCAGTCCAAGGCATTCCTTTGATTTTGGCAAGAATATGCCACTTGATGATAGGCATTTTTTGCTTAGATTAGTAGGTACAGGGCTAGGGGCAAAGAGTGGTCATCGAAATGATTCTGTAGTTCCATGGCCTCTCCTTTGTTTGCTTCCTTGTTTTTCTTGTCTTTGTTGGTTGCTTTGTGAGCACGTGGCAAAACAAATTATAAATATACCATCAAATTAGACGACAAAGTTTGATACTGTAATGCATTCAGTCTTTTCTCTGTTTCTTGATGACCTGACAAAACTTGTATTAAAATGTCAGAATAAAATAAAGAACTTGGAGAAATGGAAATAATTACAGCCCATGTTCTTCTTTCAGACTCCCTATAGCACACCGCATGCGTTTCTAAATGAAATTATTTTAACTCCTGAATAGCAATGTGCCCCTTAAAATCCATTGTGAGCAAGGAGAAGGGCCACGCAATACAGTACGCAATCTTACCCTTCAATCATTTAGATCAAGTTGCATCGTTGGTCTCTACGTAGAGTTTGTGAGCATTCCCTGGGGCATTCAGGGCATTCCAGAGAAAAACCTCTGCTGTAAACAGTAGCAACAAATCTCAACAATTTTGCAAAGTTCAAAGCAAGGAGGGGAGGAAGATTTTTATTTCAAAATAAAATTGATTTCACCCATTCACATGTATGGTGTCATAGCCACATGGTTATAAGCAGCGAAACACGTATTTCCACCGAGCATGGACAGAATTACCGGAGGTGAGGCAGAGGACAAGAGACACGACCTTTGGAGGCCTCCTCACATCTTTTCGTTTGTCCTTAGGTGCTGGTTCTTCGATGTGCTGTGGGAGGAACTAGGGGAGCCCAAAGGGCTGCACAACAGGCCTGGAGTGTGAGGACAGCCTGCGGGACTTTGTCCTGCAGCCTCCCAGGGAGGCATGGGATGCTATCAAATGAACCCTCTTGCCGTATGTGCCTGGAGATGTGCACCACGGCCACCGAAACCTGGTGGGACCCTGGGAAGACACAGCCAAGACCTCACTGACTAGCATGAAACACTGATGCCGAGCACAGGACCACAGGTGGCAGATGGAGTGGGCAGTGGCATTGGGCTAACGCCAGAGGCATGTGCTGCGTCCGTAGCACTGCCGGGGCAAGCGCTGTGGGCAAGGACCGCCCATTGTGAGGTCCCCGAGGAATGGACTGTGACATCACTGAGCGATGGTGTCCTGGTTTGAGGCAAAATAAGAACAATTCTGTTCAGTAACTTTGCTTCTTAGCTGGGCCTCTTCTAACTACTGAAATTAACAGCATCTTGTGCAGACAATGCTTCGTCTCAGGGTGATAAGACCTATGTTTGTAGTTGGTGCCAAGGCATGGTATGCAGAGAGGCTCTTGCTTATACTTATTGCCGTAACACCCAAGGCCAACCAACTTTGTTACTTGCCCCGTTGGAGGGTCGGAAGCAGAAAACTAGAGTGGGGTCCCACCTGCAGGGAGGTGCAGACAGGACAGGTGACTCAAAGCTGACCAACAGGGTGTTCCATCCCATCTGCCTCATGCTCAGTATAAAAGCTGAGGGATCAAAAGGTCGTCTCTCATCTCTCTCTCTTCTTCTTCGATGGCCAACATCTGAGGAGGACTCTGTCTGTTTGTCTGCCTTTGATCCCGATCCTGAATGCAGATCTGAAATCCAGTTCCCATCCGTCACTGAGTCCAGCCTGGGACTGCCCCAGTGCCAGCTGGTGTCATGACTGTCATCCTGGGAGCTTGATATGGTTTTGTATATATTTCATTATTTCCTTTTTATTTTATTATTAATATTTCATTAAAGTAGTTTAGTTCCTTCTAAACTCATAAGTCTCTTTTTCCCTCCTCTGCCTCTCTCTTTGAACACAGGTAGAGGGGAGCATCTGTTGGTCCCATCTAGGTTGCCCCATGTCCCCAGTAGCCAATTTGGCCTAAACCATGAGAGATTAATTGGTGCCCAACGTGGGGCAAGAGCAGTGGTTGACCAGAGCTGTGATAAATTGCCTGAATAGTTTGAATTCCATCTTGTTCAGAGATTAGAACAGACACCTTACATCATATCATTATTAAATGAATTGTTGTATTGTGCCTTCCAAGAGATTTATTTGCACTTAATTGAGTCAACTATGTTTAACCTGCTAAATGCATTGCAAAGTTTATTTACTCTTTGTGTTTTTATGCTAAGGTTTAAACGTGCTGTTTTGGTGTAGTTCGCAATTCAGGTGTATAACACGATTAGTTGGGTAACGGCTCTACCTGCATATCTCGGGCATCGCGTGATGGATTCTGTTACTAATTACACTTTCAGTTCTACCTTGGGAAAGTTTACTTTGCCTTTGGATAATTATACTAACGTGACACCATCAGAGTCAGGGCACGGAAACCTTCCGGGCTGTGATGATAAGGATTGTTACTTCCTTAAGATCGTAATGTTGTTGACGGTTTTCCTGCATGTGTTGCAGGGGTGGTTTCTTGTGAATCACCGGTGCAGGGGTGGCGATCGGGTAATGTGCGCTGCCGCCTCTGAGACCCCAGCGGCCGCTCCGCCACCTGCAGCGGCGCAACCCACAGCCCCGCCCGGCCCCGCACACGCTCCCCCCCTTCCCGCAAACAACACCGGCCACTCCGCCGCCCAGCCCGGCACACGCTCCCCCCCGATTCCCGCAACAACACCGGCCACTCCGCCGCCCGGCCCGGCACACGCTACTCCAGCCATGACAACGGGTACCGCTGCTTCTAAAACTGCATCAGAACGGGTACCAGTCGCCCCAGTGACCAGAAAGCAGAAAAAGAAGTCAGCTCATGTCCCTGTTGCTCACTCGCACGAGCCAGATGGCTTGGGAGAGAGTTCTGACAGGGATCCGGGAGAGGGCCCTTCTAGAGTAGACCCAGAAGAGAGTCCTTCAAGACCAAAGGAAAAAGACCTTTTAAAACAGATAAAGGAGAGAGTCCTTCTACAGCAGAGCCTGGAGAGGGTCCTTCTTGGGCAGCCTCAACACAGGAGGACTCGGATGTAGAGGTAGTTGTTAAATCCTTCTCTATGAAGGATTCGAGAAATATTAGGAAGGACTTTAGCCATCACGAAGGTGAAACACTCATCTGCTGGTTGCTCCAATGCTGGAATAGTGGGGCTGGTACCATAGACTTAGACGGCAGAGAAGCTAGGCAGTTGGGAAACCTGGCCAGGGATGGGGGTATCAGTAAAGGGATTGATTGGGAGAAAGAAAAGCACTCTCAGTCTCTGGAGGCGACTGGTGTCAGCCGTAAAGCGCAGTTATCCCTTTAAGGACGATATTGAATGCTGTCCAAGCAAATGGACCAGCATGAAAAAGGTATTAAGTACCTGAGAGAATTGGCTGTGCGAGAGGTGATTTATAGTGATGGGCAAGTGACTGTAGATCCTGATGAAATGCCATGTAAACGCTCTATGCTAAAAAAGTTTGTACAAAGTGCACCATCAACATATTCCCACACATTGTCAACAATGGTCTGGGGAGGATCCGATACCGACACACCAACTGTAAATGAAGTGGTTAACAAGGTACGACGCTATGAAGAGAGTCTCTCTCGTCCCTTCTCTGTGGCAGCTGTGGAAAAGCTGACTGTGACCACTGAGAAAATGACTGAGAAAACTGAGCAAATGACCAAGAAAATAGTTGAGCACATGGATAAACTGTGTGATACACTATCCAAGGTGGAGGAAAAAATCCATTCTTCCCCTGCACAGACCCATATTGCAGCTGCTAAGTAAAAACACCCTCCTTCTCAGGAGAAAAACCACCCTCTGACTCAAGACCAATTGAACCCGTTCTGAGATTTCTTGTGTCTGTGCCTCTGCAACTATGGAGAAGGCATGAGGAAGTGGGATGGAGAACCTATCCCAGCCCTACAGGCACAGGTGCTTGAATTGCAAAGTAAAGCAAACAGAAGAAAGAACTCTTACAGGAGGAAGGCTGCTCCGACCTATGGTGGGCAATCCTATGGTCCAGGTAGGAATTCATCTGTAGGTACTATGGTCAATGTTAGAGGTGCCCTGCCTCCAGCCAGGAGGAGGAGAGGGACAACCAAATTTATTGGAGTGTGTGGATTTGATGGCCTGGCACATTAGAACCACAAAAGTATAAAGCCCTGGTGGACACTGGTGCACAGTGTACCCTATTGCCATCGAATCATAAAGGGGCAGAAACTGTCACTATTTCTGGAGTGACAGGCGGATCTCAAGAACTGACTGTATTAGAGGCCAAAGCGAGTCTAACTGGGAATAAATGGGAGAAACACCCCATTGTTATTGGTCCAGATGCTCCATGCATCCTTGGCATAGACTATCTCAAGAGAGGGTATATTACAGACCCAAAAGCGTATCGGTGGGCTTTTGGTATAGCAGCTGTAGAGACTGAGGATGTTACACAGCTGTCAACCTTACCCGGTCTTTCAGATGACCCTTTTGTTGTGGGACTGCTGAGGGTTAAAGATCAGCAGGTGCCAATTGCTACTGCCACGGTGCATCGACGACAGTATCGGACCAACCGAGACTCCTTGATTCCCATCCATAACCTGATTCAACGGCTGGAGAGCCAAGGAGTGACCAGCAAGACTCGCTCACCCTTTAACAGCCCTATATGGCCAGTGCAAAAGTCAGATGGGGACTGGAGACTGACAGTAGACCATTGTGCCCTGAATGAAGTCACACCACCACTGAGTGCTGCTGTGCCAGACATGTTAGAGCTTCAGTATGAGCTGGAGTCAAAGGCAGCCAAATGGTATGCTACAATTGACATCGCTAATGCCTTTTTCTCTATTCCTTTGGCAGCAGAGTGCAGGCCACAGTTTGCTTTCACCTGGAGGGGTGTCCAGTACACCTGGAATCGACTGCCCCAGGGGTGGAAACACAGTCCTACTGTTTGCCATGGACTGATCCAGACTGCACTGGAGAAGGGTGGAGCTCCTGAACACCTACAGTATATCGATGACATCGTTGTGTGGGGTAACACAGCAGGAGAAGTTTTCAAGAAAGGTAGGAAAATAATTAAGATTCTTCTGAAAGCAGGTTTTGCTATAAAAAGAGATAAGGTGAAGGCCAATGGCATCCTGGGGTGCATCAAGAAGAATGTGGCCAGCAGGTCGAGGGAGGTCATCCTCCCCCTCTACTCTGCCCTGGTGAGGCCACATCTGGAGCACTGTGTCCAGTTCTGGGCTCCCCGGTTCAAGAAGGACAGGGAACCGCTGGAGAGGGTCCAGCAAAGGGCTACAAAGATGATTAGGGGATTGGAACATCTTTCTTATGAGGAAAGGCTCAGAGACTTGCGGCTTTTTAGTCTAGAAAAAAGAAGACTCAGGGGGGATCTTATCAATACTTATAAATACTTAAGGGGAGGGTGCCAGGTAGATGAGAAGAGTCTTTTTCAGTGGTGCCCAGTGATAGGACAAGAGGTAACGGGCACAAACTTGAGCACAGGAAGTTCCATCTTAACATGAGGAGGGACTTCTTTACTCTGAGGGTGGCAGAGCACTGGCACAGGCTGCCCAGAGAGGTTGTGGAGTCTCCCACACTGGAGACGTTCAAAACCCGCCTGGACGCCGTTCTGTGCAACGTGCTGTAGGTGTGCCTGCTGTGGCAGGGGGGTTGGACTTAGATGATCTCCAGAGGTCCCTTCCAACCCTGACCCTTCTGTGATCCTGTGACTCTGTGATTCTGTGAAGGGACCTGCACAAGAGATCCAGTTTTTGGGAATTAAGTGGCAAGATGGATGTCACCAAATCCCAATGGACATGATTAACAAAATAAGATCTATGTCCCCACCTACTAACAAAAATGAAACACAAGCCTTTTTAGGTGTTGTGGGCTTCTGGAGAATGCATATTCCAGGTTATAGCCAGATTGTGAAACCTCTTTATGAAGTGAGTCGAAAGAAAAATGAGTTTATGTGGGGCCCTGAGCAACGACAAGTCTTTGAGCGAATTAAACTAGAGATTGTGCATGCAGTAGCCCTTGGACCAGTCCGAACTGGACGGGACATTAAAAATGTGCTCTACTCCGCAGCCGGGGACAATGGCCCTACCTGCACCTTCTGGCAGAAAGCACCAGGGGAGACTCGAGGTTCACACCTAGGATTCTGGACTCGAGGGCAGAAAAGCTCCGAGGCCAATTATACTCCAACTGAGAAAGAAATTTTGGCAGTGTATGAAGGAGTTAGAGCTGCTTCAGACGTAATTGGTACTGAGGCACAGCTCCTCCTGGTGACCCGATTACCAGTACTGGGCTGGATGTTCAAGGGTAAAGTTCCTTCTACTCATCATGCCACCGATGCTACCTGGAGTAAGTGGGTTGCCTTAATCACACAGCGAGCTCGAATAGGAAACCCAAATCATCCAGGAATTGTAGAAGTGATCACAAATTGGCCCGAAGGCAAAGACTTTGGGATGCCACCAGAGGAGGAGGTGATACATGCTGAGGAAGCTCCACCATATAATGAACTCTCAGATAATGAGAAACAGTATGCTCTGTTTACTGAAGGATCTTGTCGTATTGTAGGAAAGCATCAAAGGTGGAAAGCTGCTGTGTGGAGTCCTACACGACGAGTCGCAGAAGCTGCTGAAGGACAAGGTGAATCAAGTCAATTTGCAGAGGTAAAAGCCATACAGCTGGCTTTAGATGTTGCTGAATGAGAAAAGTGGCCAATACTCTGTCTCTGTACTGACTCATGGATGGTGGCAAATGCTCTGTGGGGGTGGTTAAAGCAGTGGAAGCAGAGCAACTGGCAGCGCAGAGGTAAACCCATCTGGGCTGCTGAATTGTGGCAAGACATTGCCGACCGGCTAGGGAACCTAGTCATAAAGGTACGTCATGTAGATGCCCACGTACCCATGAGTCGGGCCACCGAGGAACATCGAAACAATCAGCAAGCGGATCAGGCTGCTAAAATTTTCCGGACAGACTTGGACTGGGAACATAAAAGTGAACTGTTCTTAGCTCCGTGGGCCCATGACACTTCAGGTCATCAAGGAAGGGATGCAACTTATAAATGGGCCCGTGACCGAGGGGTGGATTTAACTATGGACACTATTGCACAGGTTATCCACAACTGTGAAACATGCGCCAAAATCAAGCAAGCTAAACCGTTAAAACCTTTGTGGTATGGAGGACGACGGCTGAAATATAAATATGGGGAGGCTCGGCAAATTGACTACATCACGCTCCCTCAAACCCACCAGGGTAAGTGCTATGTGCTTACAATGGTGCAAGCAAGCACCGGATGGTTGGAAACCTATGCCGTACCCCATGCCACTGCCCGGAATACCATCCTGGGCCTTGAAAAGCAAGTCTTGTGGTGACATGGCACTCCAGAATGAACTGAGTCAGACAATGGGACTCATTTTAAAAACAATCTTATAAGTAATTGGGCAAAAGAACATGGCATTGAATGGATGTATCATATCCCCTATCATGCACCAGCTTCTGGGAAGATTCACCGATACAATGGACAGTTAAAAACCACCCTAAAAGCAATAGGTGGTGGAACCTTTAAAAATAGGGATAAGGATTTAGAGCAAGCTACCTGGTTGGTTAACACCATCAATCGAGCTGGTCCTGCTCAATCAGACCTTTTACATACTGTAGAAGGGGACAAAGTCCCTGTGGTGCATGAAAGGAACATGTTAGGGAAAACTATTTGGGTGTTTCCTGCTTCAGGCAAAAGCAAATCCATTCGTGTGACTGTTTTTGCTCGAGGACCTGTATGTGCTCGGTGGGTGATGCTGAAGAACGGAGAAGTTTAATGTGTACCACAAGGGAATTTAACCCTTTGTGAGAATACTTGATCCTGAGCTGTATGATGCTGATCACTACATAATACTAACAGTGTTCAGTAAGTGTTTTTCAGGATAACACGGTGATGAAACCTGAGGTAGCTTCAACAGGCGGCATCCAGGTCTTCGAGGTGGATATACTACCCACGGCCACAAAGCACAATGAATTTAGTACCATCTTTCCTGCCCTGAGATGAGATCCTGCAATCACAAACTAAATGGAATTAAACTTTTTTATATAAAAATAAATCATAGATGAGTGACCTGCATGTATCCATATGCATATATCTGTGTATGTATAGACTTGATAGATAAAAGTAATAGTAATCTGAGCAAGATGCAAATGGTATGGAATAAGGGGTGGAATGTCCTGGTTTGAGGTAAAACAGTTCAATATTGGTTTTTGTTCAAATTTTGTTCAGTAACTTTGCTTCTTAGCTGGGCCTCTTCTAACTACTGAAATTAACAGCATATTGTGCAGACAATGTTCTCTCACGGAGTGATAAGACCTATGTTTATAGTTGATACCAAGGCATGGTATGCAGAGAGGCTCTTGCTTATACTTATTGCCATAACAACCAAGGCCAACCAACTTTGTTACTTGCCCTGCTGGAGGGTTGGAAGCGGAAAAGCGCAGTGGCATCCCACCTGCGGGGAGGAGTGAACAGGACAGGTGACCCAAAAACTGACCAACAGGGTGTTCCATCCCATCTGCATCATGCTTAGTATAAAAGCTGAGGGATCAAAGGGTCAGCTCTCTCACTCTCTTGCTTCAATGGCTGACATCTGAGGAGGACTCTGTCTGTTTGTCTGCCTTGAATCCTGATCCTGAATGCAGATCTGAAATCCAGTTCCTGTCCGTCACTGAGTCCAGCCTGGGACTCCCCCGTGACAGCCGGTGTCGTGATTGTCATCCTGGAAGCCTGATACAGTTTTGTATGTATTTCATTATTTCCTTTTATTTTATTATTAATATTTCATTAAAGTAGTTTAGTTCCTTCTAAACTCATAAGTCTCTTTTTCCCTCCTTTGCCTCTCTCTTTGAAGAGAGGTAGAGGGGAGCATCTGTCGGTCCTATCTGGGGTCCCCCATGTCCCCAGTAGCTGATTTGGCCTAAACCATGACAGATGGGTTCTGCCGTCACTGACGGACAGACTGTGACCAGGCAGTGAATCTTACCCAGGCAGCTCATGCCTTCACTCCAGCTGAGCGACTGCGCAAGGTTTGGAGCATTGAGCGAGGCTTGTGGTTGGCGCTGGTGTCGTGCCTGGAGAGGTGTTGACTGCAACGGCCAGTGCCCGTCCCAGAGCCATCACAGGTTTTCCCCGGCCCTGCCAGCTTCAGGCAGCCGGGGCAGCCAGGAGGCGTGCTTGCAGCAGCAGAGGTGAGCTGTATGGGGAAACTTCACCCTGGGGAACCGGGAGGGTTTCCTTCTTGAGGGACCTGGGCACTTCCTCCAGCCCTGCCCAGGCCAGCCAGTGACCATGGCCTCTCTTCCTTTTCTAGTGCGACATCTGCTGCTGCAAGGGCCAGCCAGAGGGAGCGGCTCGTGATCGCCAGCTCTCCCCAGCCCACCGCCCCAGACAGAGAGCACGGCCACAGAGCTGGACGACCGCTGTCCCATATGCCTGGACAGCTGGGACCAAGCCAGCTATGCGCTACCATGCTGCCACCGTTTCTGTTTCAACTGCATCCGGCAGTGGGTTGACATAAAGCCCGAGTGCCCCCTCTGCAAGAGAGGGGTGGATGCCATCACACCCTTGGTGCAGGCATACTCTCATTTTGAAGAGGACGTCGTCAGACCACCTGCGGCGTCACCAGTTGCCATCCACCACACTCCCCACAGCTCTGCAGCTTCCCCACCACGGGCTGACGGACAGGTGCCCAGGGCTCCAGTGGACAGCCTCGAGGCTGACACATGGGCAAGCCTTTTCTGGGACCACCCATTTCTCCTTGAACCCCTGCTGCCCTGGCTGCACCAGGTGCTGGAGCAGATGTTTGAGGGTGACCACATGCAGGTAGCCATCTTGGAGGACATTGTTATGTCCAGCCTGCTTGTCTTTGGAACAGAGGAAGAGGTCCTGGGCCAGCTCCTGGGGCTCTTCCTTCATAACCGCGCAACGACATTTGTGAGCGATCTCATCAACGCTGTTGTGCGACTCTGCAGCAGGGAGGCCCACCGTCTGCTGCACCTGGAGGGCACCCATGCTGCTGAGGGGGGTGAAGGCAGCCCTGCGGCTGCCCTCAGCCCTGCTGCCTCCCAAGGAGGGTCTCCTGCACCCAGCCCAGCCCCCTCCGGCAGCCCTGCCAGATACGATGTGGACGAGCTCCCCAGCACCTCCACAGCTGCCCTCGCTGGGCATCCCGGCAGCTCCCCCTCTGCCCCCATTCCCACCCTGGAGGAGCAAGAAGAGCCGCAGGAGGAGCCAGAGGACCCTGCACCAGGTCCTTCCACTTCCAGCCGGGGCAGGGAATGTTCCCCTGGGCAGCCACAGCGACCCCCGAAGAGGAGGGCTGGCAGCCCTGAGGACTCTTCACCACCCAGCAAGAGGCCAGCCCACCAGCAACCCTAGAAGAACACCCCAGGAGCTGCTGAAACCAGGGCCGGGCCATCATCTGGGGCATGTGCCAGCCCCGAAGAAGATCCAAAGGCTCTCCTTAGCAGTGTAGACATAATGATCAGACTGAGAAAATAAAGGCATGAAGGCTACAGAACAAGTCTCAGTGTTACTAACATTGCAGGTGGCATTGCTGTCCTCACCTGTGGTGTCTTTTCCTGGTCCTATACCCACTGTTTCCTCTCTTTGTTCTTAGAAGAGCACCATGGGGCTTCTCCCTCTGGTCTGGCACAACCTCGTTACCCTGCTTTGACTATCACAGGGCTGGACCCGTTACTCGCTGAGTGCACCTCTCCCCAGAACACAGCCCCGTGGGTCTCGGCCCTCTGCTCTTGCAGGGACCATTTCCCTTGAGCAAGGTGCCATGGCACCTGGCCCTGTGCTCTTCAGTGGCCCTACCTGAATCACATGTTATGGATTTTTCTTTTTTTTTTTTTCAGTGTGGCTGCTAGTCTGAGGAAATGAAAACGCAATTTTTCTAGTAAGTACATACATAATTCCTGTGCATGTTTGATTAATTCTGATGAGTTACTTTCTTTTACTATGGAATGATAACAATAGTATTAGTTAATTTACATATTTCAATGTGAAAATTGCATAAAATTTTCAAGATAATTGGGAGAAAAGGGCAGTCAAGTAAAGTAGATCTAGAGATACTAATCTTTATTGTTTCATATTATGAAATAAATGTTATGTAATTGCAAACAAACTTGGGCTCCTTTCCATCAGTGCTAAACATTCAAAACTCAATCACAGATGATTATCATATCTCAGAATTTGGATCCAAGATCATGGAATGACTGAGGTTGGCAGAGACCTCTGGACATTGTGTACTCCAACCCTCTGCTCAAGCAGTGTCACCTACAACAGGTTGCCCAGGATATTGTCCAGACATGCTTTGAATATCTTTGCTAAGGGACACTCCACAACCTCTCTGGGCAACCTGTTGTAGTGTTTGACCACCCTCACAATAAAACAAAAAGAAGTTTTCTTATGCTTACATGGAATTTTCATGTTTAATTGGGATAGCCTGTATTTCAGTGTCTGTCTCCTTTACCCTCTGTCAGTTACTTGTACAAGTTGAGAAGTTGCTCCCTGAGCCTTCTCCATGCTGAACCTCTCATGAAACCCTGCTTTCATCCTCTCCCCATATAACAGATGCTTCACAGACCTTTGATCATCTCCATGGCCCTTTGCTGGACTTGCTCCAGTATGTCTATGTCTTGTACATGACAACCCAGACCTGGATGCGGCACCCAGATGTGTCTCACCCGGGCTCAGTTGAGAGGAAAGAATCACCTCCCTTGATCTGCTTGCTACACCCCTCAAAATGCAGAGAATCATAGAATACCTCGAGTTGGAAGTGACCTATAAGAATCATTGAGTCCAACTCTCTGCTCCTCGCAGCACTACCTAAAACTAAACCATATGACCAAGAGAGTCATCCAGACACTCCTTGAACTCTGACAGGCTTCGTTCCATGACCACTTCCCTGGGGAGCCTGTTCCAGTGACCAACCACCCTCCCAGTGAAGATATGTTTCCTAATGTCCAATCTGAACTTCCCCTGATGCTGCTTCATACCATTTCTGCATGTCCTATCACTCATCACCAGAGAGAGGAGATCGGCATCTCCTTCTCTGCTGCTCCCCATGTGAAGGTTGTAGACTGCGATGAGGTCCCCCTCAGCCTTCTCTTCTCCAAGCTAAACAAGACCACTGACCTAAGCTGCTCCTGGTAAATCTTGCCCTTGAGACCTTTCACCATCATAGTCTCCCTCCTCTGGACACACTGTAATAGTTTGACATCCTTCTTATATTGAGGTGCCCAAAACTGTACACAGTACTTGAGGTGGAGCCACACCAGTGCAGTGTAGAGTGGGACAATCACCTCCCTTGGCCGGCTGTGCTTGATGCACTCCAGGACACAGTTGGCTCTTTTGGCTGCTAGGGCACACTGTTGACTCATTCAACTTGCCATCAACCCAAATCCCCAGATCTCTTTCCGTTGGGCTGCTTTCCAGCCTCTCGTCCCTCAGTTTATATGTATAAACAGGATTACCCCATCCCAGGTGCAGAATCCAGTGTCTGCCCTTGTTAAAGTTGTCTTGTTAAAGTAGACTGTAATGCAGCCGAGAATGTCCTTGGCCTTCTTTGCTGCAAGGGCTTATTGCTGGTTCCTGCTGACCTTCTACAACAGGAACTTCAGGGCCTTTTTTGCAAAGCTACTTTCCACCCAGCTGGGCCCCAGCATACACTGGTGCCTGGGATTGTTCCTCTTCAGGTGCAAAAACTGGCATTTCCCTTTTTTGAATTTCATGAGGTTCCTCTTTGCCTGTTTCTCCAGCCTGTCCAGGTCCAGCACAACCACGTTGTGTATCAGCCACCCCTCCCAGCTTTTTCACCTACAGAATTGCTGACGGCACACCCTGTCTTATCCTCCAGGTTATACAGGAGATACTGAACATTACAGGCCCCAACGTCAATCGCTCTGGTGCAACACTGTGACTGACCTCCAGGTGAACTTTGTGCCACTGATCACATTCCTTTAAGCATGTCATTTCAGACACTTTTGGAGCCACTGTACTGTCTGTTTATCTAGTCCATACTCCATCAGTTTCTCTGTGAGGATGTTATGGGAGACAGTGTAAAATATGATAAAATCAAGGCTAACAACATCCACTGTTGTCCCCTCATCCACAGAGCCAGTCATCTTATCACAGAAGACTAATCAAATTGGTCAAGCATGATTTCCCATTCGTAAATCCCATTCATACTGACTTCTCCCAGTCACTTTGTCCTCAATGCTTGGAAATGGTTTCCAAGAGGTTCTGCTCCATCACCTTCCCAGTGATCAAGGGAAGAGTTTTTGTCCTGTGGCTCCCTCAACCCTTTTTCTTGCCTTTCTTGAAAACAGGAGTGACATTGGTTTTCTTCCAACCCTCAGGAACCTTCCACAACTGCCATGACCTTTCAAAGAAAATTGAGAATGGCTTCACAATGACATTAATCATTTCCTCCACTCTCATGGGTGCATCCCATAAGGTCCCATGGCTTTGTGTGCATCGAGCTACTTTCAATGGAAAGTCACTGAGAAGAAAATTCACGTTCTTTTAGATTCCATTCTTGGATGCAGCTGACTCTTCTTCATATAAGTGGACTGGGCCCAAATCAAAAGAGACAACAATATATTTCTGAATTTAAAATTGAGTTGAGATTCATACCTAAAATCCTGTGTTTGTATGTAGAATACACATCTTCTTTAAAGTTTTAGACATTGCTTCACGTACCAAATGAATTTTCCGGCAGTTTACAAGTGCTTCAGATAAGTGGTGTACAGTTAATAAAAATTTTTTAAATGGCGTGCCAAAGATTTTAGAAAAAAGATTTCTAATGCTCTTGAAAACAAATGGTTGTTCGTAGCTCTCTGTAGTTTTGATATAATTCAATCTCAAAAAAAAAAAAAAAAAATAGGACCTGTCAAAAAAAAAGAAAAAAAGAATTTTGTAGAAAATATAAAGGAAAAATTCTCTTTCCAAATTTGTCATCTCAAATGCAGTTTTCCATGGGGCACTTTTTGGAAAACAGAGACAAAAATACTTATTTAAAATTCTCGAGTCACACTGAAACAAAACCAAGATGTTTCATACAAAAGTGGTAACAGGGAAGGAAATTTTTGCCTGCAGCTGATTTAAATGGCTTAAAAGAAAGAATGGAGATGATGATGATACACTGTGACTTCTCTGTAAATTAGTCGATCTTCTCTCACAAACACACTCCAAAAACCTCTAGGAGGAAGATTTGAGAGCTCACGTCTATGGCACAGTAGAGGAGTAATCAAGATTTATATCCAAAATTTATGTGGTATTTCTGGGAAAGCTGGACTATTTTGGAGTGTGTATCCTTCTAGCCCATAAATTCGACAGGAGAGAGTTTGTATAGTGTTATGGAAATCAATTATACTGCTATACAGCATCAGGTATCTCTTGCTATAGGATTTGGGAAAGCAGTATCAAAAAAACAAAAAGAGCAAGGATGAACAGATTTACTTTAATCTAGATTACACAGTCTATTTCCAGATGTACCATTTAAATTGAGTTTTGAAGGAGTTAACTGAGTAAGGGTGTGATGTTCAGAGCAAGGTAACACAAAACAAAAAATCTGGGGAGAAAAGAACGTAAGGACTGAGACTGCAGAAGAATTGGATGAGACAAAGGAGCAAACTATGGTGTGAAATATGAAACTGATCACCTGTATGTATAAGGAAAATCATGATAAAAATAGATTGCAGTGGTTCTCTACAATGCAGTGCCTCAAGCAATTACCACACAATATGTCGACTGAAAACAAGGGAAGTCGCAATTATACCCTGGGCATAATAAACTTTTACTGATTACTCTGGGAAAGAATCAAATTCTGGAAATACTTAGATCTCTCCCCTCAACTTCAGCCTCTTAGGAGAGGAAGGCAAAAATACTGAGGGAGTCAAGAGCGCTCAGCTGGTTCCTTTGAGTATAGTGGGGACAAAAGGAACTAGAAAACCATGGTTGTAGTTTCATTTTGGATTTACAGTTTTGGGAAAGATACTGGATGTGAAACACTCCATTTGTGTTCCTGACCTTGGAGATAGTTTTTCTTTCTGACAGGCAATTCACAACATCTCAAATGTAGCCTTAACCTGGTTCATTTCCAAAGAGCTGGTTCCTCTAAAGATACTCACCTGCTTAATTCCATACTTCAAACACATATTAAGATAACATTTGAAAATAAATTGAGTACCTTTGGCCTTCACAGCCTCATTAAATAGTTAGTTACATGAAGTTAGCAGCAAAACACTTTTGAGTGTGGATGTGGAAACAGCTCACAAGCTGACATCCTAGCTTTGGAGTCAAGAAAGAATCTGTCATCAAGATCTAGAATCATGTCAAGAGATTCCTCTCTTCTCCTTCTATTACCTTTCCCCCGGGGTTTGTGTAGGGGTGTGTGTGTATATATCTGTGGATATTTCAAGCACATTCATACAACACTGCTATATAGCTACCTATTTTTGCAAGTGTAAAATGATGCCCTTTTTCTGAATATCATTCTTCCTTTTTCTTTCCACCTTAGCACAAGTGGCTTGAAGGTCTAATTTAAACCTGTATCTCAAGCGTCCCTTGCAGATAAACTTCCAGTAATAGTTAGTGAGACAAAGGCATGCCTTTAAAACTCATTATTCTGTGTCGCATTTAAACTTGAAGAAAATTCTTGTTGCTGTAAAACTTCATCTTTCTTTTATGGATTAATTTTATATAAAAAACACAGTTTGTCAAGCAGCATAATTGCACTTGTTTCTAGGCACTTAGAGTGTTACTTTTTGGAAAAAAAAATAAGCAAATTTCTTAAAATATCCAGACAGGTCTAACCTATCCTCAGTCTAGTCCTTACTTTTGCCACCAGTTAGTTTGCTTAAAGCACTGTAGTAATTTCAGCAACTGATGAAGTGAATCTCTAACAGCTGATTATAAGAACAATGAATAAGTGTAATGAACCTTTATAAGCACGGAAGCTGAAACCCGAAAGGTGCAATTCAGCATCTTATGTAAAAGGATAAAATCATGCATCAAATTAAAAGCAGTTTTCTAGAATCGAGATCAATGGAGTTGTAAGAAATAGTGCTTATTAATTTCCTTCAGAGGGCTGTGGTGTGATGAATTGCCTTTAAATAATAGAACAAGTATGACATAAGTAGTAGTTTTCATGGTATTTAAATGGCTACATCAAAGCAGAGCAAAACAACTTATGAAAATTTTGCAACACGAGTAGATACTTCTGATCAAGGGAAAATAAAGTATAATTTTATAGAACAGTTACATACTGATACTATAACTATTGTGCTTGAATTCTCTTTCTGTCTAATGCCACAATGTGTTTACTCTGATAATGGAGTAGGCTAAGAATTTGTGAAATTCATGTCAAGGCTGCAATGAAATCCAATACTTCTTTGTTCCTTTGGCCCAGCATACATCACAAAAAAATGCCTTGTCTGTTGGAATAGTGTATAAATACATTTACTCATTCGAGGAAGAATCTTTCTGAAGGAGAATTACAGGCAATATTGGAAATGAAAAATTTAACTAATAATGAAAAATGTAGGTTTTTAAACTGCCTTGAAACAATAATGCCACTTTTAAAACCTGTTCTAAACTGCATGAGAGACATCTAAAGTTAATTGGTATCTGTTTCCTACTGAAATGTTACAAAATTGTAACTGCCCTTCTGGGCAGAGGGCTATCATCTCTTAGTGAAGCCTTGGGGAAAGATACGGAGATTCAGCCCTTAAAAGTGTACTACCACTTTACCATTTTAAGTCTATTTTTATTTACAGGTGAATATTTGCTAGTACTCTTTTAAGCAAAGGTAACTATATATAAAGTCAGTATTTTAATAAATACTGACAATAAAGTTTTATCCCTTCAGGTCATTATAAACAGTGTTCCCCAAACTTAGACGACTGAGAAATTTACGTAAGTAAATGTAACTAAAATTAGCTATAGGTGTTATAAAAATCACTTCCGCTGTCAGTTTCGTTGAAGGCTGTCTTAGGTGACCCAGGCTGTGGTAACACTACTGAATAAGATCTTAATAAATATTCTTACTGTGATAAAGTGGGGCATCAGTGATATGACACTACCCAGAATGCTTACATGTATTTTAGTGTGGATTTCATTGACAAAGAAGGCAGAAGATAGGTCAACAAGTTAGATTTTCTTTCCATGCTCTGCATCTGACTCAGCAAACTAAAGCTCTACCCAGTGTTATCAACCTTCAATGAAGAGTTTAGAAAACTAGAAAGTAACATGTCACGTCCTGTGTGCCCAGTGCAAGTATCATCCAGTGGAGAGTAGGGAAGGCATGAGGCACATCTGGGTCTATTTTTGAGAATGGAAGTTAGATCTTAGTTAAAATCACAGAGACAATTTAATAAAAATTTCTTTCACATTTAATTTCTAGGAGAAGAACGGGAGAAATATTTAACTTGAAATGCACCTTGTTTCTTGGTTCTTCTCTATTACTAATAGCCCAAAATACAATAAGAAGCTGATAAGAAACCAGCTGCATTTTTTCAACAATATTTTGTGTTATCTTGAAAAACAGAGCAAGTTACTGAAAGCAGAATCACGCATCCCTGCATTCTTTTTCAAGGTACTACTTTGTAAAGGCCATATTTAGCTTCTGTCTTGTCGCATCTTGTTTAATCCACAAACATGGGCAGAGAAACACGTCATTCACTTTAAAACTTAATTTCTGAAAAATTTCAGCTGCTGGCTTCATATAATGAAGTCAGTCCTGACAGAAAATAGGGCTGAGTTTTATAGAGAGACTTGCTCATTTCTCACTTCTGCACTGGAATGTTGAAATGATAATTGCTATTATACCTTGTCTGCATGTGTGCAAGCACTACTTTCTTAAAAATGTGAATAATTTGAAGTACCTTAAACCGTGCAATAAAACAAATTTGTGCAAACTTTCCTATTCATGAAATCCCCCAACTCTGCAGTTCAGTCTAAATAATGACTGCTTTTGGCTTCTCACTGGAAATAGGTGACTGTTAAACAAACAAACAATTTTAATATAGATTCTATACACGTGCGGTTATTTTAGGAATGTAAGCTCTTCAGTTACAAGCTTCTTTGGACAGGTGGTGCTTTTACAACATCCCGATCATGATCAAAGCCTTGCGGAGCTACAAAAATATAGCTATTAATAGCAATAATAAAAATTATGATATGACAGATAACAGAAATATATGTGATAAGGAAAGGAAGATTCAGTGCAGAACGAAGTATATCAAACTAAACTGACTTTCTGTACAAATAGAGAGGATGAGAAGGATCTGGAAACTCTCAATAACTGCTGAATTATCATACAGAGTAATTAACAATAGAAACACTAGACTGCATAGAGGTATTAGAATAATTTCATCCAATTTATATTTAATACCACATTAGTGAGACTAATTTAGAATAATGTATGCCATTCTGGTCACATTATTAGAGAGGAACACACAGTTCAAGGTAACCAAAATAAGAGTAATATAAAACTATTCAAAGTAGTTGCATAAGACTTTCCAGATTTTGAAAAAGAAAAGGAGAGGTTATCAATCAGAAGACAAACATTTTCAAGTGAACAGAGAGGGCAGGCAGTATACAGGTGTTTTTAGAAGGAAAAATATAACAGCACTGGGCAGGAAAGTAAAAAACGGGCCAATTACCCTTGAAACTTGGGTTGACTTTTTGTGATAGAAAGCAGAACAGATGTTCTGGACCAGAGAATGCAACAAATGTCCCACTTAGAAACAGTTCGTAGTAGTTGGATCTCTGTAATTTAACAACATTTGACAAGTATTATAAGGCTACAGCTAAACTTTAAGGAAAAGCAATAGCATGACGGATGTCACACTTTGGACTCATATGTGCTTTTGCGTTATATTCTTCTGTGGAATACCTCTTCCAAAGACTATGCTTCTGCATTGCTTTTTGTCGCAAGTTAAGTTACTTTCCTTCACTATTGTTGAAGTCACATGGTGCTGTACTCCTTTGAAACATATATTCTGCCTATATGACTACATGATGCAAATGTCCTATTGTTACTCTCTGCATGCACTTAGATTTCTCTGTGTGCTTCTTCCCATACTAGAAGAACTGATTTATGAAATTTTGAGTTAAAATCTTCCATCATTACTAGATTTTCATTTCATCCCTCTTTTGACTATAATCAAAGTAAAGTTTTCATTTTGATATAGATAAACGCAGAGTATCTGATATTAAACATTCACAAAGCATTTATGAATGGTTTCCTGAAGTTAATGCAGCAAGCTAATTAAGCCACTTTATGTGTTCAAAATGAATGCTTAGGACACATAAGATGAAATTAATCTAAAAATGTTCTTTTGTAAAAAGACAGAGTTCATTTTATTTATTTCTTGTAGAAGTACTGAAAGTTAAAATAAAATTTTACTTTACTTTTACTTTACATGAAAGTACATATGTTCCTTCTGTCCATTAAAAACAATGAAGTAATAGCTGGTGTGTGTACTTTTACTGTTTCATAAGTTTTCAGAAAACACCTGGACTTCAGCAAGGCCTACGGCACTCTCTCCCATGAAATCCTCATAGGGAAGCTGTTGACGTACAGGCTGGATGAGCAGACACTGAGGTGGATTGAAAACTGGCTGAACAGCTGGGCACTGAGGGTGGTGATCAAAGTCTAGTTGGAGGCCAGTGACTGGCGGTTTACCCCAGGAGTCAATATTGGGTCCAGTCCTGTTTAACATCTCCACGAATAATCTCAGTGATGAGGCAGAATGCGTCCTCAGTAAGTTTGCTTATGACACCAAACTGGGAGGAGTGGCTGACACACTAGAGGTTTGTGCTGTCATCCAGAGAGACCTTGGCAGGCTGGAGAAGTGGGCTGGCAGGAACCTTATGAAGTTCAACAAAGGAAGTGCAAAGTCTTGGGAAGAACAATCCCATGCACCAGTATATGCTTGGGGCTTACCCAGCTGGAAAGCAGCTTCGCAGAAAAGGATCTGGGGGTCCTGGTGAACACCAGGCTGAATATGAGCCTACAATGTGCCCTTGCTGCAAAGAAGGTGAGTGGTATACTGGGGTGCATTAGGCAATTTTTGCCAGCAGGTCAATGGAGGTGGTCCTTCTCCTCAGTGCTGGTGAGGCCACACCCAGAATACTGTGTCCAGTTCTGGGCTCCCTAGTACGAGAGACATGGACATACTGGAGAGAGTCCAGTGAAGGGCTGCTAAATTGATGAGGGCACTGGAGCATCTCTCCTACAAGGAAAGTTTGAGAGAGCTGGGACTTTCAGCTCTCAGTTCAGCCTGAGGAAGAGAAGGCTCCAGGGGATCTTAATGTATATATTTAACTTAATGTATTTATCTAAGCGGAGGGTGCAAAGAGGATGGAGCCAGCTTTTTTTCAGTGGTGCCCAGTGACAGGACAAGAGGCAGTGGGGACAAACTGAAACACAGGAAGTTCCAGCTGACCATCAAGAAACCCTTTCTTACTGTGAGAGTCACCAAAGTGACACAGGTTGCCCAGAGAGGTTGTGGAGTCTCCTTCCTTAGAGGTATTCATGCTCTTGGGCAACTTGTGTCCCTGTTCAAGCATGAGGGTTGGACCAGATGACCTCCTTTCCAAATTCACCTTTCTGTGATTTTGTGATTCTGTGATTCTGTCAGATTCTGTGTGATACTATGAATGTTTACATAACCTTGCATCATTCCATGTGACAAGGGTCTTTTAGGCCCTTTTATAGTCCACTGTTCTGAATGCAGGGGGAAAGCTATTGGTGATTGCAATGTTTCGTTGCCCTTTATAAAACACATTTTAAATGGCATGGAAATGTAACCATTTTCTAAATACTAGGTTAGCTGGTGAAACCTTAGGACTAAAGAAATGTAAGACTGGTTTCACTTTAGCAGAAAATACCAGAAGGACCAACCAGGAATATAACTGAAGGGCATTTAGTGAGGCACAGTTTGATTAAAGATAGTCACAGAGTGGACTCAGAAAAGCAAAAGCTTTTGTAATAAATCTTATGGAACCCTTTGAAGTGCTAATACAAAGAGTTGGCAGGGTGAAAGCTGAGGACATAATTTACCAACACTTCAAGAAAGTTTTCAATGCAGCATAACTCAGAGAAGACTAATCTACAAGCTTAGTAGATCTGATGTGCAGAAGCAAGTGGGTTGAGTACAAAACTCATTGAGGATTGAAACCAAATAGTCGTGAAGAGTGAAAACACATGAGGATAGATGGGTGAGGGTTACAAGTGAGCTGCCACATAGCTGAGGGATAAATTTTATTTGGTTTTGATTCAGAAAAAAAGAACATTGAGCAATGCAATAGAAAATACACATGACAGAAAACCAAAAGAAAAACTGAATGAATTCTAAAAATTAGAACAGACCAGAATCTGTTCCAAAGGCAACCGATTATACCTCATGCAATTTTATCGGAGCAGCAGTGCAAGTCAAATTCAAATATATGTGCACATGTATGTACACATTTGAGTAAACACATAAAATTTTGTGGTACGCGTTACAGTCCTTACTGCATGCTTTTTCTATCGTTAGTTTATTTGAAGTGACAGTTTTCAGAATTCACCACTTAGTCTGGCTACATTCATTCACAGAGATAGCAAGGGATGTATTCTTTTCCTTCATTCCATGGAACTGTGCATTCCACAGATCTTTCATCATTACCTTTAAAGTTCTGTATACAGTAAAGATCCTCCCTGCTCCTGTGTCACCTGTGACCTCAGTGCTTTTCTAGAATCTGGGTAAGATTCTAAATTTTGCCACCAGGCAAGCAAAGGCATTCCTCTGAATTTACTCAGGCCTTCAGAATGCCATATATTTCTTTTGGAAACTTGTTGCAAATTGGTTCTATGGCCAATGCCATAGGAATGCTGTATTAGTTGTGGAGTATAACTACTCTGATACCAGCAAATATTTCCTCCAGTTCAAAATTATGCTACCTGATCCATTATTATCATAAGCAACTGATAACTATGCTTATCTAAAGTATCATGATACAAATTGGGTCTTTTTTTTCCCCACAAATGCAAAACCAGAGTAAGATCATCCATTATTGGCCAAGGAACAAGTATCCTCACTAACAAGGAATCAAGAAATACGCGCAAAACATACAGGTATACTTGATTAGTTATTATCTTGCCATTACACCTTAAATGGTTAACTTTTATACACTTGAATTTAAGCAATAAATATATCATGGCAAAGCTCCTGTCATGCCTCCAGTAATTCATCCCCACATATCCTTGCAGAGGTGTCAGTGTGGACTATTGCGTCACTTTATGTTCTCCCAAGAAAATCACCATCCAGGGACTCAGTTGTATCTTGTATGCATGTGTGTGCATATATATTTTCTCTTTTTGAAACGAATGTGAGATTTCTTAGATTTGCTTCCTGCATTATTACATTTTTTCCCTCAAGCATATAGTATAGTTGGTAAACACTTTGGGAAAACTCCCTCTAAACCTCAAAAAGAAAATACACTGCACTTTTAGAAACGTCTATGATTTTCTTCCTACACTAAGTACTCTGATTTTCTTTTATGTTTTTACCGTATTTCAGTAACACAGCCCAATTCTGTCATGTAGTTATCCAGCCTCTCTTATCTCTTTTAGTACAAACTGATTGCTTTTTCTTTTCTCTCTCTTCTCATAAATAACCTCATATGCTGGCCACCGGAGGTAAAGCCATTAGCCTAAATCAGTCCTCGTTGATTAATCTGTTAAAATTTCCTCAGCAAGTTATATGAACAAGCAAAACTTTTACATCAATAGAATAATGCATTAGATTATTAAAAAAGATACTTACATTCAAACATTATTTTGAGCATTGCAATTGCTGAACTGCAAGAACGTAGAGAATGTGAAGAGGACCGTTCACCTCACTGGACAAACAGGAAAAAGAATTATGTTAGGAAGCTTACAGATTATGATAACATTGCAGTGCAGTTTCAAAATTCAGATCTGGTTCTTCAGTTTATTGTTAATGTCAGTCTGCATTTTAGCATTCAAGAGAACCTTTCCAGTATGCCTGTCCGCCTGGTGGATAGATACCATTGATCCAGTAAGAGGTGAAACTCCTTTTTGCTTTCTCGGATGACTCAACATGTATCTTTTAGTATAAGGTGTCCCAGCTTCTGAACCATTCATTTTATGCCAACACACATACATTAACTAAGATACTTTTTACAAATATCTGCTCAGAAGAAATGCTTTTAGCTCGCTATTAGCTTTTCACTGACAGTAGACCTGACAATAGCCACCCTAAGAGTGATAATTTTTCTTCTAAAGATAAAAGACAATTCAGCACAAAGATAGGATGCAGCTTTTCTCTTTTGGTCTACAAAATTCTGTTCCTCAGTCTCTGTTTATGTTTACATAGTGTAGGAAGGTTGGTACAGGCAGTACTAAGGTCATTACTGATGCACCAAATCACCCCCTGTCAGAAAACGTATGGTTGCTCAGTGAAACTAACAAGGCAATTTGAAAATATTCATGATCCTCACACTGACTCGCTGGCTTGCACTCCTGCCCTGACCTCAGCCCATCCTCATCCCTGGGGAGATGCCTGATTCACTGGGCTGGAGCTGCCCTCAGCTGACCCTCTGACTTGCCCTGCTCCATGGTTGCTTCACGGGGAGCCCCCACTGGTCCCACTGCTCTTGCCACAAGGAAGCAGCTTTGCAACCCAACACAAATGCAGTCATCAACACAACAAATACGCTAACCACTTGTGTACTGATGTTTAATCTATTGATAAGCCTTTCTACATGTGCTCTTTGGCACATGACCTACTAAATTCTTCCAAGTATTAATTCATTCATCCTCTTCATAGAGATGTCATATCACGTGATGTGACATACTGATACTTACAGGTACGGATAGAGACACAAAATTGGTCTAGACCCACAAATAGAGCTGAGGGCCTATATTTCAACTCCATGTCCTCAAAACTGAGGTACTGCTACTCTTGTTTCTTAGAATGCCAGAACTTTCCCACACATCTGTGTTTTCACCCACTAACATTTACCTAAATGTTTCCATCTCACCACCATATCAGCCTACTCTGTGACAGTGCTGGGGAGTTCTGTGCTTAAGCCCTACCAGGAATCAAAATGTGTGATTTTCCCAGACTCATGCAAAGACAATCTAATAATCTCAGATCCCCTAAAATATGCCTGGAAGATCTGGACAGTTCACGTCTGCACAACTCACAGTCAGGCAGGGAGACAGTGACGCCATACCTGTCCTCCATCTAGGATTGAAGGACAACTGTAGTATAAATTCCAACTACCCCTAAAGGAAGCTGAATTAAAATGTCACAACTCCCAAGATAATGTCCTAATTACTCAGTTATCATGTATTTTTGAGTGAGTCTTTCTCAAATCTCCCCTCGTTTGGTTAATCTCCTTGCATGAATGAAAACAAGTCTTTGGGCTCTGAAGAATATTAAAAATTGAGGATAACAAATTGAACAAATTCCCCTTGTGGAATTCACACAAAGCGATTTGTCTACAGCCACTCAGAAAAAGCTGTAACATTTTAAAAATAAAATAAGATCCTCTGAATAACATAGCAGAAAATTATTTCTCTGGACTTCATTTCTAGCTGCTGGTGGAAGCAGTCATCTCATATTTATGAAACTATTCATGGGTGCTTTCATTCACGGTAGCCTTCATCTTTCATTTGCTTAAATGCCTTTTTTCATCTGCTGTGAAGGAGATGAAACTAGTCTCCCTTCTTCCATTTTGTCTCATTTGAAAGCAAGTAATTCTTCAGTCTTCCAGATCACCCTCCGAAAGCAATTCCCATGCTCGCAGATGACACCTGTGATATCAAGGTCATTTGCTTGTGCTTAGTTTATGTGGAGATGTTTCCTCCAAGGCAATTCTTTTCTTTAATCAAGTAAACTGGATTTTTTCCTTATCAGGCTCTTAATTCCAAGCATTGTATGTATACTACATGGGGAAAAGCTTCCATAAACATATGGATTTTATTATTACACGTATTTTACATGTACTTTACATCACTAAGCCCCTTCATACTGATGGTTTCTGGTTTTCCAGATAGTGACAAAATGACTTCTGAATTGCTTCTTTTTTTTTGAATACTTCTTTTTTTTTTTTTGTGACAAAAAAAAAAGGAATACGAATAATTCCTCTTTCCCCCACCCCATGCAGGTTTTGTTTTGTCCTCAGCTTGTGATTTGATGTTGACCCTACTAAAGTATTTTAGCTCCTTTGAAACTCAACCTGAGAAAAATAAAACCTAGAAGGTTGGCTTGATAGAAGTACATTGTTTGCAAATTGAAATACAGAAGCTACTTTCGTACAGAGGACATTATGATGTTGTCATTTATTGCTGAAAAAGTAATAAAGACAAGGTATTTTTGGTTAAGATAGAATGTTTGTGTTATTAGTTAGTGCTGCTTTATGTCTAGTATTGAAGAAAAAGATTATATTGTTATAATAAAATTAAAGTAATAGTTAGGCTGATATAAAGCTGATGAAAGTGATTTGTACAGCCACTAAGAGATCACTATGTTATCCTACATAGCTATCACCTGCTCAAAAATGAACAGCTAAATTAAGAAAAAGCATACCGCATCTCTCCTTCTTTTTTACACGAGTATATAAAGATTACCCTTACAGGCTTTTCAGTCCAACTCCCACCACTTATCAACAGAGTTATCTTGAAAGCAAGGAAAAATCTATAAGGTATGCTCCAGAACATAGCACATTACAACACTGCACCCTGTATGAAAATGATTGATTTATAGTATGTTTTCAAGTAAGGCCACAGTATGCTGTCTTTGGAAAGCACAAACATTTCTGCTAACCCTGAAAATTTAGCTTATTTCTGCATTTCCCTCAATTACACAATGAAAAGCATATGTCAAAGAAATACAGAGCCATAACTTAATTCTACATATTTGATGTTTCTTCCCCCCACTTCTTGCTGGCATACCAACGAAAGAGTGAATATTTGAAGAATTTCATCACAGTAGTCAAGTCCAGGGAAATACTATGGTGCCAGATCATATATAAAAGGCAAGTAGGGCACGGTAAATTGAAAGTATCTCTAAAGACATCCACTTATAAAGGTAAAAGGTATAAAGAGAAATAAGCCAAATATTTATAAAAGATTTATTGTTTTTTCTAGCCTAATTAAAAAAATACACTTTTCACCTAGGCTCCAGAATTATTTGGAAGAAAAATGTTAATATTTGATAGTTGACTTTTTTAGGTAATCTAGCTTCTTGTATGATGATAACTTCAGACTGCAAAGCTGGTGCATGAGACAAACTACCTAATAATTTTTTTAGAGAAAATAGCTGAAGGTTATAGTAATGCAGAATGCCCAAATTGCTGCTTGAAACTTATCAGAAAGATTGAAAATGCTCTTATTTCTACTGCACATGTGCCCTCAGCACATCTGTAAGTCCAAACTTAAAGTTCATCACAGACATACTTCATGTGCTTGGAAAGACATGTCCACATACAGATGCATGTCTTCAACTTTATAATGGTTGTCCACTCAGTAAAATACAGTCTTTCAAGATCATGGTGTAGACAATACCTGATACTTAATTTTCCATTTATTCTTTGGAAATATCAGTTGCAAAAGTGCAATATTTCTGGCTGTTCTATAACTCTGAAACTTTCCATAAGATACTGAAACACTCCTGCTTTGACCTCAATTCAGCTTCCTATTTTTAGCTTCTCTGACTTCATCTGCAGATAAAAGCAAAAATTCCTGTTTCTTGGAGAGCTCCATCTTTAATAATTTCTTCTCTTTTTTGTTAAATCATGAAATTAAATCTCTTCCAAATTACAGCAATAGTTTGTTGTCTATGAAATGGAAATCATGAACACACAAAACCTCTGATCGAGAATGAATATGTTGTTTTGATTTCAATTTAGATAATATCTCAACAAAGCACAGATACTGAATTAATTACTTTCAAGACTGGTTGAAATTGAATGGATCCCAGAAAAAATTTGGGTTTAGATCAAACTATGCATTTCTCTAACAATGTTATTCCATCAAAATATTTCAGTAAACTCTATATTCTGAAAATAGATGTATTATATGAATATTATAATCCCGTCATTGACATTACAGGTTCTGAAAACTTGCTTCAAAATACCTTAACACTATGGGTAACTTAAACTTCAGCTTAATACTAGGTACTATTAATCAGTGTTTTCCATATAATTTCACCTCCTATGTCCTGTAAACATGCAGTTTTATTTGAATTATATTCAAATAAGTGCATTGGAAATAATTATACTTTGGAGATATCAAATAGTATCTGGTACAGTGTTTAAGAGAAATTCCTTTTGTTTCAATCTATCCCCAAGCTCTTGAAACAATCTTGTTCTCAATCTAATTTTTTATGGGGCCCCTTTTGTCAAACTGGAATTTTACTGAAATCCTGATGATTGAGAATGAGCTGTCCCTGATATGTCCATTTTGAGCTGTCCTCAAAAAAAGTGGAAGGTGAACAAATTAAAATTGTCCTTCATTGTACCATAATTTAGAACTATTACTATTTTCTGACTTAAAGATAGAGACCAAACAGTATTCTACTTGTGGACTGAACCTAGGATTTCAGTGAAAGGCTCCCAGAGGAAATTTAGCTGTTAAAATGGAAGTTGAAATTGCATTTAAGACTGTTAGTTAAAAAGAGATTAGAAAAATTAAACTGTCAGAAAACACTCAGAATTCAGTCTTAAGAAATTACCGGTATCCACTGTTAAGTTAAGGTCATGCCCAAGAAAAAGTGAGTTTGATTGTTTGGAATGACAGATAGAGTTCTCATAGCATATGCTCTGAGCAGATTTTAACTCAGTCCAGTCCTACCTACAAACCTAGATTTATATAAAGTTTTCTTTTACACTTTTGCCAACATATGCTGCAGCTCTTTTCTCCATCTCTCATATAAGTGAATGAGAAACAGAAACAAAAACATTTTTTTCATACACAGCTGCTTTACATTCCTCAGAAGCAACAAAAAATTTGCAGCAACAAATTATTTGCAACAGTAGGACTTATTAGCTTTAACTTTCAAAAGTGACCTCCACTTAACAACTGTTCTCCATGAACAGAATAAAATCAATGGTCCTGCACCAATATGGAGAAACATAGCAATTCATCATTACCTGCTTTTCACTGTTCTCTGTAGTCAGAAAAATTTCAATACCTCTGTTCCATTCCTACAGTTTTGCCTTTCCACAGGTTCTTGTGAAGGTTTTGTTATTGTTCTTTTAAAAACATAAGCAAGCAACATACGGATTTTTTATTATTATTATTTTTATTTAACTGTCAGTGACTACCTGAGAGGGAGCATTTTAGAAGCATTTGATTTTGCTGGTCACTCATCACATAAACAGCAGATAACACAGGTGTATAGAAAACAAGCTTTTCTCCCCTTCAACTGTGGAGCACCATAAGAATGCCAGATGACCTATTTACAAGTTTAGTTGATGTATTTTCATGAATAGATGGTAATAGTAATTATAATACTGCTTGCATAATAAAGACATTTTTGAAAAGATATTAATGCCAAATCAACAGGGATTTAATCAGATAATATAAACAAACCATTCAGCATACCATTTATTAGTTACAATAGTCTGTGAAATGGTATTTTTTGATTTAGCAAACATTAAAAAAACACATTCAGAAAATAATAAACTTAATTTAAATATTATTAGATGCAACATTTAATGCCAAGGGAAGTTAACTTTCAGATCAATGTCCACTATAAGTAGATGAACTGGGTACTGACTGCAGGAAAAGCCCTCACTAATAAAAACCCCTTCACTTCTGTCAAGGAGCTAAGAAGTATTTCTGCTGAAGTCCACCTTTTCACACTTTCATAAAAAGGAGGTACTGAAAAATTGGCTTTCTGAGAAATCTCTGTATTGCTATATGGTAAACATAGACATTCCTGTATGCAGTGTATACAGGGCAAATTTTCCAAGTAATACTGTCTACATTCCTTGGTTTCTAAAAGAAAGTCCCACCTGCTCTGTTCCTTGCTACCTGTGAATGTATGCTGCATGGCTCCTAAATCCGATTAATTTCAAAAGACAAATACACAAAACCTTGACATAAGGCTTATACCTAGAAGAAAGTCTGAATGGATGCAGAGGGATACAACCTACCTACCCATTGAACAGTAATTTTTATTTGTACTTTCTACTGCTAAGTTGTTCAGAATTCCACCTGTTCTTTTTCACATCAACATACAGTAGCAGCAATGCCCGCATGGGTAAAATTGTAATAATATATGACCCGTAATTTGAAAAAAAATCTAGAGATAAACTGGTGCAGTGTCTGACAAACTGTGTGGATTAGTTCAAGAAATCTGTGCTGTGTACCTATTGAGCATATCATTTAATATACATATTACATTCTGTCTGTAACAGAAAGAAGCAGAAGACGCCGCAGATGACAAATTCTAGAAAAAAGAGGGGGAATTAGGACATTTGCTCACGTGTATGTCTCAGCATTAGAAAATTAGACTAGAAAATAATAGTTTCTCTTATTTAACAATACTTTAGCACTGTCATATGAAAATAAATTTTAATTCTGAGATTACAGAAGTGCTAGTTGATGCTTTTAAGACTCAGTATTATGCCAGGACAATGAAATGCTATGAATTTGTCTGTCTCAGAAATATCAATTTCTTACAGAGCCTGCAAATGCATATTCATTGCCCATTTCAACCTCAGCTTCACATGGTCAGCTCCCACCACTCCGTAAATGCTGCAGGGAGAGGAAATGCAATTGTGACAGCCTCAAAGGAATTTGTGCAAAAAAGAAAACTGACTGCCTTCCTCTTCACCGGAGGTACAGACAAGTCATAAACCAGTCCCATTTCATGCTAGAAAAATTTGCACCATTCCGCTTGCACAGATGCAGTGCTTTTTAATAAATTTGCACAAATGAAAATTCAAATTATGACACACCTTGGTGTGGAAGTGCAGCTTCCTACATAACTAAATCTGAGGGCATTTATTTCCGATAAGTTTAGGAAAATGTTTGCTTTGTAGACAGAAGACTACCATCTTCAGGCGGTGTGATGGATGCCCCTGCTCAGACTGAGTGAATAGCACTTTGGTTCAGGCATCACCTACAAGGAGACAAGGCGACCTGGCTGAAATCAGCCCTGCTGTGCAAACCGTCAGAACTGTGCTAGGCCATATCTCCTCAGGAACCAAGGAATCTAGGCCATGTCTTGTCAGGAAGACTACCAGACTGAACTGCGACTAGGCAAAACTAAAACTGCACAAAACCACAGCTGCACGCTTGCATGTACACCAAAGGGGAGTTTGACCATGTGTCAACCACTTTATGCTTATAAAAATTTGCACTCCCCCCCCTGAGATCACTGAGCTCTCCTGTACAGCAGCAGGCTGCATGGTGATCTCCCCTCTGATCAGGGATGCTTCTCTAGGTTCCTTCTCAAGGCTGAGACACCCATTACCTGACTTATGACACCTATAATGAGGTAAGCAACATTCTACATTAGGCCTAAAAATATATTGTATGCTAGTGACATTTATATGTCCAGCTGTAGCTTAATTGTTAGAAGTGTAGTAAGTGGTAGAGTGTTTCACCATCATTTATTTATTGCTGAGTTATTGTTAAACCGTTGTTAAATCACTGTTAAATCGCTGTTTAATTACGATTCATTTGTTGCTTAATCACTATCAATTGTCGTTTAATTATTATTCAGTCATTGAATAATTGTCATATGATCATTGTTAAACCATTAAGAAAACCTTTTAGTTAACACCATAACGATGGCTTCTCTCAACAGTTCGCGTGTGGTAGGTGGTATCAATAACTTTCTCAGGGAGCATAAGCAGTAAAACGGGAAATAAGGCACTTAGTACTGCAACCCCTGAGCTACCCTGGTCACCAGGACACTCTCTTCTGAGTCTGTACAAGGCAACATACTACTGTTCTCAGAAAGACAGCTAACAGTCCCTGATGCAACCATAAAATAACAATGAACAAGTTTTTTATTGAAATGTGTGAAGGTGGAATTAAATGAAAGGTCAGTGAGGAGGACAAAACACTTTCTCCATACCATCATTTCATTAAAAGCATTTTCAGGCGTACAGTTCACCCTACATTTCCAAAGGGCAATTCAGAAATCTTTTGAATGTTTTGAAATTAAGTGTAACAGAAACAGGAGAATTTTAGGGCAGCAGCGAATATCATTATCATTTAAGTAACTTATCATGCCTGCCGCTTTAAAAATAATTTGGTGCAAAGAGACATGGGAGTGGCATCTGGTTTATACTACAGCAATGTTCTTCAATACAGGAAAAAGTTCAATGTGTCTTTGCAGAGACATAGCACATATATCAAAAGTTACTCTAGCTTAGTCTTCAAATGCCAGCTGTGAATTAAAAGTTCAAAATCTGTAGCTTTAGTTTTATATTGTACTCATCTTTTACTCCAGTTTGTTTGGAACCAGACTTAAGTGGGCTTGTGAACATCACTAGTAATATCTAAGATTTTTGCTGTCCTGAACTGAAAAGTGAGATCCAAAATTTGTGAACAGAGTGTAGCAAACAACCTTAAATAATTGGACACAAGTATAGATCAGGTAAGAGTCACCAAATCTGAAGCGATGCAGAGCTTTCTCAAAAATCCTTCCCAGTTTTTCAGTAGTAACAGAAAGAGATCTATTCACTAGTTTCCTTGTTTTGAAAACTTTATATAAAATCACTGCTACAAACAACTTCTGAAAATGGCCCAACAGATATTCAGAATATTGGGAATAAATAAATGTTAGATTGTAGTAGTGTATTCATTCCCTTTTTCTTTCATAGTCTTAATTATTTTCCAGATTCTTATATAGTGTATTTCGGTAGTGATATTCATGAATTTTTATACTTTCAAATACCACCATTTATCTTACAAGAAAAATTTGCCTATCATTTTCATCTTCAGCAAGGGATGACAGAGACTGTTTTCTAATCTTGAGTCAAATATCAAGGTATAAAGATGTACTTTAGCTACTGCTCTGACTGAAGACTGAGAACTGCAGAGCTAAGGCAATAAAGTAGTACAGCCTGAGCTATGTAGATTCTGTATTCCAGATTCTGTAGATGAAAAGTGATCACATCTGTGGTGAACTGAACGCAGACTTGAAGATTTACAAATGTGTTACAGATGCATATATGCTGTCTTGTGCACTATAGAGAATGCGCTTGAGGAAAAATTAGTAAATTTTTCAAAAGGAAATGGCTAATTTTCTAAAAATTATTGCATGATCCAAGCAATACCATATTTTGTTTAATTTGCTTCTGTTTGCTAAGTGTTGTGCAGGCAAAGCAGTGAGTGAAACCAATGTCACACACAATAACATGGAAGCAGTTGTAGCTTGCAAAGAAAGCTCTTCATTGTGAGGGAAAATTTACAGTTGTGAGGATGAAAAAAATGTCAGGTCTGTAAGATTTCACCCACCACAGAGTTGCATGTATTTCACAGGCAGCTGATTATAGGACCTGGGGCGGGGGGGAGGTGCAGACGGGATACAGGCCAAATCCAATACAGAAACGGAATATAATAGGTACTGGACGATTATTAGATAAAGTGCTTTTTAACCTAATACATTTTTCGTGCAAATAATATGCGCGTGGCTAACAAAAGGCTCGGTCTAAACTATTTACATAGGTTTAATTACATTAGACTTAAAGGCAGTTAGCTGTTTGGGACTTGGCTGCCTGCCATTTGGTAATCAGCACATTGTGGTGTCCTACAGAAAAACACTCCTGGCAGCCTGAAAACCGCAGAGTTGTGTAAGCAATACCCCCACCTAGCGATGAAACCGTAACCTGACTGGAACTGCACTTCGTACCCTGTGGGAGACAAAATCAGGGACACCTTCTTCGGTGTGGTGGGAGCAGCAACAGCTTATTCAGCATCGTCAATCTACAAATATAAAGTGCACATGCTGTATGTATGAGGCTTTGAAGTATGTTCGTTCACTTAGCTAAAATATATGGTCAACAAAATTCACATATTACACTTCTGAGCAGAAAGTTGCCAAAATACACCAAAAAGTTGAGAAGTTATAAATGTTGTGTTCTAAATACGCCCACTGACCACATGAGGTACCACGTGAGGTAATCTCAGAATACGTAAACAATAAGGTTCCAGGATAATACCTTTGTTTTATTGCACGAGCCTACCCTTGAATATGATGCCCTCAAGAAATATTGTGTCATTTTTGTTGCAAAACAATCTTAAAATCACTTCTTCATCTTAACTTTGAACTTTTCAGCTTTTGAAAGCAAACCAGTCTTGAACACGTACAACATCACTGATGATTAAGTAGTGATGCAGCATTTATCAAAATAATTAAGTCCCAATTTTCATGGTTTTAGCAAGTTTATTTACTTAATAAATAATGCAGAAATGGCCGGTTTCCAAGGACAGATTGAATAATATTTATGATTATGATGAAAAGATGATGAAATGATGACATAATTAAATCAGTTTTTTTAAAAAATTGCTACCCTAAATTTTTATTAATATGTCAGCATTCATCCATTTCAGAATATTGTGAATTTGATATTTACAAAAATTGCAATCCACTGACCTCTTGAGTGTTTCTCCTTTCACTAAGCCTATCCAAAGCCTAACCATATACTCAGCTACAGAGTATGACCTACACAAACCCCCAAATATTGTTTCTGTTTAGATTGATCCAATGCTGCCCTATGAAACCACATCTGCTACTTCTATGTAATCTGGTTCTAGGGCTTTCTTCTGTGTTTTTGTCCAGAAGGAACACCATTCTACCAGCCAAGATAAGTACAGTAAGTATCTATATCCAGCTCATTTTCAGGGTATCCATTGTCCTGAGAGGGGGCAAATTGCTAGGTAGTCTTTATTTCTGTTTTTCATATAGTATTTTAATATATATACATATGTATAGTGCCTCAGGCTTACTGAAGGCCTGAGACTTACTGAATGCTTCCATTGTCTGTTGGTGTTCTACTCTCTGGCGATCCACATTCTTTTAAAATTAATTAAACTGTGAAATAAGATGTCTTCTATTTCTGAGGCAAAAATGCAAAACTTGCTTTGCTCATATAATCTGTATAATATGGAAATATGTTTGACAGCTTCTAAAACTGCCAGGCAACTCAACTGATTTCCTCCTCAGCTTGCATTGCATGAGTGGATTTTGTTATGGATTTGTTTGGGCATGGATAGAGAAACTGTACATTTTCCTAAACTCTTCAAATGGAATAAAATATATACATTATAAAATCAGATACCAACCACAAATGTGTCCTTAGTGGCTTAACCAGATATGGTTTAATCAGTTACAATCTTCCAGGTAACTATATTCTCATAGGTGAGGAAATCTAACTTCAGACAACTGCACTTCTGAGAGCTGTGAACTGCACAGTGGAATAATCTTTATTCCATAACATTGACTAGTACTCACTTTATAAGTTGTCCTATCTATCTCCAAAAACCAGTACATAAGCAAATAAGAAAAGATCAAGAACATTGCATGAAAACGCTGATACCTTTGACAAATGTAACTTAGAGGAAATTATTCTTTACAGTGAATTATAAAATCTATTTTATTAATGCTCTGTAGACTTGGTACATAATTTGCTACCATGTTTTGCTAAACATTATTCTAAGTCAAGGCTAGAAATATGACAATATACCGCAAGAACAGGGAAGCGTTTGATGCTTTTTCAGTTACCAACTAGCAAGGCTCTATTGTTGAGATACAGTTATGTTATTTATTGGTACTTGGCAGCCTAAAATAATTAATCAGACCATGACTACACTTAAGATCTCAAGGGAATTTCAGTGTCATCCACAATTTTCAGGCAGAACCCTGCTTCCTCCTGTCTCTGCCTCTTCTCTTCTCCAAAAAGCCATGTCACACATCTGCTGCAGACTTCCCAGAAATCTGCCGATTTCAGACTACTTTGAATTGAGGATGAGAGAAAAAGCTTTCATGGGTAATGTCCTGCCAACCATCATGTCTCTTATATATCAGTTAGTAGCAGCTGTGCCAGAGGAGAGATTTAATTCCTGATAGACCATTTAGGACTTTATGGGTCATAACAAACATCTTAAATTCCATCTGGAGACCACGAGGCAGTCACTGTAAATACCACAGAAGTACATCAATGCTTCCAGTAAAATACCCTCTTCTACCCTCTCAATAGTAAGTGAGCATTATGTACGGCATCTGTGTCAGCTCCTAAGAGATTCTAAGGTACAACACCATGAAGAGTATACTTTTACAGTCTAAGAAAATTACTCCCACTTCCCCCCAAGAAAAGAACAACAAAAAATTCTAAAAAACACACCATAAAGTAGTAAAAAACACACCATAAATAGGGCTAAAAAAAGTCATAAAATGAGAGAGAAACTTGAGAGACAAGTGAAACCTGAGAGACAAGTGGTAAAAATGCTCACTTCCATAACGAGATCTTCAGATAATAACAGAGAATCGATGCTGCCACTGATGAATATTAGTGAGGGCTGACAAATGCCTCCATCTTTGGCAAGTGAATGCACGCCTTCTATTGTCCAAGTTTCATCTAGGATATGTTTTCTCTGATTTTATGTGGCTTGTGAATTTTATCACTTTCAAGCAGAGTCAAGGCAGATAGTTCTGCATCGCTGGAGCAAGGAAAACTTGTTTCTGTTGCCTGTTGTTAAACACACTGTGGCAGCTGACATGGATAGATGTTTGTTATCTGAATCTTAAGATGGGATGCTGCCATCTAAAAAATACTGGATGCTTCCCATGTTGGATTATTTTTGTCTTATTTCTTCATTCCAAAAATATTCAATTTAAGTTCTCATGGTTCATTCAAGACTCTCATGACTGTTCTGAAACATAGTTGCCTTATTTTGGGTCTTTATGATCCTATTATACCAACATTTGCCTCATTGATCAGTGATCAGTATGTATGAACAAAAGGAGGCAAAGTCTTTGGATGAAGAATTTTGCAGTGTTAGTTATGTTTTGTGAGCAAATGATGTAAAATTCTTTATTTAGCCAGTTTAGCAAACTTTTTTTTTAATTTCATTTTCAAACAAATGTTGCCCATGATCTTAACTCTTTCAGAAGGCTTTTTACAAATGTTTAAGGGCAAGTACAAAACAGCGTCTATTTTTCCCCCTCCCTGCGGCTGGATTCCTTCACTTTTGTCAATACACAACTGCAAGTGCTTTTCCTGCACATATGGTTCAGCACATCTTCCAGCTGTTTTGAGACTCTTGAAATACCTCAGCACCTGCCACTGCAACTTAAATCCTGCTCCCTCCTGTGTACACATAAATATTAAGGCACATACGGTACTTCGTCAAGGTCCCGAACACTTAGTCTATATTACTGTATGCACTATCATTTGCAGAGTGATAATTTGCTTTTAGAAAGCTCTAACGTTTATCAGATCATAAATTCACATACACATATCTCCTCTTGAGATCTCCAGAACTACTATTGTGTTTCATTAACTGGATCAAATAAAAAAGTTTACACCACAGAGAAAGAAGGAGAAGATTTATGCTATTACTGGAAGAGAGACTGTCAGAGCCTGCTTAGCAGGTATGTTACATTCCAGTTAAGATTTTAATAATGTAGTACAGATGCTGCTCTTTCTTCTTTTTTCAGTTTTCTTCTGCTGTATAGACCGTTCTGTTTTGCAACATCAGTGATTCAGTGGCAAAAGCCACCTTTGTTCAATTTCAAAATCTCCATAAACTTCAGTACTTCATGGTTCCAAACTCAACGTGTTAATAACCTCAATTCTCAAATATTCTCCTGAAAAGTAAGTGAAAAATGTGTATCCACATCTTCAATGTTTTCAGATTTAGGGCAGCAATGTTGAAGAATCTTGATAATGCATAAAGTGAAGTATAAATAGTTTCCTACAAAATTAAGAGATAATTTAAACAACTTAAAAAAGGAAAGCCAAGAAAAAGAACATGGAAAAAAGAATTAAACATTATATATGGTGTTTTAACATGCAAGCAAATATAAATGGGCTCAGAGTTTTATATACATGTAGTAGGAAAATGTATGACCCATATTGACTACACTGGTTGGTTGTTGCCTATGACACAGGCACAAGCAAATGATCTTATCCTAACTGCAATGAAAGATCTTCAGACAATAGTATTACAGAATATGACATACAACTCAGTATCATTTTGGATTTCAAACAGGCTTGTCATTTAGTGTGCAGTAGTACTGGAGTGTTTTTTCCTTTTCTTTTTTTGAACAAATAAGAGCAACAAAGCAATTCCTAAATATTCACTTACATCATACAGGAGTTCATACTTTTTCTCAATTTGAACCTGATTTTAATACTGAAAATATGAATTACTATTCCATAGTAACATTTGTATAGAACAATTCCCTTACCATTTGTGACATCCTATTATTTTACATAGTCAGTTTTATGAACATCTTTGCAAAAGGAAGATTTATTTTGACATTGTATGTCTAAATTTTACTTTGAGCTATATGGGGGAAATTACACCTTGCAGAGAAAAATTTGTTTGAAATTATAATTTTAAATATTTTATATCATGTACCTAAAAACATAAAACAAAATATTGTGAGATAAAACTTCATAGCACCCTCGGGAGTCTTTTTTCTTCCTGACGTTCTGACAGAATTCAGCACTTTGAAGCAAAAAATTTTGATTCTTTGGGTTCTAAAAAGGTTCCTCTGGTAAATTCTACTGGTTGCAGACATAACATTTTAGAAAAAAAGGAATATTACTTATGATCTGAATCAAATATTCTGTAGAAGTCAGGGAGAGGACAGAGTTTTAAAAATAAGAAGTTTTGAATTCTGGACTTTTCTGAGTATATGATTAACAACTAAAACTATTTAATAAGAATCATTGAAGAAAATTTTTTTCCCTTCTTTACCTACTCTTTCCCAAAGCCACAACATGTCTAAATGCAGATATCTGTGTTTCTAAAACTTGAAACTATTTTTTATTAAATATCGATGTTTTGGAGATGAATCGGTATTATTTGTCTATTTTCTTTACTCATTAATGCTAACAACTGGACAGGGATAGAAATATGTTTTTAAATCAAATTTGAGAGCACAGTCTTATTCTTCTGTTATCTAGTGTAATAAATAAACTAAAGTTGATTATGGAAGCAACATGTTGATTGGAAAAGGAAATTGAGAAATTAAACATATGAATAGGGAATACTTAGCACTATATATGATTAAGAAGAAGCTTCACAATACTCCTCAGAGTCAGTTAGCTTGCCTTCTGCATACCTAATTAGACACTGATACTCTTTGGCACGACCCCCATGCCTAGGCACAATGTATTTCTGCTGGTAATAACTTCTTGAAGGAAATGTATCTGTTAACCCCACACCAGGCCACCATAAAATGGCTGGCCAGACTTTTGAAAGGTCAAATATATTGATGACTGGAGCACTGACATGGAGAAATACAGGTTCCTTAGGAAGACCAGCCCAGGAAAACAAAGAGGTTGAGTTATGTGAGAGAACAGCTGGAATGCGTGGACCTCTGCCTGAGGATGGATGATAAGCCAACTGAGTGATATAAGTAAGGATTAAAGAGTAGACCAACATAGGTGACACGTAGTGGATGTCTCCTATAGGCCACCTGACCAGGAAGAACAAGGGGACCAGGCCTTGTAGAGATGGCTAGAAGCAGCCTCATATGTACAGGCTCTTGTCCTCATAGGGGACGTCACCCAACCTGATATCTGCTTGAGAGACAACATAGCAAACAATCCAGGACGTTCCTGCAGAGAACTAATGACAGCTTCCTGAACCAAGTGATGGAGGAGCCAATGAAGAGAGGTGTTCTGCTGGACCACGTACCCCCAACAAGGAAGGGCTCACCAGGGTTGTGAAAGTCAAAGGCAACCTTGGCTACAGTGATCATGAGATGGTGGAGTTCAGGATCCTAAGAGGGCGAAGCAGGATGAAAAGCAAGATCACAACACTGGACTTCAGGAGAGCAGACTTCAGCCTCTTCAAAGATCTGCTTGGTAAAGTCCCATGTGGTATCACCCTGGAGGGAAAAGGTCCCAAGAAAGCTGGCGAGTATTCGAGGATCACCACTTCCAAACTCAAGAGTAGTCCATCTTGATGAGCAGGAAGTCAGGTAAAGCACCAGGAGGCCTGCATAGATGAACAAGGAACTCCTGGGAAAACTCAGACACAAAAAGGAAGCATGCAGAAGGTGGACAAGTAACTTCTGAAGAATACAGAGACTCTGGACAAGCGTGCAGAGATGCAGTTAGGAAAACCAAACCTCAGGTAGCCCAGAAAGGTTGCAGAGCCTCCATCCTTGGAGGCTCCGGACATGGTCCTGGGTAATCGGCTGCAGGTGACCCTGCTTGAGCAGGGGGCTTGGACCAACCGACCTTCGGAGGTCCCATCCAACCTCCACCATACTGTGATTCTGTTATTTGAAAGTATGTTATTTGGCTATGAAAGGACAGAAAAAGGCAAATGGTTTTTAGCAAAAAATAATCAATGACCTACTGCCAGCATTAATAGAAATTTTCCAGCTGTAGCTTCGTGCAGTGCCACATGCAACTAGAACCAAGGCTTTCCTCACATAAGTGGACGCACTTGATAGCTATGCTGCCTGAGATCAAATCAACTGCCAAATTTCAACTCAGTCTATCTGTTCAATTCCCATACACATTCTGGACTTTCCCTCCTAAAGGACAGCTTTATTTTTTGCGTTATACTTAAACTAAAACTCCACACCTCCTGAGATAGTCACTCTTCCAATTCCTAAAACTCATGCAAATAAATAAACTCTCAGACACTGAGGGTATATTACACCATTATAAAATAGAGACAGTACCCTGTGTGTGTGTTTTTTGTTTCTCCTTTGCTACTGTACAGGAAAAGCAAAAGTTTCAAGCACAATTTCTAAAACCAATTGTTTCACCTCTTGGTCTCCTACACAAAGGAAATATTTCTGCATTTTTTTTCCTTTTAATATATTTTTAATTGACTTCACAGTGAGTTGAATACAGCTAAATCTGCCTCACCTGATTTTAGAAATATTATGAGACGTGTTTAAGACAGATATGTTCTACAAAGATGTAGGATGAATCACAGAACTAGTTACATTAGTCTTTAGCTAAATTTGGATGACTTGAATCGTAGTCTAACTCATGAGGTAAAACTTTGCAGAATTCTAAACACCCGAGACTCAACAGCTTACTGTTTGGTATATTATATATAGACTCATTAAAAAGACATTTAAGATAGCATCAAAAGCAGTGTTTCTTAATGAAAGAAAATAATATTATTAAGCTGGCCTGCCACTTCCCACTACAAGGCAAACAACAAAAATAGATAAAACATGAAAGCCAGCAGTCTTCATTAAACTTAAAGACTGCAGATTGCAGGACAGGGGAGTGCACAGTTCATTCCAAGGCATGGCTGCTGTACCAAACATGCCCAGTGATCACTTTGGTTTCACATAGTGAGGTCTCCATGTTAAATAACATTCTTTAGCCTCACAATAGGCCTCTGGCAGAAAGAGGGGTCCAGAAGGGGTTAAATGTTGCACAGGCTTTACAGATGGTCAGAAAATTCTCTTGTCGATCATTTTTATTCTCCCAGTGATTTTTGCTTTCGTAAGAAAAATGTTTAAAAAACCTTCAGTCTTGGGCTCCACACAGGAGTTAGCTGTTCTGTATTTAGAAACCTCCTTTGTAATCAGCAATAGCAGGATATAGCTTGGCGATAAAGGACAATATTGCATAGGCAGAGGGAAAAGTCTTTAATGTGACAAACATTGCAGCCTCCCAAACATGGTTCTGCCAAGTTACTGTACATACTAGGATTGTTTCACCACACTTGCATTAGTTATGTGACAAAACAAAACTTTCAAAGTGAGATTTGTTTTTCAAGGGAGAATAAGAAGTTAGGATGGTACATGCAAAACTCCATCTCACTGACTTAATTTCCTTCCCTTCCTTCACTATGGGAGATTTTTGTTCCAAATCTGCACTTCCGAATTCCTGACACTGATGCAGAAAACATTTTCACCTATCTCCTCACAAAGTGGGCTGCTTTGTCTCAGTGCACAAGGGGGTAAAGGAGAGATGGGGGAAGAGCGTGACACGTGTGCCTACAGCGAATCACACTGTTACTAGACAACTTAATTACTTCAGTGTCCTGTGACTGTGGCCCTGCTAGAAAATTATCTTTAGCAAGAGAACATAGTGTCAAGAGTGAAACTCTACTTTCCAGTCTGCTCCTTGCTGTAACAGCACTTTAGCACAAAGGTTTGCCATGAAAATTTTCAAAGTAGAAAAGGACAGCTAATTGCTCAGCCTTATTGAGGAGTCATTTTAGCACTTCCCTCTGTAGCTTTAAGAGTTTTTTTGCTAAGAATAGCCAGGTTTTTCTTCTATTTCGCTGCTTAGGATAGTATCTTCTTATATTTTTAAAAAGGAAAGATAATACAGTTTTCCTAGCTAGCCATCTGTGAATGGTGTTGTGGGGCAGTTCCTCTCACTTTCATACTGAATTATTTATTTTCACCTTAACTAGCTAATCATGCATGAGTTGTGGTATTCCAGAAACACAGTCAATCAATTCAGTACCTAGTAAATGCATTTGGTTTGATTCTTTTCAACAAGGATTGATGAGTACTTTTGCACGTGATGTGGGATTTTATCAGTGATTTAAATGGTATTCACTGTGCTATTAGTTGCTTAGGATCAGACAAATCAGAAATAAAAAACTATCAACTTTATCATAAGATTGGAATAGTCTTCTGACAATGAAGATGTGAGCCATCAAGCTGAGACAATTACTAAGCTTTGCCATAAGGTCAGAATAATCATACAAAATAATTTCTGTAATGATAACAGCACTTATTTGCTCTTACTTAAACTCAAAATTATTTCACTCTGGCATAGAAAATACATTTCTGGAACTGCACTGTTTTAGAAGGGGGTTGTCTTACTGACTTTCTTTCTTACTTTTTAATTTGGATTACAATGGATTTGCTGTTCTACCAGATGGACAGAATATTATACAGCAAGCAGAAGCGTGAGGAGGTTATAAAATTCATTTCCAATGGGATCACCAACAGGGAGAGGTGATGGTGGAAGTAGGTGTAACTCAAAATTTGCAACAGTGGGTAGACAGAGTTTTCACCTCTTCTACACTAACAGCTCTCGGTATACACATTTGACAAATAGCTACCTGTCTTGGTTCCCTCTGTGGAATTTTAATACAAATTCTGCTGCAACGATCTCCCTGATTTTTGGACAGCTACATAGTTATTGCATGTCCTCTTTCAAACCCTGCTTAGACTGCTGATGAGCTAAAATCAAAATCCATCATACTGACACACACTAATCTACCATTGCTTTCTCAAGGTGCACACAGTTCTGCATATCTTTTTGTTCTCTCTTTTGGTTTAGAACAAGATCTGTCATTTTCTGTGGTTGTTCAGTAACTTACATAACATGATCCTGCCCCTTCAGTGGCAGTGTGCGTAGTTATCCAATGATAATAAATAATTTTGACACAATACAGGAAGTCCAAGAATAAATTCAAATGACATTTTATTTCTGGAACATTTCTCAGGCCACAAAATATTGATTTTTTTTTTTTTTATAAAAACTGTTTCTTTAAGTGAAAACATACAATTTTTTCTTATTTGACTATAAAGCTCATCTTTAGCCAAGAGATCATACCATTTCAACTCTTTTTTTTTCCTAATGTGCTACTGTGGTTCTGAGTAAAAGGGAATAAAGACCCAGAAATTACTTTAGTCCAACAAGAAAAAGCAAATGGTTTTAACTTTGGGGTCTAGATTCTCAAGATCTGCATATGCACTTGGCAGAACTGAGAATACTTGTGCTCTTGCAGCACAGTGCATTCACCAATGCTGTGTGAGAACTACGCGCAGAAGCTGTTTCTGACTGAAAGAAGGTATTTTGCCCTAAAACAGAGTGCACTAGCACCATATTTGGGGTATTATAAAGCTGGTAAGTATCAGTCTTTTCTGTCAACACCATTTAGTTTTTCAAAATACTGTGTTCATTGGTATATCTGTGATCTGTCTCAGTGCTCTCACAGGAGACCATCTGAAACAGACATTTGTGACTTTGGCCCCAACATCTCTGCTTGATTTTTTATTCATATACATGATGAGTTTCAGGGGTGTAATCTGTGACCCAAAACTCTTGCCTTTTGCTGAGAACTGCTAGAACCTGAAAATCTCTTTTTTCATGCAGAAATTACTACATTTGTTAGTAATGTTTTAGCCACATATGTGACAGTACCAGATTGCCACACTGGCTCAGCAGTCCATAAGTATACAAATAGTTCCCTTTCTAGGAATACTGTCAAATCATCAGATATTCTGACTGGGTAATAGTGGCATATAGGGGCAATTACTGTGTGAGCAAAGGAATTCAACTTTAAATAGGAGATCTCATTGATTGCACTGGCCTATTTATGTATCCACCCAGAGTCTCTGGTTTTCTGGTCAGGCATCCAAACTCACCTTGGGTTGCCAGACATTTTGTCAGCATATGATATTGATATACAGAATTGGTAACCAGACACTGAACTACATATGTGATGTTGACAACTGATTTTAAATATGAAATGTGAAGAGCATGTGGCCTTGTGTGGAGATGAGCAGTTCCAAAAAACTCTTACACAAAATTACCTTATTATTGTTATTTTTAACATAATAATTTGTTTTGCTTTATCTAAGTATTTTCTTCCGGATCCTGCCTAACAAAGCTTAAAAGTTTTGTTTGATTTTTATATAGGTCATCAATAAGAAGGTCATTTATGTTGCCAAAAATATGATCATTATGTTAGTCCTCAGCATTGTCCTTCACTTAACTGCATTAGAATGCAGCTAGCAGTCTATAAAAAGAATTACTGGACAACCATAGATCCTAATTGGAAACCGTCATTTCAGATAACATAAAAAAAAAGTCTTTTCTTATAACTTCCTTGGAAAGTGAAAGCACGTATTTTTTTCAAGGTCACTCAGTGACCTAAAAGATTTACGTTATTTTTCTCTTCATCAGAATGAATATCCACTTGCTTATATATATGTAAATAAAATAAAATTATACACTTTAAAATGTAAAATTTATTTTAAAATATTTTAAATATTATAATAATATATGAACAGCCGTATCCTAAAAAAGTTCCAAGAAAAAAATGGCTTTAAGGAAAAGTTCTGTGAGGCACTCTGCGTTGACTTAGGTCTTAGAGATGTGGGTTGATAGCAGTATATAGAACTTCCCTGGAGTTATTTGATACAATAGAACTTCCCTGGGGTTATTTAATATGGTAGACTAGGCCTGTTTTCAAACAGCATCTTACAAAAATGTCTAGTGTTGGAAATACAGTAGTATGGCATCCTTTCCAGCTTCACTTGTACATTCCAGGGTCACTTATCCACTGCTCAAAATTTAGCTTTCAGCTTTTTCAATTACTTGTAAATTATCACATTAGTAAAAGCTCTGCATTTCTGGCTGTTGCAGCTTGTAATCAAAGCTGGATATTAAACGCCAGATTCTTCTTCTCAACAGGACTGGTTAACTGAAACACATTCAGATTCTTGACTACACCTGCATGGAATGGAATTATTTTCAACAAAATTTTAGTTCGATGTTATGTTCAGCAAACAGACACATGGGGATTACATTTTGCTTTTTGTTAACCAAGTCAGAGTTTCTAGTCACTGTTTTGGGTTTTTTTTTAATTTGATCTTGTTAGTAAGACAACAGATAGAAGGCACTGTTCGAATCTCTAAAAGCATGGAAAAAAATTAGTGATCACTTCACAAAGAGAATAGTGAGGGGAAGAAAATACTTCTTTTGTTCACTAAAACCACTGTCATTTCAATAATCAAACTTGCAGGGATTTGCAAACAGTGCATCAGGACAGCTGAGGGGGTAATAAACAACAGCTGGAGGTTTTGGCAGAGACAAGAAAATCCTGCAGCTGTGTTACCAAATAAAAGGTAACACAGAGCTCCAATTTTAACAAGATTGTAAATATTTTTCTCTTCTCACACCTTGCATACATTGGTTAAGGTTGAAAAGTCTTTTATTTTCCCATTTCACTAAATATGTTTGTACACAAAATATTTGCTTTCTTCATACTAATGTTTCCATAGCAAACAAGTAAATGTCAGCATCTCTTCTCACTGTAGATATAAACAATATTTTCCTTCCCATGCAAGTTTTGCTCCAGAAAGGACTCATTTAAGCAATGTACTGAGACTCTTAACAGCTCAACCTTAATGAAAATGAACAAAAGCAGCCGTCAAAATTTTTCCTCTAAGTAAAACAAATCACAGATTTTTAGCACTGAAATCACAACAGTGACAAATCTACTACTTGACTTGGAAATTAAAGACACATACCACATGCAAGCTGACAGACAGTGTTTCTTTACAGCATGTTATTCCAAAGGTTTCTCTTACTGTTGAACACCTGTAAATACTGATCTCAGAACACAGAATCATTTAGGTGGGAAGGGAAGATTTAGTCCAACCCCTCTGCTCAGGCAGGATTAGGTAGAGTAGGTTGCCCAGGACCCTATCTGGTTGGGTTTTGAATATCTCCACAGATGGATATCCACCATGACCTACCATGTAGGCCAGTCTGCAGGTCCATTTGACAGATCTTCATTGTCCCACAACAGTAGCACTGACCATATAAAGTGAGAAGCTTCAGCTTCCAGTGTATTTTCCATTTCACTAGCTGAAACTGCCATTTCAATAGTGAGGTTCGTCACATGAGAAGAACATTTTAACATTTGTAGACTTTCAAATGTTTTTCAGATATTGACACTGATATACACGTCTAATACAGAATAGTACCGTACTGCGTGTCAATATTCTGTGACATTCAATATTTTTGTGATAGAGTAACTGAAATGTTTATCCATATCAAAGCAGAATGAAACTATATTGTTTGGAAATACTAAGAAATAGGTTTATTTACTATTCTCATGGCCACTAAGACTTCAAGAAGTAATGGAAGCTTCTAAAAGGACAGTGTACTGGTTTAGCTGTAGAACATTTACACAAAGGGAAGCAAGAAAAATCCCTCATAAACTTCAACTATGACCTAAAGATACCACCTTAAGTGATGAAGTATGATTCTTTTTATGCTCATTTTGCTCTTTGTGATGACAGTTAATGAAGCTACCAGTAGTGCCTGTGCCTTTGTGATGAGGATATCTCTGCTAAGAACCAGACTGAGATCTGCCTTTCCTTCTCTGAGAAGAGTGGTGTTTGGATATTCACTCAGTTAGAACTAATAATCTCTCAGTCATAAAATACATTTTGCCTTTACAACCTAAGAAGCAAAAGCACATATTTTACACACCTTCAGCAGCAAAGAAAAGTAAATAAAACAAACAGAACAAACTACCTCTGAGCATAGCTCTGAATCATTTGAAATGGCTCGTTTGACTCAATCTTAGTGCATTCTTGTGGAGCTAAGAAAGTTGACCTAATCGCATCTAATCTCCATTATGCTATCATTCGGTTTAGCCCTGCTTCTTTGGTCCTTTTTCACAAACACTTATTACCTTCAAGATCGCTATACCAAACCATCTGCCTGGTTTCCAGGGTTACATTTATAATAAGGGTGAATTTGCACTGTCATTGTTTTAATGAAAGCTTTTTCCATTGAAATTATTTATTCTTTCATTTTCCCAGATAAAATATTTTCAAATTATTCAATGAAATATTTCAGTAGTCTAGTCATTAAACAAAAGCCACACACTGAAAATTTTCACTCACTTGAAGAATACCACTTAATACAGTAAGAAGAGAATATGAAACTCAAGGTAAACACCCAACAAAAGCCCAGTGTTGTAGCAGCACCACTTCACGCACACTAACTTCCACCCTGGAGCCTGTACAAGACAGCAGGATCTGACCTGTGAACAGTAAAATACAACTACAATAGCAGTACAGAAAGCACTGATGAGAGGAAATGGTGATCTTTCTTAATTTCATATATGAGTTATAGAAAACAACATAATTATATAAATGGAAAGGAAGGCAGGGAAGAGAAAAGAGGTAGCTGAGTAAAATATTTCATATTGGTTTTAACAAACTCGTGCCAAGACCTCACCTGTCCCTAAGCCCTATGGCTTATATGAACAACAGTCAAACACCCAGCTACACATACACTAGGTAAAATGATGCAACAATTTTAAATACCTATCCTTTTTATATGTACCCTTCAACTTTATAGAACCCAAGTATATTATTACAATTATCATGGTATTAGCTGTGCTTACAACACAAGGCTTTGATGAGGAACATCAACTACGAAATGCATTTCAATATCAAACTACATGCATTTTGCATTTGACTGCTGTCTATTAAGTGTGTCTGAAAACCCATTTTAATGCTACTTCTTGGAACATAGTGTCCTGGCTCCGCTGAATTTCTTAACAAAAGTTCTGCTGATTTTCATGGAGCTAGACTTTCACTCCCAGTATTTCATTATTCCCAGAAACAGCTAGGTTGTATCATCAGGCTTTATTTCACCACAGAAAGCCAAAATTTTCCAGAAGAATGATTTGTCAACAGAAGAAACAGATGGCCCTGTCCATGGAAAAGAATGATAATCGGATGCCAAGTCAGCACTTGTGAAGAGGTCTTTGATATTCACTGAAGCACAACAATACTTCAGTACACAAATAAAAAGAACTTTTTTTCCCTGTGTTAGGATGCTTCACTGGTGGTACACTGATGAAATTGCAGTCCTGGTCCCAGCAGAGAAACCAATCCTCAGAAACAAAAGCATATGCTCTTCCGCGCTACTGCGCAGCATAACTAAAAGGACTCCCCAAGCTCTTTGAAAACAAATTAGGTATTTGAGGCTTGACAATAATGAGTAAAGTGTGTCCACCTCTCTGAGAAGTGCTGCTACAGAAAGCCTGATGGATGATCTGTGCAAGGCTCCAAATTGCAGAAGGAGGGGACCTGAGTGGTCACCAATAGCACTCCTCGTGCTCCCCTGCACCAGGCCCTTTCCTCACAGGGCTTTGTCAGACTTCCTCCTGTCCAAACTGTTGTGAAAGGAGTGTTGCAGAAGACGGAGCAACACTTATAACAATAATGTACTTTGGGTAAAACAAAAGATTAATAGGAGTCGCCAGCTCTTCCTTCTTCCCTTCCAGGGGAATGATGAGAATAACAGCAGATGAGTGGATAATTAAATTAATGAAAGCACTGTCAGAAACCTTAGCCAGATCTAAGCAATCCGATCAGTTTCTCAAGTAGCTATTCAGTAACAGGTGAATAAAAATACATTAACTCTACTGCTGTTGTTACCACTTAAATCTCAGATCTGACTTCTTGTGCCACCTACAAAAAACTCACAGGAAATCAGCCAGTTGAAATGAGATCAGTGAGACGGAGCACCCAGGGCATGTAGTAAGGAGTAAGGTGCAATCCTAGTACTTCCCCATCTGTAACGTCAGCACCAACGGCAACAGCACTGCTTGTAGCCTTGACTTAGCACTTCTGGTAGCCTTGTCCTTCTCAACAAGATATTTAGCAAATGCATTTGGGCCTGGTTCAGTTACGTACTTCCCATGAAACTTTACAAGTTTTGTGCCTCCCCGTTATTTCTTTTCTTTTCTGACAAAAAATGGGAATAGTGTTTCTCAAATCTCTTAACACTGCTATTAGCATATATTTGTGTTCTCAGTAAGATACTGTGGCGATGAGTAAGCAAACAAACAAAAGATATCCTGTGAAATTTTCCAGTATACTTTGAAATTTATGTTTTTTTCAAATCATATGAAATTTTGCTCCTGTGATACTTCTAGAAACATTAAAAATGCCTAATAAAAATGAGAAAGCATGTAAGCATTAGGAATACTAAGCATTGTAATTCCTCTGTTTCATATCTCCTAAACACTGAGAGATGGTGTGAACTGTAATTGCTCACTTTAGGAGAGAAATAAAATATAAGTTGCTTTTCCTTCGCATAGTAGAAATTAAATATGCTTCATTGATAGCAAAACTCTCAAAGTGCAATTGCATGTCCTAGATTTTTTTTTTAAGTATCTATTTACGTACAATGGATTGTGATCTTTCAGAAGATTAAAGAAATTTATTCAAATGTATTTTTCTGTATATTCATTTTCAAATTCTAGTTAGGGTAATTCTAAACAGTGACTAGACTATTATAAGCTCTGCATCCATTGAAGTCCACAGGACATTAATGGTGGGTTCTGACCAATTTTAAAAAAACACAGGGCTTTAATTTTTTACACAGCTGCTTCTACATTTGTAAAACACTGATACACACAAGTAGTCACAGCAACAGCTACTTAACAAACTAACATTATTTTTCACATAAGATATATATATATTTGTTGAAACAGATCAAAGCAATAAACACATTGCAAGTTTCCTTAGAATTTCAGTACACTTATTCAAAGTGCTGTGGGCTAGATGGAGAAAATGTTATCTGCTAAGCACCACATGTACTTAACATGGCATTAAACTAAACAATTAGGTTTGGTCACTCAGTTTTTCTATATTTAAGCTGTTTCATTCATTCTTTAATGGGATAAAGTAAACACATTTACTTAAAACCTTTAATCCCATCCCTGAGATAGTTAAAACTAATTAAAAGTTGGACATAAATTTTATTCTACAGAATTATTAAGGATTTCTTTCTTAAAATCCATTGCCTTATTTATCCCTGACACAGAGCGGTTCTAATCACTAAGTGCAGATGCTTTTGATGACTGCAAACTGCTCTGAATTTCAATAGAATAAATAATTGTTACTGTAAACAGAAAATATTTCATTATATTCAGTAGAACAAACTATGTTTCCAGTCACAATTTGGTTAATCTGGAGTTACAAACTGAATTAGAGCGTTGCACCACATTTGTATTTGTAATGTAAAAATAATTCTTAGGTCATATTTTCTCCTAAACTTTTAATTACTTTTTAGGAAGCTTATTAAAGTGAAGATTCTTTGAATCTAAATACCTGTATTTTTAGCATTGAATACACTTGGCTGTAGTGTTTCCCTTCATTTATGGTTATGGTTTACCACAGCACTTTCAGTCTGCAGTTGCATATAATCATTATTGCCTGTTTCATTTCACTGTATCTCGACAGTCCATTAAACTGGGATTATTAATTGCTCTGCTGATGCTATGTAGCACAGTGATTTGCACTTTATCTTTTATAAAAGAGAAGCAATAGCATAGCACTCAGTTCAAGTGATAGCTTTTCTTAGAGTTTATAAGAACCGTATGGATTCCTACTCAGAAAAGGAGACAAACATCATTTGTAAAAATCTGCTTGGGTGGCTGAACAGTTCTTTCAACTTTGCGCCAATAAGAGGAAAAAAAACCTTAAAAATAGGTCAGATAGTTATCCCTGTTACTACTTTCAGATCTCATACAATAATGATAATCCATGCTATTACAAAAAAAAGCATTTGAGGTGAAATTAACACTTGTTATCTAAGAACAATATCTTATTACTAGCCTAGCTCAAGTTTTTCTTAATTAATCTCAGTAATCAGAGATCTAGTATCACATTGGAACAAATTCACTGTGTTACATTTAATGCAACTGATTTTTCACTGATACAGCTATCAAGCTTCTCCAAGATTTCTCAGGAAAAAGAACCAACACGTTAACTTAACATTGCCATAATATAACACTAGTGGGATACCATTTGCCTGCTATATTCAAGTGTGGTAAATTATTAATATATGCACACGTCCTGTATTAACGTTTTCAGCAACCAATCACTAATGAAATTATTGCTTTTGTCAACAGAGTTTTCCTGCAATATAAGGAGTTATGCTGACATGCTGCAGCAGTGCTAGTGTAGATATTAGGTCATTTTCTCACCTTATACGGTTCAGAGCTGCCATGTTCTCCATAATTTTACACCAGTCTTACTTCCTCAATCACTAGCTGGAAGGACCAGCTTGATAAAAACTTTACTTCCATAGCTAGCATATATCTGTATTTAATTGAACCAAGAGGAATTGTTTTAAGCATTCCAAAGTACGTTTTTGGCAATAAATGCTAGGATGAAGAAACACAGGCTGTGTCTCTCCCAAGCATCAAATCCTGTACAAACACACTGAGCCATGTGTATGTTCAGTACACCTTCAGTCATGGTCACATACCACATTAACAAAGGCTGACATAGAATCATAGAATGGTTTAGGTTGGAAGGGACCTTGAAGATCATCGAGTTCCAACCCCCCTGCCACAGTCAGGGACACCTCCCACTAGACCAGGTTGCCCAAGGCCACGTCCAGCCTGGCCTTGAACACCTCCAGGGATGAGGCTTCAACAACCTCTCTGGGCAACCTGTTCCAGTGCCTTACCACCCTTAAAGTGAAAAACTTCTTCCTAATGTTTAATCTAAACCTGCCCTCTTCCAGCTTAAAGCCGTTCCCCCTCGTCCTATCACTACATGCCCTAGTAAAAAGTCCTTCCCCAGCTCTCCTGTAGGCCCCCTTTAGGTACTGGAAAGCTGCAATAAGATCTCCACAGAGCCTTCTCTTCTCCAGGCTGAACAGCCCCAACTCTCTCAGCCTCTCCTCATAGGAGAGGTGCTCCATCCCTGTGATCATCCTCATGGGTCTCCTCTGGACACGTCTCTCAGCACAGAAGGGAAGCAGAGAAATCCTTCCTGAGGAATCTCTAAGCTATAGCTCCCATCACCTTATAATCTACCCCTAGTGGTATCCATTTTCCACCTTCTCACTACTCGTACCTACTAAGATTGAAGAGTAATTTTTAGCAGGTCCCATTGAGGTAATCTAGTCTTCACCATATCTGATCAAATTTGCTCAGTCTTTACACAGATATTCAAGAGGAATAATCTCAGTCCCCTAAACAACCAGATACTCTTGGAGTACAGGCCTCTGTCCCAAGCACTACGTGTACACAGCCAAACTGTGAACAGGTGAAGAAGGTCAAAAATTGGGTGACTTAGGAGTATCTGTTGCAGATCTTCAGTTAGTTACTAAATGTAATAGATTGAGCAGCAGCAATGAGGGAAAAAACTACTTCTAACAGCAGGAATCTTACAAGGAGCAGAGAAAGATAGAAGTAGTTAGCAAATCAGGCACGGCTATCCATTAGGAAAATGAAATTTCTTCTACATTTTTGAGGAAAATTAATGTTAAATTATAACATGATGTCATGCTCCCAGTGTCATGGAGCAGTGAGGGCTAGCTGCCCTGCAAGGCATGGACAGCCAGGAGCCAGCCATGGCAACAACACTGGCGGGGATGGTGGCTTGGCCCTGGCTGCAGCTTGCCAGCAGTGGTCCCTGGGAGTCTCTCTCCAAGGCCACCAGAGGGAAGGGGCAGTCCTCAGCTTTCCTGTCACTGCCATACGGCCCTAAGCCCCAACAGTTAAATCTCCAGGACGGGGGAGGCTCTCAGGGCCTTGATAATTTCTATAAAACTCACTAGGAGACAGCTCCAACACTAGTTTGATGTCAACTGCACTAACAGGGTACCCAGAACAAAGAAGGAATCAGAAGTGCTGCAGGCTCAGAATTTGTTCCTACATGTTATAATTATCAGCTGCTGGTTTTGTTAATAACCACAGAGCTACCTTCTGCCTCTTACAAATGAGTTGGTGGATACACAGCTGTAACACATCTTCAGAAGAGGACAAAAAAAGTCTTCAAAAAGCTTGAAAATCTTGTTCACAGAAGTGCAGAAGAGGATTATTTAGGTCTTGTCCGAGTATGGACTGAGAAGGAAAACCTTGGCTGGGCTCCTGTTCATCACTTAAATCGTGATTTTCAGATGTGAAAGCAAATAGTCCTTGAGTTTTTAAATTTATTTTTCCACCTATTCATTTTCAGATGTCATCATCCTCTATGATGTTACAGTAAGGTTGTTGAGAGCAATATTTGTTCAATGCATATATTTTTATATGCAAAACGTGCACAGAAGTAGAGCTTTCAATACTTTTATGTATATACACAGATAAAAGAGGTTCACACTTTGCCTAGTAATTATTTTCCTTTTTCCATAGTTCCAAGCTCTAGAAATAGCATCAAGTATACAGCATTTGGAGCCAGCAAGAAGGCCACTGTTATCCTGGGGTGCATTCAAAAGAGCATGGCCAGCTGGTTGAGGGAGGTCATCCTCCCCCTCTACTCTGCCCTGGTGAGGCCACATTTGCAGTACTGTGTCCAGCTCTGGGGTTCCCAGTCCAAGAAAGCCAAGGAACTACTGGAGAGAGTCCAGCAGAGGGCTACAAAGATTGAACAAAGGAATGGAGCACCTCTTTTACGAGGAAAGGCTGAGACCTGGGTCCTTTTAGCCTGGAGAAGAGAAGACTGAGAGGGGATCTCATCAATGCTTATAAATATCTAAAGAACGGGTGTCAAGAGGATGGGTCCAGGCTCTTTTCAGTGCTGCCCAGCAATGGGCACAAACTGGAACACAGGAAATTCCAACTGAACATAAGGAAAAACTTCTTTACTTTGAGGCTGCCAGAGCACTGGAACAGGCTGCCCAGAGAAGCTGTGGAGTCTCCTTATCTGGAGATATTAAAAACTCACCTGGAGGCATTCCTGTGCAACTTGCTGTAGGTGAGCCTGCTTTGGCAGAGGGGTTGAACTAGACAATCTCCACAGGTCCCTTCCAAACTTGCTATTCCATGATTGTGTGATTTTTACCTTGTATATTGTCTTTGCAACCCTTGAACATCTAGAAGTAGTTGTACTTTAGTTTCTTCAGTATTGGTATGTCGTCTTATAAGTTTTGCCTTCAGTGTGGCCTTTGAGTAACCTCCCGCCTCTAATGGACAAAAATCCTTCTTTATGCAAATGCAAACACCATAGCTGATAAACGGAGCTTGGAAGTTTAAATTAAGAGTAGCTGAAGCACTGAAACCTGTCTGAATTCCGAGATCTAAGTTAATCTTAGATGTCCCGTGAAACAGTAGTAAATGCCACCATTTCCAGCTGTTTTACTGTTCAATACATGTAGGAAAACACAATGTAACTGAGATTTATGACCATCTCTCAGTATACTTCAGGAAGCACAGATTAACCTTCCCTAGTCATGCAAGACTGAAGTCTGGGGAATCAGACTGAGATTACAAAGGCTTCAAAGGGCATGTCTGCATTGAGTAGTGAGCTATATTGATCCTAGCTGGGAGGTAGTTGTACATTGAGAAGTTACTGACCACAGAACAGTTAACCTGAGTAGGCACATGCAGGGGTTGCATTGTGCTACACTAGGCTATGCTGTGCTGCATGTGTGGCTTCTCCTTCATGCCTGCATTGTGCTGTGCATATCCCTTGGTCATAGGATGAAATTACCTAGCTAATCATAGTGGAGGAGTATGTGGCAGTTCCCACTTGGCACCACCTTCATGTCCTTGTCTTTACCTTAGAGCGAAGCAGCATGATCTCACATGAACATCATTTTTCCTAACAATAGAAAAGATAAATTGGATTGTTCACTTCTAATAAAATCCTGCAAGAGCTCTGAAAGCCATAATGCCAAAGAATGCCTTCATGGAAAGGATCTGTACGGTGTGCCATGCCCTGACTAGGAGCCTGTCTGATGCTGCAAAACTCAGGGTTTCCAGCACCCGAAAGAACGTAAGATTACCCTCTTTTTCCTTCTAGTGTTAGCTTAAATACATGATGTTTTACAACAATGACTTATGGAGTCAGAGTACTTTTCTTACTACAATCATAACAAATGCTTGCCACAGTACGTTACAGGAGTATGGTACTGAGATCCACAGTGCTAGCCCAATCCGTTATCAATGGGGCTCAGGCCCATAGACGTATTTCAGCTTGAACTTAAAAGCTGGGTGGCTTTTCCTGAGACATAACTTGTTAGGTTTGATATAATGGGTACAAATCTGCATGACCTTGGTTATATACTGTTCCAAAAACAATTTGAATCTTACCACACTCCACTTAGTACTCAACCTTCCGAGAAGAATTCTCATGGAGCAACTTCAGGTGTCTTTGCACAAGCTCTGCAGATTTACTCTACTTTCTCTAATGCACTAAGTGTGGTACAAAGCTTAAGCAAAGTACTGAAAATCTATTAAATGAAACAAAAAGCAACCAGCACCACAACAGCTAGAAATGTATATTCAACATCTTGTAGGGTTTTGTGTCTCTTGCCAGCTGATATGGTCTGATATCTAATTATCTTGGACCAATTCTTACCTTCTCATCTTGAACTCTGAAATCAAATTATTAAGTCACTTTGAGTTATAACCAAAAAAGTCAAGACGACAACGCACAGATTCTTGGTGCAATGATTTTTATTGTGAAGTTGTTGTTCCCTAAAGTGTTGTTATTTACTTGTGCTGTTATGGCAGTCACTTCCTAATATAATTCCATGCTGCCATGAGTAGTGTAAAATGCATGCTTTCAGATTTCCACATTCAGTTCACTAGTAATTCACCACTCAGAACCAAACAAATGATAAAAATAATATTTATGTTTTACACATAATTCACTAGTGTCAGGTACATCCACATCATTCCTGAACTGCGGCATCTGAATTGAAGTGCTAAAACAAAGAGGAGTTGTTTGGTTTGTGAATTAGAAAGTAGCATGATGTAGTTTAATGTCTTAGCAAAAGGAGTACACACAAAGCAAAAGCAATTTGTTCACGTGTTTTATTTTCTGTGTAATTGATTCTCATAAGAGACATATGTATCACAATAACATAATAAGTTAGGGTCTGGTCCAATGCTACATCAAGAATGACTGTTATTATGAAGAATTTACAGAGGATAAAGTTTACATCTTGAAATAGTAGTTGCTGCTGTCAAATGCTTCTTGTTCTTGCCTGAGAAAGAATTAGAAAGCCTGGAAGAATATGTTGTAGAGGGTGACTGAAATCCAAAGTATTTTAAAACGTCAACTAAAGCTACTGTCTACCTAACTTTCTCCCTCACAGTCATCAGTAAAGGAAGGTTAAGTTTAAATAATATAAAGATGCCAGCAAGTAGGAACCAATGGGCAGACTGAGTTAAAAAAGTGTTGTATTCTTTTATTTCTCATGGATATGTACTCTGAAGGAAGCACCACAAAGCTGAAAATAAGGAATGCTAAAATAAACATGCTGCTTTAGCTGGCTGGATCACCCCAAGCAGAATAGCTTGCAGGATGTCTGTCTTGCTGCCCCCCACTTCACAGGACGGCCACCCTGCTAGACAGACAAGATGCTGCACTGTTCACATTCAGTTTTTTTCTCTTAAAGATATGCAATTTACACAACACATAAATACTTTAGTTAACTGCCCAGTTAGTTTAGCTAACTTTAGTACCACAAATTACTACAAATTGCTTTTCCACGAGTAATTCTAAATAAAAACAGGTTTCAGATTCAGCTACAGTTGCTTTTTTAGATAAAAGACAACATTTCACAAAACTTACTAATTTCAACTCTTTCGACAGGAACACTTCCGGTAGGCCCTTGAATACTGTCCCTTTTAAGAATTATCCATGTGAGAAAAAATATTTTTTTTTCTTAATCTGAAAAAAGTGTTATGACAGAATTCCAATTCCTGAAAATATTTGAAGACCACCTTCACTCTGAGTGGAGAGCAAAGAATGCCACAGTTTATCACATACCATATTGTGATGATTTTTACAAAATGAGATAGGAACTTTCTTCCAAAATATTTCAAAATGTATGTATGTCTGTAAGTGGGAGATGGTTTCAAAGATGAAAGTTGTTCTCTCACCATAAAGGATCAAAGTTTATTCCCCAGTATAAGCTAACTATGCTTGGAGGTGTAAGTCTTTTTGACCACGTGTTTAATTTGGATAGAACATACAGAAACAAAGGGTATGAAGCCTAAATCAGATTTGGTCAGGTACATTTGTTTTAATTGCACCTCCTCTTCTCCAAAGATTATGACAAATATTATTCTTGGTGCAGACATCTCTGGAAGTGCTGTGCTTTTTCTGACAGTCTCTGCAGACAGAAAATTTCTCATCTGAAATAAGAATTCATCAGATTGCTCAGAAAGCTCCATTGATGCCTCTGGAGAGTTCATACAAAGTCAGTAAGCTTCTGCATAAATGCAGCTGCCTGCTCTACCATGGCAGAATTCTTTAAGTAATAGGTTGGACAGACGCAGGTGCAGAAAATTTTATTTGTGCATAGTGCCTTTTAAGAGCCTGCATTACAATACACACTGCAAGGTGTATTGTAGTCTATATACATGCATGAGTTCCCAACTTAAGTGCAGCACCTCCTAATATGTGTGCGAATCACGAGCTTCAACACCAAGGAAATGAGAGCCTTTCCATTACTTTCTAGGGATTTGAATCGGGCTTCATGTGCACAATGTCCTGCAGCAAATAGGTTCCCTACAACCTACTTACTGGGCAAAAGTAATACTGAACGTTATTTTCCTATGGTCAAGCTACTCAACAGTTATATTTTCTACTGAAAAAAATCTGTTATATTTCATACTAAAGAAATTACAGCACTTTGAATGTAACGTTATTGCTTTCACTATTGTTTGCCATATAGAATGTAAATGCCACTTCAGAATGGAAAATATCTGCTCCATAAAAACAGCTTGAAAAATCACATAATGGGAAAGCTATGGTTCCAAATGCCATATTAAAGGTTATGATCCGATTCCATCCGGGTAATTAGCCTTCTAAGATTGCAATCTTATGTACCTTATGCTTATATTGCTGATTTAGCTTCAAATGACAATTTAATGGACTGAATAACTTTGATACAGATTTGATACCAGAGATTAAGAATAATTCCAACTTTAGGTGCTCATTCTGCATGCATATTCCTGCTGTCTTTTTTTATTATTATATGTCTCAAAGCACTGAATAACTGTGGTAGACATTGACCAAATTAATACATCAAAACTGTATTTTTACTCTCACAGATATGTATCTTATTGTTATGAAGCCAATAGTTTCAAGTATGAGAAAGAGGAACCCCAGAAGTTGTCTTAAAGTGACGCAAAACCACTGTGTAGTAAATAGACTTTTTTTCTGATGGTGAAACTATTCTGTTGTGTTTGACGATTTCTGCCACATAGGTTGTACACACCTTATCAAGGTCCAGCCTTGAAAAGATTTTCCTCACAGTCTTTCCTTGAGTGATGCTGTGTCAGTGAAGCAGACACTTGAGGTATTTACCTGCTGTTCATCCATGAATGGGAAGAAGCAGAGATCACCTCAAAGACACCTAATGCAACATTAGCATCTACTGAAGTAACATCATCTTCCTCACTGGGAATTGCACCCAGCCAGACTAGACTTACAGAAAAAAATATTTTAGGAAAAAGATGATATGCAGCAACTTGAACCTTGTTTTATAGTCTGTATCTGGTTTTAATCATATTATGCATTATCAACCAAAATGACATTTGCTTCTTCACATTCAAATACAGAAAACTACACAGAGTATAATGGTTCATTGTAAATTATTCCATAAGTAAAATAAAATGTCAGCTACTTTTCCAAATTAAATGTTATCTAAATAGTAAATTTTACCAAAAAAAAGATTTACCAAGGTGAACTACCATGGCAATCCCATTATCTTGTCTCCAATTTCATGCCTTCTCCAGCCATCTCACATTTAGAAAAGAGAAAGATTTGTCCACATACAGTCCTATCCCAAACACAGCTTAAAACCTTCAGTCTTTTGGAGAATGTTACAGACTCTACACAGAATCTCTTTATGTAGAAAAATCCGACATAAGAGATATCACTGAGTTCTTCCCTCTGTCTATAGAGAAATGGCATTTGCCTCGTTAATCAAAATAGCTTTGAATGCCTTAAGAAACTAGGGTTGTCCTCCATATTCAGATCCAATGACTCACTAGCTGGACATCCCTGGGATGTTACCTAGGCCTTCTAAGAACCTTGTCAAAGAAATACCCCAACAAAAGAAATAACAGGATTTTTCCTAAGCAAATATATTTGCAGTTAAACTTGCTTGTATCCAACAATTAGAAGAACCAAAAGTGCTAGAGAAGTTGGTTTACCTTTTCATAATCATAGAATGGTTTAGGTTGGAAGGGACCTTGAAGATCATCGAGTTCCAACCCCCCTGCCACAGTCAGGGACACTTCCCACTAGACCAGGTTGCCCAAGGCCACGTCCAGCCTGGCCTTGAACACCTCCAGGGATGAGGCTTCAACAACCTCTCTGGGCAACCTGTTCCAGCGCCTCACCACCCTTAAAGTGAAAAACTTCTTCCTAATGTTTAATCTAAACCTGCCCTCTTCCAGCTTAAAGCCATTCCCCCTCGTCCTATCACTACATGCCCTAGTAAAAAGTCCTTCCCCAGATCTCCTGTAGGCCCCCTTTAGGTACTGGAGGGCCACTATAAGGTCTCCTGGAAGCCTTCTCTTCTCCAGGCTGAACAGCCCGAACTCTCTCAGTCTCTCCTCATAAGAGAGGTGCTCCAGCCCTCGGATCATCCTCGTGGCTCTCCTCTGGACATGCTCCAGCAGGTCCGTGTCCTTCTTATGTTGGGGACTCCAGAGCTGAATGCAGTACTCCAGGTGGGGAGTAGAGGGGCAGAATCACCTCCCTTGACCTGATGGCCACACTTCTTTTGATGCAGCCCGGGATACGGTTGGCCTTCTGGGCTGCGATCGCACATTGCTGGCTCATGTCGGGCTTCTCATCAATCATCACCCCCAGGTCCTTCTCCACAGGGCTGCTCTCCAGCCATTCTCTGCCAAGCCTGTATTTGTGCTTGGGATTGCCCCGACCCAGATGTAGGACCTTGCACTTGGCCTTGTTGAACTGCATGAGTTTGGCTTGGGCCCACCTCTCCAGCCTGTCCAGGTCCCTCTGGATGGCACCCCTCCCCTCCAGCGTGTCTGCCTTGCCAAACAGCTTGGTATCATCAGCAAACTTGCTGAGGGTGCACTCTACCCCACTGTCCATGTCGCTAACAAAGATGTTGAATAGTACAGGTCCCAGTACCGACCCCTGAGGAACGCCACTCGTCACTGCTCTCCACTTGGACACCGAGCCATTGACCGCAACTCTTTGAGTGCGACCATCCAGCCAGTTCTTTATCCACCGAGTGGTCCATTTATCGAATCCATGTCTCTTCAATTTAGAGACCAGGATATCGTGTGGGACAGTGTCAAACGCTTTGCACAAGTCCAGGTAGATGACATCAGTAGATCTCCCCTTGTCCACTGTCGCTGTAACCCCTTCATAGAAGGCCACCAAATTTGTCAGGCATGACTTGCCCTTGGTGAAGCCATGTTGGCTCTCGCCAATCACCTCCTTGTTTTCTGTGTGCCTCAGCAGAGTTTCCAGGAGGATCTGCTCCATGATCTTGCCAGGCACAGAGGTGAGACTGACTGGCCTGTAGTTCCCCGGGTCTTCCTTGTTTCCCTTTTTGAAAATAGGGGTTATGTTTCCCCTTTTCCAGTCGGCAGGAACCTCGCCAGACTGCCACGACTTCTCAAATATCATGGCTAGTGGCTTCGCTGCCTGCCTTCCTCTTTGTAGGAATGCATTGCTGCTGTGCTTGGAGGAGGTGGTCCTTGAATATTAACCAACTTTATTGGACCCCTCTTCCTTCCAGCGCTTCATCCCATGGCACCATACCAAGCAGATTCTTCAAGAGGCCAAAGTCGGCTCTCCTGAAGTCTGGGGTCGTCAGCCTGCTGCGCACCTTCCTTGTTGCCTTGAGGATTTCAAACTCGACCATTTCATGGTCACTACAGCCCAGGCTACTCTTGAGTTTGACCCTGTCAACCAGCCCTTCCTTGTTGGTAAGAACAAGGTCCAGCATGGCTCCTCTCCTCGTTGGCTCCTCAACCACTTGGAGAAGGAAGTTGTCCTCAATGCAATCCAGGAACCTCTTGGATTGCCTGTCCCTGGCTGTGTTATCCTTCTAACTGATGTCAGGGTGGTTGAAGTCACCCATGAGAACCAAGGTCTGTGAACGTGATGCCGCCCCTATCTGTCTATAGAGGGCTTCATCCACTTGGTCTTCCTGGTCGGGTGGCCTGTAGCATACCCCCACTGTAACGTCCCCTGCTCCCAATTTCCCTGTAATCTTGACCCATAGGCTCTCAGCTGGCTCTGTAACCTCCCCCAGGTTGAGCTCCATGCATTCCAGCTGCTCATCAACATACAAAGCAACACCGCCTCCTCGTTTCCCTTGCCTGTCTCTCCTGAAGAGCCTGTACCCTTTCATGCCGAAGCTCCAGTCATAGGAGTCGTCCCACCAAGTTTCTACGATGCCAATGAGATCGTAGCCTTGGAGGCGTGTACACATCTCTAATTCCTCCTGCTTGTTCCCCATGCTCTGCGCATTTGTGTAGAGGCACTTCAGCCGTGTCTTCGTTGTGGCCGATTTGGTTGGAGCAGCTGTAATTACTTTGTGCTGCTCTCCAGTTGGCATTCCTTTGCCCTGTATTAACAGTGCCTCCCGATTGGCTCCCATTGGTCCAGGAGCTCCTAGCTCATCTACACGAGGGTTTGAGCATACTGCAGTGTAGCTGGCACATCTTGGAGCTAATGGCTGCAGGCCCTCACCAGCGCCCTGTTCCCCTTTCCTTGATGTAACATCCCTTGGCTGGTCATGAGCAACCCTGATAATACCCCCTTCCCCCATCGAATTTAGCTTAAAGCCCTGTTAACGAGCCCTGCCAATTTTTGGGCAAAAACCCTCCTCCCTCTTTGAGTGAACCAGCCCCCATCTGATGCCAGCAGGCCTGATGCCGCATAGGTCATTCCATTGTTAAAAAACCCGAAGTTGTGGCGTTGACACCATCCACGGAGCCATGTATTAACAGATTGAGCTCGTCTGTTCCTTTCAATGTCATTGCCTGCAACAGGAAGTAGTGATGAAAAAATCACCTGTGCCCCAGATCCCCGTAGTGACTGACCCAAGGCCCTGATATCCCTTTTAATCATCCTTGCACACCGATCTGCACATTCATCGCCCCCCACATGAAACAGGAGCAGCGGATAGTAGTCCGAGGGCTGCACCAGGCTAGGGAGTCTCTTAGTGATGTCCCTAACGCGTGCCCCCGGGAGGCAGCAGACTTCCCTGAGAGTGGGGTCTGCCCTACATATTAGGCCCTCAGTCCCCCTCAGTGCTGAGTCACCCACGACTATAGCCTTCCTTTTCTTCTTTGTAGCAGTGGTCTTAATGTTGTGAGTGGGCCTTCCCAGTCCTGGCGTCTCCTGTGATGTATTAGGACTGTCCGCCTTGTTGTCCTTCGGCTGTCCTACCATGCCCAGGGCCTCGTACCTGTTGTATAATGGTACTAGGGGAGGGGAGGCGGGCAAGGAGGGGGCTCGCTTGCTGCACCTACCAATAATAGTGAGTAAAAGAGAGAATGTTCTTCAAAAACATTGAGACACACAAATTGTCTGGGTCTAGAGTTTCAAATATCTTTTAGCATAACAGGTAAGAGAATGCACCCATCACATCTGACAGAGATTCTCTCAGATGAGAAAGATGAACATGTTGAATACCTGCTAGTTAGCATCACTTCTTATCCAACATGCACACTAAAGCCTTTCTCCTCAACCAAATCAGTTGGACTACTTGTCTCAGCTTTTTTTTTTTTAATATATAATATTGTGTATGCAGACACTTTTTCAGAATAACTTTAAAATGTTTTTCTGTTATAAACAAAAAAAAAGAGAAATATAAACAAAAATGTCAAAAAAGTGATGATAACAGCGGATGGAAAAATACAATTTTTTTTCAGAATTGTAAATCATGCTTAAAAATTACAGATGTTGGAGCACTCATTTTCTATTGTATATTTTTTTCATAATAACTTTCCTTTGGAATTTAAGATTAAAACAGTTCATTTAGTCTCTTTCTGGAAGAGGAAAAGAGAAAAGGAGACTTCTTGTGAATACAGCTAAGGGTTCAGAATGCTTTTGCTAGCAACTGTAAAAATAAAAATATTTCTACTAATATGATGAACTTGAGTTATTCCAGATACAGCTAAACCTGACTTGGGGTAGAATAAATTACTGTATGATTTACTGAAATTCCTCACCACCAATTCTGTGTCCGATTTTTCTGTCTCTTCACCGGTTGCTAATCCAAAATAGAAAAAATGGAGAGGAAAAAGACAGTTGTTGTCACAGTCCTTTTTTTTTTTTTGAGATAAATACAAAGGGTTAAATAAATTCATGTGGAGATTGGATGATTCAGCAGTGAATGTGCCAGTTTAGATAACAGGAAGCTCAGATAAGCCACAACTCAAAAAACTAATTTTGTGTTCAAATTAATTATTGCATTAAGACTTTTATGGAAATGACACATCAGACAAATTAGTTAAAATGGAATCTTTCCCCACAAACTTATAGGTTTATTTTGTTTAAATCAAAATACCTTATCTTATTTAATTTTAGGGTTTTTTTTCCCCTCTAAAGCCAAGTAGATTGCATTTATCATTATTGAGCTCCTTTTCACAGTTTTCAGAAAAGTTCTCCAGTGCATTAAAATAAATTTGAATTCTAATCTTGTTTCTCAAACCACTTGCAAACCTTGTTATCTGGCTGTTATCCACCAAGTGTACTCCCTATCCAGTTATTCAAATCATTACTGAATATATTAGTATGGAACAGCACCCTGACTCTTTTGTCATGTTCTTCCAAACAAGCATGACCACCCGGCTAGACAGAAAGCCACCAGTGACAACATGCTAAGTGTAGTTTTTGAACTAGCTGTGCACTCACACAACAGTAATTTCAGCTCTATATTTGTTTTTTAACTAGCATGGGAGACTGAAGAGCAGATAAAGCTTACTGAAGCTTACGATTGCTTCTCCATTGCTCATGAGTTCCCACATCCTGTCAGAGAAAAAGTTTAATTCAACTTACATATTAAAAGAACCAGCATGCACTTCTCATCTTCTCATTTAAATGTATGCTGTTAAATAGCTTGTATCTTTCTGCAAGCAATATTATGCTTAGTTTTCCATTATTGCACACATCTCCATTCCCTGTTTAAAGATATATTCTCTGCTTTCTGTTCTGTTTTCTGAGCTTCACTCACCCTCCATGAATTCTTATAACAACAACCCATGGCTCCATAAAATTCTTTAAGTACTTAACGTTAATTTCCATCCATCCTCTTCCAGTTAATATGTTTAGCTAACTTAAAGTTTGTTTAGTGTGTTCCTCTACTTTGGCCAACATCTTCAATTCCTTTGTGATTTAAATTAACTGTGTTAGGAGTATAGTCAACATGAAACTTCCCTTCCCTACCTCCATCGCAAAAAGCTTCTTATTTTGTTATTTGGCTTTTATTGATAAACTTTATTAAGTTTTGAGCCATTCTTTCTTTTATGTATTTATTTCTAATATTTATAAAAGATTTTGTTTTTTCTATGATCTTTTGCTGGTTACATTTTTCATTTTTCTAATTGTCTCTGCCCATATTTGTGCTATTCTTCTGTATTCTTTCCTGGAACAAAATACTGATTTCTTGGCATCCTTGTTTCCCTTCTTTTCTCCAAGTTACAGATTTGTTTACACAATCCAGCAGGTCTTTGCTATATATACTTAATGATTTATTGCTGAATTAGGGTTATTTTCTGTTGAGCCTATCGTCTGCTTTTATAGGAGTCTGACAGATACATTGCAGCAGCTGTGCAAGCTTAAGATTGAAACAGCTCTAAAATGTCCTGTCACCTGTGTGAGGGTGAAATAAAATGGTGTGCACTTTGACAGTCACCATTTACCATCTCCTTTCGAAATATTAGTAAAGCTGGTTGAAGCTGAACGCCTAAATATGTCCCATTTCTGTCATCAGTGGTTTGTGGGCTTTAGAGAAAAATCAGAGTTGACAACTGAGAATGCCAAACTTTTGCAGTTCACGTCTCCGAGCCTTCAAAATCTGTTAGCTTCCCTATAGGCTTCTCTTCCCATTGGAATTTCTTCCCAGAATCTCAATGCCTACTTTAGCTGACGTTTTGTTTGGAGGTTTTATTTGGTTCCTCACTTCTGCATCTGTCACAATCTTTATTTTATAAAGATCTGTCTGAATTCTCTCCACCTTCTGATGCCTGTGCCATTGCACCCAAAATCCTAAGTAAACTGTATTCCTCTATGGACTTCCTTCACACTCTAACACAAGTTTGCTCCTAACATATTCCAGGAAGTTACTAGGTAGCCTGCCTTTGCTCCTTTCCTTTCCAAAATACTTATTTTACCTTTAATTTCATGTTATCAGGTCATGCATTCTAAATGCTCCTGTTAATTCTTAGGAAAAGCAAAACTAAACAAAACTTATCCATCTCCTCCCAAGTAAAATAAATTCTCATAATTTCAACTTCTTTGCTTCTATGTTTTTATTCTTTATCCAGACACATTTAAACACCCTGATTTCCATCACTGATGGATGCTCAGGCCGATCTGTATTTTGTTAATATATAACACAGCATTTCCTCACCTATTTCTCACTCTGCACATCCTTCTGAAAATAATATCCACTGTTACTTCCTTGGAAAATGCTCGCAGTGATTAGTGTTATAGAAGAACCTGAACAGACTAAAATGAAATGCACTCTGTGTTACTCTTTATCTGTCAAGAGTGATCACATGTGATCAGAGAGTGATCTATGCAGCCCAAAGGTGATTTGCCCATCTAAAGCAATATATTTTCACTGCATTACAGCATATGCATAGACGTTACCCGATCTAAGTACGGAGTTGGACCCACCAAACCAACTTGTGTGATTTCTCACAGAACAGAGTCCTACATCCCTGTTTATTTCATGCCTCAGTTAAATCAAAGTGGAATAATGTAATTATAGATCCTACAGCAAAACCATAGACATATCATCCATACATACCGTACTGATACTTGGGAAAACTGAGGTCTTACTACGTTATAAGCAACCTTGCCTTTTGAATTTTCTTCAAATTACATAAATTTAGGATCCATTTCTTTCATCCTTATTCATGCTGAGTAATGCTTCACCATGGAAATAATCCCACTGCTACACTACTCAGAGTCAGGGAAGAAAATTAGACTGATACAGATCGGCATGAACCTACAAAACATTTTAATTCTTCAAGTGGAATTGCTGATTTTTAATCTCATAAAGGTTCTACCTTATCAGGAAATGTCTGCTGTTTCTGAACATCAGCAAATAAAGGCATTTTATCAAAAATCTGATGATAGCTTGTACAAGTATCAATTCTCTTTCAGAATGGAATTAATTCTTAGCTTTTCTTTGTTAAGCTTCATGTTTACCAAGAAGCAGGAAAGCATTCACTGTAGAAGTGTGTTCAGTAATATTACTAATGCAAAGAAATGTTTTTTTCTGCTGCCAGAGACAGACATTTATTTATTATGTTCCTGATGTGAGAAGAAAATGCATGTATGCATAAGATGGATAAGGAGGACAGAAACATCTCTTCCAATTCAGTTGCTGTTTATAGTTTAAACTGTGCTACTCATTACGTGGAATTTGATTGAGATTAAAATGGCAATCTAATTTTATTTCTTTACTTCTAACTTAATGCTTAAAGCTGAAGACCACCCTTATTTTCACCATTATTGGAAAACCAATAGGAGTTGTTTCAGATGCGAGGTGAATAACATCAATTACAATATCATTTTGCTGATTCTGAGTTATATATTTATATACAATGTTTTAACTATCAAAGGATTTTTAATTTTTTAATTTTAAAGATGTGTCCAGAACTCTTCTCTTTCTACATAACATAGTTTTGCACATCAGGGACTTTGGAGTTAGTCTCATTTTGCATTAAAATGCAATGCAAACCAACAGAAAACTTCATTCCATTCTTTTGACATTTGCGCTGAATTTCTGTGAGAATTTCAGAAGCCAGAGGATAAAAAGCAGCTCTAAACCATGACTTTGTTACATGAAGTGTTTATCTTCATACAGCACCTCCACCAAAATGAAGAATCCTAAATGCCATGTCAGCCACAAGGTTAGTACTAATTCAATGGTGAAAGAAGAAATGATTCACACATGGGAGACATGCCTTTTAGTGAATTAAGACCTTTTTAAGTGTTTTCTCTATTTGCTTTATTTTTCATTTGATTTATTTAATGCAAATAACTCTCACTCTTCTCGGGAACTTACAGAAGTCTCTTCTGGTTTCTGTCTCTCAACATCTCATATATTTATCCCCATTGATGAAGACAGAGTTGAAAAAAGTACATAAAATCTAAGGCCAAGATGGAGTAATACAATTAAAAAATATTTATGAGTCATTACCACCTTAGTAGATAATTTCATCAGAACGTTTTCACCTCAAAAAGAGCAGAAAGTCATGCCAGGCAAAACCAATGAAAGGCATCAGTAGCTACACAACTTACATTTAATTACTGCCCTTCTAGAAAACAATACTGCATGTGGCAGTCTCCAATACAAGCTCTGTTAATTCCATGAAAATTAGACATCAATCTCATTAGAAGTTCACCACTAGTTTTTACAATTATCATTTGCCTAATACAATTAAGCCAATTGAAACTATCTGCAGTGCTGGGGGGAGGGAAACAATTAGAAAGACAAAACTAAACTGAATTAAGACTATAAATAATTTTAGCCATAAGGGAACAGTTTAAAATATTACCTTTTCATAGAAAGAGCACAAGCAAATAATATGGTATTATTCAATTTTCACACAGGATTAAAATGATGGAAATGGAGTTCTTGAAAACATAAATTCCCAGTCAACTCCAAAGATGAAGTGAAAATTCTGCAATAACAAAGCTCATTATATCCAGTTATTCTTCTCAACAGCTTAGCTATGTAACACTGTGGAAGTGTACCATTTGTTTTCCCCAATATAATGGTGGCAATTACAGCATTACAAGCAAATAAGAAAACTGCTTTTTTCATGTCTACCATGATATTGACAACTAGCTAACTGTTGACCTAGCTCTCACTGATAATCCTGAAGTAATAAAACAAAATTGACTGTGTTTTTATGTTCACACCAGCATAAAGAAGCAAGGGAACTTAACAAGGAAACTCTTAAAATACTTAAGATTATCAAGCCTGATCCTGCACTTTTTGTGTTTTGTTTTTAACAGTGATGGGAAAGCTCACAAGTTCCTGAAGTACAATCAGTCAGGTTGTGGGGAGGTGGGAGAGACTGCTTTCTTTCCCTTGCAGGAATGTTTTGCACAAAAAAATGTCAACTAAATACAGCACTTTTTTTTCACCTAGCTGTGCTGGCTGAAATTTAGCCCACCCTAGTGCAACTCTCCTGATCACGGCAGAAGTAAAGGTTGATTTTCCCTCTGAAAGCAACAGTGCCTATCCATTCCTCATAAATATGGGGCGTGCTCTGGAGCACGCCTGCACCCTTTCTCAGCCTGCAATCGCACACACACATCACAGATTCCAAGCAAAAGAGTTGGTGAAAATGTAGTACACCGATGAAAAAGCATCAGCTTATACTTGGACGGTGGTATTTCTCCAGAGTAGAGTCCCAGCTTGGCCCATGCCAAACCCAGAATTCACAAATCTAGTTTCTGTATATCCCCTTCTCGTTAACTATTTTCATGGACCACACAGAATGGTTTTTAATCCAGTTCCATCTTGCAATGAGCACGTTAAAAGTCAAGAATTCACTACTGTATTTCACAGTTTGGCACATTTGCTAGTTTACTTACTAAGTGGACTAAGCATGGATGAACACCACGTCAGATGTGAAGGAAGAAATAATGTCTCAGCATCAGATAGGAAAGGCCGTTTCACAAGAGATTTCCTTTTGTCTATCACATAAAGAAGAAATCTTCAGCTTTGGCATTCTCTTTTTTGGATAAAAAGGCCGGGGCCAAAAATAAACAAATATAGAAAAAAATAGAATGGATTTGGAGACATAACAAGATGACTGAGCCTCAGTACACAATAGCTTACAAAAAAACCAAAACTGAACGGCAGTAGAGGTATTACAAGGTATGTTCAAGTATAGGTCATTGGTAATCACTTAAAATAAAAAGATAAGATACTTTCTAGAAATGCTATTCTGATTTATGGAAGCTGGAGCAAGATGCCAGCAGAGTGCACCAAAGGTAACGATTACATTCGGTGTACTTGTTGTTCAGTGACCTCACAGAGTAGATGAGGGCAGCTATCTTCCCTGGTAGGCATAAAAATAATAATGAAAAAGTTAACAGAATCATCCCAGCAATTAGAAAAATATGCTAATGATACATTTGTGCAAGGTTTAACACACTTTTTATGTTACCACTGAGTCAGTACAGATATTACAGGTAGTACAAGTTCCAAAAGTGACTTTTTGAAGATAACATCTGAAAGGTTACAAAGATAGTGCAGTTGCCGCTAATTAGGTGAAACCACTGCTCACAAGTCATAGAATGATTTGGGGTTTTACTACTAATTCTCATTCTCAGAAATTACATTTTCAGTAGACAACAATCATCTACTTTACTTTTACCTTCTTGTAATCTGAGGATATAGCATAAAATGGAGAATTTTCCTTTCTTTGTTTCAGTACTCTTATACCTACAGCAGGTGTCTGAGTTGTTCTGTGACTCCCAGAGGTGAAATCGGAGGCAGAGGGAGCAAAATGGCTAAGAAAGTAATGGAACAAGATATTCCCAATCTCCTCACACAAGCAGATCAGCAGTAGGAAAACATATTTTATTTGATTTCCAGTAACTTTATTATCACATGATGTTCTCCCCAGCACAGTGAATAATTGTGTAATGTTTTGATTAATGATGGCAATACGTCCAAGGAGCTAAAAGTGCATTTAAGGTTAATGTTATGTAGCTACACATACAAGAAGAAAAAAAAAAAGAAGAAAATGTGATATAATACACTTCATTGGTTAAAAAAACATTCAGAAAAACCCTTCATCACCACCACTAATTGCACCACATAAATAGCATTACAAAAAGGCACATGGAAAAGACGTATCAATTAATAGCTAAAATTTATCCCTTCCTCTGTAGTTCCACAAAACAGCTGAACATGCAGTTCAGTGGAGCAGAGAAGCCATTACCTTTTGTAACGCAGTCTTAGGGGAGTGAGGTAATATAATAGAGAAAGGCAGGCTATATTTAAAGGCAGCTGCATAAAAGCAGCCTCATTCAACTGTAGACATCTTCTAAAGGCCATGATTACTAGAAATTCAGCGGTTTATTCTGCTTCATCAATAGAGTCAGATTTCAATTGGACTCAGTGGTACATTTACATGCATAAAACAGGTAATTACACATTAAACTGTCTGCTTCTTACATGCAATTACAACATCCATGTGCAAATGGGTCATTTTTACAGATTTATCAAAAAGTTCATCAACATTAGGCAAACGTTTTTGTTCTGGTAATCAGACTAAAGAAGAATAAAAGGAAGAGTCCAAGTCTTAATCACTCCTCCTATTCAATTAAAGTCAGCATTAGATTATTTTCTCCCAGACTAGTGCATTTTGTATTTTTCGTTTGTAACCTCTCTTGCAGGGGAGCTGCCCCATCTCCCCACCCCATTCCACGCACACCCTATTTTGATTATACATTTAATTGAAAAGCCAGTAAGTGCAATGCACAGATGTTTGCAACAGATGGTACACCAGATCTTGAGAAACCATCATTTCCGTAAGCTACCACTATTGAAAATTACTCAGTATCCTTCACAACAATACTTTGTGCAGATATTCCAAAGTCATGGTGGAGACCTGGTAGCCTACTACCTAGGAAATAACACTGAGTACTCATAGACATCTTTGGGTTTGGGAAGCAGGGCAGCCGGGGGCATCGGGGGCAGCCCCAGCCCTGGGAATCGGGCACCTCCCTGGGGACAGGCCACAGTGTGGGTCCTATGGGTGGGCCCAAGGCTGGGCAGGGCAGAGCTGGAGAATGGCACTAATTCTGTGCGCAAAAATCTATGAAATCCTGTAATGCTTTGAAGTAGCATGTCATGCTAGAAACTCTTAACACTGTCAAAACTAAAGGTATGGAAAGAAAATTATTTTCGTTGCAACACTTTACTCCAGCCAGCTGTTCTACCTTACAAAAATCACCCTGTTTTTTCCATAGAGAAGTGGTGCCAAGGCAAATTTATTTGATGTGGAGCATTTTGTTATAAAAACTACCCTGCAGACATAAAACACCATCAAAGTGCACAGTGGAAATTTGAGGTTCAGCAGAATCACAGAATCATCTAGGTCCTTGCCTAAAACCCAGACCTAACTGCTATTCCAAAGTGCACACATATCCATGCTTAGCTTCCCCTTAGCCCAACTTGGCAGGGTGCTCCAGCAGCTCCTGTTCACAATCGTTTCATTTATTTTTCACTTACCCAGTCATTCATCTATCTAGACCACAACATGTGACAAGCATATTGCAAAAGAGTGTCAAAAGCCTTACTAAAGTTGAGGTAAATGACATCCACTGCCTTCTCCGCTTCCACAAATGCACTCTAGTTAGCCTAGAAGGCAATTGTGTTGGTCCAGCATGATTTACTCTTGGTGAATCCATGCTGTCTCTTCCCAGTCACCTTCTCTTTCAGGTGCTCAGAAATGTGCTCCAAGCGGACTCACTCTATCATTTCCCCAGGGACCAAGGAGAGGCAGACTGGCCTTTTTTTTTTCTGGACTGCCTTTTTGGTGTTTTTTGAAGGTTTGCAAAAATTTGCCTTTCTCCATCTGTTGAGGACATCTGATCTACAGAATCTTTCAAAGATGATAGGAAGTGGCCTTGCTATGATATCAGCCATGTACTTTCCTCACTCTGTGACTGACCAGTAAACCACTACCATGGAAGAACTCTCAGAGGAGATGGGCAAGTGTGTCCACGAAGCTCAGGGAATAAAGCAGCCTGTGACTGATCCCAGCGGCTGCAAAGAAGCTGACTATCTCAACACAAAAGGGACCAGAGGGTGGACTTTGTTTTAGATAAACATCTATCAACAGTTGAGTGGATCAAGTGGTGATGTAAATTTCTCTCCCTAAATTCACTAAGAGAGTGTGAATGTCTCCCCAAATTAGCCAGACCAGCATGAATAGAATGAATACATGGCTCAGTCCAACATTGTCCAACATAAAACCCAGAAAAGCAGCAAAAGAATTTTGAAGAGCAACATGCTCGAGCTGGTTTCCTTCCCAGCAACTGGGGAGGCCCAGTGTCATGACAGTGAGCATGTTATAGAGACCAATAGTGGGAATCACATTGGTACTGTGACTGAACTGTGTATTGCAATCGCTATACTTTTGCCAAGTGTTAACTTACATTTGTATTGTCTTTTCAGTATATTTTATATCCCTTTGCTACATCAGAAATTCCATGTAAAAACAACTGTTTTCAAATAAGTAAATTTTCTTTTAAACCTTTGCAACTTCAACACATGAATTACCCAAAAGAACTTGGTCAGAGAGTATTGGACTCTAACACAGTCTCAGATGCAGCTTACCTTGTCCCAAGGACTTGTATGTGTCACGTTCTCACAATTAATCATTGACTAGATCCCCTTCTGCTCATAATTATTCTGCCTCTAAAAACAGATGCATAGATGTTGCTGGTGAAGATCAATGCAGGGAAGGTACCTGGTACCTTATGTTTATCTGTGACCACATTCACTACATCACCTTCACTATTCAGCAACAGGTCTGTTTTCTCCTCATTTGGCCTTGCTAGAAATGTATACTAGAAAAAACTCTTATTGCTGCCTTTGCAAGTGTCGGCTTCAGCTAAGCTTCAGCTTTCCTAACACCATTCCTACGTGTCCAGAGAACACATTTGCAAGAATTCTGCCTTTATGAGACCAAAGACCTGAAAACAACTCAGCTTTGTGATAATCCATATTCGTGCAGGTAGTTAATATTCTTCAACACCATAAGCTCTCCTAGCATCAAAAGTGATCTGTGTACCAAGATGGGATGAGAGGTTTTACTCAGATTTGCTGTTCCAGATGGGAACTCCCATGGCCCCAGAAAACGTTGAGAGGAAGGGATAGCTAGAGAGCATATCAACTCACTGCAGTGAATTACATACAAATGCCTCTGTCATTCATCTCAGTGCCCTTGACAAATGAATGACAAAGTACAGACATATCAATAAAGATGCAGTCCAACTGATACTCAATAGAAAGTATAATGCACTGAGGCTTATAAGAACCATAATGGACAACAGCATCACATTCCTACCCAATATGGCAAGGTCAGAAATGTTTTTTCTCAATGTAAATGAAACTGTAAATGCAGATTTTTACTTAGACAAATTAACCTGTTACAAACAATGTAACATTTAGACATTGGTACTTGCCTGCTTAAAAATCAACTTTCCATGCAAACTTTTGTTCTTAGGTGTTTTTAGATCTTTTTAGAGAAATCATAAGTGTTTCTCATTACAAATGAATTTAAGCATCAAAGCCATTTGGGAAAAATCACTAATCAGGTAATTAACTGAAAATCAGAGTCTTCCAGTCCTCATGAAAAAAAAAATAATAAACACGGAGTTTAAACAGTGTCTTAAGGAGAATACTTATCATGCTTACAGTAAAAATCCTTTTCTGTTTGTATCTATTAGATGATGTATGACAAAAAAAGAGAAATCTTTGACTATTATTAGTTCTATGCTGCCACAATCAAAGACTGTATGAAAGAATTTGATCCCCATTGTGTCACAAGCAAAACAGAAGGTAGAAAGGCCAATACCTCACAAACTGTAAGAAGTTATTTCTTATTTCTGCCATATAAAATGCAGGGAGAAACCAGAAACAGATTAATTCTATAGATTCCTCACATAAAATGACTCCATAAATTAGAATTCTGCTACTGCAAAATACAAGGGGGATATCTGAAATAAAAGTTCAACACACACAAAAAATCTATCCTAGTGCCCAAGTTGAGAACTCACAAATTAATCTAAATATTAAATATTTTTTATTCTGTATTATATGTAGTGTTATATGTATTAAGATAGAACAGTAAAATATATTCTGTTGAGAGGTATCTCTCTGTCAGTATGGTGGACTCAATTCTTAGGAGTCTGTACTAATGGCAGATAGGGTTTTGCTTAACGATTTCTAGGTAAGTCTTATTTAGAAGGACGATTACTTACTATCAACAATAATTGAAGCTGACTTCAGTAACTGCCAACATCACTATTCCATGATGTTTTTTTTCCATTAAGTAGGATTTGCAATTTGACCAGGGTAAGCTGAAAATACGGTCATTGTACATATATTCCCTATTCCATCAACATTCATTCAACTGTAAAAATCACAGTTTGTTTTTAAAAAAAACATTTAATAATTAAACCCAGCTTTCACAACGCATGAATGACATTCATTTTGCAGGTAAAGGACATTGAATTTCAATTGACAGATACACTGGAAATTATTTTATGCTAATTTTCAGCAAGATAACAAAGTGTCCTGCCTCTTGCTGAGCTGAAATCTTTCCTTGCTTTGAGCTAAAGAAACTTGCTATACTAATTTTGTGGGGCACACATTTAAAAACTTACAATAATAAAAAAAAATATCAGGGGGAAAAGGTGACTATGGCCTCTATAAATTGTTCGGCTACATCACTAAACGAACATAAATGTGAAATGTTCCATGGAAAACACCCCTAGGTGAGAAAGTATTTCTTACGACTCGCAGGGCAAGGGCTGTCTTTGTACTCCTTCAGCAAAGTTGAATCAAAACTGCTCTTAGGGAAGAACAGAGACTTTTACAAATGAGGGGAAAACACAAAGCCACTTACTCTTTTCAGAGAAATGACTGAGGGTTGTGCACTCACAAAAGCTAAGGCTAGCGGATTTTCAGAGCCACCAGTCCTCTTGAATTGGTCCAACCTCTCCTCCAATGTCTTACAACTTGTCACTGAAAGCTAATAATAAAATAAAGGGCACAGGACCTCAATTCTACTAAGGGCTTCAGGTAGTGAATAATTACCACTAACATCAGACTTAGGTGAAAACAAGTAACAGGAAGAAAGGTGGAACAATGCAGGGGTATGACTACTACATACTTTAATTTTGAGATTGTTTTCAGACCAAGCGTGTATCCTAGTGCAGGAAAACCCATAATCAAACCTACTCTTGAGCGCACAAATATCAGGGAATAGTAACATCTTTGTACTTTATTTCCATCTACAATAGAAAATGAGAGTATTACAAGAGAGTAGAGGTAAAAGAAAATTGGTACTCTGCTTTGTATTCTGCATATTCTGAATACATTTAAAGAACCTTTTAAAAAAGAGAAGAAGTTTTGTTCTTGTGTGAGAGTGAAGGGACTGTAACATTGTGAAATGGAATATATTATAAAAAAGTACAGACTATAATAGGTTAGTAGCTCAGCAGCAATACATATACATAAGTGCATATATATACACATATATGTGTATATATGTGTAAGTGTATATATACCCACGTACGTGTGTGTGGATATGTATACACATATATACATACACAGAGGAACCAGCCTTACTGGGCCATTTTCTATTAGCACATCCTTTGGACCTAAAACACCAAAGTCAGGATATAGATGGCTTCCTGACAGTGACTTTTATACCTAGCACAGAAGCCTCATTATCTTGCAAGAGATTTCCTTATTTCTCCAAAACAACTCATCAGATAACTGCTGATATCTAGCACCTTTCCAGTTGCCTAATCAATTTTCAATTAAACTTAGATTAAGCAAGCTTTAAGTAGTCATTATTGTATGTTCATCAGACTTCTGATTTACTTAGTAGAGAGCAAGAACAATCATACCAGTTCTTTCATTTAGCCAAGCAACTAAAAAGCCCTCATCAAATTAATATAATGCTTTCTTTTAAAACCTGTTATTATACAAAGCCGTTGTTACTCCATTTTGTCGTCAAATTTTGGATGTTTGACAGGTAGATATTTTGATAGACTTGGGGTTTTTGCCTGAGTAGGGTCTGCAGATCTTGGTGTTTTGAAATAATATCTGATCTACAAGCTCAAATTATATAAACCACCAGATATAACACCATTTTAACTAGAAAATGTTTAGAACAATTCCCTAAAACAGCAAGGATGATGTCGAGTTGTGATCAACAACTTCCTTGCTCAGACTCTTTGCTGGAGTGAGAATATTGTGCAGCTTCATGTTGCCCTCTTACACGGATATTTGTTGCATTAGATGATTCTCCTTTTCCCAAGCAGTCACTGTGTTATTGCTCCTCACATCTCAAATTCATTTTCCATTGCTGCTGTGTTAATCTTCTTGCTTAGTGTTTCAGATATAAGAGCAGTTTTCTTTTTTTAGGTCTCTTCTTTTTTTGAAACTGGAAACTCTTTTCAGGGCAAATCCTAATCCTTTTTCCCACTGCTATAGCGGGAGAATCCCCTGGATGCCACAGAAGTAGTCTGAGGGGACCAGAATACAGCTAAAAGACAGAGCATACTCTCTCTGCATGCCATGGAACAGTCTTCCAAAGTACTGACAGAAAAGTCTGAGAAAAGAGCTTGAATTCATGAAAGGTACGAGGTGATAGACTCACAGACATGAACACTAATAAGCATATTACATCACTTTTGGCGAGGGAGGACAGGACTGTGATGGCACTCTGCTGCAGTTTTCTACACTAAGGAAAGGGATCCGTAGTATGTAATTCCTTACTTGGAGATTAGGAATGGAACTGGGTTTGGTTCTTGTGTTTTTCCTTACATTTCAATGTCAGTAAGACTACTAATGGGCTAAGCAGCCTGAAAATATATTTTTTAGTATTCCTTTAGCATATCCTTTGTTTATAACTGATATTTTTTAATACCTCAATAGGGCAGCTGGACATTCCGCTGCTATTAAAAGGCACAATTATGATGATAAATGTCAAAAAGAAAGGCATGGAAATCAATTACAATCTAATAAATTGGATAGAAACATCAAAGCATAAAGCTCCCCAAACCCTCAGCACTTACCCCTCCAATCTCTAATCCTCCTCAGTCAGCTACTGCCTGATAGACATCTCATCCCTTTCAGAATAAAATGTAAGAGGACAGCATACAAAAGCCCTATGTCAGACAACTATAGCTCAGTATTTTACATTTGCATTGGGCTGAAATTTTACATGGCAGATGTGGATTTATGAAAATTTGCTTTTCTGCACAATATTGTACGTAAAAGGACAAGTTCTCTGTTTATTAGTGCAATGATGATCCTTTTAGCCATGAGGGAAGACAGATTGTTGTGCTAAAGTTGAAGTTTAAGGGGTAACTTCTCCTGCAGTGCTTTTTATTTCATTTCAATTCATAAACAGCAAACAGGTTTCACAATGGGAAACAGTTTGGAAAAAAGAGTGGTCCAGGGGCAAGGTCTAACCTCTCAACTGAGAGTTTCAAGTTCCAGTATAGAAATGCTAGAAACTGCTGTTCTTCTACAGGCTGGCGATGGGGCTTCAAAGATTCCAAGGCTGAGCAAGCTATAACCTGTGCCTTTTTCCTCTCCTAACTTCTCTACACTGCCAACAGTGAGCGAAAACCCACCACATCCCTGTCTGGTGATGTCGGTCCTGCTGGCTGCCCCCAGCTATTGTCACTGCTCCCTACTCTCCCTGTGTCCCCAGGCACTGTGTGACCTGTCACTCTGACTGCGTACTGCCACCCTCAGTGCCCAGCCCCCTGGCCCCTGCACAGCAGCCCCCTCCTGCTGTGCTGTACATCTCCCTGACAGCGTTGCTGTTGCTGATGGTACCAACCTAACAGCCCAAATCCAACTAGCACTGGCAAAAAGCACATCTTTACAGGTACCGAAACTCAGCAGTTGTCACAAACAGCTCAGGACAGCTCTTCCAAATAAACGTATTGGACGTTCATCCAAAAGTGTTCAGCTTTGCTTAATGCATATCTCATTAAAAACACGTAAGTTCTAGGTCTGGTAATTTCTGTCACAGAAATTAGCCAGAAATCTTTATTGTCTCAGATAACTTCAAGCTTCATGGTTTCTCTGTAGGGGAAGGAGAGAGATGTTCTTTAGCTGCAGTTTCTTTCTACTCTTGTATTTATCACCGATATAGACACTCCACTTCCCATCTCTTTCAGAATTGGCGTTTTCATGCACTACTGTCTTACAATGTCATGATCTAAACCAAAATATAATCCTATTAAGCTGGGTGGCAAAGGGCAAGTAAATATTTCCTCATGGCACAGTTTGTTCACTCAGCAATTCACACCACTGAAAATTGCTGGCTTTTGGTTTACTTGCATTTTCTTGCTTGTTTTCTTGTAGAGGTTCTTTTGGTTACTTTCATGTAATCAACCAAAATATGAAGTAGATAAATTAAAGCTCATGCAAAGTAATTAGAAATTTCCTGATTGCCCACAATCAAATTCATGCCAGAAATTTTTATGAGTAGTAAAAAAATGATATAAGACCCATTCTCTTAGCATAAAAATCACACCTGATTAATTAAATGTCATTATTTTTCTCTCACGACTACAGCAATTACTATTTTGCAGATACACCATGCTCCATTTTTTTTTTCTATACAACCCAGCATGTAAAATTCCTATTCTTGCTCAAAGAAAATTAAATTGAAATGTCAATCTATTACCCTTTGTGAATATTACAAAAGCTTTTCTGTACCTGTTGGAAGGTAAAGACTTCTACCAGCTGCAAAGAAATGTGATCTCTGTGTGCAAGGCTTTCTAAAAAATAAACAAACAAAAAGCCCACAAATATATCAAATACATATCCTGATATGTATTACATACTCCTCTGCAATCCTACCTCCTCCCCTTTCCCCTTCAGAGCCCAAAGCAAGATTCACATGGAGTTAACGGAATCTTCTGGAGTCATAGAGACTAATGAAGTCTGTTGTAGAGGAAGGTTATTTGTTCAAAACAAATAAATCCATTTTTGCAAACTCCTCCAAATTTGATTTCAGCAGGCATGAAAGACACAGAAACCTACAGGCAAATAAAAGAATGTAAACTGAATTTCTTTCAGAGTGTAGCAAAATGGAGAAGAAAGGACAGAGAAAGAAAGAAGAGCAATTGCCATCTATGTGTATGCATTCTTACAAAAATTGGCCAGATATCACAACTTTCAAACAAGACTCCTCCTGTGCAATTATTTAAAAAACAAAGTCACATCTTTTACAGGGAAATTTGTTCAGTGTTGTGGACCTAAGCATTTATTGGGAGAATTAGAACATTTTAAAGTCAAGACTATCCTTAGAAAATGCACTGGAAACAGTTCAGTGACAATTTTATTTTACTTTAAGTCCTCATCCAAATGAAAGATAAAAGTATCTTTTATGTAGTGAAAGTTCACTAATACACAGATTCTTTTTGACGCTTAATACATTTATTCATGCACTATGTATTTTACTCCCTAGCTCTTTCCTTTTCCCCCTTCTTATCTCCCATAATTTACCTAAAATAGAAATGGTGGAAACAATTCAGTTCTTAATCTAAGTGACATTTAAATGAGATAGAAATATACTTTGTATATTATATTCCTTAAACTATGAATTTGCTGCTCCTTATAATGGCCTTTTTTATCTTTTTCAATATTGCTGTAGATTTAAGGTTAAAGGTACCTGTGCTAACCGTGAAGTGTAAGACAAGCCATAACTCTGTTCAGTGACTGAACACTTGTCAGTAAAATTAAGCTTCTTCTTTGGACTGTGTCATTTTAGTGGATATTAAGTAAATGTTAAAGAAAGCTAGGACCACCAGTAGGCAAATGTCAGATGAGACATTTCAAACCCCAGACCACATGGCATAGATAAACCCTGCCAAACTCCTTTTCCCAGATTCATTGATTTCAAGGTCAGAGAGAATTAATCGCCTCTGACCTTCTTTCTGTCACATGGTCCTACAGTCCATTGTGGTCTTCCCTTTACAGAGACAGACACTCTTCACAGGCAATGCCTATCCGTATGCCATTAAGTACAATTACATCTTCCTCAGGCCCATATTATACTCAGAACCACTTCTCCTTTGTGCCTCCAGTATCCTCCAGTCTCAAACCTCGCACACAGATATGCAGAGAACCACTGGCTGAACTTAATCAGTTGTTAACAGAAATAACAGCTGCAATCTCCTTAGAAGAAATCTTAAAAGAGCTGAAGAATTCTTTTTTTTTTTTTCTTCTGTAAGTGAAGCTTTTTGAAGCTTTTTACAGCAAGAAAGTCAAATGCTTTTAAGCTCTGCCTTCTTCTTCACCTCTTATGGTCAGCTGTGTGGCCCATGGTATTCAACATAATTATTTGCAACCTCTTATCACTTCAAACATTTAGGTGACAAACACCATGCAAAGATAAATAGCATGCAGTACTGATTAATACCGTCATCAATGACATAGACAGCGGGATTGAATACACCCTCAGCAAGTTTGCAGCTGAGACCAGGCTGACTGGTGTGCTTGACACACCTGAGGGATGAGATGCCATCCAGAGGGACCTAGACAGGCTCAAGAAGTGGGCCCATGTGAACCTGATGAGGTTCAACAAGGACAAGGGCAGGGTATCAGTATAGGGTGGGGGATGAAGGGATTGAGAGCAGCCCTCCCAAGAAGGACCTGAGGGTACTGGTGGATGAACAGCTGGACATGAGTTGGCAATGTACAGTCGCAGCCCAGAGAGCCAACCTTACCCTGGGCTGCATCAAAAGAAGTGTGGCCAGCAGGTTGAGGGAGGTGATTTTGCCCCTTTACTCCACTCTGATGAGACCACACCTGGAGTAGTGCATCCAGCTCTGGAGCCCTCAGCACAGGAAAGACATGGACCTATTGGAGCGAGTCCAGCATAGGGCCACAAAGATGATCAGAAGGCTGGAACACCTCTCCTATTAGGACAGGCTGAAAGAGTTGGGGTTGTTCAGCCTGGAAAAGAGAAGGCTCCAGGGAGACATTTTTGCAGCTTTTCAGTACTTAAAGTGGGCTTATAAGAAAGGTGGAGACAAACTTTTTAACAGGGCCGGTTGTAATAGGAAAAGTGGTAATGGTTTTAAACCAAAAGAGGATAGATTTAGATTAGATAGAATGAAGAATTTTTTTACAATGAGGGTAGCAAAATACTGGCAGAGGTTGTCCAGAGAGGTGGTAGATGTCCCATCCCTGGAAACATTCAAGGTGTGGTTGAACAGGGCTCTGAGCAACCTGAACTAGTTGAAGATGACCCTGCTCATTCCAGGGGAGGTTAGACTAGATAAACTTTAAAGGTTCCTTCCAACACAAACTATTCTATAGTTCTATGATTATGATTGTATGAGTCTATGATTCAGCCTACTTCTATCACTGGCAGCCATATAGCTCCTTTAGTGCTATATTTCACCAAGGCTTTTTTTAATAAAACTAAGTAGGCTAAATAGAGCATAACACTAGGGTATCGATACTGGTTCAAAGGCAGTTTACATATTTCACGGTGGCACTAATTTATGATATGTAGACGTGATGATATGGCGTACAAGATAAAACTCATCTCTTTACACTGGGTGTTCTTTAGAAAGAAGCAGACTATTTTTGCTACAAAATAAATTCCCTGGGAAACATTTCACATAAATACTAAGACTTATTGTCCAGCCAAAATAGCTAGGTTGTAATAGAAAGGCATATAGGCTTAGATATTCTCTTTAGAGCATCCAACGTTTTTTAATCAATGTTTACAAAACATCCATCTGTATGGTAATCCGAACATGAAGTACACAAGGAGAAGTGACTCCCCACATATCTTTCAGTGTGACTGTGGCAGAAGAAAACAGAACAAGACTCACAAGTAAAGACGACATGAGGTGGGAAGCTGGGCATGTCATTATCTCTAGTGGAATTTTGTAGGGCTTAGATAGAAAGAAACTTGCATCACTTTGTAAGCTTGCTACTTACACAAACCACTATACCTTTCAAATTTCTACCTATAAAGTTTCAGCTTTGATTTAGACCCAGGATTGACATCAAGGCTACCACTTGTATGAGCAAGATGTTACTGAAGTATCATGCTAGGACTGGCTTTCTCACAAAAGCCAGTATCCACACAGAACCACAAGAAATATGTCTGGTATCAGTCACTGTTAGCACTTTGCAGTAAAAAAATAAAATAAAAATATTGACATAATTTATAACACATTTAAATAATTAATAAACAAAACGTTAAGTGTGAACAGGACATAGAAGATGTCATAGGTTAGTAAACTAGGAAAGAGAAGCATCATATATACCCAGAAGGCAAGGTTAAAAATACTTCACCTGAAAGAGATGAAGATCAGATTACTTTAATAATTGCAGTGACGCAATGGATCTGAAAGGAGAATGATAATAAAACAGAGGGATCAAAATGAAGAATAAGAAGATGCTTGAGACACAGGAGAGCTCTGAGGCATACACTAGCTCAACAGTTCATTATCAGAAAGGAAAGACTAAGTGTAATGGAAACGACAGCTAGATACCACTACTCATCCAGATTTATTGGGGAATTGAAAGAACTCTAAAAGCCTAATGAGCAACTGTTAAGATCAAAGCAAAATTGTCATAACAGAAAGGAGGAGATGACAATTCACAGACAAGAAGCTGTAATTTCTAGTCCTCTCATTTTAAAGCCCCAATGAAGAAAGGTAACAACGATACCACTTGTCTACTCAGTTTAGCTATGATCTCACCTTCACAAAGAAAGCGTCATTCAGTGATCTTTATTTTCCTGTGTTAGTGACACAGTCAATGCGTAAAAGGAGTTCAGTGAGCTTGGAAAACACCCACACTTCTAAGAAATTCTCATTTCTGCTTTTTACTGTGAAACTGACTACCCTAAAGTTTTGTGAACCTTTTTGTATGCACTTTCGTTGGACACTTCAGGTTTTGAAATGTACTTGATCAAATTTATGAAAAAAACCAAATTTTACTATTCCCACTGCTGCGTTACTTTCACTGTACCGCATTTTAGATGAGATACTGCATTGCTTATGAGAACAGAGCAACAGCATTCTTAAAAGTACTACAGATGATAGCTTTTTACCAAACTTTTTAGAAACGGAATGATGCACAACATTTTGGTCTTTGTACTGAACTGAAATTTTCTTGATGCAAATGTTGAATAGGTTCCTTTGTGCCATAAGGCTAATCAATCAAGATGATGCCCAACACATTAAGTGGAAATAGGTTCCTTAAGAAAAAGATTTTGCCTAAGCATTTGTCAGGGTAGAACGACAATTACAACAAAAAATCAAACAGGATTGGAAACATCCATTTAACAGTGGTGTCTGAAAGGATACTTGGGAAAACAAGACACAGGTTGCAATAATGGAAGACAAAATAACAAAACTGGGAAAAGAACGTGTAGAATACAAACTGCTCTGAAGAGCTCTCATTCATCCTTCCAGTACTTACTTACTGAGCTGCTCAGTAACAAAGGTCAGACAAAGGATATCAGATTCCAAGGCAGCTAGCTTATTTATAGGACAGGTCAGGAATAGGCTTAAGTCTAAACATTTCTAAACCCCAAAGCAGCCATTACATTTTTCACATTGATTCAATTCTTGACTTCTTACTAGACCTTCTTCTATAATAGGAAGAGAGGGTAAAGAGCAAAAAAAACAATTGAGTAATTTTTGTAGGAACTGCACTAAGGTACTAGGAATGAACCAAGTGTCCAACGTTCATTAGACTCTTCATTACTCAGCAGCTGGAATATACTGTATTTGGGTTAGGAGTGGGACATTAACTACCGCATACGACAAAGCTTGAGAGACAAGAATTAAAATACAACAATATGCCCAACCCTGATATACACTGCTGTGGTTTTTGCTTTGATTTTAAAGTGTAAATCTCTTAAATTCAACTAGTAAACATCTGTTGTACAGAAGGTATTTTACTTGTGTATTTGTAAATCCACTTAATGGAAAAATTTCCTAGCTTACCAAATGAGGATAATAGCACTGAAGTTTCATTTTAAAGAAACACTGGAAAAAATCAGCTACAAGGGACAAACATTTCATACCTTCTTTTCTCCAGTGCTGGCTAAGAAATCTTAATTTCTCTTTCCTTCACTGTCACTTTCAAAAAATTAATCAATACATGATTGGTACGGATTATTTTTCTACAACTTTGTTGTAATAACAGTGCCTATAAACACTCCCTTTTAGATTCCCTCAGTAACAATGGGTGGCAAATATCTTGATTTTAGGAGACTCCTTGATATGGCATTAAAGTTTATTTTTTCTCTTTAATAAATCTATTCCTCAAGAGACAGCCAATTAATTCATCTTCATCTTTCCAAATGCCTAAGGCAAAGAAAGTTGCATTGCTGGCATCAAGTCACTTCCCACTAGTGTGTGTGCTACTTGTTCCACAGTGCCTAAAATCATGGGGGAAGTGAATTTATTTGTGTGCAAGAAAATGCTGCAATTCACCTCAGCCCTTCGTAGACTTCCAGAACCTTTCCACATAAAAGTCTAGAGTTACAGTTTATTTCATCTCTAAGCATCTAGTAGTGGTACTGTTGGAAAAGAACCACCTATACGCACACAAAAATACCTACAAGGGCTCTTCTGAGATTACAGCCTCCTCGAGGTACAGCCTTGAAAGAGTACAGTCTCTCAAGATCACACTCAAGCCACAGCTAAAAGCAGAACACAGGCACCTCCAGTGCTGAATCCAAAGGCGGTTGAAAGGTTGGGATTCTGTTCTGAACTGCCCTGAGTTCCTTCATGATAAGTTCAAGTAGTTACAGTTAGAAAAACAATGTATTTGTAGTGCTACTGGGTAAGAGGTCTATGGATTCATTAAATCCTGAACATCACGAACACTTGAGGCCAGAGTATAAATCAACTTTATGGTTTCCAAGACTATCAAAGGCTAGCCTGTGTGGCTAGCAACTGCATTAGGAAATTGCAGTGTCAAACCTGAAACCACCTGAAGTGTTCACCTGCTCACGATGGGAATGATGACTTCATCTGTCCCAAAATGATGGCAATACTTGCTTCTGTAGGTCACATACAGGGTGAAAAATATTATGTATACATAGGAACTAAAAATATTGACTCAGAAATCCACATTGCTGTAGTCACCAAGGTTAAACCCCTCCACAAAACAATTTCGGTAAATACCAACTTTCAAATATCTGCACATAATGGAGAAATCCATTACTTATCTAAATATTACAGCATGTAGATGACACAACATCAAATTCCCTTTATGTACATCACAGCATGGTTATCTCTCCCTCTCCCTTCCCATGGCTGGCACTTAGTCAGAAATGCCTGCAACACAGAGTGTAGGAGAAAGAGGAAGAGAAAAAACTGATAGAAGAATAATTAAAAAAAAAAAGTGTTTTTCTTTTATGAATGGGGAGTGTGAGTACTTAATTGGGAGAAAGATTTACTGAATTAATTTCTTTGTTCTCTCCCTTACTCTCTAAGGTCAATGCTTTGTACTTGCAAGCCAACATGTAGTATAGAACATCAGCTACTGTATCCTTTTGATTTTCTATTTTTCTGATTTTCTATTTCAGCAACTGTTTGCCAATTCACTGCAGTAGAACTTTAAACCACAGATCTGTGTCCCACGCAATCCACACTACGTTCTCAAGTATGCACAGATGCAGACCAAAACTGTAGTCCTCGCTACTCAGGCAAAATTCTCATTCACTGGCCCTTATATCTTGTAAATGCTTTAGCATTTCGTATGTCATGTAAATCAAACTGGACAGGTGCCCATTGATCAGTACCCAGACTTGTTATTTACTCTTTCAAAACTGGTTTAATTCAGCATTCACTGTTTACATCATCGGTATCATATCAGTGTTTCTGTTAGGTACAAATGAAGCATTTGACTCGAGAAGTTTGTGAGGCACACAAAGAGAAAAGTATTTACTCAGCTCAGTACGGTTACAGGTTGCTCTCATGCGTGATTCTATAATGAAACACTACATTACTCAAGCAAGACATTGCATTTTCCCACAGCGTGTCACACTCCTATATTAGTGTTTCAAAAATGTATTCTTTTCTATTTAGTTGAGGCTTTTCTTAAGCTATACACAGAAGTCATAAGGAACATTAAAATTTGAACTCACAAAAAACATGATGGAACAGAGGAAAGTATAAGCCTACTCACATTTCGTTGGTTTAAAAGGAGCCTGTTCTTTATTCCCCTTCTTGCTCCCCTTCATACAACACAACTGTGCCCAGACAACACAGTTTTCTCTCAAAAATTAACTGATTCCTTTTCCTAGTCAAGCTATTGCTGTGGCCTTATGTAAAATGTCATCTGATTCTCTCCAGCTGAATGACATTAGATAAAGCATCTTGATGCTGCACCTGTTTGGAAAGGAAAACAAACAGATGATGCAAGTGTTTAATTGAAATGGCACCCAGTTACAGTGAAACAGGAAAGAAATGTTGTGCATAAGAAACAGTACATGAAAGAACACGGACCTTGAAGAACTACAGTCATGGGAGACGAAGGTAGATTTCCGACCTTATTTTTCTGTTTTCCCAATTGCTTTAATTTACCTTCAAACAACATGCGCCAGCTTTTGCACACAGGAAATATATTAATGATTAAAATCGTTCACTCACCTGTACAATGATTGAAGTACTATATTAAATAAGATATAAGAAATAAGCTTTAAATTAGATCATTCTCTGTTCCAAAGCACACCCTTTTTGTAAAGGTCAACACCAAAACTTTCCTACAGTTCTGACACACAATTTTTCTGTTTCAGTTCTCAGTTTTCAAATGGCACTGAAGGCAAACAAAAATAAAGCAACACACATACATTTAGGTCCTCCCAAGTTTGACAGGTACCATGAAGCTCAGGTTATGACTCAAGTCTTGTGCAACAAGAGGAAGCATATTTTCAGTTTGGTCCTAGAACTACACAAACATACATGAATTTATACTGTGAGGTTAAAGCACTCTTTAGATCGAAAGATAACTAAATTCTTAATACCTGATGGAGAAAGGAAATTTTTATCTCTGTAGTATTTTTTTTTTTAGTTTTAGTAAGAAATTATCAGACTTTAATGTCATTTATTGAAATTTTTTACAGCTAAGATTTCCATTATTCTTCTTTATCTGCCTCTATGCATGTGCATGCAGGTAATGCAAGTAGGCCGTAAAGATTCCTTTTCTGTCCTTGTCTGAGATAAAACAGGACCAATTTTGTTCAGTAACTTTGCTTCTTAGCTGGGCCTCTTCTAACTACTGAAATTAACAGCATATTGTGCAGACTCTTGCTCGCAGAGTGATAAGACCTATGTTTATAGCTGACGCCAAGGCATGGTATGCAGAGAGGATCTTGCTTATACTTATTGCTATAACACCCAAGGGCAGCTTACTTTGTTACTTGTCCCATTGGAGGGTCGGAAGCAGAAAAGCACAGTGGGATCCCACCTGCAGGGAGGAGCGGACAGGACAGGTGACACAAAACTGACCAACAGGGTGTTCCATCCCATCTGCCTCATGCTCAGTATAAAAGCTGAGGGATCAAAGGGTCAGCCTTCTTTCTTCAATGGCCGACATCTGAGGAGGACTCTGTCTATTCGTTTGCCTTTGATCCCCATTCTGAATCCAGATCCAGAATCCAGTTCCCATCTGTCACTGACTCCAGTTTAGGACTTCCCCAGTGCCAGGCCGTGACATGATTGTCATCCTGGGAGCTTGATACAGTTTTGTATATATTTCCTTGTTTCCTTTATATTTTATTATTACTATTTCATTAAAGTAGTTTAGTTCCTTCCAAACTCATAAGTCTCTCCTGTCTTTCTTTGAAGGGAGGTAGGGGAGAGCATCTGTCATTCTGCCTGAGTGGCCAGTCTGGCCCAAACTACAACACTGTCCTAAAAACTGGAGGAAAAAAGAACATAACCAAAGAAATCCAAACCCTGCAATTTTTTCCCTACTCTGATCATAAACAAAAGGGTTACTCACTAAGAATCTAAGCCAAAAGAAAACTTTCAGAGTAACAGAAAAGTTGGTCACATCAATTAGTCAGGAAATTAAAAGATTGAACAGTCTCTGTCTGGCTTCTTCCAGAACCAACACATGACATACTATGTCAAAATTCCACTAAAATTTACATAAATTCTAAAAAGTGAGGTTACTTAGAGAAATGATCCTGTGAGCATCTCACAGAATCACAGAATGGTTGGGGTAGGATGGAACCTCTCCAGGTCATGTGATCTAAATCCACTTGCTCAAGAAGGGCCATCTAGACCTGGTTGCCCACTACTGTGTCCAGACAACTGTTCAATACCTCTTACGAGCGAGACTTCACAACCTCTCTGGGCAACTTGCCCAGTGCTTGGTCACCCTCACAGTGATTCCTAATGTTCAGTGTTTCCTCACGGTGTTTCCTGATATTCAGATGGAAGCTCCTGTGTTTCCATTTGTGCCCATTGCCTCTCATCCTGTCAGTGGGCACCACTGGAAAGAGCCTGGCTCCCTCTTCTTTGCACCTTCCCTTCAGATATTTATATACATTAATAAGATGCCCCTGAGTCTTTTCTTTTCCAGGCTGAATAGTCCCAGCTCTCAGACTTTCCTCATATGGGAGGTGCCCCAGTCCCTTAATCATCCTTGTGGCCCTTTGCTGGAATCTCTCCAATATGCCCATGTTTCTCTTGTACTGGGGAGCTCAGAACTGAACCCAGCAATTCAGGTGTGGCCTCACCAGTGCTGCGTAGAGAGGAAGGATCCTCTTCTTCGACCTGCTGGCAACACTCATGCTAATACAGCCTGGGATACTGTTAACGCTCTTTGCCCCACGGGCGCAGCACTGGTTCATGTTCAACCTGGTGTCCACCAGGCCACCTAAGGACTTTTCTGGAAAGCTTCTATGGTTAATTGTTCCACAGCACATACTGATGCCTGGGGATGGTCTTCCCCAGGTCCAGGACTTTGCAATTCCCCTTGCTGAACCACTCTTAAATGGGGAAATGAACCCCAGTCTCCTGCTTGACAGGTGGGATTATACACCACTATACAAGCAAGGAAAGCTAGGCAATGTTTGACACACTAAACAGTCTTGAAAGAATTGTAACTTAACCACCTCATTCCTACCATAATGTTGTTTGGTGAAAAAGAATCTGTTTTCTTCAAGTAAGCCTAAGTAGAAAAAATTGTCTCTCTAATGTTGTTTTACCTTATTATGCTGGAATATTAACAAATAGCATGTAGGACAAACCAAAATGAATAAAGTCTCAACTAATGCTGTAGTAATGAAGCAAACCAAAAAGAAATATTCATTGTTCCTTCTGCCAGATATTAAGAGGTTTGGCATCCCAATGCATACAGTTCAGCAACGAACATGAAGTTCTGGAATGACATTCATAAAACCATTAGCCTTTGAAAAAAACCCCAAATGTTTCTACAACCCTCGCTTAAAAGACACGGCCCATATTTTTATTCTGCCTGTATTCAAGACACTTTGTCAGTTTGAGATAGTGACTCTTTACGAAAATGGTATCTTATACATATAGTCACTTCATTTCACTTCACAGTCAAAAGACATTTGATAGAGAAATTTCATTGCAATTTCTGAACCCAATATTTAAAAGAATGAACCTACTGCCTGGAATGACTGACTCAATAGAAGAACAAGCTGTGGTGTAGTTATTAGGCACAGAAAGAAGCTGAATTTTGTCCAAGCACATTTGAAAGGATAGTATGAGTGGTGGTGGGGTTTTTTACTGTTCTAATTTACAAAGTATTTATGCATATTATTCAAAAAATACAGAAAATTCTCTTCATCAATTTTTTACTTCATTGCCATTAGGACTTGATTGCTGAATTCACAGGACTTCATTCAAATACTCATTCCAGTAGTAAGTCTGGTCTACAGACTATAAGCACAACAACTTTGATGTGTTCAATAGATCAATAAATAGCTATAAGGTGCACAGTGGCCTGTATAGCAGAGCTCCAAATCAAAAGAAAAATGCCAGACAGCTTATTAGAGGAAGTAAAACATGGGACAAGAACAGTGAACGAAGACAGGGCTGTTTTGAAAAAGTTAAACCAAACCCACTTTCAACAGAGAGAAAGATTCTTCAGTCATAAATATATATAAGAATTATTTTTTGGAGATGGTGGCTGTAAGGATGAAATATGAAACTATTATATTGAAAATGAAGCATAAATGTTAGATTTTTAATGATATTTCAGCTTCCAAATAACAAGTGATATAGGAAGGTAGTCATAAAAATAACTTGAGAGGATCTGAGATTGCTTTTGCTCCCTCTGTAAATTTTGTCAAATACCAGAGGACTCACAGAAGGGCCCTTCCTATGAATATGTTATGTTGTACAGCTAAAGCAATGAAAGGGTTAATTATATTTCTGTTCATTGCTTGCCAGGGAGGAGATAAAAATGGAAATTTTCTAAATGCAATTCTTATGCTCTCTCTACTGAAACTATGTACTGTATGTTGAGGACATCCAAGGACAGATATGATTGCTTCATTGAAGCAGAGTTTTCTAGCTATAACCCTCAACCAAAAAATATTTCATTAAAGAATTTCCCACTTACTGTGCATCATTATTCCTGTCAATGCACTCCCATGGAGAAAAGATGACTGCCATTCTAGGTGATATTGAGGACGATGATTTCCTAATTGGTGATGAGATACTCTGAAGCTATGGCAGGGAACACAACAGAATTTCGTCATACTGTTCCTGCTGCACAGAAATGTCAGACCAGGCATTACAGTGCAAGAAAACCCTTTTTATCAGGCCAGTTTTATGGCCAATATCTTTCCTCCTTTTAACAGTTTGCTGCTAGAATGCAGCAAAAAACAGATACAGCCGCCCTGAGTGTGCTCACATAATCTCTAAAAAGGTCAAAAACATTTTCATAAGCATGTCAAGAGATGAATGGAGATTATAACACTAACCAGGAAAAACTCAATCTTTACCTACAGTTAGCATACAGTAGAATTTGAGATATTATCATTAAAGCCCAATGGTAAAGCTGTTTATGACTGTAACTGTGTAACTTCTTTGGGGGAAATGCATTTATATTGACTCCTCCAGAGCTGAGGATACTATGGGACTTTGATAGCAAATGAGATAACCACAAAATTCTTCATGGACTCTAGTCGTTTCACTTTATTATTGATTTACCTGAGCCCAGTATAATTCCCTGCTTATACAAACAGGGACAGGCACCTTCATTTTTTAGCAAAAAGAAGAATACTGTAAAAGCTTTTGTAACACATCACTGTAACTGTGGGAAAATATTAACTGTTGATTTTCACATATCCCCATATGTACTGTTTGGGTGCTAAGAGTTTATTAATGAGTTTAATCAGTGTGCTACACGTCTGATATTCACTGTGGTAACACTGCACTCCTTATTCAATAACCTTCAACAAAATATTTAGTTGCCATTTTTCTGTGCACCAAAAATAGAAAATAATAAGATCATTTGCAGGATATGTAGGAAAGAAAAGAGGATATACTGAGAAGGCAAATACAAAAAGAAGACCGCTGTACAATTTCTTGAGGTGTTTTTTTGTGATAAGACATTTTCAGTGACTTGCCAGAAAATAAAAACACTTATGGCTACAGCCCAGAAATATCTATACACATGTAGGGGAAGAAAAAAGTAAATATAATGTGCATAATAACTTCTCTTTCAAATTTTCAGATTACTTTTTTTTTTATAAATTTTGGTAATTTAATGTAAAGTCTTGTGTCATGTCGTAGACATATGAGATTTAAAGCAGAAAACATAATACAGTAACTTTTTTTTATTTCAGTGGCATTACAATGTCACTTGAGTACCTGGAACAGGGTAAGACATATCAGGCCATAAGGTCATGATATTTAGCTTGCAAGCTAATAAAAGGGAATGACTTCTACTCACCAAGAAGCATAGTAGCTGTTCCGTCTTAAAGACCACAAATGGAGTTGTCTTTCACATTAAGACTATCCAAGCAGAGCTCCATTTAGGGAGGTTATTTTCTGAATAAGAAGCTATTGTCCATCTCATTTCATAAGAGTATTAAACACCTGTCTCATAACAGTCATTAATAGCTGCTTCCAGCAAAGAAGGATTACTTTAAGTAATAGTAGCAAAGAAGTTAATACTTACTGTGAAAAACTGACATGTCAACTAACCACTTAAGTTTGCTTTGTTTGAGTGTTTGCTGGAGAAGAGTGGTTTTTTTATTTAAAGCAAAAATAGCAATTCCAAGCAATATATTACATTGGTGAACTGGCCTTACGCTTTTAACTGCCTGCTGCCTCTGTGGAATTACTCTTATTATTTCTCAAGGAGAATTACTCCTTTTTAACATCACTATTGTTCTTTGCTCTATTCCCAGTTCTAATCTATGGCTAGCCTTTCAGACTGACCTAACTTTGTCATCTTTGAAATTATCATTTTCCCCTTGACTCAACTAAATATGAAAATGCAGTGGAAATTTACTGCAAATGACACAGCAGGCACACATGCAGAAACAATCCATTCCAAGATTCCTCCTACGATTTAGAATTTATTGGGGTTTTTAAAATCTCAGAATTTCTTTCAATGTTTCACTTTCATGCTTAACATCATCAGTAATAGGTTTAGTCTATGAGAGAAAGAAAAGCTAGGTCACCATAAGACAAGGCTATCAACCCTGACATTTTACAGTGAATTCATTTTTAACATAGACAAGTGAGCAAATGAAGCCCAGGACTGCATTATAGGTTTTTCATTTCACGCAGTAACTGATGTGGATGCCTTTAGCAGGAAAAAAAGAAGAAACACCTTTTTACAGCAGTTTCAGTCATATTCAGCTGGTTGTCAATCATCTGCATTTTCAGTTGGAGGTTGCAGGGGGTGTTTTGCACTAAAATCCCGAATAGTTCAAAACTTGCTGAATATGTTTATACTGTTAGCTCCTTCAACTTGCAGCCTTTGTGGAGGATATGAGCTGGAAGTACTCACAGGAGCTCCTATTAAAAGTCTACTGCCAAAGAAAGAGCTGGGATTGTTCTTTTTCCAGTGGACTATTTGTCCTCTCTCTTATGTTCTCTGGAAATCGTTCTTTCCAGACATGACTTATCCTGAGTCTCACAAAAAAGCCCCATCTATTTCAGAGAAGTTAGTCTTCTGCTGCTTGTCAAAAGACAAGATTGCAGCAAACATTAATTTAAATTTCTCACCAAAAAATATATTTGGATATTCCACAGGGTTTAATCTAGTTGAATGACCTGAAAGAAAACCTACCCACCAGCCAGACTGTAATACCTCCAGTTTACTTGAGTTTTCAGTAATAGGTACTTTCCTTTTTACACATAGCAAGCACAATGGCAATCTAGGGTTTAAAGTACCGTCATTTACCAAGTGAAGAAAAACACTGTTCCCCATTGTGACTCCTATTAGCCTCTAAAAGTTTATTGTCAGAAAATGCTTAAAGTCTAGTTGTGATCCATGCACAGATAAAATCAACAGAACTAAATGCATGCAATAGGAGTTACATTTAACTAAACCAGAGATAAATATAGAGCACTTGAGCAAGAGGCTGAAGATATCAGGGTGGGATGATATCAACTTCTGCATTAGCTAAAATCTCAGAAAAAATGCAACATTTCATCTGGGCAAATATTTACAATTTCGCTAGGCAACTGTTTGTTTCTCCCTACTGAATTTTCATGTAGTTACTGAAGAGAAGGTTTCCATCAACTATCTAGAAAAAATGATGCTTTTCCAGATATTAGGCATAAAATAAATTTGTTCACAGTTGTTTATCTCATCATCATCTGAGAACATAGCATTTAACAGTCAGACTTTTTTTTGCTCACAATCTACTGTTAGCTTATCTGATCTGGAAATTGAATGATGCTTTCACAGCTTCATGTGGAATAAGAAATTAACTTATAAACTGAATATATTGAACTGAACATCCATCCTCTTTCGTGGGAATGCCTCATTTCAACTTAATGTGTTCATTAAAAAATATAACTATACTGTGTGAAATGCAAATAATAGAATCAAATATATAATCTGTAAGCAAGACGAAATGAGGCATGCCAGAGCTTTTGTGCCTTTAGAAGATATTTGAAAAAATCATGAGAGATCACACAATTGTGTTCCACCCAACATAGGTGTTTTACTCCAGTGTATGCTACTGTTGACCTATTATAAAATAACCTACACTACAACAAGCGACTAACATTTTAATTATTCTGGCTCTCATAGACGTTACTCCTTCTATTCTCAACACTTTTGAAAGGTACTGAATTGCTTTACTAACACTTCTATTCTCAAACACAAGGGGTTTGGTTTTAATTTAATAAGCCATTAATACCTTCTGACTTAGAGGGATCAGACAGCTAAAGCTAAATAATCAGTGTAATAAAGTAAGACAATCAGGATGCAACCAAAGAAATTAAACTGAAAATCACTGAACAGTATTTTTAATTCCATATGGTGATCATGGATATTTGCTAACACCATAAAATTGCTGAATGCAGAGGAGCCATTTAAATATTTCATTACAATTTAATGGCTTAAAATTTTATGACTATTGTTCTAGTGAAATGTCTTCAGTATTTGTATATTTTCCAAGAAAGCAGTCTGGTTCCAAGAGAGCCAGGTCTCTGCAGAAAGCTGAACAAGTCATAACATACTAATTTGGTCAGGATAAAGAGAGATATTGACAATGAATCTTCCATTTCTTATAACATACCAGACAAGAACAAATCATGTTCTTTCATGACTATTTATTTCCCAAAAATAGAATAAACTGCTAGAAATATATTTCGACCACCCCTAGGGTAGATATGTCACCAATTATGTGCTCTTTTAAAAGATGCAATTATTGATTCATTTTAAAAAAGAAGGTGGGATGGTTTGTAGCCTTTCACTGAAGTTTTACCATTGCTTACCTGCTGGACAAGGTAACTAAAAATGAGCTGCAGTTTTCACCTTTACCAAAGGAAAAAAGAAATCTACTCTGTTTATTCCCTGTCTATTACTCCGTTATTCTCTGTTTATTACAGTAGCGTCCTTTTGTCAGGAATCTGTATAGTTGAGGACTTGTACTTGGTTGTTTCTGTCTATGGACAGATAACCTCTCCTACATTGCACTGTACTGGCAGAAAGTCACTACAACTAGTCCGTCTTTGAATACGTGTCTTGCTAACCCACCTATGATGCTGTCCTTCAGAAATCCCACTCCCTAATATGAAAGAAATTTCTGTAATTAGGTGTATAAGCTGTTAGAGGACAAAAATAAACCACTGGCATAGATTGGTGAAGAGGTAATTTCTTTTGTCATATGCAGAGTCCACATCTGACCTCCACTTGAAGTACATGGATCACAACAGAACACCAGAGAGCAGCACCAACCACAAAAAAAATTTAAAGACAATAGGAGAGTCTGAAAAGCATACAGGAAATAGAAGCAGTAGCACTAGAACTTTTAGGACATATATTTTTGTTTATATTTGAAGTAGCTTTAAAAATTATGTTGGTAATTATTGAAAATCAGAAGGGGAGAAAGTGGACTGTACAGATGATGCATGTGCTAAAGATCTAGTCTTGAAAAAAACTTCTCACTTGAGCAGGCCTTCTGCTATGGCACTGCTAATTTCATACATGCTATACAAATTAATTTTGTCTGAGCTGTAAACCCAGATATGTTATTACAAAGGTAGTATATGCATTAAAAATAAATGTTGAAGCACTTCCTCTTGATTTTAGACAATTCGGGAGCTGTGGATGCACTTCACCCTCATGTAAAAGATCTTGTGTATATATGACTCCAAAAAAACTAAATGCAAAACTTCTTTTTCACTTTCTGCTCCAAGCAAGAGGTGGAGGTCAGTTATGCAATCAAAGAAAACAAGCTCTAACATCCACCAGTCAATAGGAAAGTTATCCTGCCTCCACTCAGTAGATGTAAAAATGTAAGTGTCCTGGGAAATGCTGGAAACAGTTGGACAGTCTACCTTTCCTTCGTTTCATGTAGTGTGAACATAGAGGTCCAGAATCTCAAAAACTTTCATGGAAATGTCTCTGATTGTTAGGTTTGCATATACAGAGGAACTAGTTAGGTTGGTCATCAGCAGTCTTGGCTAACAAGAGGAGGTCCCAGGTGACTCAAGGTTAGCAGATGTGATGCCCATTTACACGAAGGGCCAGAAGGAGGATCTGGGGAACTACAGGACTGTCAGTCTGACCTCGGTGCTGGGAAGGTTATGTAGCAGATCATCTTGAGTGCCCATCATGTGGCACGTACAGGACAACCAGGCGTTGAGGCAGAGTCAGCATGGGTTTGTGAAACACAGGTCCTGGTTGACGAACCTCTTTCTATGACAAGGTTACCCACTTAGTGGATGAGGGAAAGGCTGTGGATGTTGTCTGCCTAGGCTTTAGTAAAGCCTTTGACATCATTTCCCACAGCATTCTCCTGGAGAAACTGGCTGCTCATTGCTTAGACAAGTGCACTCTTTGCTAGGTAAAAGATGACTGAGCCCAAAGAATGGTGGTGAATGTAGTTAAATTCAGTTCATGGCAGGTCACAAGTAGCATTCCCCTGGGCTCAGTATTGGGTCCAGTTCTATTTAATATCTTTATCAATGATCTGGGTGAGGGAATCAAGTGCACCTTCAGTAAATTTGCAGACAACACCCAGCTAGGTGGGAGTGTTCATCTGCTTGAGGGTAGAAAGGGACTACTCAGGGATCTCGCCAGGCTGGATGAATGGGCTGAGGCCAATTGTATAAGATTCAACAGCTCCAAGTGCCCGGTCCTGCACTTGGGTCACAACAATCCCATGCAATGCTACTGGCTTGGGGGAAGAGTGGCTGGAAAGCTGCCTGGTGGAGAAAGACTTGGGGGTGTTGGTTGACAGCCGGCTGAATATGAGCCAGCAATGTGCTCAGGTGGCCAAGAAGGCCAATAGCATCCTGGCTTGTATCAGGAATAGTGTGGCCAGCAGGACTGGGGAACTGATTGTCCCCCTGTACTCAGCACTGATGAGGCTGCACCTCAAATACTGTGTTCAGTTTTGGGCCCTTCACTATAAGAAAGACATTGAGGTGTTGGACCAAGTCCAGAGAAGAGCAAAGAAGCTCATGAAGAGTCTGGAGAACAAGTCTTATGAGGACAGGCTGAGTCTGGAGAAAAGGAGGCTGAAGAGAGACCTTATCTCTCTCTACAACTACCTGAAAGGAGGTGGTAGTGAGGTAGGTGTTGGTCTCTTCTCCCTAGTAACAAGCAATAGTTCAAGAGGAAATGGCCTCAAGTTGCGCTGGGGAGGTTTAGATTGGATATTAAGAAAAATTTCTTCACCAAAAGGGTTGTCAGGCATTGGAACAGGCTGCCCAGGGAAGTGGTTGAGTCATCATCCCTGGAGGTATTTTAAAGACATGCAGATATGGTGTTGAGTGACATGGTTTAGTAATGGATTTGGCAGTGTTATGTTAATGTTTGGACTCAATGATTTTAAGGGTCTCTTCCAACCTAAATGATTCTATGATTCTATATAATTTTTGACATGTTTTTTATGAAACATTGGGTTTAGCATTTCCTTAACAGACAAAGTTGTTGTCTATGTCCTGGTTTGAGCTCATAGACAACATAGGACAATTGTAATATTATTAGAGTGTCTTGATTAAAATTTAGAAGACAGAAAAGTGTTTAAAACCTGTCTGGGGAATTTTTGCATCAGGAAAGGTTCTCTCTCTTCTGTCATATATTTCTTTAAATAGCACTGTCACAAGTTGAATAGCTTGTCTTAACAATTATGTTAGAATAACACAGAAAACTAGTCTGCTAACAAAGGAAGGATTAGTAAGGCTGGAAGGTAACCTAAGAATTTGAAATTGCTGATACATTCCTATTGGCATATTTTTTTCTTCTCAATGTCTTTTCCCAAGGTACATGGATGAGACTGAATTTATAGACAGCTGTGTGCCACTAAATATGTATGTATCTATAGAACACCATAGCTACACTCTTTATATTCAAATGAGGTCAAAGGAGTTTTTGTACACTTTTTTGATTAAGTTCAGAGATGTTACCTCAAGTTAATTTTCATTTCCAACTATTTCAATTTGGTTGCATGAAAATATTCACTCCAAATTTAAAGCATCATTAAAAATATCTGTGCAAGGTACTACATTGCACTGTGGGCATTAAAGTTGACCAAGGCAATTACTTTATTACTGTCTTAAGCAGCACCATGAAAAAAAACCCCAAAACCAAAAATGGGAGTGCCAGTTGGAAGCAAACTAATCCTGTTGTGCAGAGACACATTTTCAAATTATCAATAATTCAGAAACACACAATTAAAAAATGAAAAAAAAATCATTATGGTAAGGAATAAGTACCCAAAATCTTACCTCATGGCAATAAGAATAGTGATCACAAATAAAAATTTGAGGACTTAATATTTTAGAATGCTACTGAATGGTATCCTAAGATTTTGTATTGGAAAGGATTAAAATAAACTTTCTGCAAGGAGGAAAGGAAAAAAAAGAATGTTACTGTATCTTGAGGACTATCATCACTCTCATCAGTCACTTCTATGGAAAATCTGTTTCAACTTCCAAAAAGAGATTTTTTTTCTAAGATATTAGAGCACAGAATTGCTCTAAAAATCTTTGAGCTTTTCTTTGAAAATTCAATGTCAAGTGAATGTCAAAATGTTATTAATCTTTCCTAGAAATAAAAAAGCAACCACACGCATAAAGAATTCCATGTGGTGAATGATATCTTTAAACATCTTGAATAACTAAAGTAGAGATTTATTACAAAAATTGCTAAGCCTATTGCTGAAATTTCACTCAAATAAATAAGCCCAGAGAGAAATATTATTATCTTAACCAGCTAAAAATTCAAGCTATTCTCTTACATCTTCCAAACTCTCATGTAACTGAGTAATTTCTTTACAAATATCTACTTCTACACCCCCAAAATTACATGCAGTTGGTAAAATTATAATTACTACAGTCACAATATCAGTTCTTGCCTTGGGTAAGCTGACAAAGTTTATACATAGCCAGTGTTGTTTTCAGCTCCTACTATAGAGTGACCAATGAAGTTCCCTTTACAAATTACAATATTAAGGCACTTCACATCTGTAGACCAGAATATTTGCCTGTAACTGACTGGGATTTAAATACATCAGAAGGGCATATACAGTCACAGCAAGCTGTCCATTATAACACACTTGCTGAATCTTCAAATGTGCTCTGAAGCAGAGGAATGAACAGCCATCTACAACCCAGCAGTTGGCCAGTGATTAAGCTATTAATGCTGTATTAGAGATGGAAAAGCCAAGACACTCAGAGGGGAAACTATTTTTGTCCCAAATCACACAGCAAGACAGTGACAAAACTGAGAACAAATAACAGATAGGAGTCATCATGGTGATTTTCCAGCCAATCCTTCATTTCCCAGAATCCGTCACTTACTCTACATTAGTTTTTATTTGAACTAGAGTACATTTGAGTGGGAAAAAGGCAACAACAATCTCAACTGTTTCATACTGCAATAACTAAGAGATATAAATTCAAATGGATCGGGAGACTACTCTTCAGACAGGATCCAACTTGGCTACCATAATGCCTAATTTAGCAGTGTTTTCCTTCAGTTAAACATGCTCTGATGCTCAGCCCCCAGTACGTTCCTATGCACAAAAATAAAAATCTTCAGAGATTTCACAGTACACATCCCCAGGACAAAATATCTAATGCAGTTTTAATTAAAAACACCTCTAGAAAAAGGAAAAAAGTTACTGTTCCTCAAGCACTGTAACTTTACTTTAGGAATGGAAAACTACTTCAATCTGTTCCCAGTGGTGAAAAGAGTTTTGTAGTCTGAAATCCAGGAGCAACACTATAGCAAAAGCACTGAAACAAGGGAGACTGCTCATATGAAGGGCATTAATCACACAAGGACAGCTTTTGCTGAACTGAGGCCATTTAGGGTTCAACTGGGCAAGCAAGCCAGGCAGCTCTGAGCTACTGAGAGTGCCAAGCACCTTACAGAAGGATGTTAGACCTCATATTGCTGGACGCTCCAGTTTTTCACAGGACTGTGTAAGAGGGGAGTTACTTTTCAGTGCAATGGACAAACATGTGACTAACCAGAAAAAAAAGTTTGAGGTAGAATCAGCAAATCAAGTGAGCAGATGTTATCCTTTGTCCTGCTATTTGTTGTGCCATATGACTTGGAGGAGCACTAACATGTCAGTACCTAAACTTCCCTTTTTGAGAAATGGAGACAATAGTGCTCCTTTACCTTGCAGGCATATCAGCTGGAATTACGTGGGTAGCACTGCAGCAATCACCCCTGGTAGCAGTCACCGGAGGTGATTTGCAATTTGACCTATTACTAGAATACATATTTTGCCAAAACAATTTTCATAAGATTCCATGCCATAAGTCATGCCCCAAACTCTGAGAATCAGTGGATTCACACCCAGATCCAAAGTCATCGGTGTACATTTCAACTTGCAGTTAGCAGTATGTTTTATATTAATCTGAAGGCACATTCTCAGTGCTTTATAATCGCCACATCTTTAACTATTAGTGTTACAGGTAATTTGCTTTAAATCCAAAAACCTTGAAGTTAATGACGTCTTTCATAGGTAGGCACCTACTCAATACTGTCTCATCCAAAACGCCCAGTAAACTCACACTAGAGAACCCAATTGCCTGTAATTACAACACTGACGCAAACCAGCATCAAACTATCTAAAGGGGATATTCACTCTATGTTTTGGTAACTGAGAAGCATTAAATACTTTTGTATTCTGAATGTAAATTCCCTACATTACCTCTACTCCACTCCCAAAGAGATGCTAGTTTGAAAAAATGTATTAGGGATTTTGCTTACCTGACATTACTAATTAACTATTGAATATATCATTTGGGCCGGGGGCACTGACAATAATGACTCCCTACTTCTCCCCAGCCTATACCTAAAAACAGGCTCTTGAAAGGCTTGAAAAGAAGAAGAGATGTTCTATTTCCACCTTTGAGAAGGAGATTAACTGCTGGGGGGAGGGTTAAGGGGAGGTGTGTTGGGTTTTTGTTGTTTTGGGTTTTTTTTGTAATTAACAGGAAAGAAATATCAAGGTCATATTTGAATACTTGCCTGAATCTTCACCAAGGGTTTTGTGCAGAAGTACTAACAAAAATGTCAGGGCTGTTTGGGGAATGTTTTTGCTGAGGTTTTTTTCTTTAAAGGTCAAGTTTGATCTATTTGAGATTATCTGGTAAAATCTATTTTCTGAACTGCTGTATCCTTTTTTTGCTTCAGTTTAATTCCGTAAAACTCAGTAGTTCTTCATTCTTTTTAACTTGAAAAATATTTATGCTTCAAAAGATTTAGTCACATAACCAAATTAGGTTGGGAATATATGCATAAAGAACAAAAATTACTCCTATTAGAGGGACAGGAAAAAGGAAAAATATATTGTAAACTCATTTCTTTTTTATTTTCACTTACGTCACAAGAAGGATTTAATCTGATTCCAAGTAATAACTTTAAATAATTTAGTCTTGGATCTGCTTCTCCGTTTGAACTCATGATGACCCTGAAATGACATTTCATGTTTTTTCTGGAGTGGATGCTAAAAGCCAGATATCTCCATTATCATGTCATATAAAGAATATCTCACTAGACTTGCCCGGACAATGCAGTTGTTTTAGAAAAAAGAGTAACTAGTGATTCATTGGGGACATTTTATAGTCCATCATGTGACTATGAGTGTAAAATAAGCCTGCATCCCAAGGAAGACTGTGTCCCTGAAGAAATGCAAATTAAAGATAAAAGTCCACCTTCAAAACCCCCTTCTTTATCTGTCTGTTTCCATCTCAGCTAACAGATAGCTTAGAAAATTCAGTGTGCTTGAATTCCCCTAGCTTATTTCTCTGCAACTCACATCATAGAAAATACCTGCGGTCATAAAAACTGATTTGTGCCAAAATTCCCTTTTGGCTTGATGTTCCACGTTGTGAAAGACAAGAAGGACCCCTACGGAGACTTGACAGAGGGCTCTAATTTGGTTACATTATCCCCTCTAGCAAGTGAACTGTCAAGGCAGGGCAACAAAACTGAAGCATGTCTGCCATAATGCAGACCTGACTCATCATTTACATTTGCCCTTTCACACACACAGTGGTTTGTTCCCATAAATACAACCTGCATATAGATGACAGAAGCCCTTCATCCCCTGTGCTCTTGGAAAAAGTAATTTGAGCCAGTAGCTAGAATCGATGTATGGTACAACATGCTCTTGAAGTCTAATATTAGTAAGTAGATAACCAATTGGCTCCCCAGGGAGAACAAAAGGGGAATTTTCTCACATCCAAGAAAAGGGGAAGAGTAGATATTTTAAACATACGGATTTCTACAGCCTAAGGTGTAAAAAACTCAAGTACATCAGAGAACTGTATGTCTAAATGTCTGATTATTTCTATTTGTTTATCTATGTGTATAAAAGCAAAAGACACAAGTCACAATGTTAATCTTATTGAACTAATTACTGCAATTGATTAGTAAAGTGAGTAGAGCTTTTCTGCTTTTCTTTTTTATAAATTCATTGTCTGAATGGAGCACTATAGCTGACTCACATAATGATGTACAAAAAATTTTATCCGGTAAAGTGGAACAAATTGTACTGGGAAGGTTTTGGGTTTGTTTTTTTTTTTTGCATATGAAAGGACAGGGACTTCTATTCTCACTGTACACAAATCTCTAGCAGTAGAAGCTGAAGTTATAGTGTGAGTTCTCTTCTAGTTGAACCATTCCCTCTATTAATCAAAAGCCACTGTCATCACTTTGTTTTCTTTGCCTCAAAAGAGGTTTGCTTGAATAAAATTCAGTAAATAGAGTAAATAATGAAGTAAAACATCAAGATGTTTACTTTCTATCTCAAAATCTTTACTAATAAAGAAGAAATCTTCAGAAGAAGAACCATATTTGGGGCTATATATTCAGTAAAACATTTTTAAATATTTACTGTAATATTTAAAAAATTTTAAGAAGGAACTTTTTCAATAATATACAACAGTTAGCATAATACTTACTTAAAAGTTAAAGTAGCTGTTTGCCATTCTAGAATATTGTACAGTACATGTAACTGGAATATTTTAGCATTTTATGTCTGATTACCCTAGGTAATAGGCAAATAGACTTTCAAGCCCAGTTCTTCCGAGCGAAGGCTACAGTCTTTGTAGATTCGCACTAAATAAGAAAAAAAAATATAGTAAATAGTGCACAATATCTGCATACAGTTTCAGAAGTTAACAAGTAGAGGCTGAATGCTCTTTAGAGATCTATAAATATTGGAGTTTAATTCCTGTAAGCTGCTTTTGCACAAATAAATTGGCTGTGATGTCATCAAGTCACAGCACCTGGTCTAAAGATCACATTTCACTTAGAAGACAAGGTCTTGACACTTCTGCTTCGATATTACTCTGCCTTTTCCCTGAAAGAATAAAAAATGCTCAGTTTAAGTGCAGAAAATAAATAATCTATTCACACTACAAATACATTTGCTTTTTTCTAGACGTTTCCTTAATCCCTGATTAGCAGTCATTGAAACTCTAGACTCAATTAAGGTGCTTACCAGGCAGACGTTTCTGGTGTGACTCTTAAAAATCATCAATTTGGTTCAGCAGCCAAATAATCCTGATCAAGAAATACAGTACTCACCAACCTTGGCTACTTAAAAAAGTATTGCAAATTCCAAATAACACTATGAAGTAGCTTTAGGTAGAAAACCAAACTCCTTAGACATTAAGATTTCAATATTTTCTCTATCAAAATGTTGACTTGCCTCCAAGCTGAAGTGCAAATATCCATTTGTTTGTGTTTTCCAGGGAGATACTCTCTTCCATGCAAAGGAAAGAGTTTTCCATTATTATTGTCTATTTGTGTCTATTCTGTTCTGTTTCTATTCTATTTACTATGGTAGCTTTTAAATCTGCACTTGTTACAAAAGATCAAATTTTTGGATGTGCTTTTAAATATAATTGATTAGATCCGATAACTTTTTTTTTTTCATAAACTTCCTAACTGTTATCTCGTACACTTCATTCTCAGCTGTGCTTATCTTAAGTATTTTTACATCATAATCTTCACTAAATAATCGGTGACTATTCCCCAGATTGGATATACATAAGAAGGCAGTGTTATTTAGCTAGAGGAAGCAAGAAGGTAAATACAGATACTATAAATACTAAGTATCCGAGCTTTCTGAAAGATACTCAAATCCATTTGTCACCACAAAGAGCTGTCAGGTAAGGGACATTGCACTGTATTTTTATCCTACTTCTACTTCAGGAACCTTGCCCCATATTATGCATGCATTCCCATGTTTTTGTTTTCTTTTGAATAATGCATCACTTTCCTGAACAATGGCGATGATTTGCTATCTTTTCCTGAGTTCTGGTATTTTAAATAGTATCTATCTTTACTACTATTGTTGATTAAAACTCAAAGTGCAACACCATGTCTAGCTTAGCAGAGAAAGAATTAAAGAAGAAAAAAATAATTAATTTCTGCTCTGACCCACCAATAAACCCCCACGACAGAAGAAGGCTCAGAGGAAGTGGGCAAGCATGATGTGCCCATGAAGCTCAGGGAATAAAGCACAGTGACTGACCTCAGCTGTTGCAAAGCAGCTGACTTTATCTCAACACAGAGGGGAACACAGGGAGCTTTGGTTTAGGTAAAAAGCTATGTCAGTTGCTTACATCTGTATTGTGTCATGCAATATATTTTTTGTATCACTCTGTGAAATCAGAAATCCCATGTAACATCAACTATCTTTAAATGAGGATATCAAACATTACACCCTCCACAGCTGGAACTATCTAAAAGAACCTGGTCAGAGGGTATTGGACTCTGCCATCTGTTTGTAACATATCTACCAAAACATGTTACATCTGAATTCCCATCCCACCCCTCTGAGGGATTCTGTTTATTTGAGTTTTGTTCTTTTGCTGTTTTTTTTTTTTCTAGTTTGCGTCTCAGTGTTATGGGAAACATCAAGTTAACACCAGCTAACTATTGAATGATGGCAGAATTCAACCTGAATGGCTTTTTGTGGCTTTTACCACTTTTCCTCTGTCAGATCAAAGCAGTCCATAAACCATGGAGTTTTTGGCTGCAGAAACCTCTTTAGAAAGCAAAACACCTGCTCCACCCCCCATTTTGAAAGAGTCTTTTGAAAGGATTTTTTAAATAAGTTAAGAGCAAGAGGACATCTAAGGAAAATATGTGACCCATACTTCAGTTTTAAAGTATAAGTTATCTATTTATTCTTACCTAACTCTGACTGCAAGAGTCAACTAAATCGTTGTGCTCAGCTCACATTAGATCTATATCTTGGAGCTAGATAGTTTCAAGACTGGTAGATCTTTCCTGCAAGTAACGCATATCGAAGAAAAGATGTTAAAGCACTATATAAGATTGAATTTCCGTGGTTCTGAAGTACACAAATATCTAAGCACAAACATAAAATGGGTTTGAAGCAGGAACTTGTCATCTCTCATCTATAATCACAACCTAGGACCATACTGTTACCTTGACATCAAAAGTAGTTTATTCCTTCTCTACTCTTCTTTGAAAACACATTTAAAATCTACCATAGGAAATTGCTTTTAAAAGCTGGCATGGTTTGTGGGGCAGCAGATGACAATACTTCTCACTGAAAGTTCAGACAAAATTTATACAAAACAGCCAAGTGGAAAGATCCACATCAACACTCATCATTCGGCCATCATCAGATTAACACCAATTTAGAAAGCTTATGGCAAAATGATATCATCATCTCACCAAAAAAGACAATTTAGAAATGTTCATTTTTAGGACCTCGCCAATTTTATATTTTCAATCTGAAAGAAAATTATAGGTTTTAAAGACTGTCTGGGTAGGACTGCTTTTCATTTAAAAATATCACGTTTCATTTTCCATTTTTAGTAATTAATTCATAGTTCCTTGTGCTTTGAATATGAAAAGCGTTATGCAATTCTACATAATCTGAAAAATCAGGTGTTAGTTATTTTGCAAATGCTACCTTAAATTATTAGATGCTTCTAGTTTTGAGCTCTTTGCCTCTGTCCCTGATCTGTAAAAGCAAGTAATACTTTTCTCTAACAGCAATAAAAGTAACTTAATCAAAACATAAACCCAAATAAAAGTATATCAGAATGTAATCCAATTTTTGTAAATAGGTATGAATAAAATGTAAAATAAAGAGAGCAACAAATATATTGACTAGTCATAGGGTAAATACTAGATAATGATCAGGTCTTGTTTAGCTATCTCAACCCCTTCATTAAATTAACAAGAATGAAGGATACATCTCCAGCTACTGAAATAGAGAAAAGCCTTCCAAAAAAAAAAATTAACTTTTTCATAGTAGTAAGCCTCCTTTCCTTAAAGGAATGCTTACAGTGACAAATCTTCTGAATTTTTCAACCTTTAACATTCTGGTAGTCAGAGGTTGAAATGTTCACCTAAATTTTTCAGAGCTGGTCAACATTAAATAACAGACTTACATTGTTCATTCAAAGACTTCACAGTGACTGTCAGTCCTTGCTGCAGTACACTGCTGGAAATTATCTGCTCTAAACAGCCTGTCAGGAGGGCAAAACTTCCTGAGAAGGGAGTCATAGTAATGGTAAAATAATACTGCTTACAGACTCCAGAAGTGGACCTGCAAGTCACCCTGTTATTTGCCATCTGACTGCTTACTTAAGGTTTCCATTCCTATCTAGTCTGCTTCTCCCTTGATTTTTTTTTCTCCTTAACTATTGCAATGTTTTGTATGAAATCTGTCATCATATTTTAATTCCATAAAAACAAAGGTCTCCCTTAGTGCAACTCTTCTTCTGCTGACTTATATTGTGCATGTTTCATAGAATCACAGAATCGTAGAATGGTTTAGGTTGAAAGGGACCTTGAAGATCATCTAGTGTCAACCCCCCTGCCATAGGCAGGGACACCTCCCACCAGACCAGGTTGCTCAAAGCCCAATCCAGCCTGGCCTTAAACACCTCCAGGGATGGAGCTTCCACAACTTCTCGGGGCAACCTGTTCCAGTGTCTCACCACCCTCACAGTGAAAAATTTCTTCCTCATATCTGATTTAAATCTACCTTCTTCCAGTTTGAAGCCATTCCCCCTCATCCTATCACTACCTGCCCTTGTAAAAAGTCCCTTCCCAGCTTTTCTGTAGGCACACTTTAAGTACTGGAAGGCCGCTATAAGGTGTCCCCACAGTCTTCCCTCCTCCAGGATGAACAGCCCCAACCCTCTCAGCCTGTCTTCATAGAAGAGGTGCTCCAGCCCTCTGATCATCTTTGTGGCCCTCCTCTGGACTCTCTCCAACAGGTCCATATCTTTCCTATGTTGGGGGCTCCTGCTGTTCATGCTTCTTCTGATGCAGCCCAGGATACAGTTGCCTTTCCAGGCTGTGATCGCACATTGCCGGCTCATGTTGAGGTTCTCATCAATCAGCACCCGCAAGTCCTTCTCGGCAGAGCTGCTCTTGATCCATTCTCTGCCCAGCCTGTATTTGTGTACGGGATTGCCCCAACCCACATGCAGAATCTTACATTTGGCCTTCATGAGGTTTGCATGGGTCCACCTCTGCAGCCTGTCCAGGTCCCTCTGGACGGCATCCCTCCCCTCCAGTGTGTCGACTGCAACACACAGCTTGGTGGTGTTGGCAAACTTGCTAAGGGTGCACTCCATCCCAACATCCATGTCACTGACAAAGATGTTAAACAGTGCCAGTCCCAATACTGACTGCTGTGGAATGCCACTCATCACTGGTCTCCACTTGGACATTGATCAGTTGACTGCAACTCTTTGAGTGCAACCGTCCAGCCAGTTCTTTATCCACCAAGTGGTCCATTGGTAAAATCCATGTCTCTCCAATTTAGAGACAAGGATGTCATGCAGAACAGTGTCAAATGCTTTGCACAAGTGCCGGTAAACGGCATCTGTTCCTCTCTCCTTATCCACCAATGCTGTAACCCCCTCAAAGGCGGCCACCAAATTTGTCAGGCATGACTTGCCCTTAGTGAAGCCATGCTGGCTGCTACCAATCCCCACCTCATTTTCCATGTGCCTTAACAGAGTTTACAGGAGGGTCTGCTCCATGATTTTGCCAGGCACAGAGGTGAGACCTGATGGGATGCACCTGCGAGTGCTGAGGGAGCTAGCAGAAGTCATTGCTGGGCCACTCTCCATCATCTTTGAAAGGTCCTGGAGAACAGGTGAGGTGCCTGAGGACTGGAGGAAAGCCAATGTCACTCCAGTCTTCAAAAAGGGCAAGAAGGATGACCCAGGAAACTACAGGCCAGTCAGCCTCACCTCCATCCCTGGAAAGGTGATGGAACAGCTTGTTCTGGGCATCATCTCCAAGCATCTGGAGGAAAAGAAGGCTATCAGAAGTAGTCAACATGGATTCACCACGGGGAAGTCATGTCTGACTAATCTGATATCCTTCTATGATGACATGACTGGATGGGTGGATGAAGGGAGAGCAGTGGATGTTGTCTACCTTGACTTCAGCAAGGCTTTCAACACTGTCTCTCACATCATCCTCACAGGCAAGCTTGGGAAGTATGGGTTAGATGAATGGACAGGGGGGTGGATTGAACAGTGGCTGACAGATAGAGCTCCGAGGGTTGTGGTTAGTGGTGCAGAGTCCAGTTGGAGGCCAGTAACAAGTGGTGTTCCTCAGGGGTCAGTACTGGGTCCAGTCCTGTTCAATATATTCGTCAATGACCTGGATGAAGGAACAGAGTGTACCATCAGCAAGTTTGCTGATGATACAAAACTGGAAGGGGTGGCTGACACGCCAGAAGGCTGTGCTGCCATACAGCATGACCTGGACAGGCTGGAGAGTTGGGTGGAGAGGAACCTAATGAAATTCAACAAGAGCAAGTGTAGGGTACTGCTTCTGGGGAGGAATAACCCCATACATCAGTAAAGGTTGGGGGCTGACCTCCTGGAGAGCAGCTCTGTGGAAAGGGACCTGGGAGTCCTGGTCGACAACAGGATGACCGTGAGCCAGCAATGTACCCTGGTGGCCAAGAAGGCCAATGCCATCCTGGGGTGCATCAAGAAGAGTGTGGCCAGCAGGTCGAGGGAGGTCATCCTCCCCCTCTACTCTGCCCTGGTGAGGCCGCATCTGGCGTATTGTGTCCAGTTCTGGGCTCCCCGGTTCAAGAAGGACAGGGAACTGCTGGAGAGGGTCCAGCAAAGGGCTACAAAGATGATTAGGGGACTGGAGCATCTTTCTTATGAGGAAAGGCTGAGGGAGTTAGGTTTTTTAGTCTAGAGAAAAGAACACTCAGGGGGGATCTTACCAATACTTATAAATACTTAAAGGGAGGGTGCCAGGTAGATGAGAATAGTCTTTTTTCAGTGGTGCCCAGTGATAGGACAAGAGGTAATGGGCACAAACTTGGGTATAGGAAGTTCCATCTTATCACAAGGAGGAACTTCTTTACTCTGAGAGTGGCAGAGCACTGGAACAGGCTGCCCAGAGAGGTTGTGGAGTCTCCCACACTGGAGACATTCAAACCCCTCCTGGATGCCGTCCTGCGCTACCTGCTGTAAGTGACCCTGCTGTGGCAGGAGGGCTGGACTAGATGATCTCCAGAGGTCCCTTCCAACCCTGACCATTCTGTGATTCTGTTATTCTGTGAGACTGACTGGCCTGTAGTTCCCCGGGTCATTCTTTTGACCCTTTTTAAAAATGGGGGTTATGTTTCCCCTTTTCCAGTCAACAGAAACCTCACCAGACTGACATGACTTCTCAAATATGATGGATAGTGGCTTAGCAACTCTGTCTGCCAGTTGCCTCAGGACCCGCTGATGTATCTCATCAGGTCCCATGGACTTGTGCACTTTCAGGTTCCTCAGGTGGTCTCGTACTCGATCTTCACTTACAGTGCGTTGTTCTTAATTTTCCCAGTCCTTGCCTTTGCCTTCTGCACCATGGGTAGTGTGGCTGCAGTCGTTGCCAGTGAAGACTGAGGCAAAAAAGTCACTGAATACCTTGGCTTTGTTTTTATCTCAGGTGACCAGGTCTTCCATTTCCTTCTGGAGATGGCCCGTACCTTCCCTAGTCTTTCTTTTCTCACTGACATACTTGTAGGATTTTTTGTTTGTCTTGATGTCTTGTTTGTCTTGTTGTCCTGCCTTTTTTGTCCTGTGTCATGTTGCTCTGAGAACCAATTAGGTTTCGAAGACTTTTTGAAGGCTGGTTCAAAAAGGTTCAGACAGGCTGTTCAATAGATAAACAAAAAACTGTGCTGTATAGTTACAATTTCTTTCAGCTATGTTAAAATAAATGCTGTAGTATTTCTTTAAGGAGCAAATTGTATGTCTATCTCCACAAAGGCATTGAACTGAAATGGGAAGTTCTCTCCCATCCTCCATCTGGAGTTTTTTACTTACTTTACATAAAGTTTTAGATACCAATTTTAATTCCGTGCTTTCCATGGGAATCTGGTTGTTGCTGTTACTTATTCCTATATTGCCTGGAGGAGTTTTTGTGGATGTTTGGTGCTTGTCTTTTTTTTCTTTAACTCAGCAGTTATCAAAACCTTGTGAAACCTTTTGTGTCAAAGAAGTCACTGAGGAAAATACCAGCCACAAGCATTTAAATTGTTTTCAATTTCTATGATGTTTTTTTCTTTCCAGTCTGCAATCAGCAAAACACCAGAGCTATTAAATGCAACCCATAAATATGCTTGTTTTCTAAATATCAAGTGACAGATGTTTATAAATTGTTATTAAATGAATGTGGCTTTTTGAGTTTCTTTTGCTGTCATTATTATATTGGTGGCCTCCAACGTTAATGGAGTCTGTAGTTAAAAATGCTACAAGATGTATGTATCCATCAAGATTAAAAATGCTCAACTGCTTTCTTACCTAATGATTTATTGCTCCTTCAGAGGCATTTTGACAGCCATATGGTGTTTCTTTTAAGGAACTATCACAAGATTTAATGTGAAAATTTGAAACTAATACAGTGAGGCTGCACACAAAGTTATCCATGTTCTTCTTTCCTTCAATATTTTCTTTAAGCACTATCTGTCACTTGAGTTCATCAATCATGAAGGTTTATGGCCTAAAATGAAATGATTAATTTTATTATTCAGAAATGGCAGAAAAACCTCCACGTTGTCAAAAAAGGTATCATTGCGACACACATGTTACTTTAAAACAATTTTGTAGAAGATTCTCTTTCACATAGAGCAAGGAACGGTAGCTCAGGATGCACACTGGCGATTATTACCTATAAAATATTTCTACCATTTTTTAAACCCAACAAAGTATGTATTTCTGCTTAAACGTGTTGTTTCTGGCTAGCCTGACAATAAGCTATTCAAATATGTATATCCATGGATGTTGTAATGCATCAAACCTTGTGAAACCAAGTGTTCAGAGGCAACAGATATTAACAGAACCCAGTAGAACCCATTACAGTTTCGTTCTTTATATATCAGAAGACAGAGGCTGTGCACCTGCACCTCTTTGTTCAATACAGGCATGAATATGACAGATAACAACACTAGCATCACAATAGAAGTTTGATGTGTTTATGCATATTTAGGGAGCTTACATGACCAGTAGTCAGATAAATCATTCCTGCATTTCCAGATTCTACTTTTTTGTCTTCTATATTTGAACACAGAACCCTTCCTGATTTGTGTTTACATACTCCTACTAAAACTACTTAAAAAAGGAGACTCTTGTATGTTCTTCTGTACAGAAACCACCTCTTCTTAACTTCTATAAAATTACCTCAGGTTTACTTTGCACTTGCCTCTTGCTTTTTAAACGATTGAGAGTGTTCTTTCTGGAATTAAAAATTCGTTAGGAGCAATACCGTAGATTTTATGAGAGAAAGCAATCCTACACATTGTTTTTACAGGAAAATTAATGCAAGCATAGTGTAAGCAGTTGTCCACCCAGAACATCATTCTGTATGAAGTAATTAACCTTGTAAATTTTTGTAACTCTATATCATGAAGCCATCAAGTGAGATGCTGTCAATACAAATCTCAATAGGGATTCTGAGCCTTCCTATGACGCTTTTGGATTTGCTATATTCCTTAAACATGATGGTTAGTCAGGTCATTCATTCTTCCAACACAGCTCCAGCACAGCTCATATTTCCTTGAAATAAATTTGATTTTCCTTTAAGTATAGGATGGATAAATAAACAGATGGTACTAAATAGAAGATTTTCTGGGATAACTGCACTTTCTTGCCAGAATACTGGATGACATATTTTGTTTAACTTTGGCTCTTTTGACACAGAAAAACACTAAACAGTAAAAAATATATTGTCAACAGCTTTTTCTTCTGAAACTTCTTCTGAAATTTAACTGGATTTGAACAATGGAACGACATCTCAAATTTGATGATATTGGCAAAATACTCCCATCAACGCAAAAGTGTTTGAAAGATCTAATTATACCAACAGTGTTAAATGGAAAAAAATGGCTTAGCAGGGTGTTAACTGTTTTGGCAGAGTAGCTACTGAAATCCATATTATCAAACTTGGGATACACATATTTATTATATCATTTATAATTAAAAAGGGCAGACATATCTTTAGTGACAGAATGAACTAATTAGTGACCTTAGACCTAAAGAATGTATCTAAACAATAAACAAGAATCCTCGGAATGAAGCCAAAGCACCTAGATCTATGTGCATTTTATACAGGATGAAGTCAACAGTAGTCTATTTTCCTAGTTGGAAGATGTAAAGTTTGGGAGAAGAGGAGGAACGGATGATGAGGAGAATAATTTACAAGTCTATGAATTATTGAAACTACTTTATACTTTTAAAAATACCTACCTAGCACAATATATGTAAATACTTTAACCCCAGATTTCAGCCAAGCAATGTTGTCTGGGTATATTAAAAGTATTAGTTTTCAGGTATTTAGGTTTAAGACTTACTAAAAAAAAGATCAAGCATATAAATTTTAACAGACATTAAGCAAAAGGCATGTAAATTTAAAATTTAAAATTTTTAAATTTAAAATGAAAGTACAGCTTTTCTTCTCAATAATTTTTTTTTTCCTAATTTCCAAGACACAATTTTTGGCCATTTTCCTTTGATACCACTACCCAGAAGCATTAAGTCTTTAATTCTTACAAGTTGGAAACAAAACCCCACCAAAAACAAACAAAACAAAACAAAACAAAACCCCTAATGCATTAAGTATTGTAGGTCATCACTTTGCCAGTGTAGGGTTGCTCCTTACACTAGTGGTGATCAGTGCTACAACAAAAATTTAAACAAACAAACAAACCACCAAGAATTCAAAATAAAGATACAGGAAATATCACTGTCATTCATTTTCACCAAGTAGTTTACGAGTTACTCCTATACTTGGAAATTTTTCTGTGCCCACTTGGCTAAAAAAGCAGAATCAAATATTCAGTGCATCGCAGCTAAAAAGCAGAAACTCTGTGATATCATTCTGCATAAGTGTACAAACACCTTTAATAATATGAGATTATTAACATTAACACTTGGTGAAATTTGAGGAGTATTAAAGACCAGTAAATTTATTAAACGAATGAGCAAAGCAACAATCAACGTGTTTCTACCTATAAATAGCATGAAGTTTATCTACCTTCGCAGGTTGTTTTTAATGACATTTATTAAGTTGACACAAATTATTCTTACAATAGGATTTCTCTGCCCCACCAAACAAAAAAAGAAAAGCTGTCTTTGCTAGTCTGATCTATTGTGCCCACCACCCCCCTGCCCACAGATGTATTGTTCTTCACACAGTGAATCACATAATCCTGTTAATCAATGGCTTTGGTTCCTGTACCTATGTGCAGTACATATAGGCTCCCATCAAGTCCTTACTCTCCTGCCAAAATCATCCTAAAAAAATTACTGATAGGAGATTTAAGTCCTAATAAGTATCCTCGCTTTACACAAATACATGAAAATTGAGCTTGTATTTTCCCTCTTCTTTGAATTCAGAAGAAAATGGGGAAGACCAATCCAACTCATTATGAAACTGCAGTCCTGTCCCCAAAAAGTCAGGGTGGCACCTTGCATTTCCCATTGTCTTGACAGAACCAGGCACCACTTACAGAAGATGAGCAGGTTACTACTTGTCTCAGTTTTTCTCCATCTTGGCTTTTCACCCATCTGTTCTTCAGAAACACTGTGCCTTCAGCCCCACTCACTGCATCCCAAAGTCAAATTAATACATTGGGGAGCGCAATATCCTGGGCTGCCACAATGGGAGTGTTGGAAAAGTGAGGAGTAAAATGTATTTCTAGGAAAGAGCCTTATGTGAAGACCTTTTCAATAACTCATTAATAAAGAGTTAATAACATGTTCAGATGTTTAGGTGCCAACCACACACAAGGGGATACGCAAAGCAAAGACTGTGGCTATATAAAACGCATTGGCTAAAAGCAGGTCAGTCATGGCAGTGCCAATGGAGTCACCCTTGACAGGCACTGGCATAGCAGACAGAATTTGTCCTTTTGGAGTCCAAGCTGTTCAGTTAGAAACCTCCATAAGCACTAAATCACTTTTTGGAAACTGGTTGCCCATAGCAATAATACTAAATTACAAAATGAAGTTTTATCACAGCTGATGAAATATTCAATAATAACTGAACTAAGTCAAGCTCCATTATTAAAGGCTTCATTTAAGATTCCATCAGGAATTACAGCATTTCATGTTTCCTGCAGCGGATGGCATTTCATGAGCTAAGCTTCAGAGGATTGCCATTAACAGATGATGTCAAGTGTAGAGAATGTTCAGTCGCTTCTTAGTTTCTTATACCTGTCAAACACATGCCCAAGGAGCCCATTAAGATTATGGGATTTTCTCAAGCTCTATAAACCATTCAGGGCAAACATATGTGTTTGTTTAACAAACCCTGAGAACAAATATATCTTGGCAAAAATCTAAATAAAACAATAAAAAAACAATTTTGTCCTAGGGCTAGTGATTCAATACTTTTTTTCCTCAAAGTCAACTAAATGGAAAGTAATAATATAGGAGTTATGTTTGAACCTCCTGTTTATCAGATAAAACATCAAAACAGATGCTTGGTTTTGCATCAGGTACTTTGTCTGCAGTTTGCTCACACGTCTGACCTTCTCCCTACACACAAATATTTCTCTGAACACGCTGGTTGCAGACATAAAAATAGACTTCGGGTAGGGCAGACAAATGGTTCCTGGATACATCACGCTATCCATATGCTTAAAATTAAGCTGATGTCTGTGTTTTGCCACTAATTGTAAATAATCCCTCACTGCTTCCTGGTCATTTCTTTGGGTTACAGTAATGGTTTTAATTCCACAAATAACTTAAAGTACATATTGGCAAATTCATCGTAAATATCTCTTGGTTGAGCTAACATTAAAGTTATTTCTATGATGTTATGCAAAGTTTCTTCATTTTTTCTTTCAGTCAAACATTGCAAACTTTCCTGAAATACTTGGTGAATGTTTTTAATACAGTGGAAAGCACAATCACTTATTACAGTTATTGCAGTCAAAATTTCACATGAAGATGGTAAAGGACAAACCTTTAAAGGTAAAGTTCAAAACCTATATAGCAGCTCCACTGGGAGAAAAGCTAAATATCACAGTCTAAAGGCTGAGTTTTTTCCTATTGCAGAGAAGAAATATTGGATGCAGAAATATCAAACATATGGTAACCGTGTCAACATTTAAAGCATTTTACCTTCAAATGTAATATCTGTGCTATTCATATGTGGATTCCTTCAGAGCTATGTTCATTTACTGGGCACAACAAAATGTTATAACTGGGAAAAAACCCTGAATCTGTCAATAATACACAAATCATAATATAGCTAGGGGCATCAAAATATGAATACCATTAAAAGTGTGTTTCACTTTCAATCAAGATTCCTTCCAACTCAGTGTTAAATATATTTACTAACATCACCCTGGAAAACATCCCAGAAATACAGTGTCTGAGAAAGCATAGCTACCCCAAATAAGAAATTGAAAGAGGAGGTTTCCTCATAAAACAAAAATTCATATGAAAGTTATAAAATACTATAAAGCAGCAAATAGCATTTTAATAGGGTGGGATAGGCTGAATAAAGTAAGTCACCTAACCACAATTCATTCACAAACTGAGTAAAAATATGAAATCAGTATGTCCACCTGTGTGTTGATCTGATAAAAATAACTAACTTATGGGCTGTTCTTTTCATTTCCAAGTGTTTTATTATGTTTAGATAACACTGTGTCAGTGCATTCCACAGGGAAAATTAAGTGGCACACTTTTCTGATGGCACTACTCTGGATTTCACAGCTTTGTCACAAAGAAGCTATTACTTCTAACAGAAAGTAACCTTCAGTATTCTTAGACGCTGAAAAAGCTTGGACTGTGGGCCAAACAAAAGTCTGCCAGTGAGATATCAGAGTTATTAGGGCAGAATCTGCGGTGACCCTCTGTGTCAACCAGATTACACTTTGATGATACGAAGGGTGAGATTGCTTCCTCACAGCACCCTTAAGAAACATTTTGTGCTTAAATAAAATACAGAGAATGGAAATTATCCTGTAATAAGTTCAGTAGAAATTGCAAAAACAAAAATCAGTTTTTCAAGACTTTTCATAGAACTTCAAGAGTATTTTCAGCTTTAATAAAAAAAATCTGGACAAGCATTTCAATATTTTTTAATGTACTGATCCAAAGCTCTGGAATAAAATGGGATAATGAAAGATACAGAATCTCTGAGAATGGAACCGCCATGTGACAACAAAATACTTTAGGAATTACTGCATAGTACGTTGTCCACAGAAGTCAGTATATCCTGAATAAACAGTAAAAGCCCTGAATGCTGTCTCAGGCAATATCAACCAGCAAAGCAGCTAATGCTTTTTCAGTGGCAGGATAAAATATCACTAGATACAAAACAACAAATATTATGCAAGTTACTAAACAATTTAATGCAAATGTGCTGTGTGGTAATGAACAACTTTCTAAGCCTTTGATATCCGACCTTTGCAGATCTGCTATGTTTTCTGCCAAACTAGCCGACCTGAGTGGTTAACTTATGGCTAATGACTTCTCCAGTCATTGAGCAGACAGCACCACCCATGCGTACTGAAATAAAATTTTGCAAAACTACTCAAAAAAGGAAAACCTCTTTTTCTGATGTTTAACAGCAAAAAAATTTAGCAATTAGTGACTAAATTATTGTCCTAAGTTCATTGAAGTTATGCGTACGGATATACCTACATGTATTTGTATATGTATATCATTAGCTAACTTAGCAAAAAGAATTATGTGTTCTTATAAATATTTTCTGCCTCCTTCACTTGTTATGCTGAGGTAAATGGGGTCACAGGTACAGGGCAGATACAAAGATAAAAATAAAACTCCATTAAGATCCCTGTAAAACAGGATATACCTAAAATGAGGATTTCTACAAAGACCAAATTACAGTTATGATTTCAGCCAATTTTTCAGCTAAAAATATCACAGTTGGTATAATTTCCCAGGATATGCTCCAAAAGAATTCAGTAGTTAAATGTGTTTGGTACCTCACTATATTTCAAACAATGTGCCAGGTTTTAGAAGCAAGGTTTTAGAAGCAAGGATAAGCAGACACTTTTACAGTGAAAAAGGAAAAAAACCTAGCAAAAGAAATCTGTGAGGTGTCTGAGACACTGAAGTTACACACAGAAAAATTAGATTCCCTGCCTAACACTTTTCTTCTTAAATTTCCAAATAAAGATATGATGATTTAACAGCACAGAACAGTCCAATGGCCCAAGTAGTTCTATGTGAGCTTGAATTTTTACTGTCTGTGGAATCTTGTCAGAATTCAATAAGATAAAGTATTTATTTAAAAGAATTGTGATTCGACATCAAGTAAACATACATGTCATCGACTCCAAAGCATTCAGTCCACATCCCTGACTGACTGCATCTCACAGCCATAGCTAATGTAAGCACCTCAACAGTTTTTATGATCATATTTTCTCCTCTTGAAATGATGTCATATTCTGGAAAGAGAAGTCTCTTTGACAATGATGAGTTGGGGTAAGAGTTGATATGGTGTAGTCGATGACACTGATACTGACCTACACTTTATTCAATCGCAGACTCACAGAATGGTTGAGGTGGGAAGGGACCTCTTGGAGGTCATCTCGTCCAATCCCCCTGCTCAAGCAGGTCCACGTAAAGCTAGTTTCCTAGGACTGTGTCTAGATGTTTCTTTAATATTTTCAAGGATTGAGACCCCACAGTCTCCCTGGGCAACATGTCCCAGTGCTTGGTTACTCTTACAGTAACAAAGTGTTTCCTTGTATTCAGACAGAAGCTCTTGTGTTTCAATTTGTGCTTATTGACTCTGGTCCTGTTAGTTGGCACCACTAAAAGGAGCCTGGCTCTGTCCTCTTTGTACCCTTCCTGCAGGTATTTACATATACTGATGAGACCCTCCTAAGACTTCACTTCTCCAGGCTGAACAGTCCAGCTCTCTCAGCCTTTCCTCATGTGATGTGCTCCAGCCCCTGTGGCTGTCTGGTGAACTCTGTCTAATATCATAGAATCATAGAAAGGTTCAGGTTGGGAGCGAACTTGAAGATCATCGAGTGCCGACCCCCCTGCCATAGGCAGGGACACCTCCCACCAGACCAGGTTGCTCAAAGCCCAGTCCAGCCTGGCCTTGAACACCTCCAGGGATTGAGCTTCTACAACTTCTCTGGGCAACCTGTTCCAGTGCCTCACCACCCTCACAGTGAAAAATTTCTTCCTAATATTTAATCTAAATCTACCCTCTTCCAGTTTGAAGCCATTTCCCCTTGTCCTATCACTACATGCCCTTGTAAAAAGTCCCTCCCCAGCTTTCTTGTAGCCCCCCTTTAGGGCCCGGAAGGCCGCTATAAGGTGTCCCCAGAGCTTTCTCTTCTCCAAGCTGAACAACCCCAACTCTCTCAGCCTGTCATCATAGGAGAGGTGCTCCAGCCCTCTGATCATCTTTGTGGCCCTCCCCTGGACTCCCTCCAACAGATGCATGTTCTTCTTACGTGGGGGCTCCAGAGCTGGACACAATATTCCAGGTGTGGTCTCACCAGGGCAGAGTAGAGGGGAAGAATCACCTCCCTTGACCTGCTGTTCATCCTTCTTCTGATGTAGCCCAGGATACGGTTGGCCTTCTGGACTGCGATCGCACATTGCTGGCTCATTTTGATCTTCTTGTCAAGCAGCACCCCCAGGTCCTTCTCCTCAGGGTTGCTCTTAATCCATTCTCCTCCTATGCTATATTTGTGCTTGGGATTGCCCTGACCCAGGTGTAGGACCTTGCATTTGGCGTTGTTGAACTTCATAAGGTTGGCATGGGCCCACCTCTCCAGCCTGTCCTGGTCCCTCTGGGTGGCATCCCTTCCCTCCAGCATGTCTACCTTGCCACACAGCTTGGTATCAGCTCTGGAGTTCCCAGTGTAAGAAGGACATGCACCTGTTTGAGGGAGTCCAGAGGTGGGTCACAAAGATTATCAGAGGGCTGGAGCACCTCTCCTATGAAGACAGGCTGAGAGGGTTGGGGTTGTTCAGCCTGGAGGAGAGAAGGCTCTGGGGACACCTTATAGTGGCCTTCCGGGCCCTAAAGGGGGGCTACAGGAAAGCTGGGGAGGGACTTTTTACACGGGCATGTAGTGATAAGACGACGGGGAACGGCTTCAAATGGGAAGAAGGTAGATTTAGATTAAATATTAGGAAGAAATTTTTCACTGTGAGGGTGGTGAGGCACTGGAACAGGTTGCCCAGAGAAGCTGTAGAAGCTCCATTTCTGGAGGTGTTTAAGGCCAGTCTGGATTGGACTTTGAGCAACCTGGTCTAGTGGGAGGTGTCCCTGCCTATGGCAGGGGGGTTGGCACTCGATGATCTTCAAGGTCCCTTCCAACCTAAACCATTCTATGATTCCAGGATTCTATGATATGAGCCCCTGGCAAGCAGCACACCTCCCTAGAGAGTGCATCAGGCCGGAAAATGGGTGCCTCTGTACCTCTCAGAAGAGAGTCACCTACAACTATCACCCACCGCCTTTTCTTAGTTACACTGGTTGTTATACAAGGAGCAGATCAGATAGTCTTAGTCAGCTGCTGCTCCTCTCCTGACACCGTAGATTTTGCCTCTTCGCTCTGCAGAGCAGTGAAGCAGTTCTGCAAGGGCACCTCAGATTTTGGGGGAAGTCTCTTCCTCCTGCTGATCTTTGCAGTACAAGCTTCCATTCTGCGTTACTGGCCTCCCTTCCTTCTGTGTGTGCCAGCGTGGGAGTTCTTGACTGTTTGACTGTGGGTTGTGGGTCCACTCCAGGCTGTGCTTGTAATCAGCTGTCTCCTTCTCCACCTCCCTGATGCTATGCAGCCTCCTCACCTCCTCCTGCAGCTCAGCCACCTGCTGCAGGAGGTCTTCTACTTGGGCACACCTTTTGCAGGCAGTTGTACCGCCTATCCCTGCCCCAGGAGAAAGGTTGATGTACCTTCCTGCAGTTTGAAGTGTGCACTGCAGCCTCTCCCTTCAGCAGCTCCATCTGGGTGGAGGCATCGGCCACTGCTGGGGTGGATGGTCCGGAGCCCTGCGCCTGAGCTGCAGCCTTTGTTCTCAGACAAGTGCCCATCATTCTTCCTTGAGGGCCCTTGACCCATGCAGGTGGTCACAGGTTAGTGCTTGACCAGTGGAACATTCCTTTCCTTCAAAGAGGCACCCTTCCATGCCAACTGCCGCACCATGTCCTGACTGATGTGCCACATGCTGAGCACCTTGCTCCTGGTTCGCGTTCCCCAGGGTGCTTTTTTATAGCCAGGGGGTGGTCACCATTGCTGTGGCAATGCCCTGGACTCCTCAGCACCTCCTGCAAGAGCTGCCAGCACTCCAGATATGACTTCACCAGTCCTGAGCAGAGGGAAAGGATCACCTCCCTTCACCTTCTGGCAATGTTTTGTTTAACGCAGCCAAGAGTAGCATTCCCCGCCTTTGCTGCAAGGGCACATTGCTGCTTCATGTTCAACCTGGTGTTCACCAAGAGCCCCAGGTCCTCCTCTACCAAGTTTATTTCCAGCTGGTTGACCCCCCAGCATATATTGGTGCATGGATTCTACCACACTTACACATATGAACCCATTAAAAAAGACACAAAAATCAGAAAACTTTTTTTTCATTCAGATGCATTTTTCTCTTTTCTAAGGTCTGCAGAAATTGAAAAACAAAATTCAGGCTTAAACTCAATTACAGCAGTCCAACTGCTTGCAAATCAGCAATGTTTTAGGGCTACAAAGATGATTAGAGGATTGGAACATCTTTCTTATGAGGAAAGGCTCAGAGACTTGCGGCTTTTTAGTCTAGAAAAAAGAAGACTCAGCGGGGATCTTATCAATACTTATAAATACTTAAGGGGAGGGTGCCAGGTAGATGAGAAGAGTCTTTTTTCAGTGGTGCCCAGTGATAGGACTAGAGGTAACGGGCACAAACTTGGGTATAGGAAGTTCCATCTTAACATGAGGAGGAACTTCTTTCCTTTGAGGGTGGTAGAGCACTGGCACAGGCTGCCCAGAGAAGTTGTGGAGTCTCCCACACTGGAGACATTCAAAACCTGACTGGACGCCGTCCTGTGCAACGTGCTGTAGGTGTCCCTGCTGTGGCAGGGGGGTTGGACTTAGATGATCTCCAGAGGTCCCTTCCAATCCTGACCTTTGATTCCAATTCCTTTGAATCCAATCCTGTGATTCTGTGATTCTGCTTTCATTAGAAAAGAATGTCTTAATGTCAATTTTTCTTTCAGGTGCTGTTCCTGAACAGTCAATATGCTCAGGATTTTTAACACAAGTAAGGGCAGGTAAGGCCAAGTAAGTCATGCACAATTTGCTAACTAATAAAGTCAAAGGGTAACTACATCTCAAATTTGGAGAACCAATTAAATAATTTCTGATATGCTGTCTTTAATCTCAAGGGTTATTAGTCCTTTTACAGACTTGTATCAAATACACATGACACTTTAATCATCCACAATTCAAATGTGAGATTCTGTAAACTGAAACAAAACAATTCTTCAACATGCAGCTGTATTTCTGTAACTTCAAACAGCAAGGACCCACTCAGGACAATTCCTGTCTAAAAGTTGAAGTAAGCACTTCAATTTCCATTGAATCTCGGAAGTGCTAAAGTTCATCACATTATGAGTGGTGATATCATGATATTGTGCCCCAGTGAAGCAGCATATAATATGCAAGTAAACTTGGTAAAATTGAATAGACTGAAAATTATGGATCAACCTTGAGTTTAGCCAAACTGCTCCAAGGGGTAGCAAAACTTGCTCCAACACCTGCATGAAATATCTTGGGGCTATTAAACAGAAATGCACTCTTAGGTCAAAGAGAGTGGCCTCAGTGGCTTCTTAATAAGGTATTTCCTGTAATTACATTTTTATTCTTGATAGAGTGATTTCTATTTCTTGTGTTATAAGCTATATGCTATAATTTTCTATAGAAAGGCAGTGAACACATGTACCAAAGTGACTGTTTGGTTTACGTTTGAATTGCTAGTGAGCAATATTCCAAGACCACAAAGTGGTTTAAAATACATAGGTATGTATCTTCAGATGAAACAACTCTGCTTTCAACAACACTAATGCAACCCACAAAAAACAGAGCAGGGACACACTTGACATTTTGTATTTGAAACATTTTGTGCCATGATTTGAGCAGGGCTATAAGGGATATGCCAGATGCTGTATAGCTGCAAAATATGGGCACAATGTCATACTGGCAAACATTCTACTTTAGAAAACATTCCTACTGACATTCATTAATCTAATATGCTTTTTAATGCATTAATCTACTATCCTCCTTTGATGCACAGTGTGGTCACAGTCCTGAAATCCTTATTTGAACAAATATTCCACTGCCTCATAAGAGTCTAAGAAAACTAAAAAGTATTTTACAGCTGCGACCAGATTTTTCAGTTTTCAATGACTCCATATGGAGTTCTAATCTACCTTTCCTTTTATTTAAAATATAATATAATATAATAAGAGCCATTATATTTGTCATTCCTTTGAAAATAATGCCAAAAGCACTGAGTATTCTCCTTCTGCAGGGAAGACATGTCTTAAATTATATAACACTGTGGTCTTTCTGTTTAAATTAGCATGTAATTTTTGCAAAGCTCTACCCCATATTTCAGGTTTAAATAGGTTATCATTACTATATTCACAGTCACCACAAGGCCTCTTAAGCAATGGTCAAAAAAGGCCTCAAAAACCTACCCTTTCTGACAAAGCTGGGAATGCTCTTAAGGTTCTTTTCATGTTGTGAGTTAAAAATTTGTGCTTTTACCATTCCAATGTTCTTAACAGTCTAGCCATTCTACAGAAAAACTGAAAGTTCAGTTCTGGAATGATTATTTCACAGTTAGGCTTCCTGCATTCGGTAGTTCACACTGAGCTGAATCATGTTGAGCTTTGTTCTTCTGCCATCAAAACCAACAACAAAACACCCCTGAGAATAATACTGAAATATTCAGAAGACACTGAAATATTCTACTTTTTTCCTGTCTTCTCATCTTTTTTTTTTTTTTTTAATACAAGGATGCCAAAATTAAACCTGATAAGAGGAGGTTCTGCTTGTGGCTACATCCTCCTGTAAAATGAAAAACGAGACTTTTAACTCCTTGTCCTTATACATGATTGCTAAAGTTACCTTATAACTTTTAACACCTCCCTATTACACCAGCGAGCAATAAAGCTTTCTATTGTCAATTATGCTTTTTAAAATCAAATTATACCATACTGTAGTACAACCCAAGAGTAAATCAACAGATTTGCTAGATAATCTTGGATCACATCTGATTTCATAGATTGTGTTGAAGAATTATTTTAATTAATATTTCTGTGTTCTGAGCACACAATAATAATTTGATTTTCATGAAACAAGAGAGGAAAAGCATTTCAGATAGTTAATAAGGGTTACCTTTACACAATTAATAACTTGTTTTAGTGACACTGATGGTTCATTTTAATAATGTAAAAAATTAAAGATTTCATCTTTATTGAATTACTTTTTAGAAGCCTAATTATACATTCCTGAGGCTGTTAAAATTGGTGCTCTAGTCAAATAAAAACACTATCACTCTTTCATCACTTACAATGTCTATCTGATTTCTTCACCTGATATTTGTTTTGTTTCCAGGGTAGATGTCTGGGGTTACGGGAACACAAAATGCCGTTGGCAGTATAATGATTCAAGCAAAACTTTAGATGGCCCATCATTACCCCTAGAATTCAGACTGCAGTGCAGTAGCGACTGATACTAATTCGTAAGATATATGCCCAGTAAGCATATTCCCTTTTCACACACAGTGCTCTGCTCTAAGACTCAGATTTAGAGGATACAGTGTACATCTTCATTTCAATATATGCTTTACAATGAACTGTATTCAATCTCAATAGTGGAAAGCAAATGAGCTCATGAATCCTGACTGCAATATGTGGACTAAGAAATGCAAATTCCTATCAATACTAATGAAATGAGTTGGGTTTATCTATCTGTTGGTTAATACTGTTCTGTATTACATAAAATAATTTAGCAGGACATTCTTCAGCTAGAGGGGATATATATTCTACAAAAGAACTAAATATAGATGTTAGGATTAACAAATTTCCACTTTCCTCTTCAATCTCTGGCAATATCAGTTCCAAAATTAGTTTGAATACTCTTTCCCACAAAGACTTAGAAACTGTAAAAATACCTTCAAAAAAGGCCTACATTATTACAGTGTACAAAAAGTCAGAATGCCTCATTCTATTATTGTTGAGTTACCTGGCATCCCCAGTTTTATACTGCAAAATATATAAATTATTCATTCATAATTCCTTTGATAGTCAATGATCTCATGGGGTTAGATTCCTTAACAATGGTATTTTGTGTGACAGTCAGCTCTCTGCCTAACTGCTGTGAGTGCAGGTGATTACACTAGATTTTTTCCCACTGCCAACATTTCTCTCAGCAGGCTTCTTCCAATTGTCTCCCTCAGGTGATTAGAGCTGCTAGGTCCTATTGTAATAAGTCTAACAATAATTTCTTTAAGGATTATCCAATATCCCAATGTTACTAAATCTGCTTTACATTACTGCTATTTTAGGTACGTACTCTGAAATCACCATATCACCAAAGATTTTCCAGCATATCACAACTTATATTACTATGTGTACACACACAGAAATCACACTGATCTTCTATGCTGCATTCACATGTGCCTCTGTTTAAATCCCCTTATTAAAGGTGAATAAAGGGCCCTAGTTGCTAGACATTAATTTTCTTTGTTATTCAGCATTACAAACAGTCATTCTTCTGCATACTGGAACCCATGACACTGTCACAGGCATTTGACTATGCAATACCTGTCATGTGCGTAACGAATGTTATTATCAGCACACAGAGGGCAGTATGCAGCACTGGTGACAACTGTCGAGAGAGGCATCTTCTCTCCCCATCCATTCTCCTCGATACCTAAAGTCAGTGAAGTCTTTTCTCACAACAGACAGTAAGACAGAAATGTATTGATTCCATAATACATTTCAGGTTTAAACATGGGAGAATCAGGTTGAGCTCTCTATTCTAAAGAATCATTTTGAAAGCAGGCAAGCTCCAACAACACAGAGTATGACTTCTACAACAGATAGTAGTTGAGGGGTAGGGGCGTCTTCAGAGTAGAGGGCAAACTCCCTTCACGCTCCCCAATCCCCCTCCCTAAGAAAAACCCTAAACAGAGAAAATACTTAAATGTACGTCTCATTGCAAGTGAACATTACTATCAATCAAGAGAACAAATAAGAACAAACAAATATACTCTCAACTTCTTTTTTGAAGCTACGAAGTATTTTTAAGGGAAAGTCTAAGTGTATAAAGATTGAGTCACGATGGAAGCAAGCAGTCTAAAATTTTTGAGAAACTCATATCAGGAGTTAGTCCCATTGTGAATCTATCCTTAAATTACTTGCTGAACGTCACAAAAGGAAATCTGTACTAACAAGAAATCAAATCTGTCTTGCTGAAGTTTCAGGCTAGCTGTCTGAATGCTTATTACCTTGCATTTCTGTTAGTTTGAATAAATCAAAGGCACTGTTAGGTCTATATTTTTAATAACATGGCAAATACTGTTTACCAGACTCAGAAGCATTTCTTCTTCTTTCTTAAATTCCTTAATCTCTTCCTACTTTGTCCATGATCTGTGTCAGGGTTACGCAGCTATGCGCTCAAAGAAGACAGTGTTTTGTAAATATTATTCCAAAAGCTGCCTTTGGCGTGTTATCAGCAGAGCTAACAAAACTGACTGGCAGGCAGACCTCACTCAACCTCTTTAAGCTATTGCCTGCTACAGCCTTTGTATCTCAATGTCCTTGTCTCTCATGTTGGGCCTGCCCTGACAACTAGCCCAAACAGCACTCCTGCTGGGAACTCTGGGTGAAGGTGTCTGGTGCCCACACTCCTGCGGATGTGTCCACAGAGGATGCTCTGAGAGCTCTGCAGGGGTACACAGAGCAGTTCGAACTACAGGAGCTGTGTGAGACACAGGGGAAAACTCAAACCGTGGTAGAGCAGCTCTGGCATTGCGCAGAAAGTTCAGCAAGGGCCCGCATTGCTCCTTTGTTCTCCCACTACTACGTTTCTTTTGCATGGTGGGTGTTTTCCTCTTTGTCTTCTTAGTTTCTCCCTCCCTGATCTACTGGGGATAGGGACCCCTCTCATTTTTTTATCTTCTATGGAAGTTTTCTTGGAGACCTTGAGCTTTCCCAGTGGTCACATGAAAGTCAGCTTTCTTTTGTCCAATTAGGGGTCAAGTGCTTGCAGCGGCTTCAGTCACCAAACACTGGAGGAGTCTGGGTTTGGGACAACCACACCTCCTCACTTGTGAGGATGGAGGTGTTGTTAGGGGACCTCATGCTTCAGCTGCTCTTTTTTGCCCCCTTCTCAGTCTACACCAGAGACTGGAAAAGACTCTTTACACAAAGTTTGTAGAAGGTGGCTCCTGGGCCAGTGCAGAGCTGATCTGTACCTTGTCCTATTTTTGTCATTGAGGGGACACGGGTCAGGGTCCCCTGCAGGAACAGGTGCTGCTTCCACAGCGATTCATTGCTCTGCGTGTGGGGAGTTGATTTCTTTTTCTGCCCTTTATTCAGTCCTGTTGGGCACACCCTGGTTCAATTGAACCCTTGGTACAATCAAGGATGCCTTACTCTGGGAGATGTGGCAATGCTGCCCTCCTCACAGCATTGCTGGTGGTGGTGTTGTTTACAAAGGTGACTGGCGTTATTCCGCGGAAGAAGCTGGCCACAGCTCCTCAGATGGCATGTTTGTTGCTGCAGCACATGTTGCATTGCCGTGGCCTGCAGGACAGCATGGTTATGAATTGAGGGCTCCAGTTTTCTGCCCAGCTCTGGAGGTGCAACTTTTCATTACCACCCTGTAGCAGCCACTGTCTAATGATCAGAGGGAGTGGGTAAACCAGATCCTGAAGCAGTATGTACATTGTTGTATTAGTTGCGATCAGGATGACTGGGAATCTCTTCCTGCTGGCAAAGTTTGCCAGCAACAGTAGTGTCCACTGTTCCATGCAGCAGACCCTTTTGGTACACATTGTGGTTTTCACCTCCACGATCACCCAGCTACTCCAGCATTTGTCCAGGAGCTTTTCCCCTGTGGACTTCCTTGAGTGGTTGCTGCACATACATTTGTTTCTTCAAGACCAGCTTGGAAAAGATGACCCTGATTGTCCAGGGGAAGGGAAGGGCAGAGGATGGTGCCAGGGTTATACAGTTATTTGCTCAAAAGAGACAGTGTTTTGTAAATATTATGTTTACAGCTGTCCTTGGTGTGTTATCAGGAGAGATAACAAAACTTGCTAGCAGGCAGACCTCAGCATCTTTGAACAATTGCCCACTAGATCCTTAAAATCTTACATCTTTGTGTCTTGTTATGGGCCTGCCCTGACGATCTCTAACCTCCTAAAACCCTTGTCATCCATATATTCCATAATTCTCATTGCTCATCTAGTACTGCTTTCCTCCCTCTAATATCCTAATTTTCAGTATTTCCCAGCATTTCAGTAAAATTGCTGAGGCAATTTTCATTAATAGGACTGCAGGTGTCTGCTCTCCATCTGAATGTTTATGTAAGAACAGCAGATCCTTCTCAGGAGGGAGAGCAGACTGGAGAATAAATTTTAACGTTTTCTGATGCAAGTGAGAAAAATCAATCTTGATATCAAACCATTAAAAGGCAAGTGCTTAACACCAGACAATAGCTTTTGTGCACCACATTGTATAAGAATTAATCTGTGAATGTATTGAATGGCCAAGACAGCCAGTACCACAGTGTGTCACTTCAGCTCAACCTGATCAGTGAAGAGAAGATAACTGTGATGCACACTGGGGATATTGATCCCCTCAGTGATAATCAGAGTAAGTGAATCAAATGTAAGTATCTGAATATGAGCCCATATGAAGCTCTGATGATTCCCAGGCTTGGGCCATACAGTTTCAGGTATGGAGAAGTAAACTTAAACATAGTGACTTAGTGTCACAAAATTATTGTCTGTTTAATCGTCTATGAAAGAATAATGTTAGGCAAAATATTAGACAGACAACAGCTCAAGTCACACAATCAATCTCAGAGAGAGAGTTGCACTATTTGTTATTACTAAGCTTAGTTCCCTGACAGTACTAATTCTTTAATGCTTCAGTGGCAGGAGTTAGTGTAAAAGAGTGCAAGTTTTATTACCTCCCAAAAAATGGACTTGTCACTGACATTGAGTGATTGGTTGCTGCTTAGGAAACCAGAATCTTTATAAGTCAGATCACATAATACAGTGACAAAGAGAGAGCTTCAGCCCACTGTTTTTCCCATGTTTTATCTTATGTGATAGAATAAAGTATATAATAAAAAAAAGAACCAACCAAACAAAAACCCCACCTCATCTATTTCTTCATTATAAAATTTTGAAATCTTGGGTTTTCTTTCAGAAAATATATTCCTTTTACAATCAACTCTTACTGGATAGATATTAAGACCATGAAGAAGACTGGGTAAGATTACCTTGGTCTATAGTGTAGGACAGCTTTAATCTTATTGAGCCATTACTCCTCTATCAGTTATATCAGAAGTCCTGTCACTTATTTGCTGGTTGCTACAGTTGTTTTTGCAGCGCCAATTTTCCAGTTGTGAGTCTAAATGAGCTCAATATCAGGAGTATAAATAGGTAAGTAGTGCCATGTGTGAGCTGAATATTTAAACACCCATCCTCCTGTAAAAACAGGTTTTCTAATAGTTTCAAGTATGTCACTTTCCTCTTAGTCACCCAACAGTTTCATAATTTAAGTCACCAAGGAGACCAATTAACTTTCAGATGTAAAGCTAATTATTCCTCATAACGCTGTCAAGACACTAGAAAGGGAGGGACTACAGAGGGTAAATGGGGAATAGATGTGAAACATTTGAACATATGCAAATTTTTAAGTCTTCACTTCTCAGAAATAAAGTATAAAGCATTGCTATAACGTGCTTAAGCTTAGAAAAATGTATGTGTTGAATTCATAGAGAACATTTAAATTTGGAAAATTTATGTTCTCTGGAAAATGCATTTCTTTTCACATCTTGGTATTACCAAATAGCTACCTTACCTGATAATGGCACTTGAGACAGGTTACAGAATATTTGTCACTGTATTTTTAACAAATATACCTTTCAGATTTTAACTACAATCTTCCTCGACTGTTTCAGAGAATGCTTTATTTTGTGTGTTTTTCCTCATACAAGCTCCACCCCCCAACTCACGTCCCCACTCCCCCCCACACAATGATCTCAGTAAAACACCAAAGGAATGTCCTGGTTTGGGGTAAAACAGAACCAAGTTTCTTTTCAGTGATTTTACTTTGCCATAAAACCATGACAAGGCTTAGTCTAAATGCCCCACAGCTACTAACAATTGTATGCAGAAGAGTCAATTTTGCCTGACCCATCAGCTCACAGCTTGCATTCAAAACCAGTGGTTAGCTTCCAATTTAGTCATCAAATTTGCAGCTGCAATACATCTTCAGTCAACAGTAGTCAGTAAAGCCAGTATTTTAAGAATAAAAAAGAGTTAGGGGAAAAGTTTTAGGACGTGTACAGGGAAAAAGACAGTGTTACTTAGCTAGTCTACAATCTTCTTTAATGGCTAGTCCTGTAGCTTTCCTTCCAACTCATTGTAAGTGAATCAGTATGTGGCATGTACTACAAATGGATCATCAGTAACAGGCAGTGTCTTACATAAAGGATACATGATTTTGAAATGCCATTATCATTATCTGTATATTCAAGTGGTTTCTTAAAGGGAAGTATTCACTAATCTGAGAGTGATGGGGGGTCAAACCAGGATTCAAATATGAAGCCTGAGATTTTCTTTTAAATCTAGAAAATTTTATTTAATATTCCTAGATGAATAAAACTTATCTATGGACTAGGAGGAAGATTCAATAGTTTGACGTTAAAAAGAATCTCCCAGAACAAAACAAAATGTTGGCCTTTTGGTCCTGATAGCCTGGATGTGGATATAGAACATACATACGCATGTATATATCCATGCCAACAAAGAGCTTTCAGCTTCTTGAAAGCAGGCAGGCAGGCAATTGAACAAAATCAAAGAACCAGCTCAGTAATCAGTGATTTATACAAGTTCAGACTAGAGTAACCGAAGTCCCTTTTCTGTGTTGGAATCAGTATCTCGCCAGACTTGGATCTAGACCCTAACTAGGGAATCAGACTGCAGGAGAGCAATAAACGACCATGGCCTCACACTTTGACTTTAACCCTGTTGCTGTTTTGTTATTGCTGCTAGCAGAGGAGTCAGGGTATACTGAACACTTCCTCTGACTTTTTCTGTCACCAGCATTTGCCTCACCTTTTCAGGCAGCAGCTGAAAGCAAGACACCCCAACGTTCCCTGCTCAGTTTGTCCTTTTCCCCAGGTCCTTCTTCTCAGGGCAGCAAATTTTGCCTATTGGGGAGACTTTTATTTCATCCTATAACCCCAGACAGTATTTTGAACATGACTTCTTAATTTCTGGTAAATCAGGAAAGCTGTACAAAGTCCTTTCCCTTTTGTGTGCTACAAAGATGATTCAGAAAACATACAAAAACCTCCTATTTGTCTTGAATGAAAACTTACCAAAGAATCAAAGCCAAAACAGAAAACTGAGAATACCTTTTGCTAATATTAACAGAGCAAATATTAACAGAACATCTAGGAGGCGTGGGGTAAACTGAAAGACATTCTGATGTCCTCTGATGGATCATTCAGAGGATCTGGAGGAATAGAACGTGTCATATTGGTCTTCTGTTTTGAGTTGATGCCAACATTAAATGTTTATTTGCTATACAGAAGGATTTGTATCCGCCATCTTCTCTCATTACATCTGCAGTGCAGCTCCAAATATGACTATAGGACAATGAGAGATAGTCAAGCTATCTCAAAGTCTACTTCTTAAGCTCAATGAAAATAACAGAAAGTCCATGTTCAGAATCTGTCCACACTGGAATCATAAAGGTAGATACGATTGTCAGACCAAACATCAAAAAGGAAATCTGCAGTTGGATCTCCAAGCCTTCATAAGATGTTACTGGCTCAAGAGATGTTTGTTCATTAGATTCTCACAAGATCAGCAATAAAAATACATCTGCAAAGGATCATTAAATTTCTATGTGCAAAATGGTCAGCTGTCAGCTTGCTGTTGCATATAGCTGAACAGGAGGTACACTGGTAGGCTAATTGCATTATAGGTTATATTATAATGTATAAGGTACAGAAGAATAGAATCCCAATTCATTCCGTCCACAAGAGAAACCTGCTTTGGAAATGATCCAACATATGTATTAAAATAAAAAAATGGTCAGTTTAAGCAAATCACATAATCACATCCATGACATTCTGCTCAAGTTGTCAGTAGCTGTGGATTACTTTTTCTTAATGCTTGACCTGGGACGTTGTAACCCAAATTTCTGAAGTGCTGAGATGATGAAAAGAGTGTAAACTATGATTCAAACATGGGAACGATTTTGTGATGTTGTCAGGTCCTGCTTCGCTCAAACCACAGCATCCAAATTTAGCAAATACTTCTAATCTTAGTCTCTTGGTCTCAATTTCTAATCTTAAAATTGGGAAGGGGGACAATGTCCCTTTTCATATGTCTAAGAGAAAACAAATGTCTGTGAATCTTGCTGACAGATGAGCCCACTGAAAAGTTAGCACAGATAACATGTTGTCACACATTTAGACATTGAGGCTAAGTCAGTATTTAACTGTTCATTAGCTTTCACATTTTGTCTTCTCTAGGCTCCAAATAAAGCTACCATCTAAAAGAAAACAGTTTGCAGTTAAGACTGTGGCATACAAATGGAAATACATTAAGGCTTAACAGGAATACTTAACCCTGGTATTGACTGACCACTTTTAAAGAGTAAGGTTTTAATTCAGGAAAATAAGGTGCTAATTACAGCCTAGAGCATCCTGGTCAGATTAATACAGGTCTTGAGCAGGGTTGTAGCCTTCTGAATCATAAGATTTTTATCTCTGAACTAGAATTATGGATACTGCAATTAGAAAGTGGCCACCCTTCAATATATGAAGGAGCCCTAAAGATGCTACAGATATCAGCTGCTATCTGAGGTATGATCAGATTCCCAACTCCTGGATCCTCTTCCAGAGGGCTGGCACAGGCACACAACAATACAGACTTTTTTCTGTATTGTGTTAATCAGCATGAGATTTTAGGAGCTTAGGAAACATATCCCCAAATCACAGTAGCAGAAAAAACAGCTTCGGGGAAGACTTGCATAAGCCCATGCTCCACAGTCTGTGAAAATAGTATCTATAGTTTTTGAAGAGATTTAGATGTGAGAGTTTCTATCAAGAAAGTATAAAATGTGATCCCGCCCCCCCACCTTCCCCAATCACATGCTTCTTTAAAGATCTAAGTTCTGAGTTGATTATAAAAGCATTCTATGGGTTAAGGGAACACATAAACAGGACACACTTCACACACAGGCCAAATCCGAGATATCGTGGTCTATACTGAGGCCCTTCTTCTAAAGCTTGGGTGTAAACCACTCCAGGAAAAGCCATATTTGTGCACTGAGGCCCTGGAAGGGCAAAGACAGCAGAAGGAAATGGAGAGAATCAGACTGAAGCCATCAGTCAGCCCAAACATATTTAAACACCAGCTTTGACAGTTTAGCAAGGTGACAATAAAAATGAAGCAGATTTTTATTGTAAGAGGTGCCAGGAACCCTTAATGTGCCATTCTTATTATGAGACAACATAGATTTTCTATTGTATTCAACAAACAGGTAACTCATTTTACATTAAAATCTGAAACTTTATGATTAGATAAGTTCCAAAGAAAAGTGTGGAAAAGGAAGCACTAGAAGTAATTAAGCCATAATAAAGAATATTTGGGAACAATGGGTTTAAATAGTAAAAGGATTTATTTTGTTTGCTGAAATTGAAAGTCGCTGCAAGTTTATAGGCAGATAAGCTGGTTAAAAAGATTTGTCTTCTAGTATGATGTCTCAGGAATGTCACAGGGGAGAAACTAAAAAATATTGGAAGCAAATTTTATTATTATGATTACTACTAATTATTTGTCATCTCCTCTGTTTATCTCAAAGGTCAGTTCAGTGTCATTCCAACAAATGAAGTCTGTGGGGAAAAAAAAATTACTTGGTTCAATAGTTTCAGTATGCTTAACATTCATAAAAGAATTCTATCAACAGTATATAATCATTACAGGAGAGCATATATTCCTAAAATAGATTCTATTTCTAACAACAAGCATGAAAATAATTATTTAGATCCTATTACATTCAAATTTGTTTAAATGTTTATATTCAAATATATTTAAACTTGTGTCGTTCTGCCCTCTTACTTACTCAGACCTGTTTTTAAAAGCAGAAATTTTGCTTTATAAGCTGAAGTTAGCTTTTATCATTTTTCTTTGGGATGCAAAGTGATATTACCACAGGTTTGTAACGATTTTGCAGATTCTAATATTAACATATAATAACTGAAAAGTAGAGAGAACCGAGAAACTGGGAAAGAATACTTAAAGGTAATGTCTAAAAATTACAAAAGAGATATGAAAGGTTTTTTTTTAAGGTTTTATTTGTTAATTAGAAGAATCAGCAAAGACATATGCATTAAAACAAAATGTGGAAGTGAAATTAGATACATGATCAAGAAAAAGTTTCAAATGAAGAGTATTGTTACAGAGTGTGACTGAATAACTGTCCAAGGGAGTGTGTGATTTGGAGTGGCACTACAGCCAATACGGGGTGGAGTGCCCTTTTGCACACTACATTGAAGGAGGTCTTTTATTGCTAATTAGTTTCATTTTGCACAACTCCAATGTATGTATATCACAAAATTGGTAGCAGTTCTTTCCTCTACTTCCTCCTACTACTGCAAAGTGGCAGATGCCATCATCTCATATATTTTCCACCCACAAGCAGAGAAATTATCCTAATATTTCAATAGCCCTGAAATATGCTGAGAGAAAAAAAAAAGACAAAAAAAAAAAAAGAGATCTGGAAAGCATAGTACTAAGGGTAAGTTTTAAATATATACGAGGAGTAGCCAAAATAAATTACAACAAAAGTAGCTGAGTGCAATTCCAACTGAAACTATATGTATCTCACAGTAAAATACTCGAAGGAGGATTATTTAACTGGATAGTTAAATAATTTTGGAAGAAGACATGACTTTATAGAATACCTGACACTGGTGTACAAGTGAGATAGCAGAAACTAATTAGTGATTAACTGCAAAGGGAAAGAAAATTTGCTTCAGGGAAACATTTGTCATGGTAGTCCCACTTTAGTCTTTCTTCTGGAAAGCACAACATGATAAGAAATTTATACTGGGAAGTAACTGCAGGTTTGGTTTCCCCAAATTTTTAGCAGTGCCTGAGAAAGCTCATGTAAAAACATTCCCAGACATGGTTCAGTTGAAGCAGGAGCTCACCTAGCCAGTAAATTATTATCTCTAATAATTTGGGAATTACCCATCATCATCTACCCTTTTAATCGTGAAAAGACCCCATCCAAATGCTGAAGGGTTATAGTCAGCACCTATTCCACCATCTTGTCACACGTACTGAGCTACAAAGAAATAAATTTATTCTTGTGCAGGAAGACTCCAGAGAAGTCTTACTAAAGCTATGGCTCATTCATGTTTAGCTGAGGGCTGGCTCCAGTTCACTTCACCATGACAACAAAACCATTTGGGTTGGGGAGAAGAAGTCAAAAAGGACAGAGTTCTTTGCCATTCCTTCTCCAGACCAGCACCCATGGCAGCTGACCAAAATTGTTAAGAGTTAACTGACCAAAATTGTTAAGAGTCCATTAGGGTCTGAGGGACAAAAAGCATTAAACTGCAGTGGAGATTATCAGGATAGCACAGGAGTTAGATGCTACATTTCATTACTCCTTTAATTAGAAGTATGCATCATTGAGTACATTCCTTTATAATGCTTAGACTTGCAAGATTTAACTGGAGACTTTCTAAATTTTTAAGCACTGAAGAATTTGGGGGAGGAAGTGGTTTCCGTCTCCTGTTCATTTTCAAACTGTTCACTTTCAAACTGTTCACTGAAAAGTCTTTTAATCAGCTAAAGATCAGTTAAAAAAATCACTACGTGAACATTTTCTGTTATATCCAGAGTAACGTTCAGATTTCAAAGTGAAAATGCTTATTTTAGACTGCTACAGGACCATACAGAAGGCACAAAATAAAACAATTTATGGAGTATAAAAACTGAACTGACAATTAGTCCCTCACCTCATTACTGTATCTTAAATTCAGTACAGGTTTTTGTAAAGATTTATATCACACAGCAGTTTACAAACTCTTTTAGTCTTCCTGAAATAAGTATCAATGGCACAGTTACCTGTGCATGGTAGGCAGACTGTTTTCATTGTACCCAGGGTCTTTTCCTATTTCCTATTGCTTCTGTTTCAAAGCAATCTCTTTCCCTCCATGAAGATCCTGATTTCATAAAGCAGACTTCCAAGATGGTCCATACCACAGATTGGAAAATATATTGATTTTAAAAAATCATTTTTCAGCCACATTTAAAATGTATTTATAAAACTTGTACAGACATGTCCTTAGACCAAGGTCAGTTTTTCTTAAGCTACTTGTAGCAAAATCATTTTTCTTAGTATGGAGCCGTCACACTCTGTGGGGCATAAAGCCATCACTAAGTCCGCTAGAGCTGCTTCTGTAGTTTTGCTTCAACAATTCTAGCCCAAACAGCAAGGTCTACGCAGCTCAAGAGGATTCAGTTCCTAAAAGCTTTCCACTGCTGCAGTCCTAACCTCTGTTATTAGTAGGCTTTAAAATGAGCAACCACAAAAACATCGCTGGCACTCAAGGTGACACCTCACCCTTCCAAGCTCAGCCCAGGGTCTCTTTCACCTCACAACTCTGCACCACAGGCCCAAGCACCACACAGACAAAATTCTTTTTCAGCACCAAGTGCTCCTAAAACTGAAACTCTTATTTGGGAAGACTAGCTTCCTAAGGAGACACAGCCATCTGTCTCTTCCTGCCAGGTCCTGATCCTTCCTGATCCTTCCCAAAATATATTAGGTTAGTTTTCTTACTTTCAAAGACATTTATTAACTTCTTTATCTCTTTTTTTGGAAGAAAAACTTGATTGAAGCACAATGGAACACAGATTAGGAAAGATATATTACAGAGAATTACATGATCCCATAGATGGGAATATGTTTATACTTCAGCTGATACAAAGTGCTACGAGAAGGCACACTAAAATGGAACATAAATCAGTCTCATTAATCATCTAATTAGGAAGTATAAAGAAGGTGCAGATATTACTGAATAAACATGTTTTTTACCTTGGCTGTATTTTGTATAACATTTGCTATCAGAGGTGATACATTAGTCAGACCTTCATTCAGTAATGAAAATACTGGTGCCAAGTTCGCTGAATAACTAAATTTAGATACAGCTTATCTGCAAATAAACATCCCTCTGTGCTTTTTTGCTAGTCACGTTCCATCTGAATAAACTTGTATGGAATGGATTCATATAATGAAAGACAGTTTCATTGCTTGCATTTGCTAGTTACTTTTCCTTTCAACCAAACAGGTTCACAACTATGCTGGGCATCATTATTGTTGCTTAACATAATATTAGTACCCATACTTCCATAAAATCATAAAGTCATAGAACAGTTTGGATTGAAAAGGACATTTAAAGGCCATCTAGTCGAACCTCCCCAGCAATGGGCAGGCACATCTTCAAATAGATCAGGTTGCTCAGAGCCTCGTCCAGCCTCACCTTGAATATATCCAGGAATGAGGCATCTATCACCTCTCTGGACAACCTCTGCCAGTGTTTCACCACCCTCATCGTAAAACATTTCTCCCCTATATCTAATCTGATTCCATCCTCCTTTAGTTTAAATCCTTTACCCCTCGTCCTATTGCAACAGGACCTATTAAAAAGTTTGTCCCCATCTTTCTTATAAGCCCACTTTAAGTACTGAAAGGCTGCAATCAGGTCTCCCCAGAGCCTTCTCTTCTCCAGGCTGAACATCCCCAACTCTCTCAGCCTGTCTTCATAGGAGAGGTGCTCCAACCCTCTGAGCATTTTTGTGGCCCTCATCTGGACCTGCTCCAACAGGTCCATGTCTTTCTTACACTGGGAACTCCAGAGTTGGACACAATACTCCAGCTGGGGTCTCATGAGACGGCAGAGTAAAGGGGCAGAATCACCTCCCTTGACATGCTGGCCACGCTTCTTCTGATGCAGCTCAGGAAACAGTTGGCTTTCTGGCCTGCGAGTGTACATTGCTGACTCATGTCCAGCTTTTCATCCACCAGTACCACCAAGTTCTTCTTCTCAGGGCTGCTCTCAATCCCTTCAGCCCCGAGCCTGTACTGATACCGGGGATTGCCTCAACCCACGTGCAGAGCCCTGCACTTGGCCTTGTTGAACCTCATGAGGTTCACACAGGCCCACTTCTCGAGCCTGTCCTGGTCCCTCTGGATGGCATCCCATCCCTCAGGCGAGTCAGCTGCACCACTCAGCTTGGTGTCACCTGCAAACTTGCTGAGGGTGCACCCGATCCCACCAGCTATGTCACTGATGAAGCTATTAAATGGTACTGGTCCCAATACAGACACCTGTGTTACACCACCTGCCACTAATCTCCATCTGGACATTGAGCTGTTGACCACTACCCTCTGAATATGACCACCCACCCAATTCTTCATCCATCAAACAGTCCAAACATCCAACCCAAATCTCTCCAATTTAGAGAGAAGGATGTTGTGGAGGACCATGTCAAAGGCCTTACAGAAGTCCAGACAGACAACACCTGTAGCTCTGCCCTTGTCCACTCATATAGCCACACCATTATAGAAGGCCATGAGGTTGGTCATGCAGGACTTGCCCTTGGTGAGGCCATGCTGGCTGTCTCAAATCACTCCCCTATCTTCTATAAGACTTAGCATAGCTTCTAGGAGGATGTTGGTAGTTCCCAGGGTCCTCTTTTCTACCCTTTTTAAAAATGGGTGCAATATTTCCCTTTTTCCAGTTACTGGAGACTTCACCTGACTACCGTGACTTTTCAAATATCATGGAGAGTGGTTTGGCAACTGTATCAGCCAATTCCCTCAGGAGCCTGGGATGCATCTCATCAGGTCCCATAGATGTATGTTCAGGTTCCTTGGGTGGTGACAAAACTGATCTTCTTTTACAGTGGGAGGGACTTTATTCCCTCAATCCCTGTCCTGCAGTCCATCCACTTGAGAGGTGTAGGGAGATAGATTTCCAGTGAAGACTGAGGTAACTTTCATTTTCTAGCTGGCTTAGGTGTAGAAGTCCTGCTTATTATTCTTTGTGTCTCTTGCCAAGTTCAGATCCACTTGCTCCTTGGCCTTCCTGACACCATCCATACACAACTGGGCAGCATCCACGTACTCTTCCCAGGATACCTGTCCCTGATTCCACTGCCTGTGCATCTCTTTCTTGCCCTTGAGTTTGACCAGCAGGTCTCAACTCAGCCATGCCGGTCTCTTCCCTTCCTTTCCAGATTTCTTATGCCTGGGGATTGAGAGCTCTTGTGCTCTATGGAAAGCATCCTTAAATATCTGCCAGCTCTGTTCTGCTCCCTTGTCTCTGATGGCAGTTTCCCAGGGGGTCCTATTGACTAACTCCTTGAACAGCTGGAAGTTTGCTTTCCTAAACTTCAGGGTCTTCACCCATATCCCTCAGGACTGTGAACTCCGCCAGTGCATGATCACTGCAGCCCAGGCTGCCTCCGAGCTTGACATCACCAATTAGCTCACTTGCATTGGTGATCAACAGGTCCGGTATCGCTTCCCCTCTGGTAGGGCTGTCTATTACCTGTCTTAAGAAGTCATGCTCAATGCATTCCAGGAATCTCCTGGATTGCCTGCAGCTCCCCGTGCTACTTTTCCAGGTGATGTCTGGGTGGTGTAAGTCCTGCTGGGGGGCAGGATGAGAGCCTGCCAGCGCCATCCCTTCAGTAGCCAGAGTGAGACGGCTTCGTCAATATGCTCCCCTTGATCAGGCGGGCCTGTAGTAGACACCAACCACAAGGTCCCCTCTGTTGTCTCGGTCTCTTATTCTTACACGTAGGCTTTCAACCTGCTCGGGGCTACTCTTCAGAGACAACTCTTCACACTCGACCTATTTCTTGATGTGGAGGGCAATGCCTCCACCCCTCATGCCTCGCCTGTCCCTTGTGAAGAGTCTGTAGCCATCGATAGCCACACTCCAGTCATGGGATTCATCCCACCAGGTTTCAGTAATGGCAACTAGGTCATAGCTTTCTGGCAGCATGGTGTCTTCCAGGTCCTCCTGCTCGTTGCCCACGTTGCGTGCATTGGTGTAGAGGCACTTCAGATGGGCTGTTGGCTGTATCACCTTCTTAGAGGAACATCCCTTAACTCCTTTGGGGCATTTCAGTGATATTTCCCTGTTGGCTCCTTTCCTTCAGTGTGCTGCAGTGTAGCCAGTATGTCTCAGAGCGTCGGGCTGTGGGCCCTCACTAGCACCCTGGCCCTCTAACCATCACCTATCGTTCCACAGCTTACCACACGCAAGTCTGATATTAATGCCCTCCCCATTCAAGCTTAGTTTAAAGCTCTGTCAATGAGCCTCACTAGCTTGTGAGCAAAGACCCTCTCGCCCCTTTCAGAACGGTGAATCCAATCTGACACCAGCAAGCCTGGTGCTGTGTACGCCATCCTATTTTCAAAAAACCTAAAATTGTGTTGTTGAAGAATAGGATCAAATACTTTGGAGATATCGATATATGGTGTCTGCTCATTTTTTTGGTTGCGTTCACATAAGTACTCTTTTTAATAAGATCAGGATTAGTGTTTTGCTACAGGTCTAAAGAATCCTTATCCAGGGCCAGAAGCAAGATGGAGTGGGGAACTGTCCTGGTTTGAGGTAAAACAGGACCAATTTTGTTCAGTAACTTTGCTTCTTAGCTAGGCTTCTTCTAAATACTGAAATTAACAGCATATTGTGCAGACAGTATTTGCTCTCAGAGTGATAAGACCTATGTTTATAGCTGATGTCAAGGCATGGTATGCAGACAGGCTCTTGTTTATACTTACTACAATAACAACCAAGGCCAACCAACTTTGTTACTTGCCCCGTTGGAGGGTCGGAAGCGGAAAAGTGCAGTGGGTCCCACCTGTGGGCAGGAGCAGACAGGACAGGTGATCCAACAGGGTATTCACAGAATCACAGAATCTCCTAGATTGGAAAAGACCTGTAAGATCACCTAGTCCAATTATTAACTCAACACTGTCAAGCCCACCACTAAACCATGTCCCTAAGCACTATACCTACACAACCCTCAAACACCTCCTGGGATGGGGACTCCACCACTGCCCTGGGTAACGCAGTCCAATGCCTGATGACCCTTTCCGTGAAAAAAATCTTCCTAATATTCAATCTAAACTTCCCTTGGCGCAACTTGAAGCCATTTTCTCTTGTTTTATCACCTGTTACTTGACAGAACAGGTCGACTCCCACCACTCTGCAACCTCCTTTCAGATAGTTGTAGCAAGCGATAAGGTCTCCCTTGAGCCTCCTTTTCTCCAGGCTAAACAACCCCAGTTCCACCCCATCTGCCTCGTGCTCAGTATAAAGGCTGAGGGATCAAAGGGTCAGCTGTCTTTGGCCGATGTCTTAGGATCCCTGAGCATCTGGCTATCACATGAGATGTTTTCTACAGTATCCAGCTACAGTTTCATTCCAAGCTTTCCTGGCATTTGATTGTAGTTGTCGTGTTGCTCAGTACAAGAGAACTGATGACCCCATGGCAATGGCAAATGTCTTAGACCCTTGTGCCTTATCTGCACTTTGCATACACCACACGACTGAGGGGGGCCTAACTGGCTGGGAGCCAAATATCTTATTTAAAAAAAACTTTTTAACTTCCTGTTTTTAAGTCAACAGCTAGTATACTGAGATTTGTTTAGGTTCACTTACTGTTTACTGAGTTACAGTAACGTGTAGACAGGATCAATACCTAGTGCTTAACGAAGAGAAATAGAAAGAAAAATCTAGAATTTGTTTCATATACAGTATGATCTCAGTAATACTGATTTCAAAATCTCTGAGGAACTTGATTCTGCTTTTTAGTTGCTATTGTTAAATACAACAAACAGACAAAACCACTGGGTTTAGCTTATTAAAAAAGAACCATTTTTCATAGCTACCGAGGATCATTTGTGGAAAATAATATATAGTCTCCTTTGGTAGTCTGTATTGCAATGTCAGAAAGAAAGGCAAGTTGTTTTAAAGAGACGTATCTGCCCTGGTCACAATGAAAGCAAACTGTAGGAGAAGTTTTAGGGTCTATACAATAGCAGAATCTTATTATCTCATATTCTGTTATGGCAGTATTAGCCACTTCCTTCAGGACATCTTAGATAGAAAAGCAGAGGTAGAACCACCTTCTGCCTAAAGAAGTGAAACATAGGATAAAATTAATACTTTGGGTATTGGAGACAAATTCCAACCTCGACATCCAACCAAAAAAGATCCTTGTGGAATAATTTCCTGCAACAAGTAACAACAGAGGGGTTTGAAAAGGTGAAGTTACTCTTCTCTAAGTAATTTTGTCCTGTGTACAAAGCAGCAGTAAGGGGGGAGGAATTCGTGCCCTGCTGAACGTATTCTGTATCTGAAATTCATATTGTTTTCCACCTTTGAAGATTCGAACTATTAAATAAACGCAAGTAAAATGGGCTTTGTTAGTTGTGGTAAGTAGATGACTGAAGTAATGCAGCATATGAATTAAAAAAAATCAAGATTTGAATAAATAATTCAATTCTTATTTACCTCTTTATTGGCAAAACCAAGATGAATGTATATTAGTACCTCTATAAAACACTCCTATAATGTGCAGTTCTGACCATATTCTGTTACCAATTAAATTGATAGACCTCTGAGTTTTCAGCTGAGGGGGCTCAGAGTGAGTTTGCTGCTTATTAAGAGTGCTAAGTTGCCTGTTCAGCAGAAACATGAAACACAACTCTACAGGTCACCTAAGATGCTACACAGCTCTAAACTGCATAGTAAAAAAGAAAGGAAGCAGTAGGGGGAAAAGAGGCAAATTTCTTGTGTTGTCTGCTTCTTTCACATTTTAGGCATGACTCAAAGCTTAAGGAAATAGTAAATACCCTGTTGAGTTCAGTGAAATTTGATCCAGCCTACGCACTGCAATATTGCAGACGTCGCATGAAGTTGTGGAAAGTCAGGGTTAGACACTTCAGACTGTTTCATGGGCAATAAAAACAAATTAAAAGGGGAATGTTAATTCCCCATGGAGTAGATTAAGCTTCATGATGGTATTGGTTGAGCTAATGTGTGGGAAGATTGACTACCTAAGTAAGTTTGTTAATTACTGTATTTGTTATAAATTGTTAAATTTTTAGAACAGATTATGTGCAAAGTAATAAAAGAGAAACTTCTCTGCAAATATCTTTCCTGAAATAGCTTCAAATAAAACTCCTAAATGACACATGGTCGAATAGTAAGGCAAAAAAGCTGATATTCCAACATTTTTACACCTTCAAAAATAAAATCAGAATGTTTGCGTGGTGTTAAATACAGCGCAAGAACCACATTTTTTAATAAAATGACAAAACTTATGACCAAAATAAATACCTTAGTGTTCAGATGTACTGTAAATGAAGTAAAGGAAAAGGTGTATTTAAAGACAGTTAAAATAGCACCCCTAAGCATAGAAACTAGGTTTCAGTGAGTGCGCCAGTCCTGATTCCTCTGAGAAAAAGGCAGAAAGGAGGATCTACGCTTTTCATTTCTATGGCCCAAGGTGCTTAGATAGCTGCATATAACCTTGCTTTTGGGGTGCGATAATGAAAATTTTCCTTTGGAAGATACAAGCTCCACGTCCAATTGCTATTCTTCAGTTCCCTGTTTCAAGGAGCATTTATTTTAAATATAAGTAATTTGTGGAATCTCTGTGCTTCTTATGCTCCTCCCACTTCAGAATAAACAAAAGCTCATTGATATCCAGAGCAACCCCTGTGCTTCTGCAATTCTGGCTGAGAACACACATCTAGTTTGTGATGGGTTAAGGGTTCCTTCTGCCCACAGAGTTCCACATTCTGTAAGAGTGAGTATTACCCAGCCATTTTTTGGAGATAAAGTATTAAGAACAATATGCAGCTGTTTTAATTTTCTTATACTTTCTTTTTAGTTCTCCTACATATTTTTTTTTCAGTCTTTAGGAGATTTATTATGTGGAAAAAGCTGGTATTTTCCTTCTTTATCCTTGTCTTCCAGAAGACTCATGAAAAAAAAAAGGGGGGGGGCAGGATAAATTAAGATAAAATAGCATTAATTAATTAAATTTTACTTTAAGGTAATTTCTAGTTTCACTGAAGTAACTTCTGCTCTTGAGATACCACAATTGCACAGGCAGTGCTGGAAGGTGTCTGCTTACAAGTGACTACATTCTTCCATGGTTAAATATAAGATCTTATACTTGGGAATATGGATTTATCTAACCATTCTGCTCGTCTTTTTTTTCATAAACCATAGCAAGTTTTTGCTGAACAGTTGTTCAACTTTTCCAGTTGTATCCCGTGTTACATTAGAACAATTTGCCACAAAATGGGTGCCTGAAACTTCTAAGGATAAGTACTTCTCAGTCTGAATTTGCTAAAATAGGAAGTCTGGTTTCTGTAACCATCTGGAGTTCAGTACTTTGGGATGAGTGAGAGGTATATGACCTTCTTTATTTATTTTTTTTTCAAGATGTAATATATGTGCTGAAAAACAATTATTGGGTGTCTGTATGACAGGTGAGCCAGAAAGCGGAAACAAGGCAGGGAGGATCAGGAAGTTTATTTATTTATTTGTGTTTGCTTGCTTGCTGTACTGTGTACAAAAATACTAAATGTTAATCTCTGTACTACATTGTCATCTTCCATTTCAAGGGAAGTATCAATGCTTGTATTTTGCTTTTTGATATCATTAAGCATGTTTGATATCAACACACGTGTTGAATACATAACGCATCCAAAGTCAAGAAAAAAGAAATCAAACCAATGAATACACTTCTCCCACACCAAAAGCAAAATACAGGCATTTGTGTTTCTAGAGAGCAGTTGAGAGAAAAAATTTACATTGAGAAGGTGTTCAGTAAATGAAGTGATAAGCACATTAAAACAAATATCCTACAGAACAGACTAGGCACCATGTCTACCAATTGCATACCTAAACAGGACTACACAGAAAAGTCTTTGATTCAGTTCCTCAGAGTGCTTTCTTATAAGGCTGTATGAAAAATGCATTTTACTCTGGAGAAAGAATTGCAACTAAACTTGCACTGGCTGAATCACTTCTTAATTTTCTTAACTGTTTTGCTCTGAAAAGAAGTGAAGAGAGGAGAAATATTGTAGCAGAAAAGCAGAGAAGGGCCAGTACCTGGGTAATATCTGTTTTGCTGCCTCCTCCTTTAAGTATTTAACTTTGGCAAAAAGTTAAAGGCTAAGATTCTCTCAAAACTCCCTCTTTCTTCTACCTGCCTTTCCCACTGGAGAAGCAGCTTTCTGCAGAGACAGTCTCTCCCAAAAGCTAAGGTCTGGTTTATGTGCATGGCACGACAGCTAGGGGGTACTTCCTTTCATGGCAATCCTACAAGCAAAGAACATTGTCACCACATTCATCAACTTTAGTAAACATGCCTCCATTTTTTTTTTAGCCTGAAATCTCTATGGATGGCTAAAGAACACTCTAGAGGTCATCAGCTTTGCACAATCCAGAACAGTAAGCATTTCCCATGTATGTGATTTGTGGAATATTCTAAATGTGTTGGAGTAGTTCATCAAGATGTTCTTGAACAAAAGCAATAGCCCTGTCACTGTTACATTTACATTTGAATCACAATATAAGCACCTTTTGGGAAGAAGAATGAGTTTACAGTACCTCTGAGATGCCAGCACTGTAAGACATAGCTAAGAGCAGCAAGGTCTTGGAAATGTTCCTGGTCAAATTATTAAGGATCATTATTGTATTGTTGATTGCTGCATATTAGGGCACAATTCCTACCCAATAAGCACAAAAAAATAGCCCTCCTTGAAAGAAATAGAAGTCTGAGAGGCATGTTACGGTGAAGTTTCACACTCACCAAAGCATTATGACCTAGTAAGGAGGAAAAGTCAGACTTATGAGAATGGCGTAAATGAATAGAGCAAATACATATGCAGATTGAATCAAGGCTTTGAAAATTTCAGATCAGTACATTTTAAGGCAATTTAGGGACAGATCAGCATTCTTTGTTCAGCATTTAAGTTGGCATGAAACCATTCTAAATGCCACCTGGAGAGTATCTTAGCATCTTGCAACTGAAGAAAAGAATAAATACTAGAAGACATCCAAAATAAAGGCACAGCAGTTAGATTTTTCAAAGAAATAAAATTATATAAGCAGCAAAAAGCCTCCCAAATGTCTTTAAAATTAAAATAAATTAAAAAATCAATTGAGCTATATATTGAAAAATCAAGTGTTAGCAATACACAAGCTGTATAGTGTCTTCAAAATCTGTATTGTGATACTATGGAAGGGAAATTCCCTTTTGCTGAATGTCCTTCACTGTTGGGTCTAACTCTTTGGAACAGCTGTCCACCTGTTCACTGTGTTTACTCTAGTTAGGAGTTCCCTCTCCACTTCTAGATGATGCCTTTAGAGATATCTGTGTTCAGACTACCCCTGTCCATTTAATTAGAGATTTTAGAATTATTACTTTAATGAAGGGTTCCAAGAGTTTTCTGATTGTTAAGTGTGTTCTGATTTTGAAAAAGCAAATGACTGATAAATAATATAAAATGAAACAAGACAGGACTATATATCAAGCTAACTGTTTATATTGGTTTACATTGGTAGCTTATATATTGCAGACTTAATTGCAGGGCTTTAGAATTATTACAATGTTACAAGTAATGACCTTGAGCTATAAAGTGGAAAATAGACTGTAATTCCTCTACTTACTTCAGACTAGAAGTCACCCATGTTGTTACCTAGCAAATCTCTTCTACCTACAGATACAGTGAAAACTTAAGAAGTATTTCTTCCTTCATTGTGTCAACAAAAATAAGAATTTATAGTGTCCCTTTTAAGTAGGCAATTCACATACGGAACAGAAGGCATGGCAATTTATTTGTACCTAAACAAAAATAAAATTTTGCTATATTTGAAGATAAAGACAGAAAAAAGTTTTGCTTAAACACTGTGTACTTTTAACATAATTATATTTTTTTACTCAATTCTGGCTAGTCCTCCAAGTCTGATCTGCAAATAAAGATCTGTTATATGGAAGTCAAAGAGTAACATTAAATAGACTGGGAAACACACAGTGAAATTTTTATTTTAAGCACTTTTTCCCTTGCAAAGGGCAGCATCTGCCTGTGTATGTTCATCTCTGCATTGCAAATTGTACTTTAGGGACTTCTTTATTGGAATTAATCATTCCAGGCACAGGGGTAAACACCCACACAGGGCTCTGGGAGTTTCATGCACAAACTGCATTAACATTAAAAATGGTATCTTCAGCTCCTCATAATTCACTTTGAAAATGCCTCTATAATGTCACCTTGTGTCATTGACTTCACACATAATGTCACATCAACTGTTTCAAACAGGAATTGTAAACACAAAGGTAAAAGAAGGCAGTGTTTTGGTACATTTGTTCATTGCCAAATATTTACAACGTTTGTCTCTGTTAAATCTAAGGAAAGACAAGCTCAGTGAACATGAAATCACTCTAAGTTGACAGAAGACTGGAACTATAGTGCAAGAGAACTGGATTGATGTACTTTGCAAACTCCATAAATTGAAATGTTTTCACTGAATTGCCATGTGCAGCTTCCTAGCAGGTCCGTTTGTAGTGGTGGTTCACTATTAGGTCTTGTCTGGGCCTCACAAACCTTTCCAGTTTCCTGTTGCCACTGCACTGCCTGTATGCAGTAATCACCAAATCCAGATTCCTTTAACATTTGTAAGGAAGACTCTACAGCACAAGGAGATGACGCTTCCACATGTGGTTCCTGATCTCGTTAGTTCATATACTCCAGAATAAGACAGTTTTTTTTCTTGTCTCTGAAAAGTTACTTTTAGGCATATGGTTGGGGGGGAACAGATTCTACTGACATTGATCTTTTCTTCCTTTTGATGGTGCTCTCACGATCCTTCAACTATGCTTTTTATTTAGAAAAAGGTGCTTTGTTTTTAACACCACACTGAAAATAGTGATACAGCTTCAAAGCAGACAACAGTACAACAGTTCACCTCCCTCCTGGCATCTCTGTTTATGTGCCAGTCATGAAGAAACACTTCACTGAAGACATGTCTGCAGCGAGTTAACTTTGCTGAAATCAGGGACAAAACTTCAAATTAAGTGCCTGATTACTAGAGAATACATCTTTTTTGAGAACTGGATCCTGTTCTTTCCAGTGGTGAATTAAACATGTTGTGATTGAATGATACCTTTTCAACTAGAGACTGAAATATTTTCTTATATCCAAACCAGTTCTTTCGAAAGTCACCAGCTGTCACTTATGATGCCTTGTCATGCACCTGCTCTAGCTTGCCCAGGGTTCTCAGTTCCCATTTAGTAGCACTAAAAAGACAAGTAAGCTTCTTTAGTAAACAAGGAAAACCGCCATGTTTCCCTGGTCATGCCAGACATTTCTGGTGCACTTACTGTTTAGTGAAAACTACTAATAGCTGTACTGCAGAGACAAATGACAAATACTTGCAAATGCAAGGCAGTATTTTCCTTGTGACTGTGTACATTTTGGTGCAAAGGTGAAGGGTTATTATATGATAATACATCCCAGGCATAAGCAGGGTAGGAATGAAACAAGTTGGTGATCTCTCAAAGGAATACTCTACTCTGAATATTGTACTACTTAATGATGTCAAGGGTAATTAAAGTTAGTTTCCTACCTGAACAAAAATGATCTCCCAATTGCTTTTCTCCTTGCTTGGAATTATGGCTTCAAAACTGTGAAAAATGCTCTCTAGTCTCAACAGATTTTCATTCACAGTAGGGCAGAAGGCAAATATTTTCAAATTCTGCTATGGGCAGAACATATGCTATGGCAGGAACACTGGGAAGCTATGGGGAAAGATTTAAGGATCTCTTAAACCCCTTTTTTTGGGGATAAGTTTGGGTAAAATCTGGAAACTGGGAACTATTTTGTTGTTACATATCCAAGCCGAAGTCCACTGTAATATCACAGCTTTCTGTCCGAAACAGTCCCAGGAGAACAGAGCTTTCATACTGTTGCTCACTTAGAAATTTTTTAACATAAGCAAAATTTAAAGCAAGATTGTCATGCTTTGACCTATATTTCCAATGTTTTTACTGCAGGGCCTTGGGATGGTTGGTAAGGGAATCAGGAGCACAGGATATTTTACCCTGCCTCCTTTCCATTACAGGCAACAACATTGGAAGAAACAGACAGACACATTAATACATGCCTCCATGCCTGGTGTCACCGACACAATTTGGGGTTTTGCGATATTGGGATGGCCTACACAGCCCCGGGCTTGCTGGCATCAAATGGAATTGACGTTTCTCAAAGGAGGAACAGGGTCTTTGCTCACAAGCTAGTGAGGCTCATTGACAGAGCTTTAAACTAAGCTTGAATGGGGAGGGCATTAATATCAGACTTGCGTGTGGTAAGCTGTGGAACGATAGGTGATGGTTAGAGGGCCAGGGTGCTAGTGAGGGCCCACAGCCCGATGCTCTGAGACATACTGGCTACACTGCAGCACACTGAAGGAAAGGAGCCAACAGGGAAATATCACTGAAATGCCCCAAAGGAGTTAAGAGATGTTCCTCTAAGAAGGTGATACAGCCAACAGCCCATCTGAAGTGCCTCTACACCAATGCACGCAACGTGGGCAACGAGCAGGAGGACCTGGAAGACACCATGCTGCCAGAAAGCTATGACCTAGTTGCCATTACTGAAACCTGGTGGGATGAATCCCATGACTGGAGTGTGGCTATCGATGGCTACAGACTCTTCACAAGGGACAGGCGAGGCATGAGGGGTGGAGGCATTGCCCTCCACATCAAGAAATAGGTCGAGTGTGAAGAGTTGTCTCTGAAGAGTAGCCCCGAGCAGGTTGAAAGCCTACGTGTAAGAATAAGAGACCGAGACAACAGAGGGGACCTTGTGGTTGGTGTCTACTACAGGCCCGCCTGATCAAGGGGAGCATATTGACGAAGCCGTCTCACTCTGGCTACTGAAGGGATGGCGCTGGCAGGCTCTCATCCTGCCCCCCAGCAGGACTTACACCACCCAGACATCACCTGGAAAAGTAGCACGGGGAGCTGCAGGCAATCCAGGAGATTCCTGGAATGCATTGAGTATGACTTCTTAAGACAGGTAATAGACAGCCCTACCAGAGGGGAAGCGATACCGGACCTGTTGATCACCAATGCAAGTGAGCTAATTGGTGATGTCAAGCTCGGAGGCAGCCTGGGCTGCAGTGATCATGCACTGGCGGAGTTCACAGTCCTGAGGGATATGGGTGAAGACCCTGAAGTTTAGGAAAGCAAACTTCCAGCTGTTCAAGGAGTTAGTCAATAGGACCCCCTGGGAAACTGCCATCAGAGACAAGGGAGCAGAACAGAGCTGGCAGATATTTAAGGATGCTTTCCATAGAGCACAAGAGCTCTCAATCCCCAGGCATAAGAAATCTGGAAAGGAAGGGAAGAGACCGGCATGGCTGAGTTGAGACCTGCTGGTCAAACTCAAGGGCAAGAAAGAGATGCACAGGCAGTGGAATCAGGGACAGGTATCCTGGGAAGAGTACGTGGATGCTGCCCAGTTGTGTATGGATGGTGTCAGGAAGGCCAGAGAGCAAGTGGATCTGAACTTGGCAAGAGACACAAAGAATAATAAGCAGGACTTCTACACCTAAGTCAGCTAGAAGAGGAAGGTAACCCCTGTAATGATCAAGATGGGCAAACTGGTAATAATGGAAGAGGAGAAGGCTGAGGTACGCAACAAACTTTTTACTCCACTCTTCAATGGCAACCTCTCTCCTCACATCTCTCAAGTGGATGGATCACAAGACAGGGACTGTGGGAACAAAGTCCCTCCCATTGTAAGTATGTAACCACCTCGGGAATCTGAACACACACAAATCCACTGGACCTGATGAGATGCATCCCAGGCTCCTGAGGGAATTGGCTGATATAGTTGCCAAACGACTCTCCATGATATTTGAAAAGTCACGGCAGTCAGGTGAAGTCTCCAGTAACTGGAAAAAGGGAAACATTGCACCCATTTTTAAAAAGGGTAGAAAAGAGGACCCTGGGAACTACCAACCTGTCAGCCTCACCTCTGTGCCTGGGAAGATCTTGTAACACATCCTCCTAGAAGCTATGAAAGCTAGAAGTCACATAGAAAACAGGGGAGTGATTTGAGACAGCCAGCATGGCCTCACCAAGGGCAAGTCCTGCATGACCAACCTCATGGCCTTCTATAATGGTGTGGCTATATGAGTGGACAAGGGCAGAGCTACAGGTGTTGTCTGTCTGGACTTCTGTAAGGCCTTTGACATGGTCCTCCACAACATCCTTCTCTATAAATTGGAGAAATTTGGGTTGGATGTTTGGACTGTCTGATGGATGAAGAATTGGTTGGGTGGTCATATTCAGAGGGTAGTGGTAAACAGCTCAATGTCCAGATGGAGATTAGTGGCAGGTGGTGTAACACAGGTGTCTGTATTGGGACCAGTACCATTTAATAGCTTCATCAGTGACATAGCTGGTGGGATCGGGTGCACCCTCAGCAAGTTTGCAGGTGACACCAAGCTGAGTGGTGCAGCTGACTCGCCTGAGGGATGGGATGCCATCCAGAGGGACCAGGACAGGCTCGAGAAGTGGGCCTGTGTGAACCTCATGAGGTTCAACAAGGCCAAGTGCAGGGCTCTGCACGTGGGTTGAGGCAATCCCCGGTATCAGTACAGGCTCGGGGCTGAAGGGATTGAGAGCAGCCCTGAGAAGAAGAACTTGGTGGTACTGGTGGATGAAAAGCTGGACATGAGTCAGCAATGTACACTCGCAGGCCAGAAAGCCAACTGTTTCCTGAGCTGCATCAGAAGAAGCGTGGCCAGCATGTCAAGGGAGGTGATTCTGCCCCTTTACTCTGCCGTCTCATGAGACCCCAGCTGGAGTATTGTGTCCAACTCTGGAGTTCCCAGTGTAAGAAAGACATGGACCTGTTGGAGCAGGTCCAGATGAGGGCCACAAAAATGCTCAGAGGGTTGGAGCACCTCTCCTATGAAGACAGGCTGAGAGAGTTGGGCATGTTCAGCCTGGAGAAGGCTCCGGGGAGACCTGATTGCAGCCTTTCAGTACTTAAAGTGGGCTTATAAGAAAGATGGGGACAAACTTTTTAATAGGTCCTGTTGCAATAGGAGGAGGGGTAAAGGATTTAAACTAAAAGAGGATAGGCTCAGACTAGATATAGGGGAGAATTTTTTTACAATGAGGATGGTGAAACACTGGCAGAGGTTGTCCAGAGAGGTGATAGATGCCTCATTCCTGGATATATTCAAGGTGAGGTTGGACAGGGCGCTGAGCAACCTGATCTAGTTGAAGATGTGCCTGCCCATTGCTGGGGAGGTTGGACTAGATGACCTTTAAAGATGTCTTCCAACCCAAACTATTCTATGATTCTATAATTCACAGATAGAGAAAAAGTAGTTGTCCCAAAGACTGAAGAAAGATTTTGGAGGTGACTGGTCACATGAGCCCGGGAAGAAAATACTGCAAGGCTTACTCCCCTATACTGAAGAAAAGCTGATTTATATTCTCAAATTTATAGACAATGCATGAAACACTTGCAAGTGTCACTCATTAAATTAATATTTGATAATCAGATGTAATGTTAAAAAAGAGATATACTTGTACCATTAAACATAAATGTGCAATATTTACTCTTACAGTAAGTCTAAAGAACCCCTCTGGAGGATTTTGGGGAAAAAAACAGTAAATCAAACATAGCTTGATGTCAGTAAAATGTACAATAGAAGGAAGAAGTCAGTCACCAAGTACTACAAGGATATAAAGCCAGACAGAACACCCTGTAATTTCAACGTTCAGTCACAGGTAAACATATCATGAATGACATCCTTTTACAAATCCAAAATTTAATTTACCCACAGTTTTCATTATTCCTTTTCATTTCTATTCAAAATTTTTCGCCTTTGAAAGTTATCTCTACAGCCAAGCTCATATTACTTTGACAATGTAATAGTGCAAGAAAAGAAATTTGTAATAGTTCTTAGCAACTATAATGACTTATAAGCAAGGAAAGATTATTTAAAACATTAAAGCACTTTCTGATATAATAAGAAGAGGGGTAACTTCTGTTGCTTGCTTCCTATCAGAGGAAAGAATGACTGTGGTCCATGACAGTCTTCTGTACACCACACTTTAGAGATCCATGCATTTGTACCAGGCATATATTTGTCTCAAAACTGGTTGAAAAGAACATAAAATGAATGTAAGCTTCTTAGAATTTTTGACTGAGCCGTCTAAGGCCCTTGTCTACAATGAGCTAGTAATTGTCCCTTGAAATGCTAATGAGTGCCAGCTACTGGGAGGACCAACATGAGTGGGCTGGGTGCCAGAGGCGGGGTGTGGGTGCTCCTGGCCTGTGCTGAAGCAAGTGGGGGGGTCTCACTGTGGGTGAGTGGAGTTAGCCAGGGATGGAAACAGTGTGTGTCCCCAAAAACAGCTACTGGGGGGCATCAGTGCGAGTGAGGGGCTCCATGCTGGCAGCTGCAGGGGAGCGAGTGTCTGTGTCCTCCCCAGACCTGGCATGCACGGGGTATGCATGTATCATCACCAGCAAACTCAAGCTGGACCAGCCAGTGAGTCAGGAACCTGTGGGGCAGGCAAGGAGGACCAGGATTAGGGCAGGGGTGCCGGGCAGGCAGAGGGGCCGTGTAAGTGCTTGGGGAATCAGCGATCGGCGAATGTGGGTGTGCTCATGAACCCAGAGAGTGTCCCACGTGTACTGCACTAGTGACCTTCTGCTGCTGCCAGCCCAGGAGGAGGAGGGGGCTGGGCTGTCTGCCCTCCTGGTCCTGTCCGTCCTCTGTGGCCATGTGAGTGACTGGTCGTGTTAGCGTACTCTGAGTATAAATGAAGAGTCAGGGAGACTATAATTTCATGGGATGCTAGCTTTAACAGCAAAGCCAGTTCAAGAAATTTCCTCCCAATTTACCAGGGCTTCACTTCACCAGTCCCTGAGTGAGGGCTGTAAAATGATATATTCAACTGTGTCATTGAAATTATCTGGCTAAAAAAATGTACCATAAAACACAAACAAAGAAAAGAGATTACTTTTAATGTGAATCATGCCAGCAAAGCCTCACAAACGGTTGCACCTGCACAGTTGCTGACATGATTACAGCAGAGAGAAAGTTCTTATGCTTTAAGTCAGTTTCATTTAACAGCAACTAATGAAAAGACCTTCCAGTAGAACTTCTCCTTCTTACAGATAGCCATTGCCAATGAGGATTTTTTTCCCATTTAAAACATTTCTAAAGAAGAAAAAAAATGTTGTGCATCAGTAAAACTCAAAAAGACCAAACAGATCACAAGCAATAATTTTTAAAGCCCTGAATTTTAACCATTTGCCACCATGAATCTTCTAGTTTATATTGTTATCACTAAAAGTGGAAAGAAGAAACCTGAAGTGTACATCAGGCAATGAAGATATTTCCAATACAATGCTCAAGAAGAAAGGCTCTCTTTTTGCCTTTCATCCTCATGATCCCTTACAATGCAGCTTCTCTCAATACCTTTTTAGAGTTGTTCTAACTACTGCCAGCTGAGTATGATTCCTCGGGACTAAAAGATCACCTGTCAGCCAGGTCATTCACATGATTCTAAGTGCTTACTAGGGACTGTCTTGAGACCAATGGAAATTACTTCTTTTGTCTACACTGTATTTTCAATGAAATATGAGTATGAATATTGTGACCAGGTATTTTTTTGTTACTTTTCACACTGAAGTGTGAAATAAGGAAATGAAGATTGAGTTAGTCTGTTTAGGCTCCTTGGTTATGTTGTTGCAGCTTTTGGGTTGTGATGACTTTCATAAACTCAACAGTCTCACAGATGATCAAAAAAGCAGTTAAAGGGATAAATAACAAAGCATGTGTCCAGCTAAACAATATGGGTTCCAATTTAACAAGTACATGCAAATAACTTTTCTTAAACTGTTGCAAGAAAGGGAATGAAAAGAAACTCCTAATTCTAAATTACCCAAGGACAGATAGGCAGGTCAGACAGAACTAGAAATTAATCACTTGGGAGACTGCAGTCTTTTTGCCCACATCCCATGCTTATTCAGTTAAATAAATTCAATGCCTTGGCAAGAAAACTGTAGTCTGGTGTTGCTTGATGCCAGCGCAGTCAAAGGGTCCCAACTGCTGATAGCGACTAAACTGTCAAAAGCAAACGGGAAATCAAATGGTCTGGCTTGAGATCAGTTCTCTGCCTCCAGTACATATTCATTTTTTAGGACTTGCAGATTTTTGGTCTTTCACTTCTCCACTTGGCTCTTTCTGTCTTCCTGCCATTCTGGAGAAATCTATTTCCACAATCCCTTCTCACAGTTCTCACATCCCAGATTTCCTCTCCAAATAATTCTCTCAAGCTGGAATATAGTGAAAGGGAAACAAGCTGGAGAAATGTGGGTAAATAAAAGCTGTTGAAGGGTATTCTTGTTTTTTTATTAGCCTAGAACAGCAAAGCAACATGTACTGAAAGCTTAAGACAGAGAACAATGAACATTATCTTATTAGAGGTCTCAAAAGACAGAAGTTTCAGAAAATGCTGAAAGTTCTAATCCTCATGTAATTCTTGGAGGTCTGAACAAAAGCAGACTAGTGCCACAGCCAGGGGTTTGGCTTCTTAGATCATGGAGCTCACTTTAAGAAACCTGGTCTACTGGGAGTTAATGGGGTCCACCTGTCAGAAAAGGGGAAGAGCATCTTTGGTCATGCCAAAGCTTTGGGCTTGCCAAGCTGGTGATGAAGGCTTTAAACCAGAGTTGCTGAGGGAGGGAAACCACAATCCATCCTACTCTTACCAGTTTGATGCCAATACCAGTAATAGAGGCTCAGAGCCTGGAGAAGGATTGCAGGCTAGCAGCAGAGCACCAGGAGTGCAGCGTAAAGGAAAAAGAGCCACTCCAGTCAGGAAGATAGCCTTATCAGGGATCCAACTTAAATACCTCCATGCAAACGTGTGTAGCATGTAGAACAAACAAGAGGAGTTAGAGACGTGCACACATCAACAAGGCTATGATCTAATTGGCATCACAGAGACATGATGCGATGGTTCCTATGACTGGAGGGCTGGAATGGAAGGATACAGGAACTTTGGGAAGGACAGGCAGGGGAGACGAGGAGGGGGTGTTGCCCTCTATGTCAGTGACCGGCTAGAGTGCATAGAGCTCTGCCTGGGGATGGATGAGGAACCAACTGAGAGCTTATAGATCAAGATTAAAGGGAGGGCACAGACAGGTAATGTTACATTGGGTGTCTGCTACAGGCCACCCAAACAGGAAGACTGAGCAGATGAGGCTCTCTACAGACACAAAGAAGCAGCCTCACATTCACAAACGCTCATGGGGGAATTCAGCCAACCTGGTGTCTGTTGGAGAGGCAACACGGCAAGGCATAAATAACCCAGGAGGTTCCTGGAATACGTCGACAATAACTTCCTTCTCCGAGTGACAGAGGAACCAATGAGGAGAGGTGGCATGCTGGGCCTTGTCCTCACCAACAAGGAGGGGCTGGTGGGGAATGTGAAGCTCAAGGGCAGCCTTGGCTACACTGACCATGAGATGGTGGAGTTTGAGTCCTTAGGGCAGGGAGGAGGGTGCACAGTAAACTTGCTACCCTGGACTTCAGGAGAGCAGACTTTAGCCTTTTCAGGGATCCGATTGGTAGAGTACTGTGGTATAAAGCCCTGGAAGGAAGAGGGGCCCAAGAAATCTGGCTAATATTCAAGGATCACCTCCTCCAAGCTCAGGAGCAATGCATCCCGACAAAGAGGAAGTCAGGCAAAAATGCCAGGAGACTTGCATGGACGAACAAGGAGCTCCTGGACAATCAGACAGAAAAAGAAAGCCTACAGAGGGTGGAAACAAGGGCAAGTAGCCTGGGAGGAATACAGAGAAATAGTCTGAGCACCCAGGGGTCAGATTAGGAAAGCTAAAGCCCAGAGAGAAGTAAATCTGGCCAGGGACATCAAGGGCAAGCCTTCTATAGGTGCACTGTTGATAAAAGGAAGACTAGGGAAAATGTGGGCCCACCCAGGAAGGAAACAGGAGACCTGGCCACCCAGGACATGGACAAGGCTGAGGTAGTCAACAACTTCTTTGCCTCAGTCTTCACTGGGAAGGGCTCTAACCACACCATCCAAGTTACAGAAGGCAAAGGCAGGGACTGGAAGAATGCGTTATACCGCCCACTGCAGGAGAAGACTAGGTTCGAGGCCAGGTGAGGAACCTGAAGGTGCACAAGTCCATGGGACCTGATGAGATTCATCCATGGGTCCTAAAGGATGAAGTTGCCAAGCTGCCGTCCAGTCTGGTGAAGTTCCCACTCACTGGAAGAGGGGAAACATAACCCTCATTTTCAAAAAAGGGAAAAAGGATGACCCAGGGAACAACAGGCCAGTCAGTCTCAACTCTGTGCCCAGCAAGATCATGGAACAGACCCTCCTGGAAACTCTGTTAACACACATGGAAAACATGGAGGTGATCAGTGACAGCCAACGTGGCTTCACTACAAGCAAATCATGCCTGACAAATTTCGTGGCCTTCTACAAAAGTATTACAGCATTGGTGGATAATGGAAGAGCAACTGACATAACCGACCTGGACTTGTGCAAAGTATTTGACACTGTTCCACATGATATCCTTGTCTCTAAATTGGAGAGACATGGATTTGGCCAATGGACCGCTCAGTGGGTAAGGAACTGGCTGGATGGTCGCACTCAAAGAATTGCGGTCAACGGCTTGATGTCCAAGTGGAGACCAGTGACAAGTGGCATTCCTCAGGGGTTGGTACTGGGACCAGGACTGTTTAACATGTTTGTTGGCGACATGGACAGTGGGATGGAGTGCACCCTCAGCAAGTCTGATGAAGACACCAAGCTGTGTGGAGCAGTCAACATGTTGGAAGGAAGGGATACCATCCAGAGGGACCTGGACAGGCTTGAGAAGTGGGCTCATGCCAACCTTATGAAGTTCAACAAGGCCAAGTGCAAGGTCCTGCACACGGTTTGGGGCACTCCTAAGCATAATTACAGGCTGGGTGGAGAATGGTTTGAGAGCAGCCCTGTCGAGAAGGGCTTGGGGCTGCTGATTGATGAGAAACTCAACATGAGCTGGCAATGTGAGCTTGCAGCCCAGGCGGCCAACTGTATCCTGGGCTGCATCAAAAGAAACGTGGCCAGCAGGTCAAGGGAGGTGATTCTTCCCCTCTGCTCTGCTCTTGTGAGATCCTAGCCGGAATACTGCGTCCAGCTCTGGAGCACTCAGCATAAGGACATGGACCCATTGGAGGGAGTCCAGAGGAGGGCCATGACAATGGTCAGAGGGCTGGAACAACTCTCAGACAGGCTGAGAGAGTTGGGGCTGTTCAGCCTGGGAAAGAGAAGGCTTCAGCGAGACCTTATAGCAGCTTTCCAGTATCTGAACGGGGACTGCAAGAAAGCTGGTGAGTGACTTTTTACCCTCATCTTCAAACTGGAAGAGTGTAGATTTAGATTAGATATTAGCAAGAAATTTTTCAATATCTGAGGTTGGTGACGCACTGGAACAAATTGCCCAGGGAAGTTGTGATGCCCCATCCCTAGAAGTGTTCAAGGCCAGGTTAGATGGAACTTTGAGCAACCTGATCTAGTGGAAGGTGTCTCTGCCCATGGTAAAGGGGGTTGGAACTAGACAATCTTTAAGGTCCCTTCTAACCTAAACCATTCTATTATTCTATGATTCTATAACTACACAGCTCTAATAGAATCATTATAAAGTAGAAATGGTTTTTAAGTTCCTCTCAAGTTGCAAGCTGTCATTCAGGCCTCACTCAAAGTGAGTTCATTCAACCCATCATCCAAAAAAGACTTCCTTTGATGTGAAGTCACTGATGGTAGTTAACAGTTACTATTGTAAAAGAGTGCGTGAACCCAAACAACACCAGTAATACCACTTGATGACATAAAAACAGTCTGAAAGACAGTGACCCGGTGTCCTATTTTGAGGTAAATCAATTTTCTGTTCAGTAATTTTACTTTGCAGCTAAGCCTCTTCTAAAAACAGCACCCTCTGAAATTAACAGCATATTTTGGAGACATTGTTCATTCTCAGAGTGATAAGACCTGATTAGTTGTAATTTATGCCAAGGAATGGTATGCAGAGATGCTCTTGCTTATACTTATTGCTATAACAACCAAGGTCAGCTAATTTTGTTACTTGCCCCATTGGAGGGTCGGAAACAGAAAAGCATAGAGGGGTCCCACCTGCGGGGAGGAATGGACAGGACAGGTGACCCAAAACTGACTAATAGGGTATTCCATCCCATCTGCATCATGCTCAGTACAAAAGCTGAGGGATCAAAGGGTCAGCTCTCTCTTTCTTCAATGGCCAGCATCCGAGGAGGACTCTGTCTGCTCCCCTGCCTTTGATCCCAATCTGCGTATTCTGGAATCCAGATCTGGAATCCAGTTCCCATCCATTGCTGAGTCCAGTCTGGGACATTCCCAGTGCCTGCCGGTGACATGATCATCATCTGGGCAGCTTGATATGATTTTGCATATATTGAATATATTTTCATTATTTTCTTTTTATTTTAATATTAATATTTCATTAAAGTAGTTTAGTTGCTTCTAAACTCGTAAGTCTCTCTCTATCTCCCTCCTCTCCTTAGAGAGAGAGGTGGGGGAGAGCATCTGTCATTCATTTCAGTGGCCAGTCCGGCCCAAACCAGAACAGCCAGCAAAAGAGATGGGGCTCCCTGCATCAAATGAGTCCAGCTAGGGTTCAGAAAAACTGAGGAAGTTTTATGGGAAAATAGGAAAGCTAAATCCGGCATGTAGCTACTTGTATAATGCTTTTACAAGCACAATTTTTATCTGAGGGTGCCCTGATGAGTGGTGAAAATCTCAGTCTATCACCACAATATTTTAGACCGTGAACAATGCTTAGGAAAGGGTTTTCCAGAGTCAAAAAGGTGTCTTTTACTGATATTCTTCAGCTGTCCTATACATTGGACCTTTGAAACTGCTTAAATAGGATTTAAAGTAAAACAAGAACAGTTTAAAGAAAGATTTCAACCTATAAGCTACCCTGCAGGCTCCTAAGAATAAACATCATTCATACAATCAAATATATATCTATATAAAAGCTTGTATTTTCATCTCGTGCTAGATGGTTTGCTCTGGCACTTTATAGTGCTGAGATGCACTATGAAGCCCCAGCAGCTGGCACCATGACAAAAATCTAGTGACTAGCTTATCTTATGAATAAATTTCTCAAAAGGCTGCCCAAATTTGGATCAAGGCATCTGTCAAGCTCCACCGTACAGAGGAACAGGAGTGTCAGTGCTTAGAAAAGGGAATCAAAGACTATTAGCATTCTGTAGGGCTGGACTCTTCCCCAGTGAATAACACTGGCCAGAGTTACATCTTGTCACTGAAGCACAGTCCCCAGTAAGTCCCACTGGTATTTGCGGATGATATCAGTTAAGAAAGGCACAGTGTAGTGCTTGAAAAGTCAGAACAGCATCCTGCTGATCACAATTCCACTTTTGCACAGCCTTATCATAATGAAGAACTGTTGAGAAGCATAGGGAGATCCCACCTAATGGGTACATATTACCTCAGCAGACATTTCTATTCAGAGCATGACATTGCAAAACCACATCAACTGTTTTATTTGACAATATGCCATTCCACAAAAATGCATAGAAATGCATTTAAGAGGGAGATTCCTTTGTCAGATTTCGAAAATCTTAAAGAATGACCAGTCCTTTACTGAAATCCCTAAAGATTCATTGGATTCACATGTTATTATGTTATGAATATGCTGCAGCTCTTGGTCTTCAGAATTATTTTGAGGCAGGCACAGTCACTCATATGTATCTGGCATTGCACTGGATGAAACACATTTCCCAAAGATAAACGGATTACACAGTACCACGTCCTCCAAGCACCTTGACAATACCAATTAACCAGTTATCAACTGACTGGGAGGGTAATGCAGCTGTTCATATCATGTCTTCAGAACTGTCATATTTATCCACAGTATCTGCACTACTGTAGGTGTCTAAAGTGCATATAAACTGATTCTTGCTAACCCTTTTAATAGGCCTATTATGTTCAGTGTGTTGTTTAACAAAAGGACCAGTGAGGCTTGGAAGATCCGGGCTACTCGGTGTTTTATATTTCAGCTGTAAAATCATAGCTATTACTTTTATTAGAAAACAAAATAAACCCTCTTCAACTGCCTAATCTTTGAAGCACCACATAAGTTTCTGAATTGTCAGTTAAAAAAAAGTGAGAAGGTCTGAAACCTAAGGAGCGATCAAGTTTCAGAACTGACTCATGTAATTCGAGTAAATTAACCTATCAGCACCAAAAAACATGGACCCCCTGAGAGCAGTTCAACTACAAATATGAACTGGAATTCCATGTCTCGTAATGTTAAAAGTTCATGATATGCAGTAATGTAACTTCAATGGAGCAGGAACTTCCACATTAAGCCCTTGTGGTATTGATAAAGGTGCAGCAGGGTGTGTATTTAACATACTATTTCAATACACAAATCCTGTGCTTCCCATGCAACAGTACTCCAGTAGCACCTACCAAAGTTCTGAATACCACCTTTTGAAATGGAAATAACTTCCCTGTATCTGCAACCTCACACATTTCCTCAAATAGCAATGAGTATCCTAGAGACAGCTCTGCTCTAAAGCAGAAACGACTGCCATGGGAATACCAATACTATGTTCTATGCCTGTATGAAGGTATTTCTCTTCAGACCAGGGCACTGATATGCAAAGAGAGAGGAGGAAAAATAGAAGCAATATTCCTCAAGTTCTCCAACCTCTTCATGCGTGGGCATGTGTCTTCCCATGTACCTAAAACCATGTGTGTGTAGGGAATAGCTAACCAGGATCTTTACTAGCGAATACAATTTTCAGCATAATTTTCAAACTGGTCTATGGCACTGGAAGCTCAGTAAAAGAGACACTACGCCAGCCTCATTGCAATTTCTATAGAAACTACTCGCTAATGCATGGGGTACCCTAGCAAAGGACTACAGAGTGTTTTGCCTGGCATGTAGCCAGGAGCTGACCAGTGCTGATCACAGATGTTTCCAGAGGTCTCCAAGACCACTGTCAAAACCCCATTGCCCGCAAAAAAACCCAACCCTTGCAGCCAGGCAGGGGAGCCCCTGCTTACACCCTAGGTCACACATATTTAAGAAAAAGTTGCAGCTGAGATGAGGAAAAGTAGTGCAGGAGGCACACTGAAGGAGACATTGCTGGGGACAGAGCTGGAGATGCATGTGTGAAAGGAGACACTACAGGACAGGAGTATCACTCAGGGTCATTCCTGAAGGATGGCAGCCCAGGGCAGCCCATGCCAGGGCATGGACGCTCACAGAGGAACTGCAGCCCATGCAGTTCTGCCCTTTATGTTGTGGAGAAAAATGAGTAGGAAGTGAGGAATGTCATACACGCACCACTACATATGTGACTCCAGACTCCTGATTGAGATGGGTGAGTGTAACATGCAGTGAAAACAAAGGAAGGTGAGACTAGGAAGGGGAGAGGGGAGGTGTTTGACTGAAGTTGAGTCTGGGAAAGAGAGAGGAAAACTGTGTCTCTAAGTGTTTCTTTAATTGTTTTTTTTGTTTGCTTGTTTTCTTTTTCTCAATACCTGAATCGGTGTTTAGAAGTTTATGTTAATAAACTGCAATACCTTGCATTCAGTAAAAATTCTCTGAGTTGAGTTTGTTTTGCTTCCCACAGCCTCATCCGCATTAAATTCCGTAGGAGTTTTATATAAAGGATTGAACCTGATTTGCAGTGTGATACAGTTTCTTATTTATAGACTCTTACATGAGTCTAGTTAAGTTCTAAATCTAGCAGCATGCAGCTATCTAGTCCCTGCCAGAAATCTAAATGGAAGGATATATTCCTCTGCAAGTTGACAACATGGTGTCCCTGCCCTCCTGCAAAAGTGAATGTTATGATTGCAGGGTAAGATGGCATGTATTAGAGAATGCACAAGATAACAGCCCCAGCTCAATTCACATGCTAGCTTTCAGCTCTTGGGGAATACGAAGCAAAGAGGTAACATGGCTACTGAATTTGCAAAAAGTACATTAAGCAGCTTTGCCTTCTCAATGAGATTTTATGCAAATCTCTATCACTTACCAGGACATGTTCTTAAGAACTACTTTCTACACCCTTAGAGTAATTTTCTCACCATGAGATCAATTAAACCCCTTCACCCCAAGGGAAGCAATGTGAGTTCTGTCACTTGAATCTTTTCCAATTAGATGTGAGAAAGCAGTCAAGATCAGGAATACATTAGGGAGTATTGGCAGGAGGCAACTAAATGACTTAAGAGTCCTTTTCCATTTGTGATTTCTGTAGTTTTATGAAACTGGAAGCTTTCCTAACTTAGGCTAGAAAGATTCCCAAGCCTTTGATCAGCAGTCCCTACTGGCCAAACCAATATTTTATTCTCTAAGCTCTCTATCTAAAACTAGGTTTAATTTCCGGTTACTTCTTCCCAACATTTTAGGCAATTTCTAAGAAATTTCAAATTTATAGATTCTAGAAATAGCTTTCCTACTCATATACCTGCTCTTCTAGCAAGGTGCCAATTTCTCCCAAAAGAATACCTAAATACACCCTTTGTTACCTTTTTCAACACGAAAACCTACAAATGTTGCTGTATGATGAATAGTTAGTGTTCCATTCCTTGTCCCTTGTTCAGTGCCCCAAATTATGCTTATATGACTGCATTAATTTGTTATTTATTAGAGTTGGAGTGAGTAATCCTCTCCTTATACTTCCTCAATGTCTGGTAAGAAAACAGCATCAAGAATTCTCAAAAGTGGTCATTCTTGCACCAGAGCTTGTCAGAAAGCCTTTTTCTGAGAACAGATCTTCAGGCGCAGGTGATAGACAAATGGCGTGAGCCCAAAAATTTGGGCCCCAAGGTCATGCTCAACATCCAGTAGAGAGAGAAAGGCTGTTTAACAGCAGGGGACAAAATCAAGGCAGAGAAGAAACTTGACAAAAATAAACATATGCTTGCACCAAAAACTGCTGAAGATTATGTCTTCTGAAGTCAGGGACAGGAGTATCAGCAAGTGGCAGAACAGGATTTGTCCAGAAAGAAATCGTAGGGAAACACATCAGGTAGACCTAATAACGGGGAGGGACAAAACAAAGGCAGGCCTTTGGGGGCACAGCGCTCAAAGGTTAAAATACAATTAGTACTATCAACAAAAATAATAGTTAGCATGTAACTATTTCAGATTTCTTCATTACTGATGAAAATGGCCCGATAAATAAATAATTAGAAATATGAACCTGTTCTACTTATTAAAATATTCTACTATGCCTCCATCTCTGGCATCAGCAATATTCGGAGTAGGTGAAAACCGAGTAGTATTCTGTATTTTTGTGGTAGAAAGGATAACATATCTCTCGAATTGTAGAGGGGTTACGCAGGAAGATGGGAGTATATTCTGTATATTCTCTAAAATAAGCATGCATAATCCAGTTCACATGCTTACGGAGTTATTTGTGCCTCAATGGAACTGGTTGAGTTGACATCTGCTGGGCAGTGACGTAAGAGACAAGAAGCAAAGGTGAGTTGCATAACAATTATTAAGGCTGGTCAATGCCAGGAAGAAGTCACTTTTAACAGCCACAGCACTATGAGAATGTGTAAATAGTGAATTTGCCACTTAAAGAAATGAGGTGTTAGGACTGTCAGAAGAGGTTTAAAAGAAAAAAAAAGAAAAAAAACCAAAGAAAAGTAGCACTGTTCGCTGCAAGGATGGTGATGACCTCTAGACTGGCCAGGCTATGGCAGCAGTGCTGCCAACACACATACATGTGTAAGTACACCTTCTTCATGTAGATATACTGTACTCTAGGAATGAAAACCAGTTGCTTTTCTGCTCATTCTAGATGCTGTTAGAGACTTGCATCCTCATACTAAAAGAGTCACAGTGAAAACCAAAAGATACTGAAATTAGTGCCTCCTTCTTAGCATATTATTTCTACTTGGTGAACAAAAAGGTAGCTCACCGATACCTAATGTTATTCTCAAATGGACAATCTAGATGTACAAAGCCCATCAAATCCTGTGGCATAGTGACAAACTTGATATAAAGCAGTAACTTCATCATCCAGGAGCTAGTCATTATGTACACTTCACAGAATAAAATCAAGGAAAAATTGAAAGAAAATAAGCCCTGTCTATCCTCAGTATGATCCCTAACACACTTTAATCAGTTACAATAACTTCCTTTTATAAAATACTTCTAACCCCAGTAATGGAAGAAAATACTATGAAGTTCCTATAAAGCCCGTTCATGCTGCAGTTTTTCAAGTGATGGAGCTACATCAAAAATCACACAAAATCCATCAAACAAAAAAATAAATACTCACAAAATCACAGGGAAGAAATTTTAGGTTGTTTAGAACTTGAAAGTCTTTTTTTCCTCTTCATGTCCAGCTGTGCCATGCAAGTGCCTATTTTTAAAAATAAGCATTTATGCACAGCAGGACTGCTAGCCCACAAAGGGATTTAATAATCCCAAATGGCCTAACATTCTTTCAGACTGTGTGCTGTGAGTACTTAAAACAATTATTCTTTTCACGCTATGATTTTGCCTACAGATTCAGCAGTTAGGAACATTTCCAATGGACAACTGAGTATTAATGACCAATTTTCTTTCAATCAACAGGTAAACAAATCAGGATTTTTGAGTGACCTTTCATCCCTCTCATGTTAGGTATTATTATTTGTCATGAGAACAGGGAAACAGTTATATAAGTTAACATTATCCTGTACAGTTAAACTTCGAAACTTTATCTTTTGCTTTTTCTCCCACAGCTCCCTCTGGAAATTATTTTTTATTAAGATTCATTTTAAAACATAAGGCAATGTAGTATAGATCTATAGTTTCAAAAGGGACAAGAATACACACACAAAACCAAATGTTTATAAACCCATAAAACTGTCCAAAAGCAATAGTCTAAAATTCAGAAAATTATCCCATAGATCTGATCTTATTTAAACACAAAATGCCTTAGAGTCGACAGCAGGGTCTGGGAAAGAAAATAAAATATGTATCTCAGTTACTTCAGAAAAGACACATGAACTGACTTTCTCCCACGTTTCGTCTTTTCTAAAATGGCTAAAATTTCAACACTGTTAACATGACATTTTCATTATTCATATCATTATTACTCTATCCCAGTACCTGGAAGATCCAGTCAGAGAGAGATTACACAAATGAGAGGGCGTGTAGAAACATGATCTTTTCATTTGCCTTAGCTCAACACATAAAGCTATTTTAACATTAACTAAAAATGTTCTATACCTCAAATAGATCTAAAAAAGTGTTTAATGTAAGAACAAGGAAGGAAATATCAGAAAATGCACACAAATATCTTGGTTGGTTTGACTACTGCATACAATAGGGAAAAAATTTATTTATTTCTGTAAGAACAAGGATCGTCCTGGGAAAGTTTCAAACAAAGTGAAAGAAAGAAAAATGCTTTCTGATTTCACTATGAAAATGGCACCATATGGTAATGAGTGTCTGTCATTACCCCATTTGAATACCCCATTTCTGAAAATGATTTCATTTAACAGGTACTAAAGTTCTAAAATGTAAGGCAGAGTTAGAAACTTACTGTTCTCTACCCAGAAGGAAGACGCTACAGCCTTGGCCCTATCTTACACACCTCTGCTGCTCATCTGAGAGATACTCATACTATTCTCTCTTAGAAAAAAGGTGGCACCAAGCCCAGACTTATAACCGGTCTATGCAAAGCTGGCTTTCCCAAGGTCTTTGAGAACTGCTTCTCTGCAGCACCATATTTTCTGGTGTGGCAAAGCTATAATCTTTCTCACTTGGCACTTGCATCTATGGTGACAAAATATATTTAAGCCTGTTAGTTAGTTCATGTGTCTCCTCAGAAAACCAGAAAAAGGGATTTCAGATGAATGTGGGCCACTAGCTCAGGGTGGTAAAAGCTGGAGAAAGTGGCTTCCAAAATGAAAGTTCAACTACCCCACCATCATCACTGTGCTTGAAAACACAAATTTTCTTGTGTGTATTGCAACAGCAAAATGTGGAAGCTGCAACTATGATCATTATTTGGGAAAGATGCATGCACATGATGTTAGGCTTGCCTCTCGCTGTGTCTCACTGGCTGCTTTGATTTAACAACAGTTAGACACCTGACACTTGATTCAGATCTTTTGTGTCATTTTCAAAATTGCATTGCCCCATATTCAGCACAAGAAAAATTTCAAACTTCTTCTGATAACATCATCAGACTTTAGACTGCAGGTATTAGACTGATGGTATGAGGCTGAACATTTTCATGTTGATTAAGCCATAGTGATACATTATAAAATGCCTAATAACCAGGGAATGCAGCAGTCAGCTAACAGCCCCAAAACACACTGCATTAGTCATGTGTTTTTGCATGAACTATCTGACTGAAATATGGGAAAGGGAATGTTCAGGAGCTGACACTGATATGAAGACTATATCCACAAGGAACATATTGCTAGTACATTAGTTGCTAAGCAATAATCATAATATTTTTTCAAACATATGGCTGCACAAAACAAATACACATTATTGCCTTTTGAATTCAGATGTCATATTTATTCCAACATTGAAAATCCCAGGGCTAACTATATCCAGGCCATCTCCTAGAAAGAACCCTTGCCAAACATAAATGTATGCCTAACTTTGATAAGACTTCGGTGTTTGTGAAGAGGTGCACTCATTGCTTCTGCTACAGAAAGAGACTGAGTCCTTTCATAAGGGATTGCACTGCACAGACATATGTTTTGGCACTTCCAGGGTATAATTATGGGCAACCTACAGGCAACAAAACACCTTTATTATGTGATTTAGATTATAAAGTACATCTTCCTGTGCATGTTGTCTGGTACCTCATTCAAACTGCACAGGAAATATGGCGGACATGGCATTTCTGTTTATGAATCTTATGAAATAAGATAGCCAAATAAATTCAAGAGGTCAGGAACCCATCCAAGTTCATGGAGGAGGATTGAAAGACAGAAGAGGAATCTCAACAGATTAAATAAGGTACGCTGCTAAATCAAGTAGTCAACCAATTTGCAGATTGGAAAGAGAACAACTTTGCTGCTGCCACATTAATTCAAGGGGAAGATCCAAATGTTCTCCAGACCTAACATAGCCATTACAAAGAACTCACAGTTTTCTCATAAGGACAAGAATACCCTTGCATTTGTCAGCCCTCCCTAATCCTTTCCAGCAACGACCCACACAGTTCCAGCATGGGTTGCCTCACATGGGATGCGGTCCTTCACTAACAGCTCCAGTATGGGTCATTCCCATGGGCTGCAGTTCTCCAAGAACTGCTCCAACATGGATATTCTCCATGGGGTAGACTCCCATCAGGAACACAGTGTGGGTCCCCAAAAGGCCACAGTTACCACCAGAAGACCTGCTCCTGTATGGGCTTCTGTCCATAGACTGCAGGTCCTGCCAGGATCCTGCTCCAGCATGGGCTCTTCATGGGCTGCAGCTTCTTTCAGGGCCTCACTCCCCTTCCTCGTCAAGGAGGTGCATGCATTTAACTAACTTTTTGATTCACCCCTCTCCATGGGGTGAATGCAAAGTGAAAAAAAATTGCCTTATCAAGGGACTATATTTATCATGTCAAAAACATTCGTGTTCTTTACAGAAACAGAAGCACCTTTAGGAAACTGCAGAAACACAAAGGGAGATTCACCACAATGCATGTAACAGTCCTGTGGCCAAAGTTCTCACTTGTAATACTGATATAAGAAGTTACAGGTCCCTGCTCTGAATTAGACAGAAGAAAGACTTAAATGTAGGTCTCTTATTCCTGATGAGCGTTCAGGCCACTGCACTCTTGTCTCTTTTGTAGCATCCATTGCTTTTTAGTTTTACCAAAAATTTCAAGAATTTCTACTGAAAGTTTTTCAAAACTGAACATACCTGGAAAGCAATTTGTGTTTCAAGGGATCAGAATTTTCCAAGGTATCAATCCCTTGATTGCTCATAAAACTACCTGACTAATTGTATTCCATCACTACTGGCAGCAGAAGTCAACCTCTGTACTGCAGCTCGCTTTTCTCCTAAACAGTTGCAGAAATCTTTTGAAACTGTGTCATTTAAATGTCAATTTAAATCTTGGATTCCCTTTAAAGAACAATATATCATTTTTCCCATTCCTTCTGAGAAGGCAATTCAGCATTTGGTACTAAGAATGGTTAAGCTGCAGTGCACAAACAGTATCTCCTGATTTGTCCTAGTACTATAAAAGATACTATAATTGTCTTCCCACATTAACATTTGTGATGTAAGATCCATGGTTATCCTTCATTTGCCCAACAGCCAATCGTGAAGGTGCTATGAATAAGCCACAGATTCATTCGCTCTGCTCTGGACCTCCAACAGAGGAAAAATCTCAGAAGAGCACAGCTTGGGTATTTACGTTACACAAAGCTACAGATAAAAGCAGCAAACTAAAGTGTCCACATATCAGTATTACACTACTGGAAAAGAATTCCCAGGTATTTGTAATGAATTTCAAGCTAATCTTTGCACACCCTATCTATCTTTAGATAAATAGAAGACAACAGAACATGCTTGCCACCTTGAAAAGATATCATCATCAAAGGTTACTCCAAGTCATGCTGACACACTTAAAAGTTTCACTTTTTCTCTGAGTCTTTCCCATGTTTATTATGTGTATTTTATTAAAAAGTACTTCTGTCTGTATATGCCTAGAAATGTCTTCACAGAAAAATGTGAGTTGTACTGTCCATAACCAAGAAAATAGGAACAAAAGAAGGAAAATCTTCAGCAGTCACAAGAACTTAAAAGGAAAATGAAAGAAATTGTGCAGTAGCTTAAGGAGACTAAGAAGAACTGGCATAAATTACAAGTCTGAATTGTGATTTCCAAGTAAACCTAACCACAGCATCCTACTGGCTGGAGGAGCATCAAACACAGAAGCTGTAACTAAAGTATGTACATTGGGGCCAGTGCTGGAATTGACAGAGCTCGTCTGTTATCTTGACAAATTCCCCCTCAGACTCTTTGAGGTCTTATTTCATGATACTCACAAAAAGATTAGGAACTTGCTAATATCCCTGTTACAGCTACTTAAGATTATAAATTAACAATCCAACTATTTTGCTGAAGTGTGATTCCCAGTTTCATGCTTGTTAACTTGTAAGGTAATTATGGAGGCACTGATCAGTTAAAACTGAGTGCAAAAATGAAAGATTAAACCCTTCTAACCAAATGAGGTGTTTCCACAGATTCCTTAAGTCACCAAATATCATATAATCTCAGTGAGGGCAAACACGTGTCTTTATATCTATCAATTACACTCTTCCATGTCCATATAATTACAAAATGGTCAGGGTTGGAAGGGACCTCTGAAGATCATCTAGTCCAACGCTCAAAAATTTTGCAAACACACCTCGCAGGAGACAAATTGTAGAAATTATGCGTCATATTCTACTTTAAAAAGAGCTAGTTATATTTTAATTTATAATTTATAAAATAGGTATGTATCACATTCAATGCCTTTATCAAAGATTGTTTCCACTCTGTCATATGTAACTAAAAAAAGCTTTTGCTTGCTTAACCCACTTTGTCAAAGCTTTCTGTGTTCGCTTAGCTGAACTGATTTCAGTTATAAGATTTTAATACCTTATACATCATTGCATGATCAGGTTGGGGTCATGTATTCTTAAGGATTAAAGTTTTTGGCGGCAACCTGTTTCAGTGAAGTGATAATACGCACATAAGGATTACAGGGTAGTGTGAAGTAGAAAGGACCTGGAATGACAAAGATACATGAGAAGAAATAATCAAGTTTGAGGGCAGGAAATAGGAGAAGATTAGCCATGTGGTGACTATCACATTGTATTTAATGCCAACCTAAATCTGATAGGAAAAAAGACTGTTTGAGACAGGAAGAATTTCTGAGTACACTGAGTTCACTAGTGAAATTCCCCGTTTTCTTCAATAAAAGATTAGCTTCAATTTATGTAATTTGAAAATGATTGCTTTATCATTTGGGAGGGGCTTGCTCAGTTCGGCATCTGAAATGACTCAGAGAGCCCTGCCTGCACACCGTATGTTCCTGTAACTTATTAATTTTGTTGTAACTATGCATTCTGCATGGTGTGTCTCATATAAATGTATTAAGACTAATATTTTAAAAGTGGGCACTGGAACAGAAATATGCTTATTGCTTACAGATAGAACTATTAACACAAGCAGAGTGTTTACAGTAAAGGAAGATTAAAATTAAAGTAAGCAAGATGAAACAACTGTTACAAACAGACGGCTGAACCAGTTGCATTTTCAGTAATCCATCTGTAGTTTTGTATAGAAATCTTTTTTTCAGCACAGTCTAGACTGTGCAAATATTGGCAATATTTGGCAAAAATGGCAAATATTATCTTGATTCAGCCTCAGATACATCAGCTCAATTAGTCAGTCCCAAACATGCAACTTCTCTTTGTTGAAGTAAAGGCTGGAGTAATGCCTACCAAAACTGGAAAAGCTTTAAGCATGTAATTGCTCTAGACGCACAGCTCTGGGCTTTGTTTCGGCATCCTCTCTATAATGTGTCTTCGGGGCTAAGTCTCAAAGTACATAATATGCAGAGCTGCTCTGAGTTTGCAGTTAAGTACCTAAATCCAAAGCTGTGATCTCAAAGACTGTGGTTCAATACCGCCTGATGGCATTAGTTCCTGATTCTATCTTACAGAGGAGTCTTCCTTTTCTCCCTTTGGCATTGCCTATGGCTTTCGTCACCCCACACGAACAGAAAGTCCCTCAGACTGGTCAGAGCTCTTCTCTTACTTTATCATGAGGCCCAAACAAAAGCTGGAAGCATAGACAGCTATTGACTTGGTCACCCCATGTAGACCGGGGCTGTCTGAATTCCACAAGCATACAGATATTTGCAGGCACTCAAACCTGTACTTTCTACTCAGTCTGCTGTAGGCACTGACAGCCTGGAAGGGTGAGATGAATGAGGTCCTGTTGTCATAACTTCCATTTTTGAGAGAGTATCCAATGTCCTTTGTATCAGAATGAAAAAAGAGAGAGAAGTAAAACTGTGTAGACAAGTCTTGGGCGATCAGCTGGGGAGACTAGAGTAGAATAGAGTAGACTAGACTAGACTAGACTAGAATATTTCAGTTGAAAGGGACCTACAATGATCATCTAGCCAACTGCTGACCAGTTCAGGGCTGAACAAAGTTAAAGAATGTTATTAAGGACATTGTCCAAATGCCTCTGAAACACTGACAGGCATGGGGCATCATCCACCTCTCTGGGAAGCCTGTTCCAGTGTTTGACCACCTCCTCAGTAAAGAAATGTTTCCTAATGTCAGGTCTGAACTTCCCCTGACACAGCTTTGCACTGCTCCCAAGCTTCCTGTCAGTGGATACCAACCAGGGAGAAGAGATGAGCACCTCCCTTACCTCCCTCAGGAAGCTGCAGAGAGCAATGAGGTCACCCCTTGGCCTCCTTTTCTTCAAACCAGACAAACCCAAAGTACTTAACTGCTCCTCACAGGAGATGCCTTCCAGCCCTTCCAGCAGCTAGGCTGCCCTCCTCTAGATGCAAAGTACCTTGTTTTTAAATTGCGGGACCCAGAACTGCACACAGTATTCAAGGTGAGGCCGCACCAACACTGAATACAGTGAGATAATCACCTCTTTTGACCGTCTGACTATGCTGTGTTTGATGCACCCCAGGATGTAGAGGTTTGCCTTCTTAGCTGTCAGGACACACTGCTGACTTTTATTGAGCCTGGTGTTGACCAGCACACCAGATCCCTTTCTGCTGGGCTGCTCTTCAGCCACTCCTCTCCCAGCTTATATTTGTGTCCAGCATTCCTCCATCCCAGAATCCACCATTTGTTCTTGTTAAATTTCATTCCATTGATGATTGCTCAATGCTCCAGCCTATCTAGATCCCTCTGTAAGGCCCTCGAGACAGTCCTTGTTTTGTATTGCGTCCTAGTTTTGTATCACCAGTAAACTTACTAATAGTGCATTCAAGTCCTGCTTCCAAATCATTGATAAAAATGTTGAACAGAACTGGCCATAGAACTGAGCACTGAGGAACAGAGCTGGTGACTGGCCGTCAACCAGATGTAGCCCCATTCACTACAACACTTTGAGACCCAGCAGACCATGGACCTGCTAGAGGAGCCTTAATAGCTCATGTTGTTCCAAGACTATTTATGTGTTCCACAACAACACAATTTTCATAAAAATAATGTTCTATGTGTGGGGTTTTTTTTTTATTTCAAATTTCTAAACTGACAAGGTAACAAAGAATTCATGCATGTACTGGACTGGAGTTTACCTTTTTGCGTTATGTGGAATCTGTGAATGGTTTCCCAATTGTTCAGAAAGTCATGGACCACTGTGCTCCTATATTTGCATGTATGTAAACTAGACAACTACAAAGACACTTAATGCCACTAGAGATCTCATTTTTAACATAGAACCTAGGTAGAAACCTGATCCCACCAAAATTAGTGGTTAGCAATCTCTTTTCATTTAATAAGACTACAGTTTCACTGTCAGGTTTGAAAGCATCCCAATCTAGGTACATATGTACCCCTGACTTTGTATGGCTTCTGAGAAGCAGTGTTTCATTTATACTAAGGCTGCATAAATTACAAGTTACAGTCTTTAATATTAAACATGCTGTAATATTCTGTTACAATCCAAATCTGTGCTTCACAGTTAAAGGCATTCCTACCATTGCATGAGTAAAGAAGCTCATGCTTGGATGTTTAAACCTCTGCACTTCAGTGGATCAGTCACAGGCTTACGTAAATGCAGGACTGGGCCCAAAGGCACAGAATTCCCATAATGTTTAAGGGAAAGAAAACAGCTATTCTCATTAAGTTAAACGTAACTTTAGGTCTTGGTAATAAGATTAACATTGTCCTCTTCTGGTTTGAGTGTCCAAATAACAAAATTAACACAGAAACTGATAATACACATACTAATAGCGATCAAGTTAGCCGCAAATTCTGTTATTAAACGTTGATGCTAAAACCATAACACAGGTGAAAAAAAACATGTCATTGATTAATGAAAAATAAGTCTGTATTTTAGCTGCAGTACATCAAAATGAGTGACTAGCAAAACAAAAGTGAGCAGGAAGCAGAAAGAGCATAACACCACACCAGTCTTCACAAACAGTAGCTGTAGAAGTCTGTCATTTTCACAGTAACAGTAGAATTCTTTCATTACCCTTACTACCTTATTGGCAATTTCATTAAAACAAATAGACATTAAATGATCCATATTACTACTAATACATTATATTATGTAACAAGGAGCAAAGACCCAGGTAATTTTAAACAGGTATAAACCAGGTTAAAAAGATGAGGGGAAAAACAATCTGTGAAAGATTTTGGGTTTCATGAAAAGCCTGTTCAAGTCTTGCTGTAAACCTGTCAAGAGGAACAAAGCGTGATTGGTGTTCTAAGGACAAATACTTTAAGAAAAGTCAGATGGACATATTTTGAAGGGTTTTTCCAGGAACATACAAAGCGTTTAGTTTTCCTTTGGTGATTGCAGTCATTGGTAAAGGGATCTGTTCAGCTTTGAACACAGTTTAAACATAGCTGCTGTATATTAGAATCAGGGATATATATGTTACAGTCACATTTTATTGTAAATAGAACTGAACCCCTTGTGTCTTTTATAAACCTCTTATTTCAGATTTATGCATCTGCAGTGACATATTTGTGTGATTTTAGACACAAATTAATAGCATCTCTATTATTTAATTTCAGATATATTAAAATTGTATGTTATATATAGCAATTTTAATGGAAATGCTAAACAAGGTGGGCAGAACAGCATTTCTGTTTTACGAAGGCTGAGATAAATCACATTTTAAGTTATTGCATATTACAATGAGAGTTTTCTGAAGTGGCATCAACAAATAAATAGTTTAAAATACACACATACTAATTTAAAACTAGTTTAGGTTTCAGGTGTCACCTCATAATGCCATACCAAATGAAACAAAAAATCAGGTTTCTTTTTTTAGGATCTTAAATGAATTCCAATATTGAAAAAAAGAAAAAGCACAAATACGTTACTCATACAGAACTCGTCAACTTACAATCAGTGTGGACAGTTTGGGCATAGTGCAGGGAGTTCAAATAATTAAACTGGAAGGTTTTGCTGATGTTGACTGCTAGGGTCAAGTAGATGAACAGTAGAACACTGTGTCAAACAGTTACACAGGTCAGTAATTGCTAGAGCTGGGCAAAGTATAAAAACAAATGAGAAGAAACCCATTCTGCAGGTAATGCTGCAAACAGGTGTCTTAGCTCCCACAGTTGCCTGAAAAAAATTCACACAATAACAGACTGACCTAGGATTATGCCTAAAATCTCTGTGAACCTAATATGAATATAAATAATGAACCTAAGTACGTTACTCTTTGAAGTCTACAACCCTGCGTCTACGTATCTTGGTCATGAATCATTTTACATGATCACAGACTAGACAGTAACCCAGACTACCTTTTTCTTGCAAACTGTTCCAATTTCCACACAATGTACTGAGATGCAACTTCAAGAACATCAACTTCCTTACTGCAGAGATACTTTGTCATTGCATCTAATCAGTTCTTCCCATTTACTGCTCCTCAAACAGATGTGAAATATGACATAATTGTCACGCAGAAATGCATATGGCGTCACTAATGGTAATGGTGATGGCCAGACATAAAGTTGATGTCAAGTAATTCTGTGGCTGACAGAAAAAGGACAGATAAGAGAATCAGGGTTGACTGGAAGACATTACGTACAAATAACGTCTGTTCCTAAAAGCTCCCTCCACAGCTTTTCTAACTGAAGTCTTTTCTCACTTGCAAGCATGGGAAAGGCTTCAGCTCAAGAGTACATAGCTGAGTGACTGGGTTTTTTCATTGCTGTGTTGCTGTCCCTAACCCATCACACACATGGTGTTGAAACCACATCTCTACACGGAAGATTTCTGGGTTTCTGAAGCAGTAAATGAACATGTATTTCAGATGACTCACATAGTTCAGATGACTACCAGTCTCACCTCCTTGCAGTAGTTACTAGCTACAACACCCCATGCAAATCATTTCCCAGTATGGTTTCACTGCATATTGTCAATCTGCAGAAAATATGTCACGAAAGACAGTGCTATCACGCCTTTTTTTGCTGTTCTTTACTTCTTTCTGGTGAGATCTGACACTTATTTGCTCCATTGCTTAGTTCTTCCCATCACCTTCTCAGAGATAATCAGAATTGGGAAATACATAGTATGCTTCTTTTAGACACTCTCCTTTTGCTTCATGAAGTTATCTTACTTAGACATGATTTCTAGCATTTTCCATCAACTGTCAACAGCTACCAAAGTCAGATACTGCTCTTGTATTGAGATGCTAAGAACATATCTAACAAGATGAAATTTCAAAACTGTCTGTAGATTCAGCAACATAAGCTAACATGTTGATGACATCAGGCCATCAGTATATCTCCTAAGTGACTAGCAATAGGTTCTAAGTCTGAACATGTTTAATTTTTCCTGGGATTTTTTAGACCTGGGAGCCCTTAGTTTGCCTATCCACAGGGCATTTGACTGATGGCGTGTTTAGTTGTCTTTCATTTCCCCCAGTCTTCTCCCCCCCTGAACCAGGTGCTCTTGTTCCTTTTCAATGATAAGGGAGCTTGGCTGCCTGCCCAGACTTCTAGCTGCTCATCTGTCTGTCTTGCAAAATAAAATAACTGCAGCTTGAAAGCTGAATTTCAATCCTTCTCTGGGAGAACACAAAGTTGGGGAAAGAAGACTGATGGGAAGAGGGAAAGATAAACGAAAATTCACTTATCATGCAGTAAGAACGCTCAGAGCTAAGGTATAACTGTAATGGGACAGCTCTCATCACACAGGAATTTCTGAGGCAGGGAAGAGAGGGAATTATAGATCATGTAACTGGCAAGTGTGGAGAAAAGAGACAAATAAGGGGATAGGGGCAAGAACACTCTGCTAAAATCCAGTAGCAATAATGGGTTCAACTGGGTCCCTGTAAAGTTCTCTGTTCCTAAATATTACTGCAGAAGGCAGTCTCCTCTCTTTCCTCAAGTATCTTTGACTCCACGGGCCCTTGAATATATTCAAACCCTAAATCTATAGTCAAACAAACCGTATAAATGGTGCTCCACATGCTCTAATAGTGTTTAATCCAGTCTTCTGATGGAGTCATCTTTGCTAGCTTCAGGAAAACTTCTCATTTCAATGTCCAGTGCAGACTGCGTTTTGCTCAAAGGCCTCCTTCCATCCATGTTACACCTGTTCAGCTTTCCAAGAGCAAGACAGACAGACAGCACATTGAAAATTTCTACTCAACATTCTAGTGGTAAAAAAAAAATTAGCCTATGATGACTTGGGTGTCTGGGGGAGGTTCAATTCTAATTGCATTAGAAGAACATTCAGGTTACAAATCAGGTACTTGTAAGTTAGGAAACACATATATAGCTGTAACTCCAGTTTCTAGCCCTGAAAGCCTGTTTTCCCGGTCCAGGAAGACTGAAGCAGCATGCATGAAACCTATTCAGGCCTTTTCTTCTGAGATTGTTTATTGGTTGTGTTGACAGTCTTCAGTAAGGCTCCACATAAATTCTGGTTTCCTGATGTCAGGGAGCCTCCTGTTTCTCTGCTGAATGCCCCACAGAGAATGGAGGCGGTCAGCAACGAATCTGGGTATTTAAATAGAAAACACTCAGCACATGTGCCTGAATTTATGATTTTGAATAACTTCAGCAATTTGCAACCTTAATTTTTCTGTTTGGAAAACTAAGCTGTGTTTTCCAACACTTGCTCAGGGAGTATCTTGTAAAACAAACAAAAAAACGCTATACCTTGCAAATTTATGAGAAAAAAAATACAGAGTGTATATCAGGACATGCAAGAAAACTAGGACAAAACTCTTCCGTAACAGACAAAGTGCCAGTTTTGTATGTATATGAGAAGCAGTATGCTAAGGGTTTAATATACGATGTTATGTGAATAGGCGCTTAGCAGCATGCATTTGAGAAAACGAGCCCATTCACGGTTTTGCCACTTGGGTGTAACATAGGTTTCTAAACCCATGGCAGTAAAACATTCTTACATCCTCCATGAATGCCCAATATAAATGTATTAAATAATAAATATAAATATAAATTGTTTTCTTTTCTCTGTTTTCAATTTTGATTAGCTGAAAGGGCATCAACTGCAGGAACAAGTGTGTCCAGGCATCAATTTTACCTGATTAGTGTACAAATCTATGTGATGGGGTGCTGATTTATACCTTCTAAAGCTAGCACAGAGTACTTTTTGAAAACTCTGTGTGTCAGCTTTTCCCTTTGTTTAGCCTGTGGCTTGGCAAGTCAGAATTGGTGAAGGAGGAGACTTAAAGCAGCAGAGGTGTGCTAAAGAGTCAGACCTCTGAAATGCTTCTTCAAGCAAGGGAAGATTAATTTTTCCTTGGGGCACTCATACTTCTGATGAAAAATGATGCAGACATCAATCCCACAGGTTTTGCATGCCTCCTGCAAGACACAAAGCCTCCATCACCACAACTGATTTCTGTCATAGCTGAAACTATTTCAAGTGGTTCCCTCCAACATTTTTTAAAAATTTCTCTCACAGCATGGAGAAATAATGCAAAGACTGTAATTCATTCCCCTAAGTATGCTAGATCTCTGTGTGGATTGCCTGCTGCCTACCACCCTTGCAGGGTAAGCATTGTTCCCAATATGTAAGCTTAGATTTTCAGGAATTAGCTGAAGGCATGTGTGCCTCTTACAAGGTGGGTTTTGCCACACTTCATGCAAATAACCTGTTACATATCACATTGTACAACACTCGAGCTACTCGAAGTGGTTTAGAGCTGGATTCACACCAGGACTTGGTGCCTAGTTGCTGTCATATAATAGTTTAGTCCAAAACCGAAATCCTGCCTCTACCTGTTAATTACCTGTCTTTCACTAGTATCAAGTCCCGGTCCGATTTCGGGCTCGGGGGAGGTTACTAATGATCCCAAGAGTGAGATTGAGACGCAAACGAGGTCAAATGCCGCCAATCGGGCCGTTTTTATTGAGTAGGTACAGAGGAATGGAGCGACAGGAAAGGCAGGAAATATTAGAAGGACACTAAGCAGGCGTTCAGAAGGATAAGCAAAGGATAGTCACCACCATGGATCCACCGACGTCTCGTTGGTCCTCAGTCTTCAGTTTCTTCGGTGGTGGGTGCACACCGCAGCTTGTTTCCACAGCCTTTTCATAAGACCAGGAAAAGACCTTGGCGGGCTGCCAGCCCGGCCCAGACAAATCGGCTTTCCTGGCGCCTCACAATGGTCTTCTGCTGCGGGTTTTGGTGGTGCCGCATTAGCAAACGAATGGTCTGCTGTTACCGGTCATTTGCACCTTGAATGGTCTTCTGCTGCTGGCTTTGGTGGTGCCTCGTTTGCAAACGAATGGTCTGCTGGCGCACCTTGCAAGGTACACGTAAGCAAGCTTTGGGGCAAATACTTGACGTTCCAGTCTCTCACACCACCCCGTGGCTCAAAGGTTGCTGCTGCTGTCTTCATGGTCCAAGGTGGTGATAGAGGGAGAGAATAGTAAAGTAGGAAAAGAGCATTTGTTCATATAATTTTCACAACTGAAAGTTTCGGCTGGTACCGTGCACGGATATATTTAACATCATCTGGTGATGAGGCGGCTACAAACTTTTTCTAGTTTAGAAACTCCATTATTGGAAGAACAAGAAAAAAGACATCAGAGCATAGTTTTACACCAGTCAATATTGCGACACAGATTCATGTCAGCACGTCAGCAAGTGAAGATGAAAGGGATCCCTCTAGCCCGTCACACTGAAATTGCTCTGTGAGAACGGACTGGTTGCCAGTTGAAAACGTTTGTGGGAAGCTTTTCCTTCCATTTTAGTTTGTATGGGTTTGTACCGTCACTTTCTTCTGAATTTGGAGTATTTTTGTATTCAAAGCTAAATAAATAAATAAATAAATGCATACATGCATACACACATAATCCTCCCAAAATAGCTAATACTACTGCATAATTTTACGTCTAAACAATGTATTTCCCCAGTCTTCTTGTACTACGACCACTGTATATTTATCATGAATTACAGATGGCAGATTCCTAAAACCAAATAACTGTTACTTAGTTTATAAAAATTTGGCCTAGCTTTGTCTCAGCATTAACACCTTTCCACCTAGACACTTACTTCACACAAGGGTACATGTGTACTACACATTGTTTCCATAGACAGCTGTTATCACAATATTTTAATCTTTATTAGAGCTGTTAGACTGTGTGTCTACTTTACATTTATTATTAGACATGTGAATTTTCAACTCTCTAACACCATTTCAAATGTGTCTGAATGAATTTTTACACCATTAAGTACAGGTTCTCTCATACAAAGAACTTTTGAGTTCAAAATTTAAATGCCCGAGGAAAAAAAAGTGCTTTGCAAGGCAATTAAAAATTAAATTTGAACTTGTCAAATTAAAATTTGAACAAGTCAAATGATCTGATGTGTTGATTTCTCTGATATCTGATATCCTTGATTTCTGCACTTACTGCAACACCCATGCCACCCAGTTAACAAAAATCACATTTCTGGGAGCAGCTGATTTATCCTTCTTCCTATGTCTTCCTTTTTTCATGTGCTGAGTTCATCTGTCAGATAAAGTTATGGGGTCTGACATTGCTATTTCCTCAGTATTTCTTCAGTTGTTTCTCTGACATATGCTGATATTAATGAGAATGAAGCCGAGGGCATGCTAGTTTTGCTGTGCTTAAAATCCTAGATAAAAAGAACTGTTAAATCTGTGAACAGAGTTCTTTCCCCATATTTTAGTATAATTGGAAATACCTTCCTTTCCTCATACCTAGAATTGCAGGCATCAAGTGCAAGACAACCATCATTCAATATGCAGTTTTAGAAAGGAAACATATTCCCTAAGAAAGATGACAGCTCTGCTGTGGCCTGGCATCAGACACAGCCTTCGGAAATGACACTAGTCAGCAGAAGCAGCAGGAGGGATTTTCCATTCTCAAAAGAAGGCTGCATTTTCCCAGCAAAGGCACCTTTAACAAGGGTCAAGCTGAATGTTTGGTCTGGCCCCATGCATTATAACAGCTTCTTCAGCAGTGATAACCTCCTGGAAAACAACTTAGCCTGCAGATCTCGGAGAGCAGCTGCCAAAAAATGTGTGTCTAATTTACAAAATTAGGAGGGAGGTCTTAGAAGTGATCTACACAGAGAATGCCGTTGCTGCTCGCAATGTCAAAATGAGAGAGTTTTTCTGATGCGTCAGGTCATCTGGAATTACCTGTTACAGAGCCAGGAGAGGGAAGAGGAGCAAAGAGATGCTGATGGAGAGTAGCAAAGGATGCAAGCCAGGGGCACGCTTTCAATAGGAAGAAGCAGCTCTGTCAGATTGCCAGGGCAAGTCCTTCTTCATGTCAAACGCAAACTGCGGCAGTGCTGCATGCAAATACTGGGGATGCTGCTGATTTTCTTCTGTTTGCCTTGAAGATCCATACACAAAGACAGATCTGACCATCAGGTGTCTCATGCACAACCCTATGGCAGCGTGCAACGCACAGGCTCTACATGGTTTTTTTTATATTAATGTGGGCCCATGTGGTTGAGCCCTTCTGTGCTCCTTTTTTTGCATGCCGATACTTCTCAGCTAAACATTCATCTTTTCGTAGTGCAATGACTACTGCTATTTGCTTTTCCTGCCAGCCCTAGCGCAAATCCCATCAGAAATGCTTGCTTAATGCCAGTTCACATCTCATTGGATTTTTTATTAATTGGCTCTACAAGGGTGTTTTCTTTGTCCACCCTTAGCAAAATGGCCCTGGAAAGAAACAGCTGTGAAGTTAGGAATATGAGTATGAATAATACATGTGGATCAAATACATAAAACTGCCTGAAATGTCACTTGTCAAAAACTGATTATGTTAAAGAGGAGTATGACTGTCATCTGGATTATACAGTAACTGAGGAATTTCAGAGAGACTTTTGAAAAGTGTAGAAACAGCATGAAAGTTTGTAATAGCTAAGTATTGCAGCTTATTTGCTGTATATCTTATACTGATCCTGAATTACAGTTCACTGACTGTCAGTTAATTACTTGTTCTTAATAAAACAATAAACTACATTGATATCGGTTTAAGTTTTTCTCTTCTGCAGGTTTGACCAAGGAAGTAGCATCAGGAAAGGAATTTGTCTCAGAGTCCACACAGGGATCAGCTGCCCAACTCCTACGTCTGTCTCACTGTCTTTACTTTGGGTAAGAAATTTGGTAGGTGAGAGGAGGAAACACAGGGTAATTGCAACAGCAACCAGTAGTTCTGCACTCTAAAAAAAAGTCTCACAGCTAAGAATAAATTGCAGAACCAGGAGAAGGCAACAGATCAGAGGTTGGTAAGCTATCCAGACTCCCTGGTACCACCGCTTCCAACAAGAGTGTCAATATGATTCATGTGATGTATGATGATAATTTTATCTTGAACAACATGGTGAGAGGCAGTACAAAAAAATATGTCCCAGTCGTGCACGCTAAAGGAATTATTTTGTTTGTTTCTTTCTTTCTTTTTTTTTTTTTTTTACCACCGCTAAGACTGATCTCTTGACACAATGCAATGCATTGTGAAAACAGTTTGTTGGAGGTAGCACCTTGGAGTTAACCCAGCTCCTGTAATGAGCTTTAGTGCAGAAAACCACGAAATGGACTGAGCTACTTCTGGATCTGCAGATAATTGAGCTGGTGCCAGCTGATAGATGCAGCATGCTTGAGGTATGCTCCTAGTAAAGGAGAACAGTTACAGATCAGAGCCCCTAAAAGCTGAGCTAAAATCCTTGACCTTCCCTAGTATCAACAAATTGCGGATGCGGAGGACAGCAAGAGAGATTTTGACAGTACTGAGGCAAAGGAGACACAGCAAATATAGAAAGCCCTGCAATTCTTGCTTACTTCACTGACAGGCAACTGTTGCAGACATCTGCTCAGTTATTCCTATATTGAAGATAATTTCAGGCACTGAACTTCTGGCTTTCCTTTAGCCACTTCAGACAGCAGGGAAATACAAAGGTATCTTAAGTACAGTTTAGCTCCTGTGGTGAGCACAGCTGCCTGGATATCACAATCACGTGCAGGACCTTCTACATCTGAAATAATTCTACCTTGCAAATTCTCAAAGCTACTAAGTTGACTTTCCCAGTACTTCCTTTTGAAAAGTCAATCCCTAACCTTCGTGAAAAGGAGGGACAGAAAAATAAAAACAAAATTTAAATGCCAAAAAGAAACTTCTTCTAACATCACACAACTTTACATGTCAGCCACTTCAATGAAAATGAAGTCCAAGCTTGTGTCCAGCAGATACTGATTACTGCTTTACCTCTCTATGTGGTAAAAAAACCCAACTCTAATTGCTTCCTTTTCACTGATCTTGGAATGTGTGGCTTCCCTACAAAAATTGTTAAATAGAAACTGTGAGCAGCACCATTCAATAAACCAAGAATAACAATAACCTATCCACCATTTTTTCTTCACAGTGCGCTGTAAGTATCCTTTGGTTTTTGAATTCAAATCTACTGATTCTTACTGTACTCTGCTTCATGAAGGTTGAGTCTGAAATCACTGTCGATTATTGTAACATTTCAAAGTCTGGACAGAAATAGCTTACAAAGTACAGAAACACTCATTTAATATATAAACCTAATTTTCAAGTTACCTTAACAGTTTGCATGTTTTTCCAAACTTTGATGAAAATTGTGCATACAGTTTTCAAAATTATTGCATTATTATACCTAAAGAATATTAATTGTGCCTTTTCTATAAAAATGTGAACTTTTCATATAGATTCTAAACTTTTGCAAAGCATCTGCTGCAGTGTACAGACCCTAAAAATGAAAATATTTCATTAGGCTATTTTTTTTTTGTTGGAAAGCAATCCAGTTTTCCAAGAAACAGAAATGTTTGTTCTTTAGATTTAACGTGGTAGGCCTGGAGATGAGACCTACCTGAAAACCAGCAAATAGGTTGATGGCATCTGACAATGGGATGATCTCTGCTTGGTGAGGAACTGCCCTGCCCTGCCCTGCGCTCCCTGTGGGAGGAAATCCGCTGACTTCCAGCAAGCCACCAGCCCTCACTGTGCCCTAACAATAGTGCACACATCTCCCAAAGTTGACACACCTGTTTTAGATATAATCATGCTCAATGAGCAAAACAAACTCTTACAGCTACTGTTTCATTTCACATGTATGCTCAAGAGCTGACACAGTATGTCTACAAAGCTCTATCTATATACAAAAGCAACAGGTACAAAAGGAAAGACTATCCAAAATTAAGTCAAAGAGCTAGATAACATTCTTGGAGACTCTGTGATCCATCAGTACTGAATTCCTTTTCAGTAGAAAAAAAAGACAGCAATTTGTTCTTGGCTTCTATGGCTGCTGGAAGGCTAAATGGTTACTAGACAAATTAATGCTAGTAATGTATTAATGTATTTGTCCTAATACCTAATTCTACCACTGCAAAAAGTTAGCAGAGTTCAGGAAAAAGGAGTTTTAGTACACCTGTAAAGCTTGCATGTTCATAACTGAAGAATAGTTAAGATGTACAAAGAGACTTGGACCCATGAAAAATGAGTCCCAACAGTAGAAGGTACAAGAAGAACATATGTCATGAGGAAAGTCTTCCTTTTCATATTCTTTTCTTTGCTTAGGAAGTAAGATACTCATGCTTCTTCTATCTGTGAGATGAGGGATAGTCTCACATATTCTCTCTTGCACTTTCTCACTCTATTTTAAAATGTCTTCAGGTTAATTTTATAATACTAGTAGGATGTAATTGCCATGTCTGTGAAGCTTAGAGAAATGTATTAGAAATAAGATTAATATAAACTGAAAAGCTAGACTGCTGTCTTCTTTTAACTCATTAGCAGAATAATAGGCTTAGTGCAGTATTTGTTTTATTTTCTCCTATTTTTCTTGCATCTTTAAGTTCCCTTACTCTCACTGTACCAATTTTTTAGTTGTGACACTTGAAATTGTATTCCCTGGCCATACCTGCCCTGAATTTGCTACTGAAGAGTCAGAAACCTTGTTTTCCAGAAGCTTTCCTGAAAAAGGTTGATCTGAAAATCACTGAAAAGATTTTGCAGACATGTAGCAGTGTTTTTGCACCACCAAAGATTAAAACATGTTAGTTTTGCAAGATAAAACTATTTTTATTTTTGATGATCTCATGTATTCTGTATATTAAATTATGTGTAGATATTATGTACTGTATTGCAAAAGTGTGAAAAGAATGCTGTATTTGTCCAAACAATATACTTTGAATTTCCTATATTTCTGAAGTTAAATATTTCAGAAATTTAATTTCATAATTAAAAGTCGAGATTTCAGAATTCATTCTGGTTTAATGCACAAGAAAACATGAAGCTGTTTTTACCAACTCTGCATGCTGCCATCAAGTGATCTAAGTCAATGACAGATACTTCCAGAATACAGTTCCAAAACTCTTCATGCTCACTTTGCAGTTCCTTATATATCCTTTAGAAAGTAAACAGTCTGCTTGCTGTAAAACTAGTCATCCCTAATTAATGTCAAAAGAGCTACAGACACATTCTCACGTCTAACTTCATCTCATTCACAGTGTTTAATACCATACTCTTTACGGACAACTGCTAAATCAGTGTAGAGGCTATTCTAATTTCAGAAGAGAGTTTCACCACGCTATTTACTCAATTTACAAAATGAACCTAAATTAGCTTTTCAGAACGTTTATCAAACCATATTAAATCAGTCTCCCAAAGATGTTATCTGTCATTGGCAGACACAGGAAGTTCAAAAAATCCGGTAATTCTCACAGTTGTCTATACCTCATTTAGATAAAGAAAGTATTAAATAATTTTCCTTTGTGATGAACAGTTTCCCTGGAACATTTCCTACTCTCCCAACGTTTAGACGTTTAACTATGACTATATCAATAATATCCATATTAACATATACCTACATTAATAATAGCATATTAAATCATTAAGGTTTGAAAACAAACCTTTCCTTAATTTGATTTCACATACTATATGAAACAATAAATTAGATAATAAGCAATCAATTGATATAACAACATGCCATAAATGATAGCCCATAAAGCTCCAAGGTCCTACATATGGAAGTATTGGTGAGGTATTGTATTCAGAGCAAGAAATACATCCTCTAATTACTTACATTAGTGAAAATGAGTGATATGAAACCACAAATGTTCGTTTATAAATTCCTTTGGTCTGTGACAGTAGTGAGCTCTCCATATCATGCTCTTGGTCAGTTACAGTTACAAGACTGTGTAAGTGGTTTCCATAGAGGTTCATTGTGGTCGTCTCATTGTATATATATTTTTTTACAGCATTTCATTAGTATTTGCTTTCTATGTAGAACTGCTCCACTAACATGCTGGAAACCATCCCTACTACTCCCAAACTGAGGATCGCTTGGCCAGCAGAAGTGAAATGACAAAAGCACCTCTATTTGGTCTGGAACAAAACTCTTTTTTGGGATAGTGAATATTGTGAAAGATTACTGATTCTTGTCTGCTGTGAGCCTTCACCAGGAGCACTTCAGTATGACAGATTAGGCAGGGCAGTTCCTCTGATAAATGTGCTACACAGAACAGCAGAGCTGAGATGAATCCTGAGGCACCTACCCCTATTCAAAACCATCATAAGTGTATGAACAGATCTCCTTCTTGAGCTTCACAAGAATTTGGCAAAATCCATACGGACCAAAAGAGAAAAGCAAGTTCCATTTACGGTCAACATCCCTTCTGCAATCCATTGCTGATACGAAAATGATAATACCCAGGTGAGGCAGTGATGGTGTAGCATCACACAGCTCTCCCCAGAAGACAACAGCCCTTCCCAACTGTTCTTTGGGATACTACTCAAGAGTAGCCTGGGCTGTAGTGACCATGAAATGGTTGAGTTCGAGATCCTCGAGACAGTGAGGAAGGCGCGCGGCAAACTGACCACCCTGAAATTTCAGGAGAGCTGACTCTGACCTCTTGAAGAATCTGCTTGTTATGGTGCCATGGGATGAAGCGTTGGAGGGAAGAAGGGCCCAAGAAAGTTGGTTAGTATTCAAGGATCACCTCCTCCAAGCTCAGGAGCAATGCATCCCTACAAAGAAAAAGGCAGGCAGAAAAGTCAGGAAGCCCGCATGGATGAACAAGGAGCTCCTGGACATGTTCAAAAATAAAAAGGAAGCCCATAGGGAGTGGAAATAGAGGCAGGCACCTTGGGAGGAATACAGAGAAATCGTTCGAGCAGCCAGGGATCAGGTTAGGCAAGCTAAAGCCCAGATCGAACTAAATCTGGCCAGGGACATTAAGACAAACAAAAAATCCTTCTATAGGTATGTCAGTGAGAAAAGAAAGACTAGGGAAGATGTGGACCCTCTCCAGAAGGAAACGCAAGAACTGGTTACCCAGGACAGAGACAAAGCTGAGGTACTCAATGACTTTTTTGCCTCAGTCTTCACCGGCAACGACTGCAGCTACATTAGTTATGATGCAGAATGCTAAGGCAAGGTTTGGGAAGTTGAAGAACCGCCCACTGTAAGTGAAGATCAAGTACGAGACCACCTGAGGAACCTGAAGGTACACAAGTCCATGGGACCTGATGAGATACATCCGCGGGTCCTGAGGGAACTGGCAGATCAAGTCGCGAAGCCACTAGCCATCATATTTGAGAAGTCGTGGCAGTCTGGTGAGGTTTCTGCTGACTGGAAAAGGGGAAACATAACCCCTGTTTTCAAAAAGGGGAATAAGGAAGACCCGGGGAACTACAGGCCAGTCAGTCTCACCTCTGTGCCTGGCAAGATCATGGAGCAGATCCCCCTGGAAACTCTGCTAAGGCACATAGAAAATAAGGAGGTGATTGGTAGCAGTCGGCATGGCTTCACCAAGGGCAAGTCATGCCTGACAAATTTGGTGGCCTTCTATGAGAGGGTTACATCAGCAGTGGACAAAGGAAGAGCATCCTCCTGGACTTGTGCAAAGCGTTTGACACTGTCCCACACAATATCCTTGTCTCTAAATTGGAGAGACATGGATTCGACAGATGGATCACTCGGTGGATAAAGAACTGGCTGGACAGTCACACTCAAAGAGTCGCGGTCAATGGCTTGATGTCCAAGTGGAGACCAGTGATGAGCGGCATTCCTCAAGGGTGGGTACTGGGACCAGTGCTGTTCAACATCTTTGTTGGTGACATGAACAGTGGGACGGAGTGTACCCTCAGCAAGTTTGCCGATGATACCAAGATGTGTGGCAAGGTAGACATGCTGGAGGGAAGGGATGCCATCCAGAGGGACCTGGACAGGCTGGAGAGGTGGGCCCAAGCCAACCTCATGCAGTTCAACAAGGACAGGTGCAAGGTCCTACATCTGGGTTGGGGCAATCCCAAGCACAAATACAGACTCAGCAGGGAACGGATTGAGAGCAGCCCTGAGGAGAAGGACCTGGGTGTGCTGATTGACAAGAACCTCAACATGAGCCAGCAATGTGCGATCGCAGCCCAGAAAGTCAACTGTATCCTTGGCTACATCAGAAGAAGTGTGGCCAGCAGGTCAAGGGAGGTGATTTCGCCCCTCTACTCCACTCTAGTGAGACCCCACCTGGAGAACTGCATCCAGCTCTGGAGTCCCCAGCATAAGAAGGACATGGACCTGTTGGAGTGGGTCCAGAGGAGGGCCACGAGGATGATCTGAGGGCTGGAGCACCTCTCCTATGAAGACAGGCTGAGAGAGTTGGGGTTGTTCAGCCTGGAGAAGAGAAGACTCTGGGGAGACATTATTGCAGCCTTCCAGTACCTAAAGGGGGAATACAGGAGAGCTGGGGAAGGACATTTTACATGGGCACACAGTGATAGGATGAGGGGGAATGGCTTTAAACCGGAAGAGGGCAGGTTTATATTAAACATTAGGAAGAAATGTTTCACTTTGAGGGTGGTAAGGCACTGGAACAGGTTGCCCAGAGAAGTTGTTGAGGCCCCACCCCTGGAAGTGTTTAAGGCCAGGCTGGATGGGGCCTTGGGCAACCTGGTCTGGTGGGAGGTGTCCCTGCCTGTGGCAGGGGGGTTGGCATTAGACGATCTTCAAGGTCGTTTCCAACCTAAACCATTCTATGATTCTATGATGTTGCTGCCAATTGACTGTGGATGCGTTCAGTAGCTGTAAACAGACGTGTCATGGAGTACAAGTATGCTGGACATGCTGACACATGGGGTAAACAGCATGAATAGAGAGTCCTTTGGGAATTACTGGGGGGAGTAGAGGAGAATATATCTATCAAGAGTTCTGGCCAAAAGAATTTAACAAATTATAGCTTTCCTAGTGATTCACTCACAGTTGGTGGGTATTGAAGCAAATCTAAACTGAGGACTGCCAGGGAAGGTACTCCGTCAGTGCAAAGAAACTTGACTGTTTGAGGAGGAACTTGTAAAGGGCTGGAAACTGGCCACTGCTGGCAGCACCCGCAGCCATGGCATAGTCACAGCAGAACCAACACAGAATGAATACAGTCTACACACAGAAAGTTCTACTTGTGTGTTATAACTAACAACAAACACATCATGCAGAGTGGTTCGTCGCCTCCTTGCAAAAAATCCTTTAATTTTATATCCATTCTATCTATTCTGGCTATATAGGCTGAACTATACTGATGAAGTAGTACCTGCGTGACAAAACAGTACCATATACCTCTCTGGAAGGAAGGAAGGAAAATTGAGTATGTTAAATAAATACATTTAATCAAAAGTACAGGTTAAAACTATAGGTTAAAAATAACTGCCCTGTGATAGCATTATATTAGTAAAAAAGATGTGAACTGTAGCAGTCTCTCATCATAATTTTTAAGAGCTCAATTTTTATGATTGAGTTCACAGGCCTCTCATTCCACATTCCTATTGTGATGAGAAGAAATGCATATGAGGTATAGAAACCAAGATGGCACAAAGTTCTGACAATTATCTATTACTGCCTGTATTTTTACATCAGAAGGTAATAGACAATAACCCATTAGATCTGATAAGGCAACAGATTCATCATTCTTCTAAACACACTTTTTATCTTTAATAAAGCCCCAAATTCTTTTCGATAGAAATACATGGCTCAATTTAAAGTTTTGAAAGCTTAATAAGAACTAAAATAAATAGGTAAAATAAATAGGAATTCACTTAAAAAATTTTAATTTGAAATCATTTATTTTAAAATTGTTATTAATTTGAAAGTAAAACAACAAAGATAAAAATGAGAGTAATTTTCAAATGAAGAAATAAAATCATTGACTAATTCATCACAACCCCATGTGTATGAAATGTTTATTACCTCTGTTTTGGAGACAAGGTATGGACTGCTGATATTTACTCACCAGAGTCCATGCTACAAAAGACTGATAGGAGCCCAGCTAAATGTGCCAACTTCTCTTCCTCTAAATGCTAGATGACCGGTCACATCCTTCCAAAGATGACAAAGCTAAGATTCACACTCATTTTTCTTCTTAACAATACTTTATAGGAAGAATGCAGGAGTCATGAAGTAGTTCCACTGCTATCACTGCAGGAGAAAATTTTCCAGTCATGACTAGTGTCAACAGCAAACGTCCAAACATCTTCTACACCTGGATCGCAGAGAGTCTGAAAATAAGGGTTCTGGGTCCATGACTGCACAGGACTGATTGAGAAAACTTTCAAAAACAGAAATAACATACCACTGGGTCTCCATGGTATAGCCCTGTGGATCTACACTTCTGCCCTGTACCGCAACAAGAGGCTCTTCTTTTACAACAACAACAGTGAAAGTTCCCTCCTTCCCTCTCCACTTCACCGTTTCACCCTGAGGCATGTAGATTTATTAGGAAGGCAATAAATCTTCCTGGAAGATAGGGGAATGACCAAGCCACCTCTTAGGATTACTACAGCAGGTCCCTTAGAGACTGTAACAGGTGATACTGCTTTGTTTACCTTTGGCAGCCTTTTCCAGCTTCTCCCCACAGCCCCGAGGGCTGGAAATACAGCTTCTTGTTTAAAGGGGGACCTCTAAGGTAAGCCACATTCCTCAAGCAGAGAGTAGTGTAAGCCCTTAGAACCAAGGCTTTGAATGGGCTTTGAAAATAAATGTTGAGAGGACATACAGGGCATGCAGTAAACTTCTAGTTATCAAAGCTTTGAGATTAAGAACAAACAAAGAGGTACTTTGCTGATCTACCACACAATTAATTCTCTAGCACACAGTTCCTTTTCTCAAATGCAATGAATTTTGCCCATGCAGCAAGTATGTGTATAAACCATGCAAAATGCAGCATAAATGAGATGTAAGTGATACCTGGTCTTATACTTGCACAGTGATGTGAATTCCTCCTATCAGGGAAAAAGAGCATGATCTGATGATATATAATGTGTATACTCCCATCATGCATCAGAGAAAAAGTGCAATGCTCTTTCATACAAAAAGTGTGTGCCAGTGAGAACAAGTTTCAGTTACAGTATTAGTAGCTCCTGGAATAAGGGAAAAGAGTTTCAACTTTGGTTGAATGGTAACCTATGGTTAATGACAAACAGCAAGAAAGCAGTGCAGGAAAAATACCAAAAACGTTCTCTAATTCTTAACGTCTTCCTACAGAATCACAACAGTACTTTAATTGAGCAGACATGAAACAGTAGTGACTAGCTCTTTTCTCTGAAGTTTCTGGCTATCAAATCATATTTTTGTCTGTAATTCCACTACATCTCTAGTACTAGAGCACAGCAAAATCTTTGCAGCGATACAGTACTCGGCAATAAAAGGAGCATCTTGCCTGCCAATCAAGAAAGGAAATCTCAAAGAATAATTATTAATAGACTAACTAGACTGATTATTAAACTGTCAGGAATCAGGAGGCTGGTTTCCCAGTAGATTCAGATTTTCCAATCAGAGGAATAAGGAATACTGAGCAGCAGTAAGCTATTTGGCCTGACAAGCCAATCTGAAAGGATGTGTGACTCCCTGGTCCTTTTTTCCCCTTCCAATCACATGGAAATTGCTTAAATAAATGCTTTAACAACATAAACTGTCAATTACTGTTAAAATGCTCCATGCTAAAACTTAACAATTGCTGGCAAATGTTGAATAGCCAGTCAGGCTTACTCTCTGTCCCAGCTGCTTTATAATGTAATCAGAGACTGATGAATTCAGTTCACTGATAAATTAAAAACAAATGCCTTTTTTACGGTGTTGAGTATGATAACCCCTGAGTTTGGGGTGAATTACACATTTTAGAATCATAGAATCATAAAATGGTTTGGGTTGGACAAGACCTTTAAAGGTCATCTAGTCCAATACCCCTACAATGGGCAGGGATATCTTCAACTAGATCAAGTTACTCAGAGCCCCATCCAACCTTACCTTGACTGTTTCAAGAGAGGGTCATCTACCACCTCTCTGGGCAACCTCTGCCAGTGCTTCACTACCCTCATTGCAAAAAATTTCTTCCTTATATCTAGTCTGAATCTATCCTTTTTTAGTTTAAAACCATTACCGCTTGTCCTATCACAACAGGCCCTGTTAAAAAGTTTGTCCCCATCTTTCTTATAAGCCCCCTTTAAGTATTAAAAGGCCCCAATAAGGTCTCCCCGGAGCCTTCTCTTCTCCAGGCTGAACAGCCCCAACTCTCTCAGCCTGTCTTCTTAGGAAAGATGTTCCAGCCCTCTGAGCATTTTTGTGGCCCTCCTCTGGACCTGCTCCAACAGGTACATGTCCTTCTTATGTTGGGGGCTCCAGAGCTGGACGCAGTTCTCCGGCTGGGGTCTCACAAGAGTGGAGTAGAGAGGTAAAATCACTTCCCTTGACCTGTTGGCCACACTTCTTCTGATGCAGCTCAGGAGACGGTTGGCTTTCTGGGTTGTGAGGGTGCTTTGCTGACTCATGTTCAGCTTTTCATCCACCAGTATCCCCAAGTTCTTCTCCACAGGGCTGCCCTCAATCCCTTCCCCAGCCCATATTGATACTGGGGGTTGCCCCGACCCACGTGTAGGACCCTGCACTGGGCCTTGTTGAACCTCATAAGGTTCACACGGGCCCACTTCTCGAGCCTGTCCTGGTCCCTCTGGATGGCATCCCATCCCTCAAGCACGTCAACCGCACCACACAGTTTGGTGTTACCTGCTACGTTGTTGATGAAGACATTAAACAGTACTGATCCCAATATGGACCCCTGAGGGACACCACTTATCACTGATCTCCATTCAGACATTGAACCATTGACCACTACTCTCTAGTTGCAACCGTCCAGCCAATTTCTTATCCACCAAATAGTCCATCCATCAAATCCATCTCTCGAATTTAGAGAGAAAGATGTTGTGGGGACCATGTCAAAGGCCTTACAGGAGTCAAGATAGACGGCATCTATAGCTCTTCTGTTGTCCACTGAGGTAGTCACTCCACCATAGAAGGCCACAAAGTTGGTCAGGCCCGACTTGCCCTCCATGAAGCATCTTTTATGAAAATATTACATGATACATAAAAGTAACACAGACCGTAAATGTATAGTTTGTGCATTGCACACAGTGCCAGTTCAAAATCTGAATTGACCAAAGCACGATCTACCCTAACGACAAAAGAATGTTTCTCCTGATATCTCAACATTTGGTAACCTTATGTTTCCATATTGTGCTATACTCTTACTTTGTTCTACTGCAATTGCATTTCACTGTAAATACTGTTCCTCTCTATTCATTAGGGCACAAGGGCTGCTGAACAAGATGCCTTTTCCCTGAACTTAGCAAGATTTTTGTTCTCCAAGAGCAGGAACAAGATTATAACCTGCCATTTGCAAATGAATCCATCATTCTTATACCTCCAATTATCAAGATAATAGATGTGGAGAATACTTTGCTCCTTCAGTAGACCTCTAATTTTCCACAATTAACCAACTTGAAGTTTTACTAAAAGAAAAATAAAGCAAGGACACAATCATATATCTGAACCATATGATCTAGCGAAAAAGCTTTCTTAAAATAACTAACAATACACCACATTTTGGAAATTAAAGCAATTCACCTATATAAATGACATCTCATGGAAGAATTAAGTCCTAAAATGACAGTTCTGCTTGATTAGTATGGAATTTATTTTGTATTTGGTTAGAGATGTGGCTAGAATGCTTGTGAAATGCTTTACTCTCCACCAAGCCTTAAAGCCTCATCACGGTTCTATTTGCATCTACAGAATTAGTTCAAGAACATCTACATTAATGATATCTTCACTGAGTTTTCTAAGGTTAACTGAGGAACCCAAGTTTGAATGTCTATAAAAACTCCTCCATTATTCAGGAATTTTTAATTAGTCTGGGTACAAAATACTTAGGAATTTGTAGACTAGTTCTATTTCCCTTTATGCTTTTCATTTTCCATTCTCTACTAAACCATCCCTTTGGGGATTTCCTTCTTCCATGGACTGGTGCTGGATTTTACCCAAATGGTAGAATTTGATTCCACAGGTTATTATTATTGCTGAGAACATGTAGTTAGGTAATGATGAGTATTATTCCTTTTCCTGCAGCAGAAATAGAGTTGTCATGGAAATAGAGGTATTAGATAAGATAACCCAATACTTTCCTTCACATCAACTTTTTGCAGAATGCTTAAGGACATAAAGAAATTATTTTTTTCTTACATGACCTAGTGAGGAATAACCACATTGTTTTTCCAGTTTTATTTCAAAACACCTTTTAGAGATTTATGCATGTGTGCAAAATTTATTCTTCTGCTATCAAGCTCAATGTTGACAAACGTCTCTAAGGATTGGCTTTTAAAACATGCAGAGACACAATTCAACTGCATATTTTGTGTGACATACAGACACTCCAAAAATTTCCATGAAAATGTGTTATTTAGCTACTTTTATAATCAGGATGCAATTTAGTTTAAAATAGCAATGCCCTCCTTCATGGGTATTTTTTTATAGATTCCTTCTAATATGATATGTTAACAAACAGATTTGCTCAAAACCCCAAAATGTCTACAGAAAGAAGTATTATTCTTTTCTTTCTGGAATGTTTCAAAACATCTGCCAGTCCCTATGCTTGAACTGTCGTTTACTGTCCCCTTCTAAACAGGAACAGAGAAAAGTACAAAAAAGAAAACCTAGAAAAAAAAATCAGTGGCTGTATGACCTGACTGAGGAGCAGAGGCACACGTCTTTTGTTTAAGAAAACTACGAATAGGAAAGGACACCAAAACCCTGCAGTGGGAAGTGAAAATACAGAATACCTCACAGAACACAAGCCTAAAAGGTCAAGTAGTAAATTCCACCTTATTTCTTTCTCTCAGACGTTCACAGAAGCTGAAGTCTTGAAGGAAAACTAAAGTTTACTGGCTCAGGATATTCTCTAATATCTTCACCAAACAAGGCAATGTAAAAGTAATAAATGCATATGTATATGTATCATAAAATTTCAGTCAGTGTCTAACCATACTTTTCCTTTTGGATCAAGACTGGAAGAGCATTAGGAATAAAACTGGTAAGTTGAATCTAAATGTATCTTCAGCCTCTACTGAAATATAAGAAACCAGTAAAAACAGACATGCAGTGCCTGGAACCACATTACAAGGTATCATTTTTCTACTTGTCCTTGAGTAAGGACACTCCAAACAAACTTAAGCAATTTTTTTTTTCTGCCCCCTTAGTGAATTTTAAAATTAATTTTCATGAATACTAGAGGACAAAAAAAGTCAAGAAGCTTTCATAGTCTCACCTACTAGTTATCAGATCAGATAAAATCAGAACAGGATCAGCATGCCTGCTACAACATTGTGTGTCTTCCTTGTCCAAATGTAGCTGTTAAACTTAATGCACCTCTCTTGAAGTTGAAATACTTTTTGTCTGTTTCTTTCCTCACTAATAGCTTTAGGTGCACTTTTGTGAGCACATTTTCTGATTACTAAGTAGTAATAATAGTAATCCTGTGTAAATGGTCTTCATTTGAACCACTGCAAATAACACTACCTGGTTCTTACTTTTGAAGTGCGTCATGAACTCTTAGCAGACAGGATTTCAAGCTATCAATCGGTTTAAAGAAATGCAACCTCCCTTTCCAAACAACATAATGAAGGCCTGCAATAAGAAAACAAAGCTGCCAATAGATTGCAGGGAAAAAAGCATTTGAAAGTGAAAAACAGGTCTTGTCTGTTCTCTAGACAAACCAGCACACCAAATCTTAGTTTAAAGACAAACAAGAAAGAAAGAGGGTAAAAAAATACTTTTTTTTCAGAGTGACTGTTTGTGCATTCTGACCAACTTAAACAATGTTCTTAAATATTTTATGAATCTTGATTCAGGAGGACAGCAAATTCAGAACAAATCAAAGAAATTATTTAATTTCCATTTATAAAAAACACTGACTTCTTTCTATTGGTGCTGAAAGAACACCAACAGAAATAAAGAATATATTTTTTAATATATTTTCTAGACCACAATAATAGATATTTTTTTCTAAATAGCTAGTTAGTTATCACTAAATCATCATGAACACCTATACAATATGCAAATACAATGCTATTCAACCATCCACTTTATTAAAAATGAAAACATTTCCATAACTCAAAGAAAAATTTTATTCCAATACTGTATTGAGTTAGTGGGTACTACTCCTACAAACTCAAAACAAATTTAGGTTTCACTCCTGCAATTCCCAAAAGACCTTCTGAGCTCTGAAAAAGCTGCATCCTGTTGATCAAAGACCACTAGGAGGACAGACAACATCAGAGTAAGACATTTATAGAGAGTTTTCTTCTCTGTGCTCTGTATTTTGTTGACAGAAACCAATAGCGAAGTTCCCATTGACTTCAGATGGCGATTTGTGCTGCAGTCAATACGGATGGACCTGGAACAAGAGGAAGCCTTCAGTATGAAGGAGATTCTTCCTTAGTATCTTCAGAGGCATATCAATTCAGAAAGTGCAATTCCTGGGAACTATAATTTCAGATCAGTAGAATGAATGACATATACAACCAGAATGCTGAATTATTCAACAGTATCAAGCATGTGTCAACGTAATACCCTGATTCAAAATTCTGAATAGCACTAGAATGTGCAGTCATTCAGCATTACTTTCACTAACAAATTCATTGCCTAGAGGCCATGGATTTACAGAACTTAGTATGGTATGTTAGCACAGATTTATAGTCACTCTTATAACCTTTAAGTCAGTGTTTTATTACCAAAATCTCTGTGGGAAGTGCTTATGGGGAATGCAAAAAAACATTTAAGTACTTTTTCTAGGAACCCCCCCCGCTGTGTATTACTAAGGCATAAACAATATTCAAACAACCCAAATTTAAATGAGATCATGACCATGCATATCAGAACTACAGTAGTATATCATAAAAAAAACTATGGGATAACAAGAGTTACTTTATTTTCTAATTTCCTCTTTCTAAATGCTGATTGTTTCCCTAAATCACTGCCTTCAGCACCAAGTTTCAGCAGCTCTGTCAGCATGTTTATTGCTTCCATGGTCATACGGAGAAAAATTGGAGAATCACAATTTTTTGAAAGAGATATTCTTGCCCATATGAATGAAAATTAAATGCCACTCTCCAAAAGAAATGATTGTTGATGGCCAGTGTAATTCTTCAGTGCTTTCTCGATTGGCATGCACCATTTAGCACCCTTTAATCTCTTCTTCCGCGTTCGTTTTTAATAGCTCAGCATGTCAAGGTGGACAGACAGCACTGCTCAAACATAATTCTTGTCAATCTCTACAATTCTATCTCTCTCAAGCAAAGGACTATGCTGCTGAATATTTAAAGACCTTATTTTATCCTTGGATTGGGAGAGCAATTCAAAAATCATGAGCAAAGGGTTATGGTCAGTCTAAAAGAAATAAACTGTAAGAATGCCTTATGGGAAGATAGGGATCTCAGTTACTACTATTCATATAGTAAAATGATAACCAGTCCGAGACTCTTTAGGTTCTGAATGCCGCTTCCAGATGGGTCAGGATCCCATCTCTTATGGATTTATACTAAGCTTCAGTGACATTTGAAAACTTTATTTCCTTTTATTTGTTCATGTATGATCTAGGGGTAGCATACGGCATAGGTTCATGAATCGTAACTGGAAAAAACATTACTGTGGTCAGAAAAACTGTCGAAAGTTCATACAGACTTGGTGAACATACCTCAAAGTTTTTGAAAACTGAGCTATTGCTCACAAAGTAAAATTTCTAATCTTCATGTTTAAAAAAAAAATTTGTAAACTAAGTATGAACTGGCATAAACTGATTAGTATGACAAACAGTCTGAAAAATACCGTTCTAAGATGTAAGGTGCCTTGCTTCTCTGCAGCATAAAACCTGAGGCTTTAACAATTTCACTGGCGATTTGTTAAGAAGAGGTGAGGAAAAAGGAAGTGTTAATGTGTCAGCGTAGCAACAGGATAAGTGAAATAAAAGGGGAGAAGAATCTCACTGAAAAGGGAGGAGGGAGATAGAAAAAACTGAGAAGATAAAGAGGAATTCAAGAGTAATTATCATTATGACAAAAAGACAACAAAACACCCATTGATTTGGTTTACTTTCTACCTTTTTTTTCTTCAGTCTCTCAGTGCTGAATCCATCCACAAGCACAAAAGTAGCTAGTAAGTAAATGGCCACTAATGAAAATATGTGAAAATGGTTATAAATACATGAACAACTACAGTGAAACTCTTAGGAGGACATTTAGGTCTTCAACAAAACTCAAATTAGTTAATAGATGTAAAGCCTGAAAAAAATTGCTTACAGTACTTCATCATGTTTAGAAAGTCTATTGCAGCTTCTGCTTGGTGACAAGCTCATCAGAATGCCCTAAAAGTACTTAGACTGGCAACCACCACTAGCCTTACCGGATTTTTTTTTTTTTTTCCAGAACCTCCCACCACTTCTGATATTTGGACATTTTTCCTGGTTTTCTAAACTTAGTTGCGGTCATTTATTCACTCAGTTACCATCACAGCCAGTAAATGAGCTTAAAAAAACAGCTTAGCTAGCACTTTTCCCTTTCTAGAGGTCATGCCTTCACTTTGCTAGTCCAAACAACCCATAGTTTTTTCATACTTGCTCTTAAGAGGTTGCACATTCACCTATACCTGTATAAGACACAACTCCATTTTCTTAGACACTGCCTAATTAACACTCTTATACTAGAAAAAATATAGTATGCTAGCAAGGAATCCTGGGATCTCATTGCCCCTTTTCTCAAAAACATCCTTTTTCATGACTATTGGCTCATATTTTTTCTGTTATCAACTCTTACACTAGATTCCTCTACTCTTTTGTCATTTCCAACTGAACAGCTTTCAGTTAATAATGAACTTTCTTATTACCCCTCCCTAAGGATATGACCAAGCAGTTGTACTACTGAATTTCATCTCATACCTTGCAGACTATTCCACAAGGTCACCCAGTTTTTCATCCCTCTTTTTGATGATGCTGACTAGCTTTGTTTTATCAGCAAGCATCATTAGCACTCTTCTGCCAAGAACTGTAATGAAAATATTAAATTATATTGGTCCCAAGACTGATCTCTGAACAACTCTACCTGTAACTGTCCTCCAACCTGACAATTTCCTTTTCAGAACAGGCCAATGTAATTTTCTCTTTAACCACCTTAAAGTCTTTACAAAATATATTTACAAAGAGATGTTTTGAATTATTTTCGAATGTGTTACCTTTGGTTAGTCCACAAGGTGTTGGTTTTTCTTTTTAAATTCATAGTCCATTAGTTCTATGTCTGTAGTTTCTCTTTTCTTAAAAGATTCCATTAAACCCACAAATAGCTAAGAACAGACTAATGCTCTTATTGCTCCTTTCCTTACAAGGTGCTGTAATTTAGTGAAGTGTTTTATTTAATGAAAGGTACAAAGCTACCTGGAAAATTTCACTTTCCTAAGAAAAAGGAAAATGCAAGGAAGGGCTCCAAATCCTTTTACGTGCTCTTCTTCTGAAATACACGCTATCACTTACAATAAAGCTTGCTACACACCTGTTGAAGGAACATGGGGCACTTCTTTTAGTAGTCAAGGGAAAAGATTAGATATCCTGGTTTGAAAATACTCAGTTGAGTTTTACTTCCACCTCAGAAGAAGCAATTTTCATATTTTAGCCTTTCCCCCACCACTGTTGTAGGTTAGCTCCTATTTTCAGTACTATTGTCCTAGATGAAAATTGACACAGAAGTTCAATCCAGTTTTAGGGCATTGCCTAGATTTCTCCAAATCTCTAGGTTCAAATGATAGTAACTTTGTTTCTTCCCCTTATTCTTTTTATTGGTGAAGTTGAAGAACATTGAGGGTTTTGGTTTACTTGTTTTGCAAAGTCAGACTCAACTTTCAGTAATTCTTACTTTATTCCTAACTGCCTGCATGTCTAAGATCTAAAAACTAAGCTCAGAAAGCTGAAAAAATCTTTTTCCATTTCTAAAGACTTCTGCTAGTCCCTGGCTTTGCTGCACCAAGTACTTCAGGCTTCATCTTTTGTCTAATATATAAATTTTAGCTATTTTGCATATTTGACCTAATTACTTTCCAATGTACTTAAACTCATTCATTTGACTTTATAAATTTGATCTCTAATGTCTGCGGTGTTGTTATTTTGCAGCTGATATTCTGGCCTCTTTCTGTTTTACAGTGAATGAGTCTTTGATTATTGTAACTGAAATATTTTCTAGAATCAGTTCTTCTATGTCACTCCTATTATTAACAAAGTCAGATCTGAAACCTTCAACACATTTTGTCTTTTAAGTGAATTTGAAGAAATTTTAGTGATCACATCTGCAAATATCCAGATGTACCTGGCAGTACACTTATTTTGTAATCTTCATTTGATAAATTTAATTCTCCCATCATTCTATTATACTCTATCAAAACCACTCAACTAATATCAGAATGACAGAGGTCTGACCAATATGCAAGTCTGGCACAACCCTCAACATTTTTTTAAGTTGTGTCTTTCTTACTGTCCTGGTTTGAGGTAAAACAGAACCATTTTTCAGTTCAGTAATTTTCCTTTGCAGCTAAGCCTCTTCTAACTAATGGTACTCTCTGAAATTAACCACATATTCTTCAGTGTCTGCTTCCATAGTGATAAAGTCTGATGTCTATAGTGAATACCACAGAATGGTATGCAGAGAGGGCCTTGCTTATATTTATTGCTATAAGATCCAAGGTCAGCTAATTTTGTTATTTGCCCCATTGGAGGGTCAGAAGCAAAAAAGGGTAGAGGGGTGGCAGTTGCGGGGCAGAGCAGGCAGGACAGGTGACCCAAAGCTGACCAACAGGTTATTCCATCCCATCTGCCTCAAGCTCGGTATAAAAGCTGATTGATCAAAAGGATCCTTCTTTTCAACCCACAAGTTTCTCTCTCTCTTATTCTCTCAGCCTTCTTTTCTGGGAAGGGAGAGAGAGGTTAAAGAGAGCATCTGTCATTCGTTTAGTGGGCAGCCCAGCCCAAGCCATGACACTTAGCATACACTTCTTGAAATAATTTTGGCAGAAAGACCTTCTTTCTGTACTGTTCTTACCTCTTCTTTGCAATCTATTGCACCATAAACACTATACCCCTGCCTTCAATAGTAAAGCTCTGGTCTTCTCAAGACTACTATCCTGTCATGTATTTCTTCTATTTCTTTTATGACCAGACTCATAAGATTACATACAACCCTTTCATTAACTCCACGAGGCATCTACTGCAATCAGTAATAGGTCTTTCTTGGTCCTTCATCTCCATCTTCAGATGTGCTTTCACCCCTTTTTAAATCTTTATTTCATGTACCTCCTCTTCCTTCCAAGAGTAAAAGACTACAAATAGGGACCAAATAATGATCTGTGCTAATTATAAATACCAATAAACAAAGAGTTGCCAAACCACCTCATTCATATTTACCCTCTCCAGAAGCTCCTTTTCTTTTTTATTAACTACTAGCAGGCTGATTTTGTCTAATGTTTACCACAGTTTATGACCTCCAGAATCATATTCCACTTTCCTGGGAATCCCTTTGGTATTTCCTTCTGTTTTCCAGAGTGCCTGCTTCAGAAAATAAGCATTTTCTTGCAAAAGTTAACAAGATTCAAAATATTTGGGACAAAACACACACACAGACACAAAATACCAACTTTATTCTCTATCAAGCAGAATTTGTAAAACCTCCAGTCCAGTCCAGGTCTCAGGGTTTTTTTTATGAGTGTAAATCCTGCCACCAGCACTCCAGTCTGGTCCCCCTGGACAGCCTCTGTGCAGGAAAGCCTTGCCGGAGACCTCCACCGATGGGGCAGTGTGGGCAGCTGGCTGGGGACGTCACCGGAGAGGACCACCAAGAGAACACAGAATGCATTGGGCAGGCAGAAAGAAAACAAAAACCAACTATTTGTATTTAAAGGGCTTTTAAGGACTTCTGAAAATTTGTATCTGGGGTTTGCCATTGCCCCCAACAGTAAAAGCACAGAATATTTTGTTGTCAGGAAGACACTGTCAGGTGTCACACTGCCTCTTGCCAGAGCAGCAGCAGCAGGAACTTGTTAATGGCTGCCGGCTCTGAATTCAATGTAAGCCACTCATCGCCTCGTGCTCCTTGGAAATAACCATTTTTCACCTGGGCAGCACGAGGAAATAACACACAGCACACCGGCAAGAAGCAGTAACTCCAATAAACACTCACGCTAGAGAGAGTACTGGTATAGCCATGGTGTTTATGATTCCCATAAGTAGCAAATCAAGTCACCTCCTTGCTCTTGCAAAGCGCAGGTGCAGAAGGAAAGATGGTGCAGAGCCCCGGGGCTCCGGCAGTGTGGTGGTTCTGGGCAGTTCCCCCAGGGGTTGGCCCAGGGAGGAGGAGTCGTGCAGATACCACGGGGAGCATGGAACGGAAGGTGGCGCGGCCATTGGTGCAGGCACCTCAGGCAGGGCAGGTGGTGAGTGTCATGTGCTTCCCCAGAGAATTAGGAGGACATTGCCGGGGTTGTAGCAGAGAATCTGCAGAGTCCAGATGCAGAGCTGAGGGTGGCGAGGCAGCAAGGACACCCAGAGGCTGTGTCCACATTGGTGATGGCAGGCAGCCGTCAGGGTGGGGAAGGCTGGATGGTTCCTGCTCATCTGCCGACCTGCAGCTTCTGCATAGGCATAGTGCCCTGGTCACCAGTGAAGATGGGCAGCACCCACCAGGGACTTCATCAGGACCAGCTGAGTCTGAATTTAGTGTCTGCAGAAAAGAGGACGGTTGTTGGACAGCTGTAGGAAACTCCCCCCTGCATGGGTCAGAGACACAGATCTGCTGACCTCACCTGAAATCTCAGCAGACCTGTTGCTTGCTGGTGACCCTGATTTAATATCTTCATTTCATAGAATCATAGAATGATTTATGTTGGAAGGGACCTTAAAGATGAACTAGTTCCAACCCCCCTGCCATGGGCAGGGACACCTTCCACTAGACCAGGTTGCTCAAAGACCCATCCAACCTGGCCTTGAATACCTCCAGGGATGGGGCATCCACAACTTCTCTGGGCAACCTGTTCCAGTGTCTCACCACCCTCACAGTAAAGAATTCCTTCTTAATATTTAATCTAAATCTACCCTCTTTCAGTTTAAAACTGTTAACCCTCTTCCTGTTTCTACACTCCGTGATAGAGTCCCTCCCCATCTTTCCTGTAGGTCCCCTTTAAGTACTGTAATGCTGCTATAAGGTCTCCCTCGAGTCTTCTCTTCTCCAGGCTGAACAAGCCCAGTTCTCTCAGCCTGTCAAATATCACTAAAACAGGATTCTAATCACAGAATCATAGAATCATAGAATGGTTTAGGTTGTAAGGGACCTTGAAGACCATCGAGTTCCAATCCCCCTGCAATAGGCAGGGACACCTCCCACTAGACCAGGTTACTCAAAGCCCCATCCAGCCTGGCCTTGAACACCTCCAGGGACTATTCTAATATTCTAATATTCTAATAATGCATTCTAATATATACTTAATGTATATGGTTTGATGACCATATTAGCAGATGGGATGGAGTGCACTCTCAGCAGGCTTGTGGATCACAGCAGATTGTAGTGAGCAATGAGTGGAGCCATGTTTAGGGAGACTTGGACAGGCTGAAGAAATAGGCTGATCTGAATGTCATCCCATGCCCAAGAAGTGCCCTAATCACTGTAGGGTTTGGTGGGCTTTTTTTTTTCTTTTTCTTCGCAGGAAAATTGTATACAGGTTCCTCACTCCAAATCACAGTGCAGGACTAACAGTCCTAATTAACAAGTCAGTTTAAGCTGATTCCAGAATAGTCTTTCCTGCTCATCATTTCAATGGTTTGTATTGGAAGGTTGTAAAGCTATATCAGGTCTTAATACTCTAAGAATGCTACCTACTACCAGTTAAAAGGTACCACTAGTATTTTGGTGGTTCAAGCCTCCATGATAGTTTTAGCTGCACATCATGCTATGTAACCTTGAGGTAATCAACAGCCATCTAAGAGTCATAAATGTATTTGTCAAGGGTTAGAGTAGCCAATGGAGAAACATACATATTACTGTGCTATTAAAATTTTTAAAAATATAGCTGCACATTTGATGCAATTTCACTTTGTCATCTTTCTTCTGTCAGCTCGAAAACAAGTCACTGAATACATTTTGTTGGGGAGAAAAGAATTCTGAATCTAGATTTGTGTGATGCCTGCTTCAAAGAGTGAAAAAAAACAACATATCTTTCATTCTTCATCAGAAAAGGCACAAACAGAGGCTGAAAACTGTACATGTTAAATAACTGTCTGTTATAATGATGTTGCAATCATCATATGTCTCCATTTTCTTCCCACTCTGTATAATTAGACATAATTGCACATACATACATTTGTGATTGAACTGCCAAATGGAAACATTTGCTGTTTGATTATCTTCCATGTTGCTGCACATAACATTTTAAATACTGCATTTTATCTGAACATTTTAAAATAGATGAACAAATACTTCAAAACATCAAAGCTCAACAGCTATTTTTTACAGTTCATTTATCATTGAAGTAAGTTTTTCAGTTCCCATTTCATATTGTTCATAACATTAAGTAGTGTCATCATTTTTTTACTTCCCACTAATGTGCTTGGTAGTGACCCATGTATACGTAATAATATTTTAATTGAAGGATTATATAGTTACCATTGCTTCGCTCATATTTACAGAACCCAAGCATAGAAAAATTTTGGCTCGTTAAACATATGACAGAGTAGTCACTAATACTTGAAGCTATGAGACAGACTTACACTATGAGAGCATTAAGTATTAATCCTCCTGGTTTCGATGGAGAGGAAATAAAAATATGCTTAAATTTTGTAGCTAAACCACACAACTAATGGTTACAAATCTGCTGTTAGAATTTAGAGGTCCTTCTAATCTGACTTTCTGCTGAGCTTGCTGAAAATTTTGGGTTTTGCAAGTTGTGTATTATTTTTACTATATCAAAAGGCACCAAATACATTTTCAACATAGAAGTAAAATGACAACAGAAGCCAGATGACCACAGAAGTAAGCTACAGGAGATTAGCTGTTGATAGCTTCAAAAAGTCTTCACTCATAATGCTGCAATACCAAAAGCTAAATTTCCTAATCCCTTATGTTACTTTTTACTGAACCTTTGTATTGTTTTGTCATTTCTGGAAGCTGTTCATGGTGATCCAGCTCCAGAATTTGTACCCTCTTTCTGGGAATTATTTACTATAATTACTCTCCACTTCTTGATGTCGTCTTCCTTCCTTCAGCCCTCGTTCCTCACCAGCCTACTCATGAGGGCTTCTTCCTTCCTTGGACTTTCACATCCATGTTCCTTGGCTTTAACCTACCTCCTGATGGTATTTTTTTTCTTCTGTGTGTAGAGCTGTCCAAGAAAAAGACCTTGTGAGGCTGAAATAAATAGATAAACAGCCCTCCTATTATGAGCCCTCCTATTATTTAGGAAACTAGGGTTTTTTCTCAACCATGTAGTGACAGCCTATCTAGGACTCATGTTTTTCATGTAGTGTACTTATGTATCCCCCCCATGCACAAAGTAGAAGAGACAATAACTGACTTTTCTTCCTGCTTCTAAAGTAAGGAGTGAAGCAGTAGAGAACAGCATGTGCATGAGAGAGGAAGGAGGGACATAATCACTTTAGGAAAATAATCCTGCAAATCCTCCTTCTGACAGATCATTATTGAGATTGACTCCTTGAAAACATGCCATAGTAGACCTTGTTTGAATCGAATAGGAATAGAGAAGCCTTCCACGTATTCAGATGTTCTAAAGTGATAAATCATGTTTAATGGCCTCAAAACCAAACATTCTCAGATCAGAGTAGGGTAGCATATCATGAAGGGAAAAAAGAAAGTAACACCGCACAGCTGAGTTCCCAAGAAAGGCGAATACCAAAATCTGTACAGACTTCTACCGTGGGTGGCACATCTCCCTTCTTCCAGGGATCAGCCTGTACTCATTTTTGCCTGTGAGAAGTCATCTTAAACATTGTGGATGTGGCATCATATGCCAGTAGGCCCCCTTCTGAGTGGCCAAGTGACTTTTGCCAGGTTAAACTAAGTGCAATATATCTGAAGCAAAATGGTTAATGAAGCAGTAAGATGCTGTGACCCCCTGCTAGCACTAGTAAAATTGAGACCTCTACAGCCTATTTCATATAAAGAGACACTGATCTTGACACTTGTCATCTTGTGAACACTTTAATTTGAACCACAGGTTCATTACCATTTTTTGAAAATTTAAACCAGGCTGGAGTACAGACCTTCATAGTAAGCATGAAAATGCAAAGGGATTTGATTATTACTAGATTTTGATGACACAGAGGCCCACAATTCAGGAATAAGAAGACTGTGAGCTATTAGTGGGTTTCTTTAAAAAGATCGGGCCAGAGAACTCTTTGAACATGGACTTTTCTAAAGTACAGAAAGTGGGACAACTTCCCATCTCATTAGAAACATTTACACGCCTAGCTTTTTTTCATCCCCTTTAAATCCTGCAAGTTCTGTATGAATGAATTCTGTTAAATGCTCCTTGAGTATATACAGACTTTTCTGTCATCAGTCTACCTTCTCATATCCATATGATCACAAGCATAATCATTGCTACCTGCCAGCCCTCTTGAATTAACGATAAACTTCAGTCATCATTCTAACCTCCCTGGGCATAGCAATTTACTTCACAGTCCCATGTGAAGGTGGTGCAGTGAGAAACTGAGAGTTAGAAACCCTATGTAATGGTGGAGGCCAAATTAAAAACAAAAGGAAACAAATTAACCTATTTTTGGGCTGATTCCAGCTTTTAGTAACAATAATTTAGCAATCATGACCCCGAGGCTGGAAAACAATACAAGTTCTGGGATCAGGAGGTCTCTGAAAGTAACATTAATTTCAATAAAGCAGCAGACAGAGCTTAGAAGAAAACATTTTTTAAAAAAATATTTTCCAGCATTCAGAACCTGTGGGATTTGCTGCATTTCTAAATGTCTCTACAGCATTAATTTTATTAAGCTTTCCCATTTTATTCAGACACTTCAACAATCAGACAGTATGGATGGTTCCTCAGGAGCTGTGAGGCACAGCTGACTCCTGCGCATCTCCAGGCACTAGGCTCTATCTTGAGCTGCCAAATCTGATATTCCAGCCAGAAGTTAAGACGTTCATCACAGAATCATGGAATTTTCAGAGTTGGAAGGGACCTCTAGAGATCATCTAGTCCAACTCCCCTGCCAAAGCAGGATTGCCTGGAGCACATTACTCAGGACTGCATCCAGGCGGGTCTTGAAAATCTTCAGAGAAGGGGACTCCACAACCTCCCTGGGCAGCCTGTTCCAGTGCTCTGTCACCCCAACTGTAAAGAAGTTTTTCCGCGTATTTGAACAGAACTTCCTATGTTCCAGCTTGTGCCCTTTGCCCCTTGTCCTGTCACTGGGAACCACTGAAAAGAGTCTGGCTCCATCCTCCTTCAACCCACCCTTTAGATACTTGTATGCCAAAATAAGGTCTCCCCTCAGCCTTATCTTTGTCTCTTCTCTTTAATATCTTTATCAATGATCTGGATGAGGGGATCAAATGCACCCTCAGTAAGTTCGCAGATGACACCAAACTAGGCGGGCGTGTTGATCTGCTTGAGGGTAGGCTGGCCCTGCAGAGGGATCTGGACAGACTGGACCGATGGGCTGAAGCCAATGGTATGAGGTTCAACAAGGCCAAGTGCTGCATCCTGCACTTGGGTCATAACAACCCCATGCAGCGCTACAGGATTGGGGCGGAGCAGCTCCGAAAGCTGCCCGGCAGAGAAGCACTTGGGGGTGTCAGTGGACAGCCGGCTGAGTATGAGCCAGCAGTGTGCCCAGGTGGCCAAGAAGGCCAATAGCATCCTGGCCTGTATCAGGAATAGTGTGGTGAGCCGGACTAGGGAAGTGATCATCCCCCTGTACTCGACACTGGTGAGGCCCCACCTCGAGTACTGTGTTCAGTTTTGGGCCCCTCACTACAAGAAGGACATTGAGGTGCTGGACCGTGTCCAGAGAAGGGCTACAAAGCTGGTGAGGGGTCTGGAGGACAAATGTTATGAGGAACGACTGAAGGAACTGGGGTTGTTTAGCCCGAAGAAGAGGAGGCTGAGGGGAGACCTTATCACCCTCTACAACTACCTGAAAGGAGGTTGTAGAGAGGTGGGGGCTGACCTCTTCTCCCTGGTGACAAGTGAAAGGACAAGAGGAAATGGGTTTAAGTTATGTCAGGGGAGGTTTAGACTGGATATTAGGAAACATTTTTTCACTGAAAGGGTTATTAAACATTGGCATAGGCTGCCCAGGGAGGTGGTGGATTCACCATCTCTGAAGGTGTTTAAAGAAAGGGTAGATGTGGTACTAGGGACATGGTTTAGAAGTGGGTTTTGTCAGGGTAGGTTAATGGTTGGACTTGATGATCTTAAAGGTCCCTTCCAACCTCAGCAGTTCAATGATTCTATAATTCTCTTCTCCAGGCTAAAGAGTCCCAGCTCTCTCAGCCTTTCCTCATAAGGGAGATGCTCCATCCCCTCAATCATCTTAGTTGCCCTATGCTGGACTCTCTCCAGTAGTTCCCTGTCTCTCCTGAACTGGGGAGCCCAGAACTGGACACAGTATTCCAGTTGTGGCCTCACCAGGGCAGAGTAGAGGGGGAGAATGACCTCCCTCGACTTACTGGCCACACTCTTCCCTATGCAGCCCAGGATACTGTTGGCCTTTTTGGCGACAAGGGCACATTGCTGGGTCATGGATAATTTACTATCTACCAGGACCCCCAGACCCTTCTCCTCAGAACTACTTCCCAGCAGGTCCACCCCTAACCTATACTGGTGCCTAGCATTCTTCCTCCCCAGGTGCAGGACTCTACACTTGCTCTTGTTGAACCTCATTAGGTTCTTCTCTGCCCAGCTCTCCAGCCTGTCCAGGTCACGCTGGATGGCAGCACAGCCCTCTGTAGTGTCAGCCACACCTCCCAGTTTGGTATCGTCAGCGAACTTGCTGAGGGTACACTCTGTCTCCTCATCCAGGTCATTGATGAATATATTGAACAAAAGACTGAGTATTGACCCCTGGAGGACACCGCTGGGTACAGGCCTCCAACTAGACTCTGTGCTGCTGATCACAACCCTCTGAGTTCTGTCACACAGCCAGCTCTCAATCCACCTTGCTGTCACCTCATCCAGCCCTCACTTCCTCATCTTCCTAATGAGGATGTTATAGGAGACAGCATCAAAAGCCTTGCTGAAGTGAAGGTAGATGACATCTACAACTCTCCCCTCATCCACCCAACCAGTTATAACATCATAGAAGGCTATCAGATTGGTCAAGCATGATTTACCCATGGTAAATCCGTGTTGACCACTTCCAATAACTTTCTGTTCCTTAACGTGTTTGGAGGTGACATCCAGAATGAGTCGCTCCATTACCTTCCCAGGAACAGAGGTGAGACTAACTGGACTGTAGTTCCCTGGGTCCTCTTTCTTGCCTTTTTTGAATATTGGAGTTCCACATCCTTCCACATGTGCCTCATACTCAACCGCAAGTCAAAAAAGACTTAACATGGGTCAGCAGGAGAATTCACAACAGGACATTGGACCGGAGCTGGAAAAGCCATCTTTATCATTGTCTCAGAAGTCTTGGAAGAGAAGCTGGACAAAAAATTTATAAGAATAATTCAGTGACGCAAAGTGCTATTTTTAGTAGCATGCAAGTCTTCCTCGGTAACATGTGAATTCCACTGCAACCTTTGAGAGAAACCAACCTCTGCAGTATCTGGCCTGGCCTGTTTGCCTCACCATCACTGCTTTGACCCCTATAAGCTTCTTTTGTGCCCCCTGTTTTTTGAGAAAGTTCCAGTTCATGTTTCTGATCTCCTGTTCCATTCATAAACATAAAATTTGTCTCTGATAATAATGAATATCCTAACACATGCATTTGTATGTATGTAGGGCTGGAGACTGGAAAGAGTATTGGCTGTTCATTTCAGAGTAGTTTTGAAAGATCTACAACTGCCAAGATACGCATATACAGCATTCCTTTTTGGAACCTATGCTTAACTAATGCGGTCTTTATTAATGACTGAAGCTTGAAGAGCAGGAGTTAATGTAAAAATTCAAGGTAGAAATAGGACAATCTTCCTGAAGGACAAGCTTCAGAATGAAATTTGAACTTTCCCTCTTCTTTTGAGGATGGAAGTAAGCATAAGAGTGCAGCATGCCCCACTCTTTAGATATGACATGCATCTGTTCGCATTTACATTTTCCCATAAGGCAAGAGTTCTTTCACAACACCCTCACTAAGGATTACCTTTAAAACAGGAAAATAGCATCATGACTTCAGATTGTAGGCATCTGAAATATCTGAAGGAGCTTTGGTTCCAGAACATCTAGGACAATGAATTCTGCAGTTCAGCAATGGAAAAAGCAAGTTTGTGTAAACTCTGGTGAGAATTTGATTGAGCACAGTCAAGCACTGTGCATGCTTTTATAAGCTTTCTATTTTTAATAGGTAAGTAATCCCCTTGTGTGCATTCCTCTTTGTTTATCAATATCTAAGTTAAGCTGCCATTTTATTACTTCATAATTTGTTATTGTGAGTTCCTTTTATGATATCATTTTCATGGACCTTACGTTGATAATACCAAAACCTTCAGATGAATGGGCAGACATGAATGCATTAACTTGTCCTGAGGAAATGTCAACTTTTATATAAGTACCTTTTAAAGTTCAGCTGAAAGTGCTTAAGTTCTTATACTCTAAATATGACAAATTTAGCTTTCCAATCCCCAGTTTGCCATCTCTGATCAGTGATTTCCAGAATTACATTATGAAATCTTTTGAGTAAACAGTTAGTATCTTTTTTTTTCTTTTTTTTTTCCTCATTCCCTCGCACTTTCTCTGTGCACTTAAGCATTTTGGTGTTGTTTACCATTTATTTCACAGCTGACAGATGTCTGGCCAAAACTGCCCCATATAATCACTGTTTACATGCAAGAAAAAGTCTCAAACACTGTTTGTCTCCTTGTATCTGAATATAGTACCAACATGATACACTAATGAATATTCTAAGTGTTCATCTTTCAGACAATGCCTTACAGCATACACTGTGTATTTTAAAGACAACATTGGTTTATACCATTGCCTTCAAAAGGTTCTCCTGTTTGAAGGGCAGCAAAATACATGCCATTTGATAGTAATTTCAGCATCCAGTTAAGTGTGTAGATTATATAACAAGAAAAACTGTGAACAAGATGTAAACCCCATGTGAACAAAAGGTCTTTTGGTCAAGACAAAGCATGATACTGCAGCCTCTGGTTTCTGGCCAGTACTCCTGCAGGTTAAAGGTTAAGATGAATGTTACAGAAACTAAATAAAATTCCTGGCAATTTGTGTACAAAGAATTTTGGTAAGTTTTGGACATTCCTTTTCTTTAGGTGATTTATATATTGTAGTGCAGACACTGTACTAATACAAAATAGAAGGAATCTCATAGACCTAGAAGGGAAAGTTGTCAAAACAAGTCCAAGACTCAAGAGGAAATATTATTTAAACAAATCTAGCTCATAAAAAGTTCATTGAGAGAGTCAAGAGCTAAAATGGCAGAACTATTACAAACATCAGGGCATAACATGCAGGAATATGTTACATTTTACAGTATAAAAAATGTAAATAAATTATGTATATCCCATTGTAACCTGCATACACATTTTATACACAGGTTCCATTTTAGTGAACCAAATACTCAATTATTTCCTTGAGACTCCTGTTCTCAAAGTTAGATATATTTTGAAGCGTTTTGCTGAATCTGGAGATGATATAACTGAAAGTTTTCCAACATTTTCTGTTTAAAAATTACTGTTGTGGTCTGCTGAGAAAACTATGATCTCATTTATCTCCTTGTTTCTCTCCCAAAGGGATTACTGTTTCTAATGTGCTTCAACCGTATTAAGTTCTATATAAATGTTACATTATTGTTACTGTATTATTAATATGTTTCAGCCACATAAGGAACTCCCAGATATCTGAAACAGACACAAGCAATATACAACATCCCCCCAACAACTCCTTGTTTAAGCTGACTGGGAATAAGGAGAGTATTTCAAGGGAGGTGATTCTGCCCCTCTACTCTGCTCTCGTGAGACCCCACCTGGAGTACTGCATCCAGCTGTGGAGTCCCCAACATAAGAAGGACATGGACCTGCTGGAGCGCGTCCAGAGGAGAGCCACGAGGATGATCAGAGGGCTGGAGCACCTCTCCTATGAGGAGAGGCTGAGAGAGTTGGGGTTGTTCAGCCTGGAGAAGAGAAGGCTCCGGGGAGATCTTATTGCGGCCTTCCAGTACCTAAAGGGGGCCTACAGGAGAGCTGGGGAAGGACTTTTTACTAGGGCATGTAGTGACAGGACGAGGGGGAACGGCTTTAAGCTGGAACAGGGCAGGTTTAGATTAAACATTAGGAAGAAGTTTTTCACTTTAAGGGTGGTGAGGCACTGGAACAGGTTGCCCAGAGAGGTTGTTGAAGCCCCGTCCCTGGAGGTGTTCAAGGCCAGGCTGGACGTGGCCTTGGGCAACCTGGTCTAGTGAGAGGTGTCCCTGCCTATGGCAGGGGGGTTGGAACTCGATGATCTTCAAGGTCCCTTCCAACCTAAACCATTCTATGATTCTATGATTCTATGATTTCTAATTCTGTATCAAAAGTACTTATCTCACAGAACACTTAAAATTTGTGAAAGCGTTCCAAGATTCCTCTCCGTGAAAAGTGCACGTATATCTTCCTCCTTTCAGCACCCCAAATGACAGAGCAGGAATCCCTTGAATTAAAACAGTACACTTCCAATGTTCAGAAGTTAATCTTCCGAATACTAGTGTAGCAGTCTTTAGAAGCATGAAATACCTCTATTAAAATTTCTCTGTACACCATGCCCCTCCATGTCATCCCAAAAGATCCCTCATCAGTTGCTAAGAGGAGCTGGTCCAGAGCCAGCCCGACCTGCCGTGTAGCAGCAGATCTCAGCACACACAGGTTTTCCTGAGGCAGGGAAAAGCCAGAGCAACAGAGAGACTTTCCAGGAGCTGGCAGCTCTGGCAGGAGATGCTGACGAGGCCCGGGCATTGCCAACCATGACATCCACACACACACACACCCCTATAAAAAGCAGCCTGAGGAACGCGAGCAATCAGGAGCGTGGCCAACAGAGCAGGCAAACAGGGCATGGGAAGTCATCCAGAGCCTGGCATGGCAAATTGCATGGAAGAGCACTCAGGGAGGGCAGCTCTTTGAAGCACAGGCATTCCACTGGCTGAGTGGGAGACTTGGAGAACACAACCCAACAACCAGGCATCATTCTGTGACCATATGCACAGGTCAAGGACACTCATCCTACCTGACCCTCAAGGTAGAATGGTGGGCACTTGCCTGAGAGCAAAGGCTGCAGCTCAGGTGCGGTGCTCTGCACCATCCACCCCAGTGGTGACCAATGCCTCCACCCAGATGGAGCTGCTGAAGGCAGAGGCTGTGGCGCAGACCTCAAACTGCAGGAGGTGCCTTGACCTTTCTCCTGGGGTAGGGACAGGTGGCACAACTGCCTGCAAAAGTTGTGCCCAGGACCTTCTGCAACAGGTGGTTGAGCTGCAGGAGGAGGTAAGGAGGCTGCCTAACATCAGGGAGGCTGAGAAGGAGTTAGATAGCTGGTCCCAAATATAGTCTGCAGTGGACTCATAGCCAAACAACCAAAAACTCCCCCACAGGTACACACAGAATGGAGTGGGGCCAACAGTGCAGAAGAATGGAAGCTTGAAATGGCAAGGACCAGCAGGAGGAAGAGACTTCCCCCAAAGCCTGAGGTGCCCTTGCAGAATTGCTTCACTACTCTGCAGACTGAAGACAAAAGACCAGTCACATCAGCTGAGATGTTGGAGTTGAGTAAGGCAGGCCAATGCACTCCCTGTGTAACAACCAGTCCAACTAAGAAAAGGTGAGAGGTGGTAGTAGTAGGTTACTCTCTTCAGAAAGGTACGGAGGCACCCGTTTGCCAACCTGACACACTCTCTATGGAGGTATGCTGCTTACCAGGGGCTTGTATCAGGGATGTCAACAAGATACTACCAAGCCTGATACAGTCCTCTTACTACTATCTGCTGTTGTTGTTTCATGTGGGCATCAGTGATACAACCAGGAGCAATCTGAGGACTATCAAGAAATATTACAGAGCCCTAGGAGCAGCAGTAAAGGACTCTGGAGCGCAGGTAGTTTCTTCATCAATCTTCCCAGTCAAAGGAAAGGGGTTTGAAAGTACAAGTCGAATTTGGTGAGTCAACAAATGGTTACAGGACTGGTGCGACAGCCAGGGTTTCAGCTACTTAGACCATGGGACTCACTTTGAGAAACCTGGTCTACTGGGGGCTAATGCGGTCTATCTATCAGCATCCTCAGTGTAAGGCTTGCCAAGCTTGTGAAGAGGGCTCTAAACTAGAGTTGCAGGGGGAGGGGAACCGCAATCCATCCCACTCATACCAGTTTGAGACCAGCGCCAGCAATAGATGCCCACAGCCTGGACAAAGAACACAGGTCAGCAGGAGAGAACCTGGAGTGCAGCACAAAGAAACTCCAGCCACACCAGCTAGTAAGTCAGCTCCGTTGGAGCCCAGCTTAAATGCCCCTATGCAAACGCATGTAGCATGTGGAACAAACAAGAGGAGCCAGACGTGCAAACACCTGCAAGGCTAGGATCTAATTGGCATCACAGAGACATGGTGGGATGGCTCCTATGATTGGAGTGTTGGAATGGAAGGATACAGGCTCTTCAGCAAGGACAGGCAGGGGAGACGACAAGGGGGTGTTGCCCTCTACATCAGTGACCAGCTGGAGTGCATGGAGCTCTGCCTGGGGATGGATAAGGAGCCGACTGAGAGTTTATGGGTCAAGGTTAAAGGGAGGACATGGACAGGTATGTTACAGTGGGGATCTGCTACAGGCCATCTGAGCAGGAAGACCGAGTGGATGAGGCCCTCTATAGACAGATAGGAGCAGTCTCACATTCATAAGCCCTGGTCCTCATGGGGGACTTCAATCACTCCGATATCTGCTGGAAGGACAGCACAGCAAGGCATAAGTAATCCAGGAGGTTCCTGGAATGCGTCAACGATAACTTCCTTGTCTGAGTGACAAAGGAATCAACAAGAAGAGGAGCTATGCTGGACCTTGTTCTCACCAACAAGGAGGGGCTGGTGGGGAATGTGAAGTTCAAGGGCAGCCTTGGCTGCAGTGACCATGAGATGGTGGAGTTCAAGATCCTTGGGGCAGCAAGGAGGGGGGTGCACAGTAAACTTGCTACCCTGGACTTCAGGAGAGCAGACTTTGGCCTCTTCAGGGTTCTGCTTGGTAGACTGCCATGGGACTTAGTAGAGTACCTCCTCCAAGCTCAGGAGTGAAGCATCCCAATAAAGAGGAAGTTGGGCAACTATGCCAGGAGGCCTGCATGGATGAACAAGGAGCTCCTGGAGAAACTGGAAGTGTGCAGAGGGTGGAAACAAGGACAGGTAGCCTGGTAAGAATACAGAGAAATTGTCCAAGCAGCCAGGGACCAGGTTAGGAAAGCTAAAGGCCTGAAAGAGTTAAATCTTGCCAGGGAGGTCAAGGGCAGCCAGAAAAGCTTCTACAGGTATGTCGGTAATAAAAGGAAGGCTAGACAAAATGAAAGGAAGAGAAAAATATTAAAAATATAAATGATCAAGAAAAAGCCAGGTCACTGAAGTCTACAAACAACTTAGTACCTTACAAATTGATAATATTAGTTATACATTAAATTCAAGTCTTTGATCTAAGAAATATGACAAAATTATTATGTTGATCTCCTCTGCTAATTTTACTCCTAGCAGGAAAAAAAGCTCCTATATAAAATTCTTATTGCTGAAAAAAGATACATAAGCACAAGGTGCATTAAACACAGTCTAACCACATCCACTTTTAGAAACACTTCATATATATTTTACAGATATTTATGGCGTACACAGTTGATTTGATTTCTCAGACACAAATGATATTAAAACAATGCATTCTTCCTGATCTGCAGTATGTATTTTGAACCTGGAGCATTTCTACACAGATTTTTGAACTGAGTCCTGTGAAAGTCAGTATGCCTCTGAGCAGGTGAAGAGCCTGCCAATACAGATGAGCCTAAGGGTAATGATTTGAATCACACATGCTTATGTTATAGTATCAGAGGCTTATTTTCAACCCAAGATGAAACCACATTTAATTCTAACAACAGTATGAAATATATCAGCCTTTCAAGGTCCACAGGCTACTTGCTGTGCTTGTTGATGACGTAAAGCACTCATTCAGTAATGAACATGTGAAGAGTTATAAGTTTAACTTTAATGCTGCTTTACAGTTTCAGGATTTTCACTGTATCTTTTTTTTTACCCAAAACTCTGTCTTTATTTTAAGAACTGCAAATGACAGCATATTCTTTTATTCCCTTAACAATCAAACCAGCATTTGGTTTAACTTAAATGGAAATGTGTTCCTTAATGGAATATTTTATCATAATTTTGTCAATATCATCCCAGAGCAATTACATTTAACTATACACATCAGACCTTGCAGAATATCTATGGAAACTACACCCCAGTTACTGTGGCTCTTTTAGTTTACTGGTATCAGTCACTGCTGTCTGTATTTCTGTCTTACTCTTTTCCATGCTGCAAAAAGGAAAAAAGCAGATCTTGAAATCAATGTGAGTTCCTCTTTTCCCCAAATTAATCCTCAGGCCTACTCTTTTGATAACGATGGGAACAGGTCTTTATTACGAGCAGCAACAGTGACACCCAATGGTCACTTACAAATTATACTTCAAACAGTGCTCAGGGAACATGAGGTACATGATATCTACCACTGAAGGTGAACAGTTTGAAATAGTAGTTCGAAGTAATTTCCACATGTAGTATGCCTCATTATAAGCCCACGATAAACATGATATTTTAATTTAATTTTATTGATCTTTCATTTGGATCAATCACCAATAATAGCCAAAGATAAAAACAAACTACTAGCAAAGCAAAAAAGCATCTTAGGGATCTCACAATACTCTGGAAAGATCATGAATTTGTAAGATCATGAGCTGGGACCATTTTCGTAGAGGACACAGAATTACAGATATCCTACGTGAAACTTACTTAAAAGTTTAATGACTTCAGTGTTTTCCATCGGTGGTGGATGAGCCAGCTGCTCAGATTTCCTTGGACAGCTCCTCACAAGTTCAAAGGAAAGGATTGTACAAGTACAAAAGCAATTACACCTTTTCCATCACTGTCTTATCTTTAGGGACTGAATTCTGTATGGAGAAGCAAATACTTGGAATAACACATGACTCCCACAGTAAAAATTCTCCTACAAATATTAAACATTGTCACTTATGACCACACCCTCATAAACTCCTAGGACATTTATAGCCTAAGACAAAGGTATTTATTAAAAGTTATTTATTAATCATCAGTGAATATTCTACTACAGATCCGTACATATGGATTACCAGCCCAGAGACTAAAGATTGGGGCTGGGGGTGGGATAAGGCACACTACTATTTTCCTCACCAGAACTTTTTTGGCAGTAGTTTTGAATTATTTTAAATAGAAGTCAATAGCTGGTGATGGAAAGACAAAGATTCAAGCAGAGAAATCCTAGAAGAATGTGCACAAGAAGAATAAAACATGAGACCTAAGGTCTCTTCTTCCTGTCACAAACACAAACATTCAGATGAAGAAATTTAAAAAATATGTAGGAGAAGGGAAAAAAGGTCTAAATTTTAAATTTTTTTTTTCATTTGTAATTATGAACACATTCCAAGTGTGTAAAATGATGGGAAATTTGGGGTTGGAATATGAGGAATTTTTTCATAATATAGTATTATTAAACAACACAGGGACTTCTAAACTGCACTGAGACGTAAGGTATAAATTGAAATCCTCAGATTCCTTCTAGATTTTGTTTGAAAGACCATAAATTTATTCCGTGATGATGTCTTCAGTTTTTAACATGCAAAACACAGTCAACACATTTTCGTTCAGTGATTTCCATAGCAAGACAAATCTCAGCATCCACCAATACCTGCTGAGCTATAGGAAGATGAACAGTGTAGCTGTGTTTTGAAATTCTGGGCAATGTTGCAATTAAATTATTTAAGTTAATATTCAAAGAGCAAATTCAACACTGAACAGTAGTTTGCAACTGTATCACCATTTAAGTAAGTATATAACAGCACCCCCCTTGTCAATGAGTGCATTCTTGCAAATTTATTATTTCTGCCCAAATAATTAATATTGTATTTTTTCTTATATATCATGTACACATATTAGAATGAACACTTAGTTAAAACTTTCCTTAAGATGAGGATTTTAATAATTGTATTTCAAATTTTACATGCAATTTATTTTACATCAATTTCTTCATGCATTCAGAGTCCGCACCCAGCAATATTGCTTTTCCTTTACTCTGTCAGCTGCACACTAGTTTTACCCAAGGTATTTCTCTGAAGCCATACATTATAAGGAAGAGCATACTGCAATGGCAGTGTTCAGAACAGACCACACAAACCGGCAGACTGCACCTGGACTGCACCCATCCTGCCTGTGATAACTCCAGTCCTGCTTTCACTAGTGTAGAAAGCATTTCAGTCTTGTTTTGTTACAGTTATAGAGATCCATAAAAAAATGTATCTGCATTCTATCGAGATCTGGAGCCTGTTTAATGCTTGTGCATCATAAAATATTTCTGTATCTGTAAGACATTTCAAAACATGGAATTTGATGGGGAAGAAAAGAGAGACTAAAAATTCCAGGCATCATACTAAACTTGTCATTAAAAGTAAAGGGGTCTTTAAGAATAACTGACGTGAGTGACACAATGTTAATGATTTTAGAAAAAAATTAAAATTAAATCTATGAGTCATGATAAACCAATGTCAACATCATGAATACCATCACTTTTGTTCTTACCAACACAAGCAAGCCACGCTCATTTCTAGTGATAATTCTGACCCTGACCGATAAATTAAACATAAAATGCTGATGGCTACCTACCATCTTTCCTCTGCCGATTAACTGTGCCAAACAAGATTCTCCTGGGGAGAGACGTTTCATGTTAGTGTACAAATTGCTAAGTGAAATGGTCAGTAACAGATCAAATTCAAACTGGCTCTGTAATACCATATCGACATTAACACTGAAGCTGGACAGAAGGAAGACAACTATTTCCAACACCAAAGTACTGAAATTTGCAGGAATTTCACACCACTAAAGCAGCATGGAACTATGAGTCCAAAACCACTCACACGATAACCAGGTACAGCAAACCCATCCGGACTAGGTCCTGTCTGCCCTGTAAACTGTCTGCACCAGTTTGGGAGCTATGAAGACTTACAAGGAGGATTTATTCCCTCACCTTTACTGGCATGACTTGGAGGCCATCTTCCCTCCCACACACTAGATGGCACAAAGCCATGAGGTTGCACAGCCCTAAGGTAGGGTAGAGCTGAGCTCATATCTTACTTTGGCCCCATGGCTGCACAGTGAAGGTGTTATTTCTCACCTCCTCTGTACCTTTGTCTACTTTCTTTAAACCTTGTAGATCTCAACCAGCTCAAATGTTTCTGTAACTGACATATTCCTGGTGTTCTCATGACATCACAGATGCAAGGACAAACTGGTGCTTTTTCCTGTAAGCCCATAACAATTTATTTTTTGTTGCCCCTCAATAAAGGGGCAACTATACTCCCATTAGTGCTGATATGGATTATAAATCTGATTAGCAAGATTTTCAAATGGCAGAAACTATATTAAAGTCATAATAAAGTATATAATGCCACATATGTGAATAAAGCCTAAATTAAATTTAAGAAAATGTATCTCAGCAGGAAGAGAAACTGTACATTGAACTTTTCCAGGATTCTTCATCTTGTTATAAGGTAAATAGCACTGAATCTTTCAGCAGCACAGAAAAATTTCTTCTAGCTCCAACTGGCCTTTTTCTCCACTCGCTAACTACAGTAGAAGAGACATTGAAAAGAAAAAAATCCAATTGCCCTCAATTGCTTCGAGAATAAAAATTCAAAATGTGAAGATATCGTTAAGCTTAAGCATGGTACTTCAAGTCATGACGGCAACAACTATAAATTAAAGGCCTCTGATATTGTAAATATGTAGCCATTCATTTTTGCACCGTTAGAGTAATTTTTTCTAAATTTTATTTTAATTTTTGCTACTGTTTTATTGATCAAAAAGTGAAGTATATGTGGTTAAGTAACTTGGTTATGGTCAGGTGATGAGTCAAGGTTCCCATATATGGTGACTACCAGTCCAAAGTACTGATAAGCACTAAAATGGGACTTGAGTAACTGACACTTAACTCAAATTTAGAAAAAAAAACAGAATGCTGGTTCATTCGGGGTGGTGGTAGTTATCAAGACTATGTGTCTCCATAGAGGTATGGTACTGTGGGAGGTACATTACTGGAAGCATGCACAGTCAGTAATTATTTGAATGTAGCGCAGACATCACATCAACAAGAAGAAAATATAATAATGAAAGAATTAACACTGAATGAAACATATGTCAGCAAGTATTAATTTAATTTTGTACACTTCTCAGAAGAGCATCAAATAAATGAAGTTTTGTTTGTCTAAAACAGATTTCAAAAGTCAATGGAGTACATTTCCTTGAATCTCTTTCATGGCAATAGACCTACTAGTATTCGAAGTAAATTCTGACATACAAAATAATCTCTCTGCTGTAACACATTGTAAATTCATGTTTGTAAGATCCATGTTTGTGATATCCCATAAAGACTTCTCTGTGTTTGATTATTGGTGCACGGGTATTTTTTTGTGCTTTACTATTGATACTTGGAAACATGATATTGATAGCCCCTGACAGGGTAACCAGAGAAAGTTCAGAGGATTATCATATCTGTTGAGGGGAAAGACTAGGCAAAATAGTCCCCATTAACCTAGAAAAGACTGGAGAAAGTTAAGACAGGTACATAAACCCATGAATGGCATGTAGGTGAATAACAAAAGACTGTTTACTATCTTTATGGACTATGCCTCTTTCATTCTTAGAAAAAATGAAAATTCACTGAAGTTTAAATCATAAGATGCATAATCTTAGTTCCTACTCATTATAATAATTTTACAGCAACAGAATTTCTTTTTTTTTTTTTTTCTCTAGGTTGGAAGGGACCTTATATATTTGCTGCTGCAGGAGGAAAACACATAGCAGAAGCATAAAGCATGTCAGCGGTCCTCACTTAATACCACATAGGAAGTGACCCAGAGCTGGTAGAATCAATTTTCTTATACGTACGGGAGAAACTCAGTTGCTCTGCTAACCTGCAGATTTTGGCTCCTTAGTCATTACAAAGACAGTGAAAAGACATCACCGCTTCTTCCCAAAACTCTTCAGGAAGTTCATGCTGAATGAGGCTGAGAATCTGGTATATGAATTCAGCCATGCAATCCATTACTTAATCATATGAAGAAGGTATTGTAGTTCTGATGTTTTAGAAAATGGCCCTATACTCACAGCTGTGACCTGCCAGCCGTAACATCTGTAACCTACAGACTTCTAACCTGAATGGTGTAATAATTACTTTCCAGATGGCAGTGAGGTCTTTAAAATCCATAAAATGCAATTATTGGTGCTACAGCCTAACTAGTTATATATTACTGGACATACATTATGGCCAACTGCTCTTAAAATGTAATAAGTACTTATGTTGTAAAGAAGTTTACAGAGGGGTTCAGTAAAGTTGTAAGTAGAAGCACAATAATGACTGTATATTGAGATAGCCTAAATGGACTGTTTGGAGCAAAGCCAGCTACCAGCAGGCTGTCTTTCAGTGCTATCTACTAGAGTTATCTTCATTATTGCATTTCTGTTTACTGCCACAGTAGAGAATACATAGTAATTTACAGATCCGTACCTGCGTTCAATTCTCTAGCTTCACTAGAGATTCTCCTGTGCTTTAAACTACTGCATCAGACTGTTATGATTAGCTGCTTAAAAATTTACTTGGCATGTTCATAAATCCAGCCCACCATCAGCATCTGCTTATCAAAAAAAGAAAAAAAATTAAGATCAAGGTTCAGTAGTTCTGTATTCATATTTCTCCCAACGCATACTTTCTCATTTTAATTACAAAGTGTTTGGATCATTTCAGGTTGATAAATGAAACCACTACTAACAAAAGATTGTTTAGACTCTGCTTAAACTCTCTTATTTACTTAGCAGATGTTTCATCACAAATTAATCTCAAGCACATTTCAGTGCTTTTAATTCAGAGGTTTATCTAATCCCTGGATGTAACGGCCATGTCAGCTTGTTATGTTTTGCAGTACATTCAAGAGAGTCACTTCACAGTAATGTAAGATCAATATCATCTTCATATACCTATTTTTATTTCAGTAGGAGGTATTTCTGCATACACTGTTGGCTGTGAAGCTCAACATTTTTACTTCTTTAAAGAACTCCAGAAGACCCTACTAGAAAAGAGAAATAGAAGGCTAGTCACCAGTTAGTAAGGAGGAGTATAGGAGTCTACTTACCTCTAAATATAAAAACAACTGTTCATAACACTTCATCATTTATTTGCACTTCAGTACATGCAAAGAGATAACCTTCTGTGTCCCATCCAGGCATTAGACACTTCTGATGTTTATAGCTAGGTAATGCATTGTGATAGGAGTATGGACCCTGTTTCTGGAAAGTTTACACACTTACAAACATACAAACCACACATCATTAAGGTTTTTTTAATTAATTTACTTCTGTGCATTTCATAAGAAGATTTCAGCTCATTCAGATCATCATATTTACCCTAGAAAGTAATTTTCTTAATAATCTCTGTGAAAACTCTTTCAGCACATAAATTATGGACAAGGCATTAACTGGGAATATTCAGTCTTTATTGGTTTTGACTGAACATGAAAATTTCACTATAAGGTTACACAGTATCACAGTATCACAGTATCGTCAGGGTTGGAAGGGACCTCTGCAGATCATTTAAGTCCAACCCCCCCTGCCACAGCAGGGTCACCTACAGCAGTTGCACAGGACGGCGTCCAGGCGGGTTTTGAATGCCTCCAGTGTGGGAGACTCCACCACCTCTCTGGGCAGCCTGTGCCAGTGCTCTGCCACCCTCAGAGTAAAGTTCCTCCTCATGTTAAGATGGAACTTCCTGTGCTCCAGTTTGTGCCTGTTACCTCTAGTCCTATCACTGGGCACGACTGAAAAAAGGCTCTTCTCATCTACCTGGCACCCTCCCCTTAAGTACTTATAAGTATTGATAAGATCCCCCCTGAGTCTTCTTTTTTCTAGACTAAAAAGCCCCAAGTCCCTGAGCCTTTCCTCATAAGAAAGATGCTCCAGTCCCCTAATCATCTTTGTAGCTCTTTGCTGGAACCTCTCCAGCAGTTCCCTGTCCTTCCTGAACCGGGGAGCCCAGAACTGGACACAGTGCTCCAGATGTGGCCTCACCAGGGCAGAGTAGAGGGGGAGGATGACCTCCCTCGACCTGCTGGCCACACTCTTCTTGATGCACCCCAGGATGGCATTGGCCTTCTTGGCCACCAGGGTACATTGCTGGCTCACGGTCATCCTGTTGTCCACCAGGACTCCCAGGTCCCTTTCCACACAGCTGCTCTCCAGGAGATCAGCCCCCAACCTGTACTGATGCATGGGGTTATTCCTCCCCAGATGCAGTACCCTACACTTGCCTTTATTGAACATCATCAGGGTTTTTTCTGCCCAACTCTCCAGCTTGTCCAGGTCACGCTGTATGGCAGCACAGCCTTCCAGCGTGTCAGCCACCCCTCCCAGTTTTGTGTCATCATCAAACTTGCTGATGGAACACTCTATCCCTTCATCCAGGTCATTGATGAATATATTGAACAGGACTGGACCCAGTACTGACCCCTGAGGGACACCACTTGTTACTGGCTTCCAACTGGACTCTGCACCACTAACCACAACCCTCGGAGCTCTATCTGTCAACCACTGTTCAATCCACCCCACTGTCCATTCATCTAACCCATACTTCCCAAGCTTGTCTGTGAGAATGATATGGGAGACAGTGTCAAAAGCCTTGCTGAAGTCAAGGTAGACAACATCCGCTGCCTTCCCTTCATCCACCCATCCAGTCACGCCATCATAGAAGGCCATCAGATTAGTCAGACATGACTTCCCTTTGGTGAATCCATGTTGACTACTTCTGAGAACCTTCTTTTCCTCCAGATGCTTGGAGATGACACCCAGAATGAGCTGTTCCATCATATTTCCAGGGATGGAGGTGAGGCTCAAAGGTTGTCATGGTTTGGCCTGAGCCGGCAACAAAGAACCACGAGGCCGCTCGCTCAACCCCCCACAGCCATGGGGGGAAATGGGAAGAAAAAGGCAAAACTCGTGGGTTGAGAGAAAGGCAGTTTAACAGAACAGCAAAGGGAAGAGAAAACAGTAATAATAACACGGATGAAGGAATATACAAACGCGATTACGGCACCACCGCTCACCGACCGGACCCGGACCCGCACCGCTGCAGCCCGCGCTGAGCAGCAACTTCCTGCCCCATCCCCCAGCAGCGCCCCCCTACAGCCCGGGCATGGCTCACATGGCATGGGGTACCTGTGTCCCCTCCCATCCTTGGGGAAATTAACCCCATCCCTGCCGGAACCAGGACAAAGGTTTTCTTTATTAGAGAGATCCAAAACAAACATTCCACAACTTTTCTTCCCACAACAGATATGCAGTGGCTGCTGCTACTATTGACTGAAAAGTAGAAGTTCAGGCTGCTTTGCAAATCTTTTCCTAAATACAAAATACTAAGGACTTAGTTCCAGTTATTTAGGAGTTAGTAAGGGAATTTTATCTCCACTTTCTATGGCACACTTTGAGCTAGTAGTCCTACCATTGCATCCCCCTGTACTCGGCACTGGTGAGGCCTCACCTCGAGTACTGTGTTCAGTTTTGGGCCCCTCACTACAAGAAGGACATTGAGGTGCTGGAGCGTGTCCAGAGAAGGGCTACCAGGCTGGTGAGGGGTCTGGAGGACAAGCCTTATGAGGAACGACTGAGGGAGCTGGGGTTGTTTAGCCTGGGGAGGAGGAGGCTGAGGGGTGACCTTATCACCCTCTACAACTACCTGAAGGGAGGTTTTAGAGAGATGGGGGCTGACCTCTTCTCCCACATGGCAAGTGATAGGACAAGAGGAAACGGGTTCAAGTTATGTCAGGGCAGGTTTAGATTGGATATTAGGAAGCATTTTTTCACTCAAAGGGTTATTAAACATTGGAATGGGCTGCCCAGAGAGGTGGTGGATTCACCATCCCTGGAGGTGTTTAAGAAAAGGGTAGATGAGGTGCTTAGGGACATGGTTTAGAAGTGGGTGTTTTTAAATCAGGGTAGGTTAACGGTTGGACTTGATGATCTTAATGGTCCCTTCCAACCTCACTTATTCTATGATTCTATGATTCTATGATTAATATTGCTGGAGATGTCACTGGATTACCCGTAGCAAGGGAACATCTCAAGTCTTATAAAACTGGCAGTCCATTCCAGTGCTGTAGTCATAATCTACTCAAGAGATTGAAAATGAAAGCAGATCAAAAATTCTCTACCAAAAAAAAAGGACTTGTATTTCACTAATTATTTTTTTCCAAAATCTTGGAAATTTTTCTGTAAAATGTCATTGATAGCAAAAAGTGCATGTAGGGAGGAAGCTAAAGTTTAGATTTCAAAGTGCACAGACCTGTACAAAATTTATCCATTAACTTAATGCATAGAGTGTAAAAAAAGCCAAGCTCCAAGCACATACACACCTATATTTGAACTTTATAAGTAGTCACACTGCAGAAAATAAAAAATATTTTTCAGCACAACCCAGGCTATCACAACCTGAGCTTATATAGAGTACACAACTGACATATTTTACAGAGGTATCTCTGGCAGTGACATTTTAGTGTTTACTTATTAAATTTCATGCTATGCAACAAAATTAAACACCATCTATTTTGGATAAACTGCACTGTATTAGTTAGATAAAGTGGTTTTGGAGAATTAACTGTCATTGCTGAGTTTTGCATTGTGGTTTTAGACTCTTACCTCCACAAGTCTTGTATATTCAGCATGAACACAAAACTAGTCGACTTCATAAGATGTGTAAAATATTAAACATAATATAGTCATTTTATCTGCAAAAATAGGTAAATATGAATCTAAACAGGTAACACTAGCACTAGAATTGAGGTCAAGAAATCTGACAAGCAATAATTAATTTTATATCCCTTAAAGTACTCTTTATAATTTTACTCTCTGCAGTTTGGCAAGAAGCAACCCCTAGTTAATAAAACATATAATAATCTCTGTCAGTTACGCCCCAACAACTCCAAAAAGCTAAAGTATATGAACAGATTTCACATGCAAAAGACAGTCACTTTTAATAGAAAACCCAGTAGTTACCCATAGCCAAAAGATCAATTACTCATCTTCAAACAAGCTTAATCTTTAAAATATTGGATAAAATAAAACCTAAGGCTGTATTTACCAACTGGTTTTTTATAATTTGCAGTGCAATAGAAATACATATTTTATTCAAGTACGTTCCGTAACATTGAATTGTCTCAGCAGTAATTAAGTACCTATCCCAAACAAGCTTTAATTCTTGCATTTGTATACATCACTGCATTGTCATGGACAGATCTCTGAGAATGACTGTTCACTTCACAGAGGATAGTCAAAAAAGGAAATACTTTAAAATGTATTCATACACGCAAACAGATCTGGGGATTAGAACTGATGGCAAGTTGAACATGAGACAACAGTGTGCCCTGGCCAACTGTGTCCTGGAGTGCATCAAGCACAGCATACCTGGCATGTCAAGGGAGGTGATTTTCCCTCTCTACACTACACTGGTGTGGCACCACCTCAAGCACGGTGTACAGTTTTGGGCATCTCAATACAAGAAGGACATCAAACTATTACAGTGTGTCCAGAGGGAGACCAGGATGTTGAAAGGTCTTGAGGGCAAGACTTACCAGGAGCAGCTTAGGTCAATTGACTTGTTCAGCTTGCAGAAGAGAAGGCTGAGGAGGGACCTCATCACAGTCTACAACTTCCTCAAGGGGGACACCAGAGGGGGAGGTGCTGATCTCCTCTCTCTGGTGACCAGTGATAGGACATGACGAAATGATATGAGGCTACATCAGGCAAAGTTCAGATTAGACATTAGGAAACATATCTTCACTGGGAGGGTGGTTGGTCACTGGAACAGGCTCCCCATGCTTGGTCATGGCACCAAGCCTGTCAGAGTTCAAGGACCATCTGGACAACACAGTCATATGATTTAGTTTTAGGTAGTGCTGTGAGGAGCAGGGAGTTGGACTCAATGATCTTTGTAGATCACCTCCAACTCGAGGTATTCTATGATTCTGGTCATTTTGAGGCGTGTTGCAAGCAGATCAAGGGAGGTGATTCTTTCCTCTCGGCTCAGCCCTGGGTTGAGCGCAGGGTGCTGCATGGGTGCTGCATCCAGGTCTGGGTTGTCATGTACAAGACATAGACATACTGGAGCAAGTCCAGCAAAGGACCATGGAGATGATCAAAGGTCTGTGAAGCATCTGTTATATGGGGAGAGGATGAGAGCAAGGACTGCTCAGCCAGGAGAAGAGAAGGCTCAGGGAGCAACACCTGAATATATACAAGTAACTGATAAGGGGTAAAGGAGACAGACAGGCTAGCCAATTTAAACATGAAAATTCCATTTAAGCATAAGAAAACTTTTTTTTTTTATTTTATTGTGAGGGCAGTGAAACACTACAACAGGTTGCCCAGAGAGGTTGTGGAGTGTCTATCTGCAAAGATATTCAAAGCGTGACTGGACAACATCCTGGGCAACCTGTTGTAGGTGACACTGCTTGAGCAGGGGGTTGGAGTCCAAAATGTCCAGAGGTCTCTGCCAACCTCAGTCACTCTGTGATCTTGGATCCAAATTCTGAGATATGATAATCATCTGTGACCGAGTTTTGAATGTTTAGCACTGATGGAAAGGAGCCCAAATTGGTTTGTAATTATGTAACATTTATTGCTACTTGACTGCCCTTTTCTCCCATTTATCTTGAACATATTATGCAATTTTCACATTGAAATATGTAAATTAACTAATACTATTGCTATCATTTGATCCCCCTGGAATCCAGGAAGAAATGGTCAGTGACCTCCTGCAGCACGTAGACATACACAAGTCTATGGCACCACATGGAATCCACCCAAGAGTTCTGAGAGAGCTGGCAGCAGTGCTCACCAAGCCACTTTCCATCATTTTCCAACAGTCCTGGCTGACTGTGGAGGTCCCAGCAGATTGGAAACTAGCAAAAGTCACACCCATCTACAATAAGTACCGGAAGGAGGATCCAGGAAACTATAGGCCTGTCAGCTTGACTTTGGTGCTGGGGACCTGATGGAGGAGGTCATCCTCAGTACCATCACGCAGTACGCACAGGACAACCGGATGATCTGGCCCAGTCAACACGGTTTTATGAAAGGCAGATCCAGCTTGACTAACGTGATCTCCTTCTACAACATGGTCACCTGCTTAGTGGACGAGGGAAAAACTGTGGATTTTGTCTATGTGGACTTTAGTAACGCCTTTGACATCGTCTCCCACAGTATTCTCCTGGAGAAACTGGCTGCTCATGGCTTGGATGGGCATACACTTTGATGGGTGAAAAACTGGCTGGAAGGCCAGGCCCAGAGAGTGGTGGTGAAAAGAAATAATTCCAGTTGGTGACTGGTATTGAGTGGTGTTCCCCAGGGGTCAGTAGTGGCGCCTGTTCTGTTTAATATCTTTATCAATGATCTGGATGAGGGGATCAAGTGCACCCTCAGGAAGTTTTCAGATGACACCAAGCTGGGTGGAAGTGTTGATCTGCCTGAGGGTAGGGAGGCTCTGAAGAGGGATTTAGACAGACTGGATCAATAGGCCAAGGCAAACTGTATGAGTTTCAATAAGGCCAAATGTCAGGTCCTACACTTTGGCCACAACAGCCTCCACCAACACTACAGGCTTGAGGAGGAGTGGCTGGAAAGCTGCTCAGCAGAGAGGGACCTGGGGGTGTTCATTCATAGATGGCTGAACATGAGCCAGCAGTGTGCCCAGGTGGCCAAGAAGGCCAACGGTGTCCTGGCCTGTATCAAGAATAGTGTAGCTATTAGGACCAAGGAGGTGATTTTACCCCTATACTCAGCACTGGTGAGGCCACATCTTGAGTACTGCATTCAGTTTTGGGCCCCACAAGAAGGACATTGAGGCGATGGAGCATGTGCAAAGAAAGCCAAGGAAACTGTGAGGCGTCCGGAGCACATGCCTCATGAGGAGCGGCTGAGGGAACTGGGGCTGTTTAGCCTGGAGAAAAGGAGGCTCAGGGGAGACCTTATAGCTCGCTACAACTATCTGAAAGGAGGTTGATAGTCAAAGCAGGGTAACAAGGTTGTGCCAGACCAGAGGGAGAAGCCCCATGGTGCTCTTCTAAGAACAAAGAGAGGAAACAGTGGGTATAGGACCAGGAAAAGACACCACAGGTGAGGACAGCAATGCCACCTGCATTGTTAATAACACTGAGACTTTTTCTGTAGCTTTCATGCCTTTATTTTCTCTGTCTGATCATTAGATCTAGACTACTAAGGAGAGCCTTCTGATGTTCTTGGGGGCTGGCACATGCCCCAGATGATGGCCCGGCCCTGGTTTCAGCAGCTCCTGGGTTGTTCTTCTAGGGTTGCTGGTGGGCTGGCCTCTTGCTGGGTGGTGAAGAGTCCTCAGGGCTGCCGGCCCTCCTCTTCGGGGGTCGCTGTGGCTGCCCAGGGGAACGTTCCCTGCCCCGGCTGGAAGTGGAAGGACCTGGTGCAGGGTCCTCTGGCTCCTCCTGCGGCTCTTCTTGCTCCTCCAGGGTGGGAATGGGGGCAGAGGGGGAGCTGCCGGCATGCCCAGCGAGGGCAGCTGTGGAGGTGCTGGGGAGCTCGTCCACACCGTATCTGGCAGGGCTGCCGGAGGGGGCTGGGCTGGGTGCAGGAGACCCTCCCTGGGAGGCAGCAGGGCTGAGGGCAGCCGCAGGGCTGCCTTCACCCCCCCCGGCAGCATGGGTGCCCTCCAGGTGCAGCAGATGGTGGGCCTCCCTGCTGCAGAGTCGCACGACAGCGTTGATGAGATCGCTCACAAACGTTGTTGCGCGGTTATGAAGGAAGAGCCCCAGGAGCTGGCCCAGGACCTCTTCCTCTGTTCCAAAGATGACCAGGCTGGACATAACAATGTCCTCCAAGATGGCAACCTGCATGTGGTCACCCTCAAACATCTGCTCCAGCACCTGGTGCAGCCAGGGCAGCAGGGGTTCAAGGAGAAACGGGTGGTCCCAGAAAAGGCTTGCCCATGTGTCAGCCTCGAGGCTGTCCACTGGAGCCCTGGGCACCTGTCCGTCAGCCCGTGGTGGGGAAGCTGCAGGGCTGTGGGGGGCGTGGTGGATGGCGACTGGTGACGCCGCAGGTGGTCTGACAACGTCCTCTTCAAAATGAGACTGCGCCCACACCGAGGGCATGATGGCCTCCACCCTCCTCTTGCAGAGGGGGCACTCGGGCTTTATGTGAACCCACTGCCGGATGCAGTCCAAACAGAAATGGTGGTGGCATGGTAGCACATAGCTGGCTTTGTCCCAGCTGTCCAGGCATATGGGACGGCGGTCATCCAGCTCTGTGGCCATGCTCTCTGTCTGGGGCGGTGGGCTGGGGAGAGCTGGCGATCACGAGCCGCTCCCTCTGGCCGGCCCTTGCAGCAGCAGATGTCGCACTAGAAAAGGAAGAGAGGCCATGGTCACTGGCTGGCCTGGGCAGGGCTGGAGGAAGTACCCCGGTCCCTCAAGAAGGAAACCCTCCCGGTTCCCCAGGGTGAAGTTTCCCCATACAGCTCACCTCTGCTGCTGCAAGCACGCCTCCTGGCTGCCCCGGCTGCCTGAAGCTGGCAGGGCCGGGGAAAACCTGTGATGGCTCTGGGACGGGCACTGGCCGTTGCAGTCAACACCTCTCCAGGCACGACACCAGCGCCAACCGCAAGCCTCGCTCAATGCTCCAAACCTTGCGCAGTCGCTCAGCTGGAGTGAAGGCACGAGCTGTCTGGGTGAGACTCACTGCCTGGTCACAGTCTGTCTCTCAGTGACATCAGAACCCATCGCTCAGTGGTGCCACGGTCCATTCCTCGGGGACCTCACAATGGGCGGTCCTCGCCCACGGCGCTTGCCCCGGCAGTGCTACGGATGCAGCACATGCCTCTGGCGTTAGCCCAATGCCACTGCCCACTCCATCTGCCACGTGTGGTCCTGTGCTCGGCATCAGTGTTTCATGCTAGTCAGTGAGGTCTTGGCTGTGTCTTCCCAGGGTCCCACCAGGTTTCGGTGGCCGTGGTGCGCATCTCCAGGCACGTACGGCAAGAGGGTTCATTTGATAGCATCCCATGCCTCCCTGGGAGGCTGCAGGACAAAGTCCCGCAGGCTGTCCTCCCACTCCAGGACTGTTGTGCAGCCCTTTGGGCTCCCCTTGTTCCTCCCACAGCACATCAAAGAACCAGCACCTAAGGACAAACGAAAAGATGTGAGGAGGCCTCCAAAGGTCGTGTCTCTTGTCCTCTGCCTCACCTCCGGTAATTCTGTCCACGCTCGGTGGAAATACGTGTTTCGCTGCTTATAACCATGTGGCTATGACACCATACATGTGAATGGGTGAAATCAATTTTATTTTGAAATAAAAATCTTCCTCCCCTCCTTGTTTCGAACTTTGCAAAATTGTTGAAATTTGTTGCTACTGTTTACAGCAGAGGTTTTTCTCTGGAATGCCCTGAATACCCCAGGGAATGCTCACAAACTCTACGTAGAGACCAACGATGCAACTTGATCTAAACGATTGAAGGGTAAGATTGCGTACTGTATTGCATGGCCCTTCTCCTTGCTCACAACGGATTTTAGGGGGCACATTGCTATTCAGGAGTTAAAATCATTGCATTTAGAAATGCGTACGGTGTGCTATAGGGAGTCTGAAAGAAAAGCATGGCCTCTACCTACTTCTGTTTCCCCAGGTTCTTAATTTTAGTCTGACATTCTAACGCATGTTGCCTCGTCTTATAATGTTATAATCTTGTCATATACGTTTCCTCATCAGCAAACAGAGAGAAAAAAGACCAAATGCATTACATTATCAAAAGCCATCCTCCAATATGATGGTATATTTATAACCTGCTGTGCAACATGGTCATATAGCAAACAGCAAAGGCAAGAAAAGCAAGCAAGCAAGCAAGCAAAGTCGCACAGTCTCTGCCCACACTTCAGCACTGCTGGCCAGCCCTCTTGGGCTCCCCTGGTGCCTCCCACGGGAAGTCAAGAGCAGCACTTGCCTCTCTTGCAGGGAGTTTTTCCAATGTTTCTCCCCTAGCAAGACGGCACAAGGCTGATCACCTCTGCTCAGCCCCCATCAGGCCTCACCTGGTCACTGCGTCTTGTTTGGGGTCCCTCGTTCAGCACACAACGGGCCCACATTTTCTCTAGTGTTCTAGAGAACAGAACTGTAAATGTAGCAGTACAGCATTGGTGGATAAGGGAAGATCAACTGACATCACCTCCCCGGACTGGTGCAAAGCATTTGACACTGTCACACACAACATTCGTGTCTCCAAATTAGAGAGCCGTGGATTCCATGGAGGGACCACTCAGTGGATAAAGAGCTGACTGGATGGCTGCACTCAAAGAGTTGCTGATCGATGTCCAAGTGGAGACCAGTGACGAGTGGCATTCCACAGGGGTCAGTATTGAGACTGGCACTGTTTAACATCTTTGTCGGTGACATGGATGTTGGGATGGAGTGCACCCTCAGCAAGTTTGCCAACACCACCAAGCTGTGTGTTGCAGTCGACACACTGGAGGGGAGGGATGCCATCCAGAGGGACCTGGACAGGCTTGAGAGGTGGGCCCGTGCAAACCTCACCACGTACAACAAAGCCAAGTGCAAGGTCCTGCACATGGATCGGGGCAGTCCCATGCACAAATACAGGCTAGGTGGAGAATGGATTGAGTGCAGCCCTGAGGAGACAAACTTGGGCGTGCTGGTTGATGACAACCTGCTCAACATGAGCTGGCAAGCTGCCCTCACAGCACAGAAAGCCAACTGTATCCTGGGCTGCCTCAAAGCAAGCATGGCTAGAAGGTCGAGGGAGGCAATTCTGCCCCTCTGCTCTGCTCTCTCGAGACCCCACCTGGAATACTGCATCTAGCTCTCAGGCCTCTCTTAAGAAGGACACGGACCTGTTGGAGCGGGTCCAGAGGAGGGCCACAAAGATAATGAGGAGGGTGGAGCACCTCTCCTATGAAGACAGGCTGAGAGAGTTGGGCTGCTTCAGCCTGCAGGAGAGAAGACTCCGGGGAGACCTTTTAGCAGCCTTCCGGTATCTAAAAGGGGCCTACAGGAAAGATGGGGAGGGACTCTTCATCAGGGAATGTAGCAATAGGACAGGAGGTAACAGTTTTAAACTGAAAAAGGGAATGTTTAGATTAGATATGAGGAAGAAATTCTTTACTATGATGGTGGTGAGACACTGGAGCAGCTTGCCCAGAGAAGTTGTTGATGCCCCATACCTTGAAGTGTTCATGCCCAGGTTGGATGGGGCTTTGAGCAAACTGGTATAGTGGAAGGTTTCCCTGCCCATGGTAGGTGGGTTGGAAGTAGATGATCTTTAAGGTCCCTTCCAACTCTAACCACTCTATGATTCTATGTATCTATGAAAATCAGATGCCTTCAGTTTTGATCATCTTTAATCCCATTCACATAGAGATAGTTCTTTTTCCTGCAATACACAGTCCCATAAGCTGTTTTAACACAGGATGTCATGAATATAAAAGCTTTCTAGAAATTAAGGGAAGAATGGAAAAGTTCACGGAAACCTCATCTGCTAGTAAATACAGAGTCTAAATAGAAAAACCACTCACAAAATCTCCTAGTCAGAAAATTGTCAGAGCCTGGAATAGTCCGTAGGAAGCATTACTGTTTCCTGTACTGTCTCTTTCCATTTCTATTGCTCCTTTCCTAATGTCCACTCTGCACTATTACAGATCATAGCAGAGGGAACACAGCTGGACCCAGCAGGGCTGTCTTAGAGAATATTTGCCTTACACAACATTTCAGTTTTCTGTCAGATGCAGATAGAATAAGGAAACCGATGATATGACCTGATCATTGCAGTTAAATAAACATCTTTGAAAAAAGTTACAAGCCCTACATTGCAATAACCCCTATGGTTCCTTGATAAATTCTTTGCTCTCTCCTTCAAATAGCACAGTATGTGTGTATTATGTTATAATGTAATGAAATATGATCAAGTGGGGTCCAGGTACAAGAGCATTCTTCTCAGTTCCTGTGTGCCCCATTCCAACCTTTGAGGTTCATTTTGCGACATTCCTGCCTTCTTTTCCTCCGCATGTTTTTTACTTAGTGCGAATCCACAAGGCTCTCTCTCTGGTGACTATCTAAATTCCTGCCTTTATATCTACGGCAGCAAAACAGTGCATTGACTCACTTTATTCTTCCAGAGCTGTTCTTCATCAAGGATGCTCCCTCCTTCATCAATATTTTGCTTAGTAGCCTAACCAATTGTGACATTCCAGCATAAAAGACAAGTTCCCATTTCCTTCTTTCTAGATTTTGCTTTACTACTTGAACATTGAATAGGCCAGGCATATCGTGTTCAGCTTCAACCCCAAATAGCAAGATATTTTTTCATAAACTACATGTTTTTCATATCAGCTGTAAAGCAGAATCAGACCAGACTGAACAGGCCTTCTCTAATTTGAAGCAGCTCTGTTGTTCTGAGTTTGTTAGATGTTATAGTAAAAGAAAAGTAATTGCTTTTACCATACCTCTCTCTCAGCCAGGACAGAAGTGTTTAAAAACATCTTTACATCTTTTACATCTTTACACATCAAGCTCAGCATAGAACTTCGACTACAAAGTAGTCTTTTATTGTATTTTGTTTGTTCAAACATGATCACTTAGGTGGGTCCTCTATGAAGTTTAAGACAATGAGAAGAATGTCAGGGGCTACATTTTGCCATATCATTTTCAAAATTGATATAGGAAATCTGAAATATGGAAGCTGTTTCATTATGAATTCTGCTATGAGTAGACATACTGTAATACGATGGGGTAGAAACAGCACCTTCTATACTAATAGAAAGAGAAGGGTCTAATATTTTAAAATTGTAGTATGAAAAAAAAGAAAAAACATGGGTAATTTCTAGAGCTTTTGTAATTTCCAGGGCCAGTAGACTGAAATATTAATTATATTAAAGATATTTGCTTTATGTGGAAATTTTCCAGAATAAACTCACTAATAAGACTCACTCCCATCTTTTCTGACATTAGGTGCATCAATCAATTTGAGACAGTACAAAGATTGCACAATCATTCATCTCAAACTTTGTACAGCTGTTGCCAATAAACAAAAAAGATGAATGTAAAGAAAAAAAACTGTAACACGAGTGCATTTATGTCCAGTATGCATATCCCAAAGAGTTATCATAGATGCTGCACAATCCCAATACGCAACAAACCCCACACTATGCAATTTATGGAGATTACATGTAATAACCATCCTTGTCCTCGTACAACCCCTGAGCTCACTGTGAAAGACAGAAATAGACTAGGTTTTATATAATGTTTCCTCCTTGCTCAAGTGGATTGAAAAGAATTGATTTCAATTCAAATAACAGAAAATACTTTTGAGTATTGACTCCTTCACTTTTTAAAGTGGAAGGAACTTTCATTTTGGTGCTTTCTTTGTTGGCAGTTTAAGTGGTATCAAGTAAAAAGTTAAATCTGGCTAATGACATCACATGCACAAAACAAGTTCAGGGAAAAAAATCCACAAGCATTTCAGAAGACATTAAAATACATTTAGCTTGTAACAGTAAAATTCTTAATGGCAGGCACCTACTAAGAAATAATCTCCTCAGTGGTTAATGGTCCAAGATGCAGCTGAGGACCATTAACTCCTCCCAACTGGTCATTAACTAGCAAAAGAACAAGAATCCAACTGTGATTAAGAATCATTCGTTTAGCTCTTTGGATACAAAGTTACCTTCTTCACACCCAAACGTTAAAACACAAGGAATTTAGCTTTCTGTTTTTTTCAATTAAAGTTTAAAGAAATGAGAATCACCATCCACAAAGAATGATCGTCATTAAGCCATCAACATTTGCAGCTCACCAAAGAAGATTAAAGGGGAGAAAAAAAATTATTTCTAATGGTTAGGTTCAGATCATTTAGTGAAGAAAAATGGATAGACTGAATGCAGACTACTTCCCACTGAATTGTAAGACATGTTTTCTCTAGGAGATTAGGGAAAAAACCCACCAAATTTTACCATGGCCTTAATACATAATTTTGGAGTTGTCACAGTATTATCATAGGCTTGGAAGGACTTTTGGAGGTCATCTAGTCCAACATCCTATTCCAAACCCCAGTTCAAAAACTGGACTAATTTGCTTAGACAAGTTTTTGTCTGAGCCAATTTGTCAAACAAGTTTTTAAAACCTTCAAGGGTTCACAGCCTTTCCTGACTGCCTGTTCAGAGTCGTTGCCTCCTCTCATTATAAAGCGTTTTTTATTCCTTAGAATGTGCATTTAACTTGCCCCCTTACAGAAAAACAACAGAGAACCCACTTTGATGCACTTTTATTCCTGTTTCAACAGCAGGGTTTTTTAAACATAAATCAGCAGTTACAAGTTAAATAAGATTAAACAATGTCAAATGATAGATGAACAAGTTTACATCTTGACTCAGTCAGATACAGCACTAATGTTCACCAGACTCCCCACCCTCCATGGCGGGGCAGGTATTGTTCCACTGATGTGCAAAGAGCTCACACTAACTGCATCAAATACCATCAAATCCCTTCATCCTCCCCCTCACTCACCCCCACACCTCACCACCTTTTTTTGTCCCTGCAACAGCCATTTCTTTTTGCCAGCACAACATTTTGGTCAGGAAATCAAATCAGAGAAGTGACCAGGTTAAAACTATTCGTCTGATAGACAGGAAAACTTTTGGGGAATGTGACAATTGCAGCTTGAAGTAACTGCAAAACTGCAGCCCTGCCCTATATGTCCTTTAATTCTGGACTGAACCTCTTTGCACACAAAAGGTGCTCTATCCTGATCCATGGTCTTTCAGTACTCTTGGAGTATAATAAACAAGGTATTGTGTCATGTTTTAAAAGCAGCATGTAGATTTACTTTATACATAACAATGACCAGGATCCTTCTAAATATTCTCATTACTTCCAGTCACTACTTGGAAGGAGATGCTAGGCCGAGTTTCTGAGATTTTGGCCATTCTCTGCACCATAAAGTAAAAGCTTCAGTTTGATTTTGAACAGGGACAGACCAAAAGTTAGGATAAGTACTGATGTTTTAGGTCTCTGTGAAAAGAGATTCTTATATACTGTATCCAAACCAATTTGTTTTGTTTACAGCTCTGATCAAAGGATTTGAAAAAATGTAACCTTGTCATTTGCACATATATTCTCCTTTTCCACCTTCTGAGGTACAACTGTTTACTTCAGTGTCCAAATCAAGTTCATGGTAATGTACATTGTCAATGACTTAGAGCCAAATTAACTGAGAAAAATAAAGATGTTTCATTTGCAAAATACATCAACAGGATTGTCAATGAAATTCTGACTCCAGACTGTTTGTATTAGTGATGATGTAGGAAGTGGAATGAACACAGCTTGAATTTCAGATAAATCACTGGGCATGCTGTGTGGGCTCTTAGAAAAATCTTCCTTTGACTTATTACCTAAGCACATCTGATCTGGAAGCTTGAACAGAAAATAAATATGGAGTGCCAAGATGTCATTTTCACAGAAATACTTTTCCAAGCATGCTTTGCATGGTTCTTTTACAGACGTGTTGCTGTTTTTCTTTTCATTGTCTGTTTCTCCATTGTATTTTCTCCTAAAAGTAAAGTTGTTTCCCCATTTATAGAATACGAAGAAAAAAAATGAAAGAACAAATTTGCAGCACATAGAGAATATTCAGCCTTTTCTGTTCAGTATATTCCATTACGTATGGAACTATTTGGCATTTTTTGCTCAGAGAGATTGGAGGTACCAGAATCGTAAACACATAAAGTGCCCTGTGTGTGCTGAGCCATGTAATCATATTAGCATGGTGCTAAGGCTGAGCTACAATGCCTTTTCTTTCAGCAGAGCTTATTAACTTGAATTTAACATCACATTAATTAAAGTCACATGTCTTTTGGTCAAATCAGAACAGGAGCAGAACTAGTTTCCAGCAGCTTGCAACACACCATGACAATGCATTCATCAAAACCTTTGTTACAACAATTAGCTGGAAGGTAGGAGATGCATATTCTGGCTCCAATTAGCACAGAAATACAATTAGTTCAAATACAATTAATGAGACTTACCCAAAGGCGCATCTTCAAGCAGCTAGAGAAGCTTGCGAACAGAACTTGAAGTGCATCTAGACTTCGTACATTTCCTGAGATAGACAGCAACCACTCAGGGATTTCAAGAATCCAAAATCTGGACTTCTGCCCCAAGCACAACTTCATTCCTGCAGGTCCTACCTCTGGCTCAGTTTTATTACCCTTGTGTAGACACTGCACTCCTCTCAGACTGAATGAGTGTGGCTGCCCCTGTGTGCTGAATGGCTTTCTGAAATGGGCAAAGGGTGTTCTGAATTACATCAACAATTAAAGCCATTGTGGCAATACAAAAATGTGGTTTTATTGGTTTTCCTAAACTAAAGAGGAAGTGAATATTTCCATCAATGAGCCTTATTGTAGATGTGATATGGACAACTGACTTGAAAGCATGAAAATTAAAACAGATCCATCACTGTGACCAAGACAAAAACAGACCCATGGCTACCCCCAGTGGTGTTGAAAGCCCAGATAATATTTCTGAATGTGGAGCACGATATGACGGGGCAAGTTGCACTGAAAAACGAAGGAAAGAATCCCCAATTAAAAAAACACACCTCTTCTCTATCTTTGTCTCATGACATAGCAGCACAGTGTTATCTACTGTAAAATGCAGATACTATGAACTGGTCTGCATTCAAAAGTATAAAATTATCCTTCATGGGATGGCTTAAATCATCCATGAATTAAGATAGCCATTGATGAACTTGGTTAGAAAAAACACATTGCAACTAAGACCATATCCGAGCTCATTTCTCTAGCCCATCTGCAGTCATGTTGTTTCACAGTAAAGCCCAACACCAAGCAAAAATACTTCCATAGTACCCAGAGGTTGCTCTAGCCATTCACTGACTTGATTGTATTTGCAGTATCCTAAAGATAAAATCAGGAGATTATAAAAGATATAAGATGGAAGAACTCAGTAAGGGGCAAAAACCTCAACCTGTGCACATAAAGGATGGAGTGGGTCATCTCATTCTTTTGATCATGGCAGGAACAGCTACAGGTTTGTACTTTCTTGTCACCTTAAGGCCTATTACTGCAACCTCAATAATCACTTTAATGGGATGCAACTCTAAATACAAAAAGGTATAGTACCCTATGAAAGGTGTTTGTAGCCTGTCACCAGCAGATTTATTTTAACTTTCAGCATATACATCCAGTGCTCAAAGTCACTTTTCTAAGAGCCACAGTTTAAGAAAAGATAAGTTTTCTATCTGTTGTCCCAAGACCTGAAATAGGCTAACTAGGTGCCTAGCATTCTGAAAGGTTTACTATTTTCACTAAAATTAAGTTCATCATTATGTAAAAAAATCAGTACAGCATAGGACTTATGCTTATTAAATTTCTATACTGATGGACACTTGAAAAATTCAACCTGCCGGTTTCCACTACTAATGCAGCAAACCAAACCTTTTGAATCCCTGCCAAGCACGCAGTATCAGTGTGTGACACCTTCCACAGCTTCTTAAGAGCCATTTGGAGCCCACACACACACACTGTGCACAACAGAGGCTCACCTTCATGCTGGGTGTGCGGACACACATACTGCACGAAGCGCCCATCAAGATTCTTGCCACTGGGTCACTGCTGAACTGTACACCATTACAATAACATTTTAATTTGTCTAGGAAAAAAGGCAGAAAACCTTTCTAGCATGCTGTGTCTGACATAGCATGTTTTAGATTTGACTCCTTTTTAGACTGTGAAAAAAATAAACCTGAGATTGTAAGAAGCTTCATAGGGCTAGAACACTCTGTGAGAATTATCAGGAAAGTACAAACCCAAGAATCTAAGGCTAATATTGTAGAAGGGAAAGGGCGTTTTGTACAGCCACATAATTCTTTAAAAAACAGGCTCTGCAACAGGGTTGAATTGGAAGTGTTAAAAAAAGTCATCATCGTCATCGCTTTCCCTCTGCAGAGAGAACAATAAGATTTAATGGCTACTGGTGTATTGCTCTGCATCAGATGCTGACAGTTACAATTTTGCTTTCATTTTAATTTTCTGCTACCAATATGCTGATCTCAGCAAATGAATTTGCCGCTTGAAGAAATAAACTCCCATTAGGATAATAATTTTAAGAGAGCAGCAACTGCTTATACTTGTATTGTTAGCTTATGTAGTCACTAAAGTGTAGTTAATACAATAATTTAGAAGCATATGGGGGGAGGGGAAGAAGGGGACCTCAGAGCCCCATTTTATCTACCTCAGTTACTCTTACTCTCCTAATATCCTTTATGAAAAAATATTACTCATTCAAGAACAATTAGACATCTCCCTGTGACAACAGCAAATACACACTTAAAAGGGCACACAGAGGAATCACAGAAGGCTTTGCTTTTTAATGTAAGTTGAAGTTTAGGATCCCCTGAGGAATTCCCTGACTAGGGAAAATGTGAGCCCTTTCTGGAAGGAAACAGGAGACCTGATCACCCAGGACATGGACAAGGCTGTGGTAGTCCATGACTTTTTTGCCTCGGTTTTAACTGGCAATTGCTCTAGTCACACCGCCCAAGTTGCAGAAGGCAAAGGCAGGAACCTAGAGAATGAGGAACAGCCCACTGTAGGAGAAGGCTAGATTCAAGACCATCCAAGGAACCAGAACATGCACAAGTTCATGAAACTTGATGAGATGCATCTGCAGTTCCAGAGGGAACTGGCAGATGAAGTTGTAAAGCCACTGTCCATCATATTTGAGGAGTTGTGACAGTCTGGTGAAGTTCCCCCTAACCGGAAAAGGGGAATATATCCACCATATTAAAAAGGGAAAAAAGCATGACCTGGGAAAATAGAGTCTCACCACTGAGCCCAGCCAGATCAGGGAGTAGATCCGTCTGGAAATTCTGTGACGGCACATGGAAAATAAAGAGATGATTGGTCACAGTTACCATGGCTTCACTACAGGCAAATCATGCCAGACAAATTTGGTGGCCTTTGAAAAAAAGCATTACAGTGTTGATGGATAAGGGAAGAGCAACTGACATCACCTCCCCAGACTGGTGCAAAGCATTTGACACTGTCACACACAACATTCGTGTCTCCAAATTAGAGAGCCGTGGATTCCATGGAGGGACCACTCGGTGGATAAAGAACTGACTGGATGGCTGCACTCAAAGAGTTGCTGATCGATGTTCAAGTAGAGACCAGTGACGAGTGGCATTCCACAGGGGTCAGTATTGGGACTGGCACTGTTTAACATCTTTGTCGGTGACATGGATGTTGGGACAGAGTGCACCCTCAGCAAGTTTACCAACACCACTAAGCTGTGTGTTGCAGTCGACACACTGGAGGGGAGGGATGCCATCCAGAGGGACCTGGACAGGCTTGAGAGGTGGGCCCTCACCACGTACAACAAAGCCAAGTGCAAGGTCCTGCACATGGACCGGGGCAGTCCCATGCACAAATACAGGCTGGGTGGAGAATGGATTGAGTGCAGCCCTGAGGAGACAAACTTGGGCGTGCTGGTTGATGACAACCTGCTCAACATGAGCTGGCAAGCTGCCCTCACAGCACAGAAAGCCAACTGTATCCTGGGCTGCCTCAAAGCAAGCATGGCTAGAAGGTCGAGGGAGGCGATTCTGCCCCTCTGCTCTGCTCTCTCGAGACCCCACCTGGAATACTGCATCTAGCTCTCAGGCCTCTCTTAAGAAGGACACGGACCTGTTGGAGCGGGTCCAGAGGAGGGCCACAAAGATAATGAGGAGGGTGGAGTACCTCTCCTATGAAGACAGGCTGAGAGAGTTGGGCTTCTTCAGCCTGCAGGAGAGATGACTCCAGGGAGATCTTTTAGCAGCCTTCCAGTATCTAAAAGGGGCCTACAGGAAAGATGGGGAGGGACTCTTCATCAGGGAGTGTAGCAATAGGACAGGAGGTAACTGTTTTAAACTGAAAGAGGGAACATTTAGATTAGATATGAGGAAGAAATTCTTTACTGTGATGGTGGTGAGGCATTGGAACAGGCTGCCCAGACAAGTTGTGAAGGCCCCATCCCTGGAAGTGTTCAAGGCCAGGTTGGATAGGGCTCTGAGCAACCTGTTGCGGTGGAAGGTTTCCCTGCCCATGGCAGGTGGTTTGGAACTAGATGATCTTCAAGGTCCCTTCCAACCTAAACCAGTATATGATTCTATTATTCTGTGACTTCTATTCACCTAAAGTTGCCTGAACAAGTGTAAGAGCTGAAATGTTGGATAAATTAGTCCATACTGGAGCTTCTACCTTCAGTATTTTAAATGGAGCTCAGGTACCTCTAAATTTTACTGCAGTTGGACATACGGATAGTCCCTTCAGGTATCTTATTAAGTGGCCTTATTTTTCTGATTGCTGAGGACAGGAAACTTTCAGCAGAGCATCCCCTGGACGCTCTGAAGAGTCTCCACAAAGAAACACATAGCTCCTTCTAGCAATGCTCACGTTAAAATATGTTATGTGCTAGCCTTTTAATAATGTTCTCTTACCATCTACAAGTGACGTTATGCAGTATGCTAAAAGGACATTATTTTTCAGGCAAATACTAACAAATCTAATCAACACATCTTTCTAATAGTTTTGCTTCTTTACATCAAAAAGTAATGAATGCTTCCCATTTCTAGTTCCATATAGAATGTGTGAGATATTGCTACTTTGTCAATCAAATTTTAAAATGGAAATGAAAAAAGAATATTTTGTCTGCCATAAATAATGTGAAAACATTGCAAGACAAAATTGGTAACCATCACCTTCTGCTTTATTCATTTCAATACAAAAGTGAAGGACAACAAATTATATAATGAATGCACCAAGCAATCCATGCAAACTGCTACAGAGTTCACAGGTGAATGAAATATTCTTCAAAGTAAGTCTGAATCTCTTAAAAAAATACAGTCTTATAAATGAGACACTATAGCCCATTCGCTGTGTGTATAAAAAGATTTCACACTTGTTCCACAGAGCACATAGTGACAGCATTGAACCCTATTGAGCCCAGGTCAGCTGGTTCTGCTGATGGTTTAAAACTCACATTATTTGCAGAGACTGTCTAATATAAACAAACTACACAAACCAACAAATGGAAGAATTAACTAGATCACTGCTGTCAGTCTAGTTTAGTTTTTTAATTCTTCAGAAAGAAGCAAGCTTAATCACTGTGCCCATATCAACTTTAATATTGCCAATTATGTACACAAGGGTTGTCATGTTGAAATGCACTTATTTCAGTATCGAATGCCATCATAAGACAATGCTCAAAAAGCAAAGCTCCCAAAAACCCTGAAATTGAAGAGTAAGTTCCAAAAGGCACATTAATATGCAATTCTATAGATGCAAGGTACTACACAGAATGTCCACTCAACATATTGCACAAGTTTTTTTCCAGATTTATGCCTGTAGGATTCCATCTCTTCTTTTTAAGGCTTCTCCTGAAATTGATTTTGTGGTACAATAATCTTCATTAACCAAAAGCATATAACAATATATTTTAGCTGAGTAGGAAACACCACTAGCACAAAGCTGCTTGAATATAAAAACACCTAACTGAAATACATGCAGATCTTTTTCCCTGTTCATTCAATTATATTACCCTGGGAATATACCTCTTGATTGGTTCATATTCTATTCTTGAACAACTTTTATCTTCATGGCCACTAAGTACTTTGATTAAGTAATAATGTGCTAAAACTTACCTATGTGTTTCCAAGTTTCCATTACTTATGTACCTCTTGTATGCAGCTAACACAATTATTTCTTTCTTTTAGCATTCAGGACAGATGTTCTACTGGATCAAATTCTATCCAGTCCACATTGATTTCCATCACATTTTATTGTCAACAAACTGTTGCTCTGTAGGTTAAGGGCTTCAACATGCACATCAAGCCATCCCATTATGTGATACACTTTGTGGCCCAGCAGTGGTATCTCCATAAATATTTCATGCAGTGATCATAGCAGCTGCTCATTATGGTTTTTGAGTTTTACAGAAATTTTAGTTAAAGTCCCCATGCTGTTCCAAGCAGTTTTATGTTTGTTATTTTAATTAAAAGGGGGAGGGGAAAAAAGCAAAGTTTTTTTTTCTCAATTAATGCATGCAGCCTCCCGCGACAGCCATCATACCTGCCACAAGCACTGTAGCACAAAAAAAAAACCAAAACACCCAAAACAAGAAAACCCAAACCAGAAAAGAAAAACAGCTCACAACTGTGCCTAGCAAAGAATACAAAGAAATGCAAAGCTCAATCAGGGCGGTAAGTGGAACTGTTATTTAACAACACTATGCATTCCACACATCTGTATCATCCCAAATGCCTCCATTATAGCAATTTGTTTAGAACACCATGATTCTGAATTGATTTACAAAAGCTTTAAAATTACTTTAAATCAAGTACATCTTCAGCACGGCATGCACACTGAATAAGTTCAAAGGGATAAAAAGAAAATCAAAATACTTAGCATCTACTACTGATTAGTTGAATTCTTGCCCATCTTACCTACTTAGTCTTCTGCAACTTGACTGTTGCACTCTGAAGATTTTTTACGCAGCATGTTTGGATAGCAGTTTTTCTCCAGTAGACCACTTAACACTGAGTTGTTTGAGCGTAATGCAGGAAACCCCAGAAAACATGTATTGTTTGCTTTTCTCGCATAATCTCAACTTTTCTTTCAGTATGCATGCCTTGGAAAAAAAATAACAGACTGATACATAACACAGGAAAACTTTCATTGCATTAGTCAATACCCTTCCAGTTAATTTGACTGCTCACTGGCAACTTTGTAAGGCACTTCAAAGTTTGCACAGGAGACCAAGTAACAACATACAAAAAACCCTTGAGTAGCTTCTTAGACTGACCGGGCTTAGACATTTAGATCTCTTCAACGTCTTAATGCCTTACTCTAACTATTTCATTAAACTTGGGTAATTTTTAAACTTAGCAAAGCTGAGGCACTTGTTAGTTCTCTTCACATACATAGCCTCACATTTCTGAAAGATAAAGAAAAAGCTAAATAAAATGTCTATTTAACTATTCTCTGAACCGTAGCTTCAGTATTCAAAAACCTTCCAGTATACTTCATCTTATTAACAAACAAGGTAAGAAAACAAAGAGTGCTTGTTGTACTATACCAATAAAAAAATTCTAACTCCAAAAGCCTCTGAGGTAGACTTTCCATAACGTTCTAAGATTTGAGAAAACAGAAGTGTCCCAAAAAGGTTGTAACAAGTCCTACTGACAAATGCAGGGAGATCCATAAAGTAGGAAAGATTTACTTATAGAGGAACTGAACTAATTAATTAATTAATAACAGCTTTTGCAATTGTTTTTAACAGTTTTGCCTTTCTTATGGGCTTTGTGCTTTAAATGAGAACATGTTTTTCTGAAGGCATGAACATGATGACAAAACGGTTTCATAGTACAAGCCACTGCCTCAGAAGCTCAGAGTTGCTTATATCCCTTTCCTTACAAACATTTATGCATCTGTGTAGCTTGAAATCTGTGGATACTTTAAGAGATTGAAGTTAAATATTTGTACAAAGAGTTGTATGGTCAAAACACTGCGCAAGACCTTCTCCACCTATTCCGGTGAACAGGGTGTGCGAGAGACAGTTCTTCAACATTAAGCGCTAAGCAATGGTAAAAATGGTACCTGTATGAAGTCAGACCCCTGTTTGAATAAAAACTAAGTGAATCTGAAATTTGTGGAAGCTTGAAGATTTTTAAATATAAAAATAATTGCCTGGATTACTCTCAGTATTCGTTACTACAGGTTTAAACCAGAAAACTTCATTTTGTTATCCACTTCTCAGGGAGCTATTTTGAAAGAATAAAGTTGCTTTTTACAGGGTTTTCAGGATTCTTTTTTCTGGAGAAACAATCAGAATAAGACAAGAGCAGAGAGGTATATGGTCACACAAGAAAGTAAACAGAAACTATAAGTGAAAGGAAAGCAAAGGGTTTTACAAGTAGGAAGAAGCTGATCCATGAGATTGGATCAACCAAGCCTGTTTTCCTGTGGACTTGTCCTACACCCTCAGCACAGCTCCCAGACTTCCCAGAGCTGTCTCACTGGACATCTATGAGCAGCAGTTACTTCTCCAGATTTACATGCAATCGCCTGGTTGACCTCTAGCTGTAAAAAAGGGTAAATGGCTGAGTTATAACTCTCTTTAGTGGATGGCACCCAGCTGTCCATTTTGATGAAGTTTGATGAAGTTTGTTGGAAGTTTCACATCTTTGTGTCTTCTATGTCTGTTAAATTTGGCACAGATTTACTCACAGCCAAAAAATTCTCAAGGAGGACATAGAGGAAATCTTAAGCAAGAAGCAAACTGACAAGAACAGGTCACATTTGCCTTGTTTTCTTAGGAGGTCAAGTTAGAGATTTCTCGTTGCAGTGTTGTTTCAAGTGATGGGGCACCCAAAGAAAAGCAGAGCCACGCTCAAGAGAATGTTGTTAAAAGTCAAACCCAGCTAGATGGAAAGGAAATATTGGCATATTACCTGGTAAGCAAAAACCACAAAAATTAGACTAGCATATGTGCATCGAAGACATAGCCTTACAAGAGAGTAAATCATTTTTACAGCGCCACAAAGTTAAACTTCTTTAAATCCTTTTTTTTTTCTTTTCCTTCTAGCTATCCTACCACATATTGTAATGTGCACACAGAACCTGATTTGTTTCTAGGTTTTGTTTCCAGGAGGTTATGCCCCTATGCAATCAACCACTGTGTCCTTGTGTTCCCATAGGCACAAATAACTGATTTACAAAGCATTTCAAATGAAAGTCGTTCACTTTGACTGGAATGAAATACAATAGCAATGTAATCTTCTTCATCTCCTATATGAATTTCCTTCCATGTGTCACATTTGCAGCCCCCATTTCTTTTGTCTCATTTCATGTCTCCTGTTATAGCTGTTTTAGTATGTTTATTTGCCAATATCTTGCTGGAACTGCTTCAGTTCGCTTATTGCAGGTAATTGCTTCAGTGTTTTGGAGCCTCCATTATCTGTTGCCTGACAGTTTGCCATTCGAAGGAATGGCAACAGATGCCCAAGAAAAGCAAAGCACAAAGGTGGAGATGTGGATTTGCATTAATTGGCAGGCTTTTCCTGATCTATGAAACCAATCTCTACATCTAGCCAATTAAAACATGACAAGTGCGACATTTTTAAAAGATGACTAGGTAGGAAAAAATCTTCTGAAAAGCACTAATTTTTTCTGTCCAGGTTGCATTTCTGTCATAGTTCAGTCATTTCTTAAAGGTTTATAGGTTTCAATTTTGTGACACCATCTTTCTCCAGCTGGATATATGGTAAGTGCATCAAACATTAAACAATTATCTTGCAATTTGTCTAAGCACCCTGATTCCCTTTAAATAAATAGCAAAACCTTCACTGTCTTCAGACCAACCGGACCTACTTCATTATTTTGGTTTTATTTCCAAACCATTTAAGCATTTCCTCACTTTGCTCCTTTAAAGACAATCTCAGAGCAAAATACTGAGGGTAAAACAGGTCTCATGTTAGCCCAGCCATTATTACAAGTTCCTGAATAATTTGGAGGGAATGACAATCTCCCTACTCAGCTTCAATTTTATTTTCCTGCTTTATATTTCACTTCTGCTCAAGAGCTCCAATTCATGCTAAAAATTTATGTATTCAATATGAATGTTTAAAGATTAATAATGATCAGAAAAAAACTTTATATGTGCCCCTGGGACTTCATTTTTGTGCATTTACTAAGGTATTCTGTAGACTGGAGAGGACCAGGTGTTTTTTAACCAGTTACCGGCACTCACATTATACAGATTTTAAAACACATACACAGTAGTAGGCACGCTAAATTCATAACACTCCTCTGTATTGCAGACTCACGCTTCTGGGTTTATTTTCCATGGAAGCAGCACACAAATTATGTATTCCAGCTTTTTTGCATCATTTATTACTGAGATATAAGATTAATTGTCTCCCTTCGTATTTCTGTAAGGCTTCCCTAAACTAACACTGACATTGTTGCCTGGGGATTTCTGCCTCTGAGGAAAAAAAACCACAAGAACCCCCACAAAAACAGAGTTGTAAAGACTGCTGTACAGACATGTCATAAAAAGAAAAGTAATCATAAAAGCATATTGATGTATTTACAAGAATAAAGTCACTGCCACTGCAAAAACCGAAATCAAGCAGACAAAAGACACCAGTAACACTTCCATTAACAAAATATTTTTGCAAAAGCTGCATATTTTCTGCTCTGCACCCTAAAGACCTGTAATGTTCCAGAAAAAACAAACAAACAAACAAACAAACAAACCACAACTGACTTTTGTTAGCAGAAATAGAGCCATCTGCTGGGAAGAAAACCAACCAACCAACCAAAAAAACCCCACCCCACCCCAGTCCCCCAGTCATGTTAAATCATAACTGTATGTTCTGCTACCGTAACAAAAGATTACAGAAGTATTTCACACTCGTCCATTCCCAACCTGAAATACTACTCAACCCACAACGCTTTTGAAGACATTCAGACCTGAAAGATGCTTTTTCAGTAATTATTTTTACACTTGTTTACACCTGATCTACCGTTAGGCATTAATAAGAACAGTCTGTCTTCCCCCTCTTCAAGGCTCAGATCCCCTGAGCCTTCACTTCTCCTGGCTGAAGAGAGCTTCCCCAGCTCTCTCTGTATGAAAGATAATCCAGTCCCTTAATCATTTTTGTATCCTTGCATCACATCCCCTCCAGTATGTCTGTAATGCTCTTGTTCTGGAGATCCCAGCACCAGACCCAGCACACCAGGTGTGTTCTCACCAGTGCTGAGCGGAGGGCAAGGACCACCACGCTCAACCTGCTGGCAGTGCTTTGCTTAATGCAGCCCGGGATGCTATTGGCCTTTTTTCCAGAAAGGTTTTTTTGCTGCCGTGTGAAGCTTGTCTACCACAAAAACAAGGACCTTCTTTGAAGAGCTGCTTTACAGCTGGGTGGCCCCCTGCACATTACTGGTGCATGAGGTTATTTGTTCCTGGGTGCAGGTCTTTGCACTTCCTCTTGAACTTTGCAACGCTCCCCATTTGCCCATTTCTCCATCTTGTCAAGGTCCCAGTAGGTGGCAGCACAACCATCTTGTCTACCAGCCACTCCTCCCGAGCACAAGCTATCCCATCGTTCAGGTCATTAATGAAGAGGTTGAATTGGATTGGCCCTAGTATTGATCTATGGAGTACAGCCCTAGCGACTTCACTCAAACTGGACTTTGTGCTTTGACCCTCTGAGCCCAGACATTTGGGCAGCTTTTAATTCACCCTCCCTGTCCAAATACCTAACACACATTTGTTCAGCTTATCTGTGATGTTTACCTTTACTCAGTAAAACCTTTGACACAACATCTACTGCCGTCCGCTATCTAGTGCCCTATCTTTTAATGTAACATTGCTATGACACAAGGTAAATGGGTAAACTTACTCAGTTCTACATATTTGGCCTCTCTTCTAATCACTGTGCTGCTCCTCCTAAACTACCAACGGTAGTCTTTAACAAGTCATTGGCTTGATTATAAATTGCAACAGCCTTCAGCATTAACTGTAATTTTACACAATGGCAATACTTCCTTCCTTCTCCACCCAAATAACCACACCAGGGCAACTAAGAGTGCTGATAACTTCCTCAGAAGAGGAAGCTCCTGTTGCTCAGCCCCACAAGTTTTGTAATCTGTGCAATCTTGTAAAGCAGCAGAAACTGTAAACTATGATCTCACAGCCTAAGACAGAACAAGAGAGGCAAGTTTACCAGTTTAGCTAACATACTGCATGTCTTTACTATGATTAAGTGATTTGCTACACCCCACACAACCCAGGTTAGAGCTGGAAACTGAATTCAGAATTTTAGGCCATATTCCCAAACTTTATGGAAGATCAACATTTACATCTTTCAAGGGAAGTTACCCATCTTGCTATGAGCCCGTTTATCAGCAAACTATGTTATCAGCAGACATTCAGATAAATAGAACAAGCGCAGGTTCGTTGTATTCTGCCCCTTTCCTTCTCTGCCTCAAGAGCCATGAAGTCTTGTGCTTTCAAGGCGGTGCAGTCTATTTTGCTTTATTTCCTGTATAGTTCTTTCTAAACAGTTATAGAGGATCCTCTTCTGGAGTTGTAGACTTAACCTCTACCTGGTTTAACTGCTGCATTTAAAGAATTAGGTGAGATATGACCCATATGCCATAGTCTTCTGCTGTAGCACTTATTTAAAAAATCTTGGCAAAGTCAATGTGTAGAGTCTATGTAACCAGATGAGAAGGGCACACACCTGAGAGTGACATGCATAGCCAGTGCAACAGAAAGGGAGTTTACATTAACAAAGTAAAGCGAGTGCAGAGGAGACCTCGGCCCATTAAAAATCTCCAGTCATACTGAATGATATTTCAGTAGTGGGCCAATCTAGTAACATATCTGGTAGGAGTGGCTAATTTGTATAGCAAATCTGTTGCGCTATATAAATACAGTTTTAATAGCATACAGTGCATATGTCAAAAGGAACAACTAAGGCTATATTTTCCCACTTTTGATGCTTGCATACATATTCTTTGCTAGTTTTCAGCATTGTCTTTCTTGGAGTTGAGAAGCCTAGAACTCAGTCACTTCAAAATGACATAGCATACACAGAAGTAGTATGAAAATAGGTTTTATTTTCAAGTTTTATAGAAAAATGTTAACAATGCTAAAACAAAGCAGTTGGACAGCAACTTTCTGTACATATTCCAGATAGAAACTCAGGCACTTAATTTAATAAATATTTTGCTGTTACAAACCTAGCTATCCTGTAATAACTATTTACATTTTTCTACAAATACTAAAAAGTGAACTTATGCCATTAAGATAACATGTAAAAATATTTTTAATACATATCCATACTTGCACATTCCCAAGTGTATCTACAGTTAAAATCCCCAACTAAGGCACTAGCCCAGATTATGTGCACATTAAAATAAGTCCATTTTAAACATCCACAGTTCCCTTTAATATAGAGTCACTCGTTTTCTCCCACGACAGTCTCACTTTAGTATTCCTCTGTAAGCAGGGGGAAATGGGGCTCACAGTCAGCCAAGTTCAGTTCATTTTTCCTGTTTTTTCTGATCAGAGTATTCTACCTTGTTTCACATAAGTTATAAATTAGACTGCAAATTTAAGTGTCACTTTTTTGGATATACACAATGGCTTACTAAAGAGTATGTTTAGCAAGTTAGAGAACACTACACATTCACAAATATTTTAAATTGTTCAAGAATTATGACCTTTTATATTTAGGTAATGGTGTACAAGAACTTTGGTACAAGTGTTGTAACAGTGCTTATTCTCATTGGGTTCTTTCAAAATCCCCCTGATTTGCTTATGATTTATGTGTGTACAGCAGATACCACTTCTGAATCCTTTTGTGACAGGGCTGCACTTGCTGGTGGAGGCTTATACAAACATACTGCCATGACCACAAAGATGATCGTGATGATTTTGCAAGCAGCACCTAAATGCAAAGAATAGAAGAGTCTTTGTTGCAGTCATCTTCAATAGTAGACAAGAGCATTTGTCAGTTACAAAGTTTCACATGGTGAATTACATGGTAAGACTTTTAAACGGATGCTGTGAATTTCAATGTATTTTATACGAACTGCAAAGGGCAGAAATAGGCAGTGTTCCAACTGACTTCAGACCCCTCACCTGCCTGCTAGTTCTTGCTTGCAGCAGCTATTGTCATTACTTCAGTTCCGTATTTCTTCACCCCAGTCTAGCCTGAAGAGCAAGTCTTCCATATTTCTTGTTTCAGTACTGTTCTTCATTGCATCAATATTCTCTTTGCCACAAAATAAAGCTCCCCACGTACAAACCTGTTAAGTATTCTCTCTTCAGCTACCTTAAAAGGTTTACTTATCACTGGTACATAGTGCTGTTTGTGCAACTTGGGGGTGCAAGGAATGGGGTAAAGGAGCAGGGACTGTATTTTATCACAAGTATGCCTTAGAGATACTGAAACCTGAAGTTGTGACTTCCGTTTCAAGATTAGATGCTAGCAGTTCAGTTTGTGCACTGCAAGTATCACAGCTGCTAGAAGACAAGACAACAGCAGTTACCACAGATGCAAGCTTCGCCTGCCTTTCTTCCCCCAGACATACAACCGTCACACACTTGAAGGGAACAGACTGTTAAACAAGTTGGGAAAATTTTTGACTAGTGTTCAGAGATATTTTTAAGATCTTGATATTAATTTAGGGAAAAGAACTGAAATATGACAAGAGGAAGAAAGCTCCTCAGACCTTAAGCTGCCAACAGACCAAGCCAGCTAAGACTGAAAGGTGTGCCAAACCCTTAAAATTCAGTAAATGAAGTGTGACAATGAAGAAAGAATGAAGAGTAAAACTATTTCATATTATTGTTATTAAAAGACCCTTTCTAGGTCATTTTTAAGAGCCACTTATTGTGGTCTTGCTTCTTCCATATTTTGCTTTTCATTATTTATGTAAAAAATAGTGTTTTTTAAAAAAACAAAACACTGCTGCCAAAAAATAAAGCTTAAGGTTCTATTTTAAAGTAAATCCCATCTAGCAATCAAGGCCAGTATATCTATTACCTTGTATATGTACTTACTATGAAAAAGTCACTTACTTATGCCCATCAGCAGATACGCCATTCTTTCATTGTCATAAACCCAACAGGCTCCTTTAGTTTTACATTCATTTATATCCCACAGGGTACAGCTGTTGTCTATAGCAACACCAAACAAAATTGGTCCAGGAATAGTACCTAAAAAACACAGTAACACGTTAGAACATTTGACTTACTTGGAATAGTTTTACCCGGTATGCATTAACATACAGTGAAATGCCAGGCTGGTGGGGAAGATAAAATGGGACAGCCACACGCTAAACATAACATTTTAGTCAGAGTCATATTACATAGCAAGTGTGCCTCTTCTATTGCTCTCCATTAACAGGTAGGATGCACAGAGTGTGAGAGTCAGTTAAGTATTTATATAGCTCTCACTTTATCAAGCAAGAAGTTTGTCCAAAGACTTGAGCTCCTCATAACTGCCTCGGTTTTCATTGGAAAAGAAAAATGTGATTAAAATTAGGGGGAAAAGCAGCTAATGAAGGAAGCAGGATTAACTGAAGGAAAGTAAGTCCCTTTTCTGAGATCGTATACACTAACCTGTTCCAAATGCAGAGAACTAAAATATTATGTTAATACATTCAACTACATATTTTTTCCATCCCTCAGATGTAGCCAAGCATCTAGGAAAAATTTCACATAAAATGAGTAGTATTTAAAATTATTCGTGCATAGAATGTATTAGACTTGTGTGATTTTTGTTACAACAGTGCTTTATAAAGCACAAGTGTTTTGCATCCAGGTATAGCCAATTTTATGATAAACACTCCAGGTACATCACTGCACGTCTACCTAACCTAGTCAAGGCATAAACTGTTCTTGAGCTAACAAGCAGCTGTGTCCTTGCTACAGCTCTTCTGTCTAGGACCCCTGTGTGATTCCTCAAGTCTACAGCATAAATATCTTGTTGGTAGTAATGCTTTTAGTTCCTACCTGCCTGTACTGACTGTGGCTGAAGAAAAGTTCTCCTATCCTCAGCTCCACAGTGAAGTTAAGAGTTAAGACTCTGCCATAGATATCTTAACTTTGAGTAAAATGAAACAGAGAGGCCCTCATACAACACTTAACACTACCTACCAGCTATTTTCTACCTGTTAGAATGTTTACCCTTGTTATACTTTACTGGTAGAATGACTTAGACTAATTGGAGTTTCAATAGGTACAGCAAAGCAGAACTCACACTGCTACGTATTTGATCTCAAATGGCAGGGAACAGCTGCAGTACTAAATATTGACATAAAAGTCAAATTGGCATCTGAGCCTTGACCCAGTACTGAATTACATGTGCCATTTAAAAAGTGTCTAAAACTAAAATAAGAATTTTAAAACATGCCTAAGAAAATTCAAATGAGTGGTTCAGAGAATACTTATATTTAAGGTGATTCACCTGTCTTACTCGGATCCTGGAGATTTGTAGATGTAGAATTTAAGTAGTAGATTTCCCACATAAAAAACTCAGTAATTATTTATGTACAAGTGTCTACAATTTCAATAAAGGTTAAAATTAGTCAAAGGAAGTGAAAGGGAAGGGAGAAGAGAAAAGACTCCACCTATTCACTTTAAAATATACTGGCATGGCCAATAAGGATATAACTGTATGATATTGTCACTTCTGGAACTTCAGATATTAACTACATGAAGCTGTTTATTACACCACTTTTTCTTATCTTAACTTTCAGAATAGGACTCCATCTGAGGGAAGTGACAGCAGGTGCCTTTTGCTAAAAGAATGACAGTTACCTGTATTTTGTTCATGCTGATAAGAACAAGAATGGCTAAAATGAGTACGCGTGCCTTATTTAAAGAGGAATTTGAATCCAGACGGCATCTGCCTTATAACAAGTGTATTCTATAAGCCAATGACAGGCTGCTTCAAGCTCCTCTGAAGGCTTCTTAATACATTATTTTTAAGTCTAGGAAAACATCAAATAAGTAGATTATTCAGAGGCAAGTGTTTCAACAATAATCATACCCAGTAGTCGTAGAAACACCGACTGTACTCCAAGAGCAAATGAGCGCTGCTTATCTGGCACACACCTGTAAACAAGATTTGCAGTTTAAAGACTTGGTAAACAAGTTTTAACTGTTCCATCTTCCTGCTTTGTCCCTCAGTGAATATGCTTTGTCTTAATATACTGTTCTAACCTGTTAATTGCAGAGGGTTTTAGAAATTCAGTGTGCAGAACCAAACAACTTCAAGAGATGTTCTGACAAAAGATAGAAGCAACTCCAATAGCTCATCAAGGAATTTTAGATTGAACTAGTTTAACAAGACAGTGTAAGTAAAAAGCTAGTTTACCAGCTGATAGCTTACACCCTGATATACTGTTGAATATTTTTTCCACAGAACAACCAAGGATTAAAGGACAGTGCTGGGATGCAATCCTGAGTTACTGTTCATAAAGAAGCAATACATGAATTGAGAGTAGGCTTCAGCACAGCACAAGGTGTTGTATGTCCCATAACCCTTACATATAGTCACCTGACCTTACAATTAATCAGTTCTGGTCTATGCTATACAAATCAATATATTGATTTGGTAACTAGCAGAATTTGCCTCCTTAACTCCTACCCATTTCTTTCAGATATTTCTCCAGCAACAAACATTTTATCCTGACAGTGTCTTAAAGATACAACCACAAAGATTAAATATAGCCTAACTTAATTTACACAATTTAATTTCTGCACTGTTTTCCTTAATAAACTGTATCATTGAAGCACTGTCAGTGCTAAAAAAGACAGTATTAAAATATTCAGGAGTTATTCCCTCATTCTGGACTATGTATGAGGATTAGCCATAGAAAAACATCCAAGATGGGCAATCATCAGCAGTCACTGTTAGGAGCCCCCTACCTATAAAGTCAAGTAGAGGAAGGAAAATGAGTTTTGCATAGTGTGGGTGGTTATTTCTAGCACTAGAACGCTGTCATGAACATATGGGTTTACACTTGTAGTTGCACAAAATAGGCCCGCTGAAAAGATCTCAGAGTATACTGTAGTAACTTACCTCACATTTAGCTATTTAAATTAAGGTTTGCACATTTAAACCGCTCTACAATCCCCTCTTCCATAAAAACTCTTTCACCATCTCAGTTGAAGTATACAAGGATTCAAAATTCCAAGTGTTATTGCTTCAAATCATCTAAATAATACTATGTCTGCTCAGATTTGAAGATAATGCAACACTTAATATTATTCTGCCCCCACACTAATATGACAAGCTGTTAATTCCAGATTTACACCAACCCTGGACAGGAGGCTACTACAAAGCACTGTTGCAGCGTATCAGTCCTGTCCCTAACCCCATGCCTAGAAAGCTGGAAAAAGAGCATCTAGCCACACTCTCCCCAAGTATCATGTGTATAGTGCATGTGTGCCTATGCAACATGAACATGAACCTCTCTAGAAGTATTAGAGGTACAAGTCAGAGTTCAACACAAAATGAAACAGCTCTACTTTCAGAAAAGGACCATGTATCAAAGAAAAAAAAAGTACCTAGCATTCATGCATTTGAAAGACAGTCAAATCACAGGTTAACAGCCACAAACACACTGTCACATTTTATATTAACGACTACCACACATACAACATCATATGAAAGGTAGTCTACAGTTCTCGACAGACTACAATTTTGCAAGCCTAATTCCTGTCTCAGTTCAGAGTTCTAAGGTTGAGAATGTGAGACTGATTGCTATTTTCTTCTTTTCTTGGTACAATTTGAAATCCTGGCACTACCAAAACACAGGCTAGTTGAATATTTTCTTCATCCAAGCACATGGCACATTTATTCCTTCTTGCTTTGACTAAAACAGTCAGGACTAGTCCCATAAAGGATGTATTTTGCTGCAAGTTGGAAATATTTTTTAATAGATTCAAACAGTATCTACTAACCAAATGTAATTATAAAGACAGTGAACAGTGGTATGACTGTCCTCTGCTTCAAATACTGCCTGCTTACCACACAAACTACTACAACAGAAATCAATGTGCAAGGGATTTCAAGTCCACGTTCCAAAGCAAAACAAATTAGAATATTCCACTGATCTGAGTTTTCACAAGAATGCTACCTATTTCTCACCCCAAAAAACTTACCTGAGAATGGCCACAGTTGTTGGAGTAACAGCCATAAATGTAAAAACAACAGTAAAAAAGAAGAAGGTCAAGAATAAAGGTAAAAGTTTGCATTGTGTTGGACATTTCCCAGGGACAGCTTCATAGAAAGAGTCTTCTGAACCATTTTCTCTTTTTGATTTCCCAATACAGGAGCAGTTGTGATACATCTACAATTTATAAAACAAAATTAAGCTCTAAGAATGACACTGAGTGACACTAATATGGTAGATGTTCATTGGGTCTGCATCACACTGAATACAAGAACAAACCCTGACTTTACACTATGGGAAACAGCCCACTTCCTGATGATCATATGACACTAACCCTCATTTTTAAAACTGGTTCAGCAGAACTTGACTGATCCAGCTCACCAGAGGAAAAGTTATTTTTGGTTTTGTGATCTAAAAGGACAATGATAGTCCCCATTTTGCGTGGAGCAAGTTTTTAGGTACAAGCATAAAATTGAAACTAAAGATTTTAGAGTTAGGTACTGCATATGGTTATGCCTCTAACATTATACAAAAACACCAACAGAGCAAGCGTTGAAATGCCAACTTTTTCACTCAAATCTTATTACAAATCAGTGAAGATAACACCAGTTACTGTATACACTTAAGGGCAAGGTACAATGTTCAAAACAAGATTTTTTTGTATCAATATTTAGATAGTAAAAAAAATTTGAAAATATGTAATTTTCAAACAAATTACCTCTTTGACAAAGTAATAAACACCATGAAGGGTGTCAAGGGATGGAGGAAGGAGGAAATGTTCCTTTTCTCTTTCCCCACATAAGACTGGTTTCATTTGCAAAGTAACTTCTGAACAAAGGGCAGCCAAAAGCTGCAGTTCCCTTACAGCAGAAGCTCTTACACGGTTCTCAAAAGTAATTTTTCCAATACTGAAGTAAGCTAATGTTAACTGTTATCTAGTTTATTAACCAAAACTGCTGATTATTTCCGTACAATTCAAAAGTTGTACTCCAAAGAACTTAGATTGTCTTGACTCATAAAAACTGTTACTTGAACCAAGCTCATTCTTTAGATTCACATCTACTTATACCACTACTTCCTCAAGCCTTATTCTTCAAGCTCAGATAATACATATCCAGTTATGACAGCAGCAGAACAAACTGGAAACCACAACAGTTCACATTCTTCAGAGATGTTGTCAAGTCCCAGATCACCCAGCTTGACAGCCTTGACTATAAACAGGCTGGTTTTTACACTGGGCTGTACTTGACAGGAAGAGAGGTGAGCTCTACCCTTAAGACTTAAGCAGGAAAGAACAAAAGCAATGTTGGACTGCTTTTGTAAGCAGATGAACAAATGGAATAGTTTTATGCTTTTCATTTAAATCCACACAAGTTTGTTTTCAAAGAAAAAATATATCAGTGAAGTGTGAAGTTTTCACACCAAGAAGTAGTCAGTCTCCTACGTTTTCTTCTCTATAATACCTTCTCTCATTTACCATTGTCCTTTTCTGGCATAAAAAGTCCCCACAGGCACTCCCTGGTTCAGCTTGCATACCTTTAGGATCTTTTTACACTCCTCCCACATCTGTGCTCAAAAGTTTGTTGTACTAGTAGAGATAAGCACTGAAAGTCTTTCAGTTCTGGGAAGGCTTGATAATAACCAGCTACTTTCATGGTTTACCATTCCTACATCAGGGGCAACTGACATTCAAGGTTTGGAAACTCACAGAAGCAGGTTGCCATGTATGCAATAAACATTACATTATGCTTATAAGATCCAGATAAGAACTGCAGCTTAATGTCAAGGTAGTTGCTGATTTCTACTTTTCTGATTGTCAATTCTATTTAAAGAATGTTCAGGTTAAATGTATTTCCAGCATTAGAAAGTTTAGTAGAAGTAAAGACAATGGCTGACCAATAAACCCCTACAATGGAAGACAGCTCAGAGGAGATGGGAAAGGGTGATGAAGCTCAGAGAACAATGCAGGCTGTGAGTGACCACAGCTGTTGCAAAAAAAAAAAACTATGCAGAAAAGAAACACCTATGTTATTTGAGTGGATCAAGTGGTAGTGTAAATGCATCTCCCTGCGTTCATTAAAAGTGTGAACGTCTCCCTAAATTAGGCAGATGAGCATGGGGGGAGACTGTGGCTCATAGAATCATAGAATGGTTTGGGTTGGAAGGGACCTTTAAACACCATCTAGTCCAACCCCCCTGCAATGAGCAGGGACATCTTCAACTAGATCAGGTTGCTCAGAGCCCCGTCCAACCTGATCTTGAATCTTTCCAGGGATGGGGCATCTACCACCTCTCTGGCAAACCTCTTCCAGTGTTTCACCTCCCTCATGGTAAAAAAAAAAAGTCTTCCTTATATCTGGTCTAAATCTACTCTCTTTTAGTTTAAAACCATCACCCCTTGTCCTATTGCAACAAGCCCTGCTAAAAATGTGTTCCCCATCTTTCTTATAAGCTCCCTTTAAGTACTGAAACACCGCAATAAGGTCTCCCTGTAGTCTTTTCTTCTCCAAAGAGAAGTGTTGTTCTCCAGGGGAGTGTTGGCTCAACCCAACACAGACTATAAAAAGCCAGGCAACTAGCAGAAGAATTTCAAAAAGAGCAATAAGCTTCAACATGCTTCAAACCACGTATGCCTTCTCAATGACTGGGGAGGCCCAGCATTGTGATGGTGAGCATGTTATAGAGCCTGATAGTGGGAATCACACTAGTATTGCGACTGAACTGTGTATTGTGACTGAACTGTGTATTGCAATCACTATATTGTGCTAAGTGTAGCTTACATTTGTATCGTGTTTTCAGTATATTTTGTATCACTCTGCTAAATCAGAAATTCTGTCTAACATCAACTGTCATCAAGTAAGTAAATTTTATATTAAATATTACACCTTCCACAAGTGGAATATATAAAAGCACCTGGTCAGAGAGTATTGGACTCTGACATATACCAACATTCATCCTACTTAAACATGTGTTTCCAACCCACACCAATTTTTCTTGTAGTAACTACCACTTCAATTCAGAAATACTGTGCCTTCCTGTCATACTAAGGGAAGACTGGTTTTGATACAGAAGGCATTTTGCAGGAAATCAGAACAGACCATGTCAGCTAACTTTGTAGCATAAAGTACCTTTTTCATGTTGTTAAAAACATACGATGCACATCCTGCAAAACATGGAGAAAAGTACTGGACTTCGTCTCTGCCACAAACTGGGTAGTACATAGAACGCAAACATCCACAGTTAGCATTGCATGGTGCTGTTAAGTTGTACAGCATGCCTGTTCTGAAAGGCAAAAGTTAATAGGCTTTTAATAAAGTAATTTAAAAAACCACATATGTAAATAGGTAATGCAGTATTTATAGGATAATAAATCTCAAAATATTCAATTCAGGTGATTTATGCACTTAATTATTTAAAAATACGCCATATTCCTAGTAGTTACAATTCTAGAGGGAATTCCCATTTATCCTATATCTGAGGGGTTTTGTGCTATTATTTCTTGTATAGATTATTCCTCCAACTTCCATTCACAAAACAGATGACTAAATTCTGTGTCACAACCCAATTCTTTTCTTATATCATCTCATCTCTCCCACACGCTTATCCATTTGAATTTGTTCAATTTACAGTTTTAAGAAAAAAAGCAACAAGATTAAAAGCAGGATTTGGGGTTGTTTATTCTACTGATCATATTCCAGGGGTTTTTCCCTGTTTTGGACTCAATTCCAGTTGCAAACCCTGTATTTTTACTATTTTTAACACTGCTATGCAGACATCTAGATTGTTCCAGCACCAAGATGACTGCACATGCTAAATTCAGAGTGCCATGACATATAAACAGTCTTATCATACCCAAAAGGACCTTAAAGAATTTCTCTGGCTGTTTAGGGAACAACTAATGAAGAACAGAGTTTAATTTAACCCTTGCTTACTATAACTACTCTCAACTTCGGCAGTTACTTCCCGTATAGGCCATGATATGGTTGTATTTGAAGTAGTCCCCACTATATTATTAGTACAAAAAATCATTTTGGTATGTTGAGGGGGACCTTCTTAAGATATAATTGTAGAGAATAAAAACACCCTTTGATTTTCTAATAGTAGTGCATTAATAAATAAAGAAGCTTCACAGGTTAAGAGCTCAGACAGCTGAAACCAGGATACTGACACTGCCAGTAGTTTAAATATTGTCCTGTAAGCTGAAAGTTCCAGATTCATTACCTAAAAGGCCAGTTTCTTCAAGAGAATTTAAGATGGTCACAAATACTAAGAGGAGAAATAATTCATCTAGGAATTAAGCTACTTAATTATTCTACTTACATAGGATGCAAACTGCACATGGAATATTAGGGACATCGTAACTACCTACATACTTCATTTGGTTGTAGTACAGCTAAATCCTACTAAGCTACATTAGTTCATTCTTCATACATAGAAGAATCAGGGTTAGTTTGCTCTGATATAAAGCCCTCCAGTGCACCAGAAGAAAATTCACTAATCCCAGGCCTGTTCACACAGTGCCTTGTCAGCCTATGAGGCATGCCAAGCCTAGAAGTATTTAATCAATGCAGTGGCAACATTTGTCCTGTTTACATGTGCAGATAATCTCGCTTCCCTGACCTACAAAGAGGGACTGAACCTTTAGTTATGCAAGGTCAGAGAAAAATATTAAAATACAGCAGAAATACAGTTCAGTGTACATAGGTTCTCTATGACATGGAACTTCTTGTTCTAACATCACTTCTCTAAAGAAGCCCAGCAGATGAGGCCATTAAGTGGTCTTTAAAAGCTCTATAGGTTGGGTATTCTTTCAAAGCAAAACAAAACAAAGAGTCCCAGAGACTTGTGGGAATGAATAGAACTACAGAAATAGTCACTGTATTTCTGCTCCTGCAAGTTTTCAAGGAAATATTGGGCAAAAGAATTTGGCTAACACAATTCTTTGAAGTGTTTATTAGATGGAGTAAACCACACTACTTCTGCTTATAGCCTAATTTAGTAATAAACAGAGTTGCTACAAACAATACACTTTGTTCATTAACATATGAACTCAAAAGTAATCCTGTACTCACATGATTCTGGTACTACACTTACAAAATGCTTTCCAAACCCCACCCCCCCTGAACTCCAGGCTATTTTTCAATAGAAAGAGAATGCTTCCCATGAAGGACTGCTTCAAAAACTTCACAAAAATGAATCTGCATCAATTTCCAAGTCAAGTCTCAGAGCACTCTCATATTCTATTCTTTCAGAAGCATTTGTTCAAAAGCATAAGCAGGAGTCAGACAGTTGGCTATCCTTCCAGAAGCTTGTAAGTTTGTTAAAGCTACCACTACATATTTTAGTTCCTCATTCCTTCATGGAAAGCAGTTTCACAACTGGTAGTACATTAGTGCCACTAACCATTCTGATGCAGGTCACATGTCCAACAAACTATAATCCAACATGTAACAGGGAATTAGATAAAACTAACCATTTTTATAATGGATATTGGGTGGACAGTTATTTCAGTATTGGTTAACTCCAAATTGCTGCAGATAAGAGGTCTTCAGCAACAGTTAAACTACATAACTGCTGAAGTTGCACAGAACTATTAAGTACAAGTTAACTGTATTTAGCTTAGGACGAAAAATAAATTCAGCTGTACCTTTTGTCAGCTGCTCATTATCATAGGACATAGATATAGAAATATGGATAGGTTCACATGCTATTGTCTATACAACCTCTTCAGTGTTCAATTGCTACATACAGATTCATTTGCTCAATATGTAACTACAAACTTTCCACAATCAAAGCCTGCATTCTAGTTTTCACAGTTCTGAAGTGTCCACAGTAATCTTACAGCTAGCATTTCTTCAGACACTGAATCAGAGCCATGTTTTAAGTGTCAGATGTCAACAGTGGCCTTTGAGTATACTGTCAACTGATAAAGCAAGTTGTAAAGATGGAATCAGAATGAATGATAACGTGGGATTTTAAAATTTTATTTTTTTCCCCCCAGTCACCAGTGTATGGAATATGGTTTATTCATTTTGTAGACCTTCTGGAAAAGGCAGTACAAATGAATGGTTAAAGTATCACGGGATTAAATTTCTGCTCTTGGAGAACTGGAAGCCTGACTGCCTTCAATCACTATTGCCTCCAAGCTCTCTGAATGTGTTCCATTACCCTAAGGTTATCTATTTTACTGTTTTCACATTTACCTAAATAAGAGACCTGAATATCTGGTTAGTCTTTCATGTCGTTCTTTGCATTTTTGGGAAAATTTTGTATTATTTGTCATTTATGTTTATGTCAATGATTCCCTTAAAGGACCTAGGGAAATTGGTAGCCTTCATATGCTACGGTATTTGTGCACTTAGTCGCCTCCATGAGCAAGATGTGATTTTCCTGTGTTCTTCTATTAGTTATATGTTCATTTTAAGTCAGTCAAAAAGCATGATAAATATCAAGTGAAGAAACCATATAAACATCTAATCAACAGTTAGGCTTATCATTTTTTCCTAGAAGTATTACCAACTTGCATATGCTTTAAAGCCTACAGAACCAATTTTCCCCCCAACCCATCTTCTGCATTTTCACAGTGCACTTCATGCTATTGTGTCAGTGAAGTGCAAAGATCCTCTTCCTCATCCTATTTAGGTTCAAAAGATTTTTTATGCATTGGAGCATAAGTTACAGATTCTGCTTCTGTACAAGACAGTAGCACCTAACCCTTTTCTAAAATGGGGGATTTGGGGAAAACAACAAAAAACCCTGTTGTTAAATTATTCACTGAGTTGCACAGCACGCTGTTCACGCTTACGATTTTTTCAAATGGCAGCTAGCAGTCCCTAGCTACCAGCCTACTAGAGTTATTTTGCACAACAGCATCAGGCTCTTTGGCAGACCCTCAAACAGCTGGAGTTGCCTCTGGCTCTGTCAATTCACAACAGAGTAACTGAACGCTTGAGAGCAGAGTTTTGGCACAGGTAGCTGCCTTCCTCCTGCTTTTAAATACTGCTCATGCTACAGAAACACATACTATGTAAAACTACAAAGAACTGAAACATTATAATCTTATATTTATAATTCCTTAATAAGGCATGATTGGGCATTTTATACAACATAGTGCCTATGGTGGTGATTTGATCAGATACATTCAATGTTGACATTTTAAAAGTGGACCTAGAAATCCATTCTCTAAAGAGCACTTATCCTTGCATATATTTATTTTTAACCTTGCTTTGATTTTACTTTCAGTTTCCTGACTTTTTTTCCTCACTGCCACACTGGTTTCCAGAGTAAGCATTGTTCACAGCAATAGGAGGAACAATCATCCTAGCATTATTACAATTACTACAAATATCTACAAATGAGTGATAAACTGCATTCTTATTAGGAATGATAATTGTGTTGCTTAAGGTAAAGAAAAGTAGATCTTGTTTAGAGAAGTCTTTCCTACATATGTTAGCCAAAAATATTTTGAATTATGTTTCAGTTAACAGTGTTACTCCACGCACTTTATTCCTCAACTTGGGTCACTGAGCTACGCATTCTTTGCATTAAGTCTCTACCTCTACCAGGCATTTTACCAGGCAAAAAGAAAGCCTCCTTCATAAATGGAGGCTAGATGTGCTAGAACCCAATGCTACAATAACGTCTTCATTTTTCTAGGGAAAGATTTGCAATTAATTTAAATTGCTGTGCACCTCAGTGCTCACTCATGGAATTGGTGCACGTGACAGATTCCTTCCAGGAACAAACTGCCCAGATTGTCCACAGGTAGTTAATAAAACAAAATACAAAGTACATGCTGCTTCTGCAGAGATACAAAATTAGCTGTAGTCAATACCATGGCTACTACACCTACAATAGTTATAGAAGCTGGGATTTATTTTAATTTTTTTTCCAAGCAGGACCAGGCTGCTCAGAACATTTTGCAGGCAATGTATGATCACATTTTCTTAATCGACTATTATATGAAGATTCCAAGAACAAGATTTTCAAGTTCCATAGAACAATTCAGCTTCATACATCAAGGCAAAATATGACATTTTTAAAGGTTTTGTATGCTGTGATGTAGCTTATTTATTTTAAAACATTAACACCAAACCCAAGAATGCATTAAAATATATTTACCCATTATACGTTTCAGAGACACCTGCGAAAGGTTCATTCCCACATTTAGCAAACAAAAACACTGTGTTTAATAGTAAGGCCACTGAACAAGTGCCTATCATGAACTTGATTATGCTTTTGCAATCCATTTTGCACTTGGAAACCAAGATGCCACTTATGATTTGGCCTAGTGCTGCTGCTGGAATTAATACAAGCCCTAGAGGAAAACAAGACACCAGCAATTACACAAAAATGCAAGATATAATTAGTGAAGCAATTTAGAGTGCAATTTTATGTTAAGAAAAAACTCACAACACTTACCTGTATCTTAAGATGCAGTCCATATAATGTCATTTTCAAACAATCGTACCAGAATCTGTTGGCATGAGCAATTTATTCTACCCTTACATTATCTTTAGCCTTTCCAGAAGTTCAACTTGACAGCAAAATTTATAGTTGTGCAAAACCCAAGTTCAACACACCAAAACTAGATTACTTAAGAGTACTACATACTGGGCAGGAATCTCTGAACACCAGAGATCTTTCACTTCATGAAAACAGAAAATTCTCTTTCATTACTTCAGTGTTTTTTTCACATGCCCATGTTCTTTGTTACATTTGTGTTATGAATTTTTTAATAAGAGAACATAATCACTATTATAGAAGAGACAGTGCAAGATACAATAAGGCATCTACAGAAAGATTAAAAAAGTCTAGATCGCCGGTTTTGCTCAGTTTTGCTGTCATAGCCTGTATAACCCGTAATAATTTATCCTTGTTGCACTATTAGGACTCCCAATGCATAACTGAGCATTTTTATATGGTTAATCTACAATACAACACAGAACTCAGTGTAACTTGGACTGACCTGAGACAGCTAATTTTAAAGACAGGTCAAGTACAGTAGCAGTAGCAGACCCGCACAGGCCACAGACACCCATAGTCAGAGGTAGTTTAAATAGATAACATGGTCATTGGTAACTCAGACTAGCTAGGTCAACCTTAGTTCAGGTACAGCTAGCTTTCAACATTAGTGTAGGCATTTCTTTAAAGCTCCACATTTGATTAACACTATCAATATTTTCAACTCAAATGAAAAATTCAGACAAGGTCTATAGACAAAGAAAGGAACATTCAGTTTTCCACTTCATTGCTAAGTACTGTTTAACAATTGAGCATGTATTCCAATATACTTCTATTTAAAACTTGCAGATACTTTGTTTTGAAGCAATGATGTCTGAATAGCGATAGCACTACCTAGTATTATCCAGCAGAGTAAGTCATTCAGAAAGCCTCTCCCAAACATAGTTCTGTTGGAGAAAGAGCACTTCAACTAGCATATGTTTATATTGCAGCACTATACGGCTGAAGTAATTTAGCAAGACATGTTCCAGAATTACTGTCTGCCATATTGCAAGCATCTGTTGGCCTATCTGCCTTGATCTGGCTGCTGTTCTTCAGAAGTAATTGTATCAGAGTTAATCATGTGACCCTACATAGTGCAGCTCTTCCATCAGATTTTTTTTATTTGCTTGTCCAACGCTCAGCTTCTCATAGCCTTCCCCTGTTCTACATATTACTTCTGCATATCAGATAATACAAATAAGTGACAGTAAGCCAACTATAGAAGCAGTTATACAATAGTTTTCTAATATATCCTGATTAGTTGTTTTATTGTAAGCTACCTGACTGTAATGTTACAGTGGAATTGAAGAAGGGAAAGGCCAAGTCAACCCCTGACTCGTGGTAGGCACCGCTTTTTTTCCATCTGCCCTTCATCTTGCTTCCTTTAGTAGGTACTAAGGCTTAATGCTCCTTCAACTGATTTTAAATGAGGAAAATTAAATGCTTTTCACCAAGAATAAGAAAGGAATAAATTACAGTTTCAGCAGCACACAAAATTCTCATTCTACTTTGAATATGAGTATCAAGTCTTCTGAACCTACAGGCAACAAGTAGATTTGCACCCTTGATGAATTAAGTACTAGGGTTTTCATAGGGCAGGCAAAAATAATATAAAAACCACTGTTTCTGCTGTGAAAACTGCATTTCATGTAAGTGTATTCAAAAATACCTCAGACAAATACAAGCTGTATAAGCTTCCACCTATAATGTTAATGAGCTGTTCAGCACAATATATTTAAGATTTATACATGAAAAGCCACATTACCTCCAAGAGTTGCTGAAAAACTTGACGTCTTTCCAAACTGATTTTCTATAAACTTTGGCAGAAATGTGGCAAAGCCAGTGGCAACTAAAGCTTCTGAAGAACTGGCTATTATTAGGCTCATAAGCACTGGATTCTTCAAGAGTATCTATAGGGGGAAATTAGCATAACACTCGGGAAATTATTTCATTGTAGTACCATGTAAACTAGAAGTCACATTTTAAACTAGAAGTCATATTTGAGAGCAGATACTCACATGGAACTTAACTAATATGCTTTTCTTGCTTTAACAATCTTAGGCATCGACAAAATGAATATGAATTAAATTATCAGTAGCACTGGAGACTTCCCTATCACAACATGATAATGAAGCTATTACCTTTCTAAACACTTACACATTAGCTGAAGAAGAATTTCGTTTCTCAGAATGTATAAGTTTCATATAAAAACTCAATATTTCCTTACCAGGAGAGCCATGGGAAAGTCTTTAAAACTTTTTCCAATATTCTTGGTCTCAACAAGCACCTCACTTCCATCATTATGAGTTTCAGAGATTTTTTCAGCCTGTATTTTTGCTGTTCCTACAAATAGGCATATTTATTAACAATGAAAACATTGAAAACCTGTGCTTTTACACTTACACTCAGAAAATGCAACAAAATAAGTGTTTCCTTTCCTTCGGAAAACTAGTTCAGACATTGCAAGTCTTCTTAAATATTTTATTGGTAGAGATCCATAAAAAGATCAATAATGTATTGTTGCAGAAAAAAGAATTTGGCTGAAAGCATCATCCTTCCATTGGAAGGCCTTGGCTGTAAGAAGATATTATCAGGAACATCCTAAGAATTTCAGACTATCCTGAAGCCTGTTCATTTTTATTTTTTTTAAATGGTCCTCACATTCTCCCCAGTTCCCTACTTCATTTTTTGTTTTCCTCCATCATTCCTCTTTCCAGATAAGCATACCAAAATCTTTCAGATGCTCTTCCAAGGGAATCCTAGATAATACTGCCTGAACAGAAATTATATTAAAATTATTTTTTTAGAAGACTGCTCTGGGATATTCTGATTCATGCTTTATTATTCCACCAAAACCAATAAGGCAATAAGTCAAAGACAACAATGCACGAGTTAAGTCAATGGAATTCCATTATGATCCTTACTGAGTAACATAGAAGCCTTAAATACAGTCCTGGACGCTTAACTGCATGCACCTTCCAAACTTTGACCATCAGTTTCCATGCTCTACCGGTTTCCAGTCCTACCGTACATCATTACATATACAAGATCCTCCCTCTAGCCCATTCACCTTTTTTTAAAGGCAGCATAAATTATTTATCATCAGGTTTTCGCCAAAGACAGTTAACTGAGAAACAGAATCAAAGAGAAATAAATCATGCAGTCCAGTAGTCTATCATCCACAACTATAAACAAATCTCTCTTCCAAAGTAGCCCATTGTTGTAAAACAATTACCTGGTAAGTGCTTTGGAAAGCATGAAAAAGGTATTATAAGAAGCCAAATTGCAAAAAAGCAAGCAACAAATGCTATCCACCATGCTCCAAGCCAACGTGGGTCATCTTGATCCATCTCTGTACTGGAAAAATAAATTTGGAAAAAGCAGGTTTACCATTCATGAATTCAAATCAGCAATTTTAGATGTCAGTGAACTGGAATTTTATTTTCTTTAAATACTGATTTAACAGAAAGCCTTTTCATATTGTCATTTTCTTGTTTTCTACACATATTATATTTATTGTTTGTTTAAAGCACATTCATCAACTCTATTATAATAATACTGCATTCTACCAAATATAGCTTTCAACTCATTAGTCAAATTGATTCCGATTTAAAGGCCACTATTTGGCCCTGATTTCAAGATCCTGTAACATTATTAAGAAACTGAAAAAGCTGTTTTAGAAAGAATCTTCATAATCAATTAGTTATGTGAAAGCCAATACAGAAGTTCAGAATGCCATTGCATTGATCCAGAGTCCCTAAAACACAGGAAATAAGAGTGTAAATGAAGCTGTTGGTTTGGACAGTAGTACAATTTATAACATGATTTTTTGAATAGTGGACTATTACTCAACTGGTAGATTTTATAGCACGCTCTTCCCCAGGAAGTAAGTAGCAGTATCCTACCCCTCATATCCCACTTAACAGAAACGTTTTGCACAAAAAAAATCAATAGTTGCAATCTGACCCTAAATGAGCAACTAATCAAAAGACAAAGCATTTTTTTGTTAAACTGCTTTAAAACAGCCAATATCTCAAAAAGCTAGAACTAAGTATTTGCACTACAGAGAAACTATCACACACAATGGAGTGACTCACTGTGGGGAGTAACTCACTTGCGAATATAAAATATAATATATGTATAAAAATATATATTGTGAATACAAAAACCCTTGTGAATGCAACTTGTTACCAAGCTAAAAAAGCTCTTGAAAGTGTAGCATTTTCCAAACAAAAACTCTTTCTCCTCCTCACACGGAGGAAAGCTGAAGATTTTCAGAGTTATTAGGAAAATAAAATAGAAAGCAAAAGACTAAGTTGCATCTTGCCTTTCTGGGATCTGGATATCAATATAAATATTAAGTAGCTGCCCTCCCAAGACGTAGCCAATAGCAGGACCCAGCAGTGACATGGCATAGCCAATTCCTAGAAGAGAAAACACATCAAGTTCACCATACGTTTTTAAAGCTTTCTTTCAGAAAAAAATCCTAAATAAACTTCAGACCAGGTGGTTTCTGTAATTCAACCTGTTCTTTCACTGTCATTACTTCCACTATAGCACATAGAAGACAGAATTTATACTTGTCCCTCAACAAGAAAATTTGCAGCTCTCATTAAAAGCTGCAACTCAGAGGTTCAGCAAATGGCACTTTACTGACATCATCTTTATGCATTATTAGATTGCCTTTTGCACATCTTGTGCCTACAACCACAAGCTAGCTTGTGAAAAAGTGTAAGTGAGGGTCTTACGAGCATCAGTTGCTGATAGTACACACCCACAATCTTTAAGAACCTCCTTATCTATATTTTTATTTTGAGTCTTGTTGGGTTTTAGATATGCCAAGACCAGAAGCCAGGGTTCCATTAAAGCTTTTGACTGGAGTAATATCTGCCACACATCCATTGAGAACTCAATCATATGCACCACAATTTATTTAGGAGCCTTAAAATACAAAGCCAGGGCTCTTAACAGCTCCTGTCATTTCTAAAAAAAAAAAAACACCAAAAACAAAAACACAAAGTTGCAGGTGTAACCATACGCTACTGAAGAGCACTCTTCCGTCTACCCACTTTTTTTGGCCTTGGGACAAGATTTTCTCAATGTCACAATAGTCTCCCTGGTCAGCCAGATTTCTGTTGCAATGCTGGCAGAAGCACTGTCTCTACAGACAGAGGTTTGCAGCTCATAGTAACTAGATCTGCCTAAATAATTAGCAAGACATGCATCCTTACTCCTGATATTCTATGCTTTTTCCCAGGTTGAAGAATCTGGATTTCTCATCTGTTTCAAAAGCACCTGGATCCTGAGTATTTAGTATTATTTCACTGTCTTTAGACAGCAAGAAAGAAGGATGGTGGGTGGGGGTGGTGAGGAGGGACGGATTGGGAGGGGTGCAAGAGGGGGAAGGGATGCAGAAGGGGACACTCAAGTATCAGGAAACCAAAATAAATATTGAATTGACATATCCCAGGTTTTCCTGTATTTTGGAAATAATGACATGCTTGTAGGATCTTTGAGTTAAGTCCATATTCATCCTACAGAATTTCAAACCTGTATTAGAAGGTGCCTATTTCCTCCTACAGACCATTCAATTTAAATTACCATTTGGAATTGCTTAACTTTTCATTGGCTTTAGACATAGATGCCTCAGCTCAGCAAGAGGAGAACAGTCCTCATGAAAATGCACCCAGTTTCAGAAGAGTGAGAAACTACTAACTAACGAGTTGCAAGCTTACAGTCTAAGATGCTAGCAGATATTTACAGACACTAAAAGAAAATTTTAGGGTTTTATTTTTTGCTGCCTTAAACAAGCCTTCTTGCATGAGGCAAAGCAACGCAATATATTTTACATCCTCAATACATTGCATAAAAGCAAGAAAAAGAATTAAGGCTTAATGTAGCTACCTGTCCACTCACTTGCGTTCTAGTTTTGTTATATTAGGCAGAATACACTGTTCTTCTGAGCTAAGCAGTTGTCTGAAGATTGCACAAGCATTACTTTATTATATTGGTCTGTTATGTTTTAAGTATGAACACCAAAACCAGTCTCCTGAGTTTTCAGGCCACTTCTTGATCCTCTAACATGCAGACAACCCTAATTCTGGTCTATTTATTTCATTGGCCCCAGAAAAAACTATAATAATCTCTCTCGATATAAAGAAACAACAAAAATAAAAGCTGTCTTTGTTATTTAAGATTTAACATACGCAACTATTCTATTTGTTGGCATCAAATGAAGTGGCTTGCCCAGAACAAAGAATTGTATGACGATTGATGACGAATTAGATGACGATTTCAATTTTGCCCCCTAAAATATTGATTTAGTCTGGAAAACAGCCCAGGAACCTAAGATGCTTTGAATTCCTCCTGCGAGTTACCAGTATTGCTAACATAATTCTATCAGCTTACACCTAAACATGGGGAAAATAGCAAACATCTTCATACCCATAGGAAACACTTAGACTGCAATGAACTTGGCAGTAAAAATGCACATAACCCAGAGAATGCTGACTGGAAAAATTAAAAAACACTGCTAAGAATTAGTATACCTTAGCTTTCAAACAGCCGCACAATAAGACAAACACATTCTCCACATTTCTAGGCAATCCCTTTACTTTCAATTAAGGAAGAATACTTCCAGTATTTCTTCCTGAAGTGCCAAATTTGTATCTGGCTAGAGCAATCCATTGATCACATGATGCACAGAAGCATCCCTGCACTGAGGGGACAGCCTACTGTTAGAAGGTAAATAAACAGAACTGTTAAAGGATACAGTAAGGTCTGGCTACTGACCTGATATACAGTAGTTTTCAACACCTGTAACACAAAAGCAAATTTTTGCTACTACTTATTCTGTTGTTAACAGGCAGGCTATATTAACCACTTAATCCCTTTCAGTTACTGACATGAAAAAACAGCAGTAGAGGTGCACAAAGTAGCCTTACCATACTCTGCAAAATAACTATTGAAAAGACTTGATATTTATAGCAGACTAATACCTAACTTGCACTGGTAACTGATATTGAAACACTTTGTGCACATAAGTAACCAATGACAAGACTGATTTAAGGCATTGCAGTCTATGATCTACCCAGACAATGTGTTATAAACAGTTTTAAAAGTTACCTATATAAAGGGAAGACTTGTGTTTTGGGACACTATCATCAATAAAAGCTGTCCCCAAAGTATATAGTGGAGTTCCTCCAACTCCCAGCAGCAGCTGCCCCAGGATAAAGACATACAGATAGTTGGGAAGTGAAGATTTTGTGCTGGCATTGCAAGTGAAGTTAGCAGAGGATGCTCCCGGATCTTGGCACGTGTCTGAAAGAGAGACAGCAAGATTTTAAAATTCTGTTACCCAGCCCATCACAGTCCAACTGGAGAAAAACCTGTATGGAATGAACTACATATGAAATGCTGTTAGTGCCAGGCTCCCATTTTCACTTCCAGGCCTACTAATATATCCTATATGACAGCACCATTACCGTCTATAACATCATATCCCCCCAAAGAAATACTATCATGGCTTGGTTTTTGTTTCCTTACCAGGAAGGAAAGATGGATGAAATAACCTTATTAAAATGTTTTGGCTTGTTGAAAGCATTATTGACCAGATGTATAAAAAAAAACAACCAAAAAACCAAAGTACAAACACCAAACTGTCAAATGGCCGTTCAACCATTTGGTGAATACTCCTAGGTAGCAGACACTTAATTTTGTTCTTGTGCCTTATAATGAATATAAGGAGCACTAACAACAACTTCCACTCTTAAGTGACAGAGCAGCCTGAACAATCTGAGGAAATTTGGACTGCTGGAGAGGAAAGCACAGTCAGAGTCACAAGCAAAGATAATCCTCCCTTCTCACACACTGTTTTGAGAAGTGTTTCCATTAAAAAAAAAAAAAAGACCCCTTAAAAACCACAGTACTCTCTCTCATGGAGCACACACTGCCATATCTCCAGCATTAGAAGTTAATGTAAAGCCTCTCTACTTGTCCAAACACACACACAAAGAGGGAAGCAGAGGTGAACAGCCTAAGGTTGCACCTGCTCCTGTAATGTTTGGCACTGCGAGGAGGGAAAAGAGGAACTGAAGACAGGGAGTATATTTTCTCATGCCCTTCCTCTTGCTATCATTGTACATTTAGCAGCAGACAGTCCCAAGTGACAAGATCAAAAAGAGAGCATGGTTCTTTCCAGGTTTTTCCACAGAAGAGTGTACAACCCTAAGGAAGACTATAAACCCATCAGTTTAGTGGAAACAGAATCACAGAATGGTCAGGGTTGGAAGGGACCTCTGGAGATCATCTAGTCCAACACCCCTGCCTGAGCAGGGTCACTTATAGCACGTTGCACGGGAACACATCCAGCTGGATTTTGAATGTCTCCAGTGTGGGAGACTCCACAACCTCTCTGGGCAGCCTGTTCCAGTGCTCTGCCATGCTCAAAGGAAAGAAGTCCCTCCTCATGTTTAGATGGAACTTCCTATGTTCAAGTTTGTGCCCGTTACCTCTTGTCCTATCACTGGGCACCACTGAAAAAAGACTGTTCCCATCGCCCTGGCCCCCTCCCTTTAAGTATTTATAAGTATTGATAAGATCCCCCCTCAGTCTTCTTTTCTCTAGACCGAAGAGACCCAAGTCCCTGAGCCTTTCCTCATAAGAACAATGCTCCAGTCCCCTAATCATCTTTGTAGCTCTTTGCTGGACCCTCTCCAGCACTTCCCCGTCCTTCTTGAACCGGGGAGCCCAGAACTGGACACAGTACTCCAGATGCGGCCTCACCAGGGCAGAGTAGAGGGGGAGGATGACCTCCCTCGACCTGCTGGCCACACTCTTCTTGATGCACCCCAGGATGGCATTGGCCTTCTTGGCCACCAGGGTACATTGCTGGCTCACGGTCATCCTGTTGTCCACCAGGACTCCCAGGTCCCTTTCCACACAGCTGCTCTCCAGGAGATCAGCCCCCAACCTGTACTGATGCATGGGGTTATTCCTCCCCAGGTGCAGTACCCTACACTTGCCCTTGCTGAATTTCATAAGGTTCCTCTTTGCCCAACTCTCCAGCTTGTCCAGGTCACACTGTGTGGCATATCAGCCACCCCTCCCAGTTTTGTGTCATCAGCAAACTGGCTGATGGCACACTCTCTCCCTTCATCCGGGCCATTGATGAATATATTGAACAGGACTGGACCCAGTACTGACCCCTGAGGGACACCACTTGTTACTGACCTCCAACTGGACTCTGCGCCGCTAACCACAACCCTCTGAGCTCTATCTGTCAGTCACTGTCCAATCCACCCCACCGTCCATTCATCTAACCCACACCTCCTAAGCTTGTCTGTGAGGATGATGTGGGAGACAGTGTCATACTCAGTAAATGTATGAAAACATCCTTCAGATCAGATGAGCAGACTGATTAATTCTCAATACTTTGCTACAAAATTAATACATCATTTTTCTCAGGTCCTTTTACATTTGAGAACACTTTTTACTTAAGGAAACAAAGGGCAACCTTGTCTGCACTTTGGGCTGACAGGACATAAAACGCAAGGAGTGCTTGCCACACAGCAGATATTTAAAGAGAACTGTCTACACTGACGTTATAAAGGCATCCATGGGCTTTATCCTGCCTTCCTCCAAGAAGCAGCAGCACCATAGTGGTGGTGGAATCATGTAGCACATAACAGGTTATTCAGTGCTGTTACACAGAAACTGGCCAATCTAGTGATGGGAAAATCTCACTTCAAGAGGAGGAGTCATCAAAATTTTCCTTCCATTCCACTTAGGAACAATCCTTATTTTAATACTATACCGAAGCCATACGGAGAACATTTTCTTATGAACCACTACTCTGAAAATTAAAGTTTTTAGAGTATATTTTCCATCTATTGACAACGTGCTTTCTTTAGCAATATTCCTCTTTTCTGCAGGAAACTAAGACTTAAATCAGGTTAACTTTGCACTATTTACATGCACAGCATCTAAAACTCACTATCGAAGGACACGATGTCCTACAATGTCTTGTTAACATACGCTTATTCATGTATAGCACATGTATAGAATATACCTGCAGTTATAAGTTAGCCTCCAGTACCTACTGGGCAAGTCCAAAATAGCATTTAGTAAGCTATTCTATTGCAGTACACAAATAACAGTATTTTGTTAAAATATACACATCAGAAAACAAGTAATGCAGAGCAAGAAAATGCCATGAACTATGTTAAGTGACAAAAGCGTAGCCTAATTTGAGATCTAGAAATAGCTTCATGAAATAAGCAGATTATATATGGTAATGGCAAACTCTGCCAGACTGTGGTTCTTCGTGAAACCCCATCCCCACCTTCAATGTCTCAGTTCGTATCAATCTAAAAGCCTGTGTCATTGTGTAACTAATTTATTATAGCGTCTCTCCTTCAGTTTTCTAGCTCTTCAATTTATACGCCCTAGGAAATTTATCCTGACATTGGGAGGACAGAAGCTTATCACACTAGTTTGCTTTCAGAACCACATAATCAGGTCTAACTGCAAAATTAAGAGAACCATCAATAATGCACTTCAGTACAATTATAATCCTTTTATTTGCACCAGCTATCAAAGCTCTCTTTCTTTTTTTAAAGTCATCAAGTACGCTTGCTGAGTGGAGTCATGGACTGTATTTCATATTTCCAAGCAACATTCCAAAAGCAAAGACAATTCATCACAGAACTATGAGATTAGTTTAAACCAGCATAAGTCAAAACTGCCATCAAACAACAGTCTAGCCTCTCTACCTTCACCATTCATGTCATCCCCTTCTTGTACCAGTCTAAGGTTTAAGCAGATTGGTAATATGACACAGGTTAAATCTAACCTTGAGTAGACCCACAAGCCTGTTCGCTGCTGTCATAAGAATGGTGAAGAGAGAAGGCACTGCTTTCACATGATCAAGAAAGCCTAACCTGAGACAAGCCAAGCTCTGGGCGAAGTTTAAGATGGGCAGCTGACCATTTTTAACTACATTTTCTCATTAAACTCATTTTCTCTTCTAAAAGTCAGTAGGTTAGACTTGCATTTTAAAAAGCAGAACTGCATTAAAGGCAACACTACCCAGAGTTAGTCATTATAAACCTTCTCGCATGCTTTAATCTAACACATCTACCTGAATCTAAGTTACATAAAGACTGAAATATTCCCAAATATCTAATGCACCATACTAGTCAAGGCGGCAGAACCAACTGTGAGATGCTTTAGCAGTTACATTAATCAGAAGTAACACAGGTGAAGACTAACTTCTCTTAAACTGCAGCCAGTAGGTGCGGAGCTTTTTTGTCTTTTGGGGGGTGGAGAATAGTTTAAAGAGATTTGTGAGGAGTGAGAAATAAATAACAGCTTGGTTTCTACTCCTTTTTTAACTTAAAATTGTCTCCCCTTTAAGTCTTGAATAGGAAAGTCACTCAAGGCTGAATACACTGAATCAAGACTGAATACCCTGAATCAAGACTAAGTTCTTAGTTTCTAAAGACAGATGTTACAGTGTTACAGAATGTCTAAGTATAGAGAAACAGACTGAACAGTGTAAAGAACTGCAGCACCACCCATTATTCAACTAATCAGATAGTCTCTTCAGAGAGCAAAACTAACAGGAAAAAAACACAAAAATACTGATGGTACAAGACAAAACAGTCAAATTAGAGGCTGGCAGCACGCGTTCTATCACCATTAGTACCCAAATGCCATAGTCTTCTTCACTCTTTTGATCTTCCTTCCCAGAATGTGTCAAGGACAACTACTAATGCCCGTCTGAGAAGATTTACTAACTCTCAGACCCTAAACGACTTATCCACCACCTAAGTTTCCGGTAGAACAGAGAACTGAAGAAAGGTGTTCAGGTCATTCTCCCTCTTCTCAAATCACACCACACACATTTCAACTCAAACGGCTAAGACTTGTTATTAACAAAGATATTTCTTTTTTCCAAAGACATCGTTCACATCCTGTTATCGAAGAGACTCAGAATTCAGGTTGGTAGAGGCATTGGGGAGTCATGTAGTCCAACCTCCTAATTCAAACAGTGTCATAACCAAATGCAGACCAAGTCATTCAGGACTTCACTCAGCAGGGTCTTGGAACCACCCCCCCCCCTCCCCGACTGCACAGTCTTTCTGGGTAATCTGTTCCAATGCTTGACTGTCTTCACAATAGTTATATTCCTTGTGTCAAGTGAAGATCTACATTTCACATTTGCTATGATAGACATCTTTCACAAATTTAAACATCTTTCAGTAACATCTGAGACGGAAGTTTAAAAGTACATTGCTTACAGCATCTGCACTTTTTATAGTCCTCTGTACTGTCTACCAGCATTCAAATACAGAATGGATTCACTTCAGACAAACCACCAGATGGAGCTCCTGACTACAAATATCAGAGCCAGCTGAGACACTGATGATCCTGTGTAACCTGAAAAAGCTATCAGAATAGCTGGTTACATCTAGGTCACAAATTTGAGTTTGAAGCCATTCTGGAGATTAGACAAGACATGTTTGCTGTGACTGAAAATTTTTGTAAATAGGTAGACCATTGGTTAGCTACTCTTTCAATATAAAATGGATTAAACTATTTCTAAAGTGTGTTTATTATGAAAAATATTTCAAACTGAATAGTTTTGTAAAGTAGTAGATGTATATACTCAGAATAAAAGTAAATTAATATCTCGAGGTAAAACAGGAAGTTTCAGGAAGTCTGTAAGCTTTATACTGAAGGCTAGATGTATTTTGTATTCTAGACTACATCTATTAATTAACCTGGCAGCCATATTAAATATTGCACTGAACTATACTTTGAAGTTGTCCTGCGGGTGAAACTCACTGTATTTGCATATAACAGATGAACATAAATAATCAAGTAACCACCTAGGAACTGTTCAAAAATAAATTAGGTTGTACATTTTAATACAAAGCATCAAATAAGAGAGTTTACTCCCAATCCATTAAAATCTCTATAAACCACTCATCCAAACAAATAAGTAACAAGGAAGGTTTTGGGGGCATGGTGTTACTAATTCTGCAACTAAATGTATAGTTAAGCCGCTTCAGCAATATCAGAACTAACTAAACCAGGCATCCTATAAATTCATGTATTGTGGTTTACTTAACTGTTAAAGGATGCCATTGCGCAGCACCGGCAGATTTACATTGAGTTGGTCATGGTGCAGATATTCCCTGCACTCTACAGTCATTTATCTTTGATAGTGTTTTAAGTCAGCTTAAGTCCTTAAGTCTGCTCACCACTGTCACTGCATAGGTACCTGCATTACAGCAGTCAAAACAGCGTGAAGTCAGCCAGCTTACAGTGCCATGGAGAAGAAAGCACATGTTCCATTTATGATTTTCCCTACAGCTTCTAGATTTCAAAAATCCATGTAGAACATGATCCCTAATAAGGTTTTAATGGCTGATGAAGTGGCAAATCTTTGATGAAACAGTAACATATTCTGAGATTTCAACCAAAATTGGTAGGAAGGGGAGAGATCAGTTGCAATAGTCAGCTGTCTCCCTTCACACTTCCACCCTGTCAGTATCTTGTTGCAATAAGAAAAACTACAATCAGGTTGGAACTTTTTTTGTATTAAATTAAGCTTCCCTTCCACACTAGTGAAGTAGGGAGGGTAATACTGAAACAGAAATTGCAGAGAAATGGGACTGTAATAGAGTTAGGAGCAAGTAAGTTGTTGCCCCTCTACTAAGGGGTAACAATCATCTGCTTATAGCCTCCAAACACTGAAGAGTTCTTCCTTTATCAGTTCAGTTAAAAGTTCGATTAACCTCTGCCTCAGATCCTCATTTATTTCATGGGGAAAAATAGCTTACCAAAGTTATTTATCTAATGGTTGATGTCTGGACAACTCATTGGGGTGTGTGACATGATTAACACTTAAAAAACAAATTTGAGAATCAACAACCAGAAGACTGAGAACCTTCCGCCAGATTGCTTAATAGCTACTGACTTTTTTTAGTGAGCACTCTAATATCCTTAGTCATTGAAGGCATAAATCTGATTAAACACTGCAATAACAATTAAGACAATCCTAAAAGACTAAGTCATCCCACTTTAAAGATACCTGGATATTTCTTTATTAGTTGCAGGTGTGCCACTAAGTTGAGATGCAAATAGTCAGCATTAAGCACACTGCACTTAAAGTCTTGTTTTATAAGAAAAGATATGCAAGGTCTGAGAGCTGGCTACTCCCTCAATTTCAGTACTGCTTTGTTCAGTATAGTTCAGTACTGCTTATTCCCCCTTTACTTCAAAGAAGACCACAAGCTTTAATCAACATTTTAGAACTTAGTGAAACCTGTTAATGAATCACTCAAGATGCCTTCAATAATTCAAAACCCAGAAGAACTGCAACGTGCAGTCACCTTTCCACAAGAAGACAGTAAGTCATAGAATCATAGAATGGTTTAGGTTGGAAGGGACCTTGAAGATCATCAAGTTCCAACCCCCCTGCCACAGGCAGGGACACCTCCCACCAGACCAGGTTGCCCAAGGCCATGTCCAGCCTGGCCTTGAACACCTCCAGAGACGGAGCTTCAACAACCTCTCTGGGCAACCTGTTCCAGTGCCTCACCACCCTTAAAGTGAAAAAGTTCTTCCTAATGTTTAATCTAAACCTGCCCTGTTCCAGCTTAAAGCCGTTCCCCCTCGTCCTATCACTACATGCCCGAGTAAAAAGTCCTTCCCCAGCTCTCCTGTAGGCCCCCTTTAGGTACTGGAAGGCTGCAATAAGATCTCCCTGGAGCCTTCTCTTCTCCAGGCTGAACAGCCCCAACTCTCTCAGCCTCTCCTCATAGCAGAGGTGCTCCATCCCTCGGATCATCCTCATGGCTCTCCTCTGGACACGCTCCAGCAGGTCCATGTCCTTCTTATGTTGGGGACTCCACAGCTGGATGCAGTACTCCAGGTGGGGTCTCACGAGAGCGGGGTAGAGGGGCAGAATCACCTCCCTTGACCTGCTGGCCACACATCTTTTGATGCAGCCCAGGATACAGTTGGCAAGTCTAACAGCTTGCCTTTAATATTCATTCTATATCACTGACTAACTTGCATTCCTATTGACAAAGAAATGCCAAATCATTTTTTAATCAAAGTGAATTTTAATTGCATTCATCAACGCAAGTCAAAAAAGCATTTTATTCAGATGTTACTTATAAGAAAGAGCTGATATTGACACTCAGATCTCTTCTGAAAAAGAGAGTTCAATGTGCAGAGAGACAGCTTTTGAACTTACGGATTTCATGGAATCATTTTATTTTCAGTGTTAGAGATAACACCCTGTTTTTAGGACTTTGGCAGAGATTAACTATGTTGCACCAAATTAAGAGTTGTACCAAGTCGCTACAGAGATTTTGGTTTTAATCATTTCCAAAACATAAGGATAAGCTTACCTTCAAGTTTATCTCCATACTGGTATTTTCCACTACTGAAGTGTGGTAAGGAAAATATAAGTGAGCCCAATCCTAGCATAAATGCTGAGAAAGCAAGCCATCGTGGTTTGTGCCCTCTTTCTCCAAAGAAAGATACAAAAAGTGACAATATACAAAAAGCGATGTCATAGCTTGCAGAGATTAAGCCAGTGAGGGAACTGTTCAATTCATAACGCTTCTCAATTGTTGAAATACTAATGTTAATCAGGCCATTTACCACAATACCTACAAAAAAAAAAAGGAGATAATTAGTAAATGATACTTTCATTTGATAGAGTTGCAAGGTTAAACTTACCATTGTGTGATGGAAGGGTTAAAATTCATATATTTACAAAGCTACATCTTAAGGTCTTTATTAGCTTTAAAATCCAGGTATATAGTGGATTGATACAGTGCCAACTTAAGCCATCCAAACTGCACAGGACCTATTCAATTTTGTTCTCTCCTGTGGGCATAAAGATTCAACACTCACGTAATAAGCTAGCAAAATACCATGCCTCAAACTCCGTTCATGTATTAAGGTTCCAGATTCAGTCTGAAGTACAGACAAATGTCAAACAGAATGCATTACAGTATCTTATGACACTGTACAAATGAAAAAACAAAAAAAATTAGTCAAGGTTATGACTTGCATTAGAATACAAGCTATGACTGAAGCAAGATCAGGACACAGGTTTCAAATAACGATTGTCAAACAAACATAATTTCTTCCCTGCCATCATGAAGGGAAGATACATGAAGGCTTTTGAACAGACCTCCTTCCCCTACAATATAAAAAAGTGCAAAGGTATTTAAAAATACTTTGTAACTGTTTCAGAGCAACTGAAGTGATTTACTTTAGCTGAGGAAATAAAACTGCCCTCTGAATCTTGAAGTTTCCTGAAGCAAAAGTACCAGACAATCTGGAGAAAAAGCCTTGCATGAATTGCCCTACTTAGGCACAGGTGAACTCCAGAAAACTGATACACCAATAGAAGAAAGTAAGCTGCAATTGCCAGTGCATGCTTATACACACTGTCCATTTTTTACAGAAGTGTTGTCTGGAGATACTAATTTGAATCTCCCATCCTGCTTTTTTGTGAGACACAAAGTAGTTAAATTTACAGGAGTTTACTTTTAACAGTCCCAAAATAGGATTCTGTTACAAGTGAAATGAATAGCTGTACTTCATAACAATGGCAGATGATTTAATGATAGTCTAATTAAGCTGTGCCCGTAATAAAATATTTACCCTGGAAAAAAGTTAGGAAGTCTTGGAGTCACAGCTGCAAATAAGATTAAAGAGTTCTGTAAACTCACAGATGACTGATGAGCATCTTTTCATGACACAGGCCCTACAGTTATCCTCTCTCTTTCTAAAATGCAAACGCGATTCTCTACTGTCATTCGAAGAACAGATCTGAAGGACAGGTGACTGGGGACCAAAATGGATTTAAATCAGCTTCCAACAAGCATTGCACCATCCAGAAGTGCAACTACACAGGCTGAACTTCAACAGATCTGCCCAAAGTTCTCTACACATTAAAAAAAAAAATCATTCCAAATCTGTAATCAACCAGCTGTTTCCTTATCAGTGAAATCACCACCTTAATTAAACCCTTCAGCTTTCTGGCAGTTCTTGGCACAATCTTAATTTTCTAATACCCTACTATGGCCTCTTTATTAAGGATGACAATTTCACCTGTCTTTCTGACCACCACACCTAAATTCATATGGGATTAACAGAAGTATTCAGGTGTTCCTCCACCGCCATTATTTATACTTTTGGCAGCTTTCTTCTTTTCTTCTTAAGGCAGCATTCACCAAAGAACAATACTAGCATGAAGGAATGAACAAATAAGTGTTTCCCATTTGCCAGCATTTCAAACATTTACTCAGGCCTTAAAACATCCACATGAAGTAGGTGTGCTATGTAGCAAGTTGATTACAGAACTAGAAGACATTGTCTTTTACCTGTAGTTTAAGTTGCCACCTTTAATTTACATCCTAAAAGCCATAAAGCCTTGCAGTTAATCTTATTGAAGAATTAGATTTCACCTGTAAAAATGTAGATGTGATGAACGGCAGCATAACTTCTCCAATGCCATCATCTAGTGATTAATCACTAAAGTCTCTTCAGGAAAGATGGAACCTGGCTGATTCCAACTTGATCTAAAACACAAATCCTACAAGGCCATTTCAACACTTAAATAGTAGTATAGAAATTATTTTTTAACTATTCTCATCCAAAACCTTATTGTCCTGCCACATCTGTCAGAAGTTTAGGTACAGTGTGTACTGACCCACAAAATCCAGATTAATCATAAACCAGCTTCATTTGCTCTAATGAAAAACAAGAGTACTTTTCTTCATCCATTTAACAAAACAAACAAGAGGCACTCTACAGTTGTTCTAAGTATGGTGGCTTTAAAGCAGTGGTTTGCAGACACCCAATTAAAAAAAGAGGAAAAAATAGCCTAAAGTAATTAAAAAGTCCTTACAGTAACAAATCTAATTAGGGTATAAAACATTAGTGCTATCCAAAGTTTTCAGACAGATTAGACTGGACCAGTCTCAAACACTGGTTCTGCTGTTTTGTTTAACAAAATTATTACTGACATGAGGAATAAACACTCCTTCTTGTACTCAGAACAGTGAGATATCGTCTACCTTGTTTGCTACTACAGCTATGAACAGCAGTTCCAGTTACTGCATTACAAGATGCAATCATACATTTATGCAACTCCAAGTGCCATACAGAAAGCAGGTATTAGTCATGTAATCACGTTCTACGCAAAGAAGTGTTTCTTATTCTGGAAATACAGGTTTCGCATGTACTTGAAACAGAAACAGCCAGAAATGAATAGTTAAATTTCACCTGGAATCTTCTGAGAAGCTGAAATACAACAAATCAGGTGCTAATGATAACGATCACCCCTGTCCTAGGGCAGCCAGAAAATGACCTAATAAATACATGCCTTCAGTTAGACACATACCTACAAAAATCCCCACACGTGTACCAGGTCACTGCAGATACCTACCGACCATGTTCACTCCTTGTGTCTAGTATAACAACTTATATACGTCAAAAGTGTAAGGATTACTTCATTATTCTTCAGTGCATTAGGAAATAAGCTTTTCTAGAGGTACATTAGCACTAGCAACTTTTATAGATATATTTTAATGTTCCTCAGTGATGGTTTCTGAATTTGAAGGGTAAAATAATTAGACCCAAACCTAGAGTACAGTAGTAGCTCACATAACCTCAAAGTCCCAGTTGTTTTGTGTGCTTTTAGATAAACTTTGAAGCTGCAAGACCTGAATATTTTTGCAAAGTCTCACATGCAGCACTGAATTTCTTGTCTGAAAATTATTCTTGTTTTTTCTGATTCTCAAAAAGAGCTGTAACTTGAGTCTTCAGTGCCTGATTTCCTTTCTATGACCCAGCCAAAGGGAAGATACTTGTTCAGAAAACTAAGTAATACATCATTAAGAATGCCACAAGGTCTACAACAGCCATGCCTACCTCAGCTTTCAAAACAAGCATCAGAACATTCCTTATATTAAGGCCCTAAATCTGAACTAGATTAGATAGGTACCTCTCTGAGGTCTGGTATACATCTCTAGTTAGGTAACAGGACCAAGACCTCAATAAGTGGCATAACCAACACCCACAGCATCTTAAGAGGACAGAGATTCTTATGATACAAGACCTTTTTATGACTGTGAACCCATCTACACTACTAATAAGAGATAAAATTTAAATGATACTGAATTAATTATTCAGCTGAGCAGATGATCAGATCACCACAGCAAACTAGATTTTAAGAAGTATTGCTATAGCAAATTTAAAAATGCTAGAAATATTCAAGATGCTTTGTCTAGTGTAATATAATCTGAAGATTTTCAGTGTCACATTCAGGGCATTTTGGTTGCCTATCCATATTCTTAAACTACAAAAACACACATGCATGATCTAAAAAGTCTTCAACTGCTCAGCTGCCACTAAAATCTGCTATGTAAGAAGTTCTTCCACCCCTCCCTTTCTTTTTACCACGTTAGAGAAATAAATTTGAGCTAACAGCAGGACACCTGCACCACTAATCACCTCCTGGCCCTATCAGCTGTAGCATGGCCTTTCAAATACAAGCAAGGAACAACAGGCTCTGCCCAAAACTCTCTAGATACTTCTTTTCTAACACAACACGTGTATACTAAGAAAAGATTCTAAATAGGCTGAAATCATAAATGGTTCACAGAAAAACATACTGAAAGACACTGGTTCTTCTGAGGATTTTCCAAGCAACACAAGTACCAGCCAGATCCATTGAGGTTTTAAGCAGAACCTCCTGTTCAGTTCTCCTCAGACCATACCAGTTGCCTCAGTGTGCTTCCAGTCAGGAACACAGCCGTCCGTATCCCACAGGTCTTCACCATAAGCTGCCTGCTCTTCTAGCATCGAATCTCTTCTACATCTCCCCCCAACACACTACAGCCATCTCATTCTTTATGAGCAACAAGAATGGGCTTTAAAGCCTCATAATTTTTCAGGAAACAGTTTTCTTTTCTAGCTAGTCCAATAAAGTCAAAGGGTTCTAAACATAAATCCAATAGCTGAACTTGACAGACAAATACCTAAGCTTTACAAACCTCAATTTTGTACATTTGGTACACTAATATGTCCCTCCCCCTTGGCCATTATTAGTACTCTCTAAGCCTAAGGCTTGCCAAGAAAATCTTGTTACAGAAAACCAAAAATACAGACAAGAATAGCTGAAGCTGAACAACAAAAAGAGCAAGCTAAACATCAGGTTCCCCCCAAGGTCAAGCTAAGCCATTAGCTAAGAGTTAGAAAGATGGCTGCACTGGGATCCATAGAACAAACCCAAATTTTTTAAAGCCATCTTAATTACCTAGGCAGGCAGGTAATAAAGTACTCCCTAGGGCACCACAGCTTTGGCTGCTGGTTTATATTGTGTGCTTTACTCCCTGGCTCATGCAGTCTCAAGCTCCGAGGCATGTATGGAGTGCTATTCCCCTGTGAGCAATGGGGACAGAGCACAGGCAAGAGCACGAAGCACAGAGCTGATGGCACCCTGGACTCAGCAGTGGTCAAAAAGACAGGTGGGAGAAGACGGCAAGGATGAACAAAGTAAAGTATAGAGAGTAATACTGCATGAGCAACTTCCCCATCCAGGGCACTGTCTTCCCCTAGCCCAGCCACCACTATCACTTATCAGCAACAGCAGTCGGAGGAACCCTGCCTCCCCTTAACCCACCACCCAAATCGCCACCAACTCCACCACCACCACCCCGGCTTCCCCCGCAGCTCCAGGACGGGCAGCAAGACGTGCCCAGGGCAGCAGAAGGCCTGCGGGGGTCCAGGTGCCACAGGGAAAGGAGGGGGAAGAAGGGCTGCGGGCCTGCGGCTCTGCACAAAGGCGGCGGGGAGGGGTTACCTTGGAAGATAGCCAGGAGGCTGTAGGCGGCCAGGTAGCCCTCGGGGTTGTTGCAGAGCTGCAGGGCCTTCGGGGCGCAACGGCCCCACCCGCAGGGCCCCTCCTCCTCCTCCTCAGCCGCCAGCGGGACGCCGGCACCTGCCCTGGCGGGGCTCGCCCGGCGCTGGCGGCGGAGGTCGGGGCTGGGTGGCTCAAACACCGGGTTCTCGATACCGCCACCCTTCATAGCGCTGTAGAGGCCGCTGCCCAGCACCGGCTACGAGCGGCACCCGGCCGCAACGCTCCTCTAAATACCACGAGGGCGGGCCGGCCATGACGGGGGCAGGTGGCGGCGCTTTCCCCCTCCCTTCCGAGGAGGGCGGCCCGGTCCTGCCCTGCCCTGCCCTGCCCTACTCTACCCTGCCCTGCCCCGCCCCGCCCCGCCCGGGCCGTTGGTGGCCGTGTCCCCCGGTTCCCGCCGCCCATCGAAGTCCCCGGCATTGGTGGTTGTGGCCTGTGAGCCCGCGCCCCCGCGGGCAGGGGGCTGCGGCGGTGCCCCTCCGCCCGCCAACCCCCCCCCAACACCGCCGCAACCACCGCCACCTGCCCCTCGGCCGCCGGCTGTAACCGGCCTCCAGCCCCGCCGTGGGAGGGGAGCTTCTCCCCGGGGGGGGAGCCGGCACCGGAGATTCCCCCGCACCGGGAGCCGCGTAACGCTACTAGCGGCGATTAACACGAACGTCGGGCGGACGCCCCCGGGGCGCGTTTCGTTTCGAGCCCACGCGTGCCGGCGAAGCTGTGCGTGGAACCGCCCCGTGAGGGACGGGGAGGGGGACGCGCGGCGCGGCCCGGCCACCGCCGGCGGCGGGGGGGGGGAGGCGGGGGGCGCGGTACGGCGCGGCCGCTCCGCGGAGGGGGGTGGCGCGTACGCAGCAGCGGCAGCAGGAAGGGCACGTCGGTTTTCTCCGGCAACACGGGCGCTGGGGAGAGAAAAAAACACATAAAACATTAAAAAAAAAATAAAAAATCAGGGACCTGGAAAAAAAAGTCCTCGTGAATGTTTCTTCCGAGAAACCACAAAAATTCAAAACGTTCTTTGTAAGTGCTGGAAAAAGTGAAAGGGATTTTTTTTTTCCTCCCCCTCCCCGATACGGTACTTTCCCACTTTAAGCAAGTGAGTTGCCACATGACCGCTTGGGTGTGGAAAGCTGTCCCCCACAAAAGAAACCCTGGACGTTTGCAAATGTCATCCTTTGGAAATATTATGCCCCGACTGTAGCACAGAAAGTTTCCACCTGCAGGAGCTTCCAGTTAGTGAAGAAGCTAATTGAGTTGCAGGCATCAGCTATGAGGATTCATCGAGTGTACAAGGAAGTACCAACTTTGTTTGCATATAGTGGGAATTACTTTACTCATCTTCACAAGAACAACTGGGAAGGAGTCCGGGGATCAATTAACTGCCACCACTGGTGTTAATCCCTGGGCTGTACAGGTTTGTCATGGACAGTCCTTCCCCTTTCAAGAGCCAAAAATATTTTAGAAACAAGTGAAATGAAACTGGAACAGTGGCTTTGGTTTCACAGCAAAAGCCAGGGCATCCTCCTGAATTCCCAACCACGCTCTCTTCCCCTGGTGTCACAGCTCTTCACAGAGAAGCACACATTTACAAGTATTGATTAGCAGCATGGAAACTGTGTGGAGATGACCTTCTGCAGAAAGGAAAGCAGTAGGTTAGAGAAGAGAACATGTGTCTACCTATTCGTATAGATTAATCGCAAATGAGAAATTGGCTGCTTCTGCTGCTGCTGCAGCTTTTAAGGGCCGTGGGGGGTGAATGGAGCTGGAGGGCCACGGGCTTCCCTGACAATTGGGCCTTTCCCGCCCTCCATCTTGGCCACCTCCAGGTCCTTCCCAGGCTCTGCCCCAGCCCCACAGCCAGCAGTGACCTTCCTCAGCCCAGAGGAGCTCAGCTAGCTGCTTGCCTGTAAAGCGTTCCCCTGCTGGTCACTGACAGCCCCCAAACTCTGAAATTAGCTTATTATGACTTCAGGCTACAGTCTGAATGTTTTTTTCTCAACTGGTTATCAAGATACATCCCTGTTAACAGCCTCTTGAGAGGTCTAAGGATGTGGCTAAACCAGTTGTCACACTAACCTGTCTCAGGAATAGCATATTGTAAAGTCTTCTTTTGCCTGTATTTGTTTGCCTTTTATTGTGGGGTTTTTTTCTTCCCCATAATTAAAATAAAGTGGGACAAGTCATGTGAAATAATATCCTCATCTTTGCTAGAATGCCTACATGCTAGGGTAGTAAGAATAATCCACAAAATTACTAAATTATTATACTGCTAAGGAGACAAAAACCTCCCTTGATCTGCCAGGCCAGCAAGTTTTGTTGTTATGTTCGTCTAGTTGTTACCCTCCCAACTGATGGTTTTGGTTTTGTCATCACAGGAAGGTGGCAGAAGGGAAGGCAAAAGGAGAAGTGAGTGGAGCTCACTATGAAAAATAGTGTGTTCAGCTGAACCCAACAACACTTTTTAAGAAAATTGGGGAGGGGAGCATTGTGGTCTCCAATCTGAGAATTAAATAGGGAATTGAATAATCCAGGGAATTAAATAGAAGTGGACTCTGGAGAGTTTATACCATGCTAGTAGAATACAGATTTTAGGAGGATGCCACAGGTATAGGGAGAGGGGGAAGAAATGAAATGTGATATATTTTTGCACTGGTTATGTTGCCTGAGTGATACTGTTGTTCCTCAACAAGCAATTTAAAAAGAAATGCAGTACATCCAACCAGCTTTTATAAAGTGCTTTAATATTAGACATTACTTAAAGCTACTAGAGAAGTTTAAATTCCTGATATTCAAGACTGGATACACAACCTACCTGAAAACGGCAAAATACAACTGGTTTATAGGCAAGTATTTAGAGTGCTCAGATAAAAATGGTAATAGACTGTGAGATGAATAATCTGTTGGACTAGATAGAGGTTGCTCACAGAAAAGGCAAATATGACCTACAATTTATGTATGTATTGCTACAAGAGCTAATGGAGACCTGCTGAAGTTGTTTACAAGCTGCTGTCTGCCATACTGTGTAACACGTGGATCCTCAGCTTCCCAGAAGTCCCTTTTAAAGGAGAAAATGTGCAGAAAGATTACTAGAGAAGTTTATGTTCCAACAGAGAATTGAAAGACACAGGCTTGTTCAGTCTAGAAAAGTGAAGTGCTCCATGAAATAATAAGCAACCATAAGGAGAAGGACAAAAGGCAACAGAAAATTTTAGAACAAATGAACAAACTGGCCATAATTAATTTTCTCTTCAAAATTAGAAGGCTTTTAATCTTCAGTAGAGGAGAGGTTTGGAACCAGCTTCTAATGGATTTAGTGAATGCTAAAACTTTTAGATGGGGCTTGATCAAATTATGACGAGGATATGAGAACTGATTAACTAGGACAACTTGTTTTGATCCAAAGGTCCTGTGAAGTGGGAATGGGAAACTATATTCTAGGAAAAATCTGACGGCTGACTCAGAAGAATATAATAGAATTCATAGTGGAATACCTTGCAGAAACACAAAGTATTTTAAAGAAAAAATTGCTGAATTTGGGGAAGTATTATAAAATGTAGTCGTCTTCTAACTTCACAGTATTATATTTGATCAGCTACAGCTTCTTCAGTCTCACAAGTCAGATTTCTCCTGTTGCGTGGTATCATGGTGTGTCACATTTTTGATCAGACATGGACCCACCATAGGGATTCTAAATAAGACCTGTGGATTTGATTAAGAAACAGAGTTGCATTTTTAAAAGTCTGAGAACTGCTGTTCTCTGAATTTTGAAAGTGATTGAGTTTCTGCCATCAGATGAGGCAGATAAGGGAAAACAATGCATATTTAAAACATTTTTTTTTTCAAGCATCTTGGAGCCATCCCCTCTCATTTAAAGGCCAAGCAGTGCACAGACCCACTCTCACCTTGTAAGAAGATTACCTCCCAGAAATGTGGCGCAACATTTTGTCAGTACAATACCCTCTTTGATTCCACCAGCTATAAAATAAGATGCAAAGTAGATTACCTGAGATCCTTACATCACATTTTCCAGGCAGCTTTTCAGTGTTTGCTGAATGTTTCAGATGTCAAATTCTTCCACAACTTTATTTCTGATACTTTGGCACTCTGAATAAAATCCTTCTCCTCTGTGGATTATTTTATCTCTAATGTGATAGCTCCCTCCACATCATTTGCTGTTATTGGGCCTAGGTCAGGATTCACCCAAAGGAATTTGTGAGAAAAGAGCACTACCTTTTCTAATGAAGAATCTTCCTTTGTGTCTGCTTTTTTTTTCCAGTGAAGAAAAGCCTCGGGTCTTGAAATTTTATCTACTTTATGGTATTTAAAGATGCAATTAACACCTCTGCCAAGTATATTTCCCTGTTTTGAAGAGGCATGTGGATTGGGATATGTTAGCACCCAGGGAGAGTCATAATAGAGTAGAAATTAGCCTGCCTGCTTGGCTTGCAGAACCAGGAATGTAATACATTAGTTATTTTTTCTCTTTACAATCTTTCTTGTTTAACATTTCTAGTAAAATCTTAATTCCGTTTAAGTCCTGATGATGTGTTTGTTTGGAAACAAAGTAAAATCAGCATTTTGATTGTCTGTTTGTAGTCTTCTAGTTGTTTATGCAAAAATTATCTGGTTTTGTTTCTTTTTGAACACATTTATTCTTTTGAAAGTGAACACAGAAAACCTACAGCTGTGTATGTTCTGCTGTAGTCTCTGAACTAGCCCAAGGTATCTCTAAATTACATTGTGCCTCAGGGCAGTCATGTGCTTCTGCCAACACAGCATTAACCTCTCTGGTTGTTGAGAGTCTTGTATCTGTGTTAATTAAGGTAATGTAGCTCTTAATCTGCCCTGTGTCTAATTCTGCCGTCAGTATAGGCCCAATGAAGCAACATCAACTTTTCCCCCGTTTTGAATATATGGCAAAGGAGGTATTTTCTTGAATGATTATCTTTATTAAGACATTAGTAATGAATCTTCTATTCTTACTATTGTACCTTTTTCATCCTTGGGAAGCCCAACCAATTTATCCTGCAGTGAAATACATTTAAGTGTATGCAGGTTTGTTTACTTGGTTAGTGATAGTAAAGGAGTTAAAGTGGTATCCTGCAATGAATTCCTGTAGTTATTCCCGTAATTTGTTAAACTGTCTAATGAATATGCCTCGACATGAACAGTCAAGGCATCTCCTGTTTTTATCTCCATGCTGTAATCTTTTACTTCTAAGCAAACTTTTCCTGTTTTCTGTAAACTGAATGTTCTTTGACCTGTAAACATATTCAGAGCTAATGTGACAAATCCCTTACCACAGCCATTGATTTTTCACATAGTAAGTTCCACGGATTGTTTTCTACCCTTGGGATCTAATGAGTAGATGAATACAGAGAAACTAATTATTTCATTTCTTTTCAGAAACACTAGTTGCAGTGTTTTCTAGAACTGGGCAGTCTCTTCTGTTTTCTTTCTGCCTGATTCCCAGTTTGAACAAAAACAAATGAAATTTGATCCACCTCATAGTCTGTTTCATCAGCAAATACATGACCTCTAGTGGCAGGCAGTTAGTAATGATTTATGATGTAAAGTAAATTCTGCGTATACAGAGCAGGAATGGGTAAATCCACAAAATTTCTCTCTTAAATGCTATGCTTACCATGATGGCAGCTCCTTATTTTTTAGCAGTGAATTTAATCATTTTATAAGATTCATATGGCAGGTGAAAAAGCACAGCCTCTCTGCGTTCATTCTGCTTCACTGGCTTCATCCTCAGATCACTTCTACTCAGCGCTGGTAAGGCCACACCTGGAGTAGTGTGTCCAGTTTTCCCAAAAACAAGAGAGAAATGGAGCTAATGGAGAGTCCAGTGAAGGGCCACTACAATGGTGAACAGACAGGAGCATTTCTGCTATGAGGAAAGGCTGAGACAGCTGGGACTGTTCAGCCTAGAGAAGGGCATGCTCTGGGGGGGCAAATCTCGTCAATGTCTATAAATACCTGAAGGGAGGATGCAGAGAAGACAGAGCCAGGCCCTTTTCAGTGGTGCCCAGTGACAGGATCACAGAATCACAGAATGGTAGGGTTGGAAGGGACCTTTGGAGATCAGCTAGTTCAATCTCCCTGACAATGCAGGTTCACCTAAAGCAGGTTGGACAGGAACACGTCCAGAAGGGTTTTGAATATCTCCAGAGAAGAAGATTCCACAGCCTCTCTGGACAGTCTGTTCCAGTGCTCTGGCACTCTCAAAGTAGAGAAGATTTTCCTCATGTTGAGATGCAATCTCCTGTGTTCCAATTTGTGCCCATTGCCCCTTGTCCTGTCACTGAGCACCACTGAAAAGAGCCTGGCCACATCCTTTTGACACCCACCCTGTAGATGTTTATAAGCATTGATGAGATCCCCTCTCAGTCTTCTCTTCTCCAGGCCAAACAGAGTCAGGTTTCTCAGCCTTTCCTCACCAAAGAGATGCTCCATTCCCTTGATCATCTTTGTAGCCCTCTGCTGGACTCTCTCCAGTAGTTCTCTGTCTTTCTTGGACCGGGCACCCCAGAACTGGACACAGTACTCCAGGTGGGGTCTCACCAGTGTGGAGTAGAGGGGCAGAATCACCTCCCTTAACCTGCTGGTCACACTTCTTTTGATGCAGCCCAGGATACTGTTGGCCTTGTGGGCTGCGATCGCACATTGCCGGCTCATGTTGAGCTTCTTGTCAATCATCACCCCCAGGCCCTTCTCCTCAGGGCTGCTCTCCGCTGAGCTTGTATTTGTGCTTGGGATTTCCCCAACCCAGGTGTAGGACCTTGCGTTTGGCCTTGTTGAACTTCATGAGGTTCACACAGGCCCATCTCTCAAGCCTGTCCAGGTCCCTCTGGATGGCATCACTCCAATGTGTCAACCACACCACACAACTTGGTGTCATCAGCAAACTTGCTGAGGATGCACTTAATCCCACTGTCTGTGTTTCTGACAAAGATATTAAAGAGCACCGGTCCCAGTACCAGCCTTTGAGGAACTCCACTCATCACTGCTCACCACTTGAACAAGGAGCCTTTGATCGCAACTCTTTGAGTGCAACCATCCTGCCAGTTCATTGTCCACCAAGTGGTCCATTGGTCAAATCCATGTCTCTCCAATTTAGAGACCAGGATGTCGTGTTGAACAGTGTCAAATGCTTTGCACAAGTCCAGCTGGATGACATCTGTTGATCTCCAATGTTATCCACCAATGCTGTAACTCCATCGTAGAAGGCCACCAAATTTGTCAGGCACAATTTGCTCTTAATGAAGCCATGTTGGCCGTCACCAGTCACCTCCTTATTTTCCGTGTGCCTCAGCAGAGTTTCCAGGAGGATCTGACCCATGATCTTGCCGGGCACAGCAAATATATAAATCCTGAATTTGTTACTCTGATTTTCAGAAGTGTCTTAATGTCAAATATTTCAAGCTGTTCTAGCCTTTTACAGGAAATTTTTACCGTTAAGTGCAATAAAGCTGAAATTACACAATTCTGCTCCATGTTTTTATTGAAGCCGCATAAACTTGCCCAGAGGTTTTCAAGGATTTTCCCTCTTTCTAAATACATAAAACTTCTGTTTGTTTAAGAGACTTAAGTATGATTTCATTCACTAGCTGTTATCCTCCTGGCCAAAAATAGTGTTTCTGCGAGTGATTCTTGTGATTTCTGTGAGTTCTTTTTTAACTGATGTGCTTAGTCATGATAATTATATATGTGAAATATAAAAGCTGGAAAGTATTAATACATATTACAAAATAGAGAATTTCTGCATGAAAAGTGTTAAGTTGATGAGCTCCCTGGAATATCTCCATTAAAAAAAAATGGTAATAAATTAAGCTTTAAAAAATTGCCTTGCACAGACAAAACTCTAAACATGAAGCTTTCCAGTTGATGATTGCTTTTTATATTTCTCTTAACCTAGAAAAAAAACCAAAATACTGATATTACCTTTAAAAAGCAAATATAAAAATTAAAAGCTGTAATTGCAAAGAAAAAAAAAAGAAAGAAATCAAAAACTCAAGGTCAGTTGCACTGGAGTTTAAAATATTTTTAGCTGCAAATTAAGCAATTTTCCTGTTCAGCAGTCCACTGAATGTCAGGTTGATCAAGTAGATTTAATTCACAGGATACAAAAAATAGATGTAAGGACAAAAAAACCCAAACCCTTTGTATGTTAGCTCTTACCAAATGCAGTAGCCAACTTATGAATTTAAGCCATAACAGGATTCTTTTTAGCAAAGATTCTGTGGCGATTAAGTGGTTTATTTGACTGGAAAAGAAATTTTGAACTTCACTAAATTTTTATTTTTAAAGAGAAGTTACAGAGAAAGTTATCATTTTAGAGGTCCATAGCACAATAGTTTCAATTACATCTTAGTTTATACATAGAATTATAAAATGGGATTTGTTCGGGAGAAACCTTAATTATATATTTCCATTTCTTAACTTCTGATTGAGGGATTGTATCTACTGGTTTTTAAAAATTTCTTCGTATACAGTTTAGTTTTGTAGTCAATTTTTGTTTGGACTTTTTTAATGAGAAATGTAATAGAACAAGAAGATTTCTGTTTTGGGGCACGTGACTAAAATATCCCGGTCATCATTACCTATTTTACTGAAGATGACCTGGTAGGGAAGCTGAAGCTCTGAGGAAACAGAAGTAAGCCAAATGGATGACTTTCCATCAACTAAATCACGTTGCTGTTTTTACATCATAGACTAACTAAAGTAGGTGATGCTAAAGAGACCTTGCAGAAAGGGCTGCATTCAGAAAAAGATTGGGAAAAAAACCCACTTTATACTAAATCTATTTAACAGCCAAACTGCAGTGACAGAAGAGCAATAGAGTGAATAAGGATCGGTGGATATACAACCATTAGTAAATCAGTAAATACAGCAGGAGAGGGTATAGCATATCCATCAGAACTGGCAGAAGACATATCACCAACAGCAGTGCATGGGAAGATTTTGACAGATCTAGGAGCACTTCATGGTGCCGCTGGTTCATGGGATCCAAGTTAGAGTAGCCTGCTTGTATTCCCAATAGATTGTTGAGATCAATCTTGTTCTGGGCAGAACAAACACACTGCCTTAGCAGTCTAATGAAGGAATTATTGTTAGTCCAGTTACCATGGTTTTGACATTTACGGTTCAAGCTGTACACAGTTAAAATGACATGCACAAACTTCTAGTGTCCACCCCTTTCTTTGGTGTTATATTCACGCTTCCACAGCCCCTCAGGGTCTCAAGGTTGATGGCTTCAGTTTGGATTGTCTAGGAAGCCATTAGCATCCTGAGTCTCCAGCCAGGCCAAGTGAAGTCGTACAAAGCCTGACAAGTCCTGAGGCCTGTGTCATCAGCTAGACACAAAGCCTGTGGCTTGTTACAAGCAATGGCAGCCACATTTACTGGGCTAGAAGGCTGCTATGCTTTTTTCACCTATGCAACTCAGAAAAGGATATTGTAAAGGGAGGCCCAGGAGAACAAGACAGCCTATGGACCTATCTGCTACTAGTCAGCACCTCTCAACAGGTGAGGATCAGCTGAGGAATAAGCTAGAAGTATGTTTCTGGCATACTCAGATTTCTCCATAAAAAGTCTGAATTCTCCAAGTGGAGATACCAGCACTGACACATTGAGATTGTGAAACCTCAGGAGGCCTGAGGGAGCAAAAATTATGTCCGGACTAGCAGAAAGTCTTGAACGGCACGAGATAGGACTGTTAAGGAGTAACAGTTGTTTGAGAGACCAGGTAACATAACTCTTAATCAGGGATTAACTTAGTCAGGGAGCAGCAAGGGCCAGTGGCTGCATCCCTAGTGCATTCTGTTTGGCATCAGAAACACAGGATGGACTTTTGCAACCTGGCTGAGGGACTGTCATAAGAAAAAGAATAGGGAAGATAATAGAAGCTGTTACAGAGGGCAAGAAAGTGAGCGGTGGCCAAGGCTTGAAGACAATATAGATACATCACTGTTAGACTCATGAACGTGGTGATGGCAGTACATTCGTGACTGGTTTTGTCAGGGAGCAGCAGCACTTGCTGCTGTGCGAGGGCTGGGGAGCTGGGCGCTGAGGGCAGCAGCAAAACGGGCAGGGGGACCTGAGCTCGATGCAGCTCCCAGGAGAAGCGAGGGCAGCCCCCCACGAGGCTTCTCCCAGCTCCTGTTCATGCAGCTCTGCTCCCGGAGGCCTGACCTAGGGCAGCACATCTGCACCACGGGGCAAACCCAGAGGAGATATGGGTGGGAGGAAAGAGGTTGGTGCACTGAAGACCCTGACTGATCTGATTAAGAAATAACTCGTTACATGTATTTGTTAAAATTTTCTTGGACAATATCATATTAAGTAGCAGCAGATGTGCACTTCTCCCACCTGTTATTTCTTTAGTTACTATTGTGTGCTTTTCTTCTTTTGTTTCACAGCATTGCATAGGTGGAAGTGACAAACTGCTGGGGGGATACAATTTTTTAACTGTGTCTGTTTCAATGTCCTGTCATTTTAGCTCCAGATATAAGCTATTAGCAATCTTAATTGAACCTTAGATAGTCTCTCAGTTGTTCCAAGCTTACAGCTCACACCCATGCAGATGCAGAAGATTTAAGTAGTTGTTAAAATTCATTCTGACTTTAAAAATGTTTCAAAATACTAAATTACTGCCAAGGAGAAAGTGACAAACTGATTCCACTTAGAGTATATCCTCTTTGGAAGAGTGCTAGTCATCTGAGGGAAACTTTGAGGAGGAATTAAACAGAATGGAGAGCATTCTAAATAAATGAAGACTGGCAAGTAATCCAAGAGGTAGGTGTCACAACCTGGATGTAAAGGAAAGAAAACAAACTGAGGTTGTTTAAATATAGCAACTCAAACTACTTTATAGAGACAACATATCAGGAATTTTCTGGCAAATCTGGAGCCATCTTAACTTGTCCTTTCTATGATTCCATTATTTTTTGCTACTGACATTAGCTGTCACAATTACAAGTTATGCTAACGCATGCCCCAGCTGACCTTTGGAACTGGTGTAACACCAAATATTTTTCACTAAACTATTATCTAACTCCTCACAAGCAAAGAATTTTAGATCAAATCTTGCTGAGAGACGTGTTCCCTTGGCGAACTATGCATATAGCATGATGCACCAGTTTCTGAGAAGAGCATTTAAAAGCATATGAAAACCAGAGTATAACTGATATAACTGTACATTTGAAATACGTGCTTAAATGTGTAAATCCCAAAAGACAAGTTTAAATTCTCCAGAAGAAGGGAAAAGGAAGTTTTCAAGAAGGTTTTCAGGGTAGAATTACAAATGCTGATTCTCAGTTCAAGTACACCAGAAGTAGGTATCCCACTGACTGGAGTTATTTTGAAAGCCTGATGTAAGAATACAGTCAGAATGAAAACCAGATAGTATTGAAACTGAAGGTTATCCTGACATTTACATCATTGAGCAAAGATTTTTTTTCCTTTGACTATATCCATTTTGTACACTTTATCCACTCTGATAACCACCTTGGCATCAGTGGGACACCTATGTGAGTAGGAACACTACAATGTATATTCACCATCAAGAATGTACGAACTCTCAAAGACTGCAATATTCTTCTATAAGTGTAGGTGAAACTGCTTAGGAAATACTTTTCAGACCATGTAAGGGAACAATATCCATTTATATTAATAAAATACCTGTGTGCCTCTAGTAGCAGCTGATGTGAGTGAGGAATAACTTTATTATGTGGAAACAGGAAAACAAGATAGTCCAAAAAATTTGGTAATTTTCAAGATTTGTTAGTTTAAGACAGGTAAAATACATTTTAAATATTTTTAAAGCATAAAATATCACAAAATATAAACCAATATACAAATATTAAAAATTAATGTAAAAATCATTTCACTTAAAACACTTTCATCATCTAAATGTTTTTATGGGATGAAACAAAAAAAGATGCTGGATATTTTTATGAAACTCATTATGGCACTTATTTTTCAGGGGCAGGATAACTGTAAGCTGTGTTACATACGAAATCTTTTAAAATTCAGTTCATAATACAGTCTGCCCAGTTTATAAGTTATGTGGCAATATGTAAATTGTAATTTTGCATCACAGTTCATTTAGCCGTAAACATTAAGCTAAATCCACAGCCTTAAACCCAGCAATGCAGTGAATGTTTAAAATGTGGAGAGGATGAGGAAGGAGAAGGGGAGAGGAAAAATGCAGTTTTAAAGGAAGGGGTAATTCATATCCTACTCCATACTTGTACTACTGTTAACTTTCTCACTTCATCCGTTATGTTGAAATGGTTGTGCAGCCAGGTCCAGCCATCTTTACCTGTTACATACTTTAATTTTTTTACAAATATGTATTACTGGCATAATGTGCATAACATTTTCCTGTGTAATATCTCAAATTCACTTTGATTCACTTTGCTTTAATTTATCCATTGAGAAAGGAAAAATTACAAAAGCAGCTTTATTTCAAATCTACATACCTGAATGATAACTTCTCCAAAAATTTCTAAAACAGTAAGTTTGGACTCCATGTTGTGAGTACTAAATTCAATTCAGATGTTGAAGCAAGAAGCTTATACCTTTAATTAATTAAATACGTGGCTATCACATCTCAATTGTGATATTTAAAAATCAGTTGGAAGTGTGAGAAAGCAGTCTGCTATTTTTCCATAATCCCATTTTTGTTCAAAAAATAAAATTAAAATTAGATTCATGTTAATATTAAGAGTATAACATTTTAGGAAATATAAATTAGTAGCATGTCTCCAGCTATCAATTTTCTATCTTTCTAAACCAGATAATAACTACAGAATTTTCTAAGTTCCTCTTTCAAGTAATATAACTGTTGTATGTCTGGCTATAGAAAATCTGGTATGAAAATGAGACTTGCATAAAGTAAAAGAACTAAAGAAACACACTGGTTCTGACAGTCAACAGTGGCTGCATGAGGTCTCAAGTGTACAAAGTTAATTGCTATTTCACTTGGCCTTTCTGATGCTTGGAAGTTCGAGGAGAGAGAGAAAAAGAAAAAAAAAAAAACAGAACAACTTTCTGCAGAGTTTTATTATTCTTTCCACATTCTGTGTGAAAGGATGCATCCAGATTTTGAAATAATTGGTTTCTTTCACTTGTTTTATTTAGCTTTGTACTCACAGACATTGGTACACTCAGAAAATACTTAACTTGCTGCTACTACTTTGGTCTTCATCTGCTTGCAAGTTAGCACTTGATTAGCCACTTCAGTTGATTTAGACCACAAAATTTTTCTTAATAATGTATTTAGGAAAATGTTTAGTTATTTCATAAAACAAATACTTTAGAATCTGTTTCTCTTTTTCCCATCTTGTTTATTTAACAGTATTTGTTTTCAATTAAAAAAAAATTGAAAGTGCAAGTTTGTCTTACAAAAACTTCTTACAAAAAGGAAGAAGGAGTTCAATATTTCAGTTATCTATTATTCGAATTTAATTTCTAGCCTTTAAAGGCCTAAGAACACCTTATGGCTAAAGGTGAGTAATACATTCAATTATAGTGGTCATTACCCTGTGATTTCAACATAAATTGAAAGCACAGGCATCAGCTCTAGTCTGTGCTATGAGTCAGTAGGGCTTAGATCAGTATCTGTGTTTCAGCCAGCTGCAAAGCAATTGCCTGGTTAAACTTGAAGCGATGTGTGAAGAACTTGCCTGTGCCCCAGAAATCTGAGTGATGTCATCAACAGGAGAAACTGGCCTTTTCAGTGCATGTGCCTAGGGGAGACAACTTCACCACAACTTCATAAAACTTGTGCGGCAGGGTGGGTTGTCTGGCACCTGCCAGTTACAGAGACATTTGGGAGGTTCAGTTCCAAGGCACAGTCCAAAAAGAATCTTGATCGTGTTGCTGTATCAAGTCACTGGGGGAGGACAAAGCGTTGTTTGGTTGTTGGTCAGTCAGGAGTCTGGTATTGGAACTTAGGGTAAAAAAACTCAAAAAATTGCTGTTAAGGGTATTAAAAGATACATTTAGCCCTCGATAAAGGAAAGGAATGTACCAAGCAATAGATGTGAGCAAATTTATGTATCTGTGATTGTATAAGTGAAGAGAGAACTGCATATTGTATTCTCATCCACATAATAAATGAATTTTGTTTGGACATAAAGGAATTAAATTTATTCTTTCTCAGCTCTGACATTTATGTTTTAGAATGAGTAAAAATTGTTGAGAAATGGGTGAACTGCCAAAATACTGAAAATTTAAAGCCACGTGCACAGTGGCTAGAAGTTCCAACAATGTTTGTGGCTCCAGCTTCAGCAAGTATTGCAGCTCCTCTTTGGAACATCAGGGTCTGCTGGACACTGTGATAGTCTGTATTATGGTAATTTCTTTGTTACTGTGTTTCACACTTGGTGCCCACAATAAAATCAGTCATATATTTTGCTGTCCTGATGGTATCTCACCTTAAGGCAAAAAGTTTGTGGGAGGGTGGGCTGGCTATATTTCATCTGACTGTAAGAGTGCCACTTTTAATGATAGTATGTCTGGAATTATGTTGCACTGTGAAATCAGTAGTGTGACTGAAACCTCTTGCATAACAAATACCTGTAAAATTCCTGTATTCTTCTTGTTCAACAGAAACTAGCATGTACCTAGTCTTCAGCTGCATTTTGGGAGAACACGGAGGAACTCATTAGCAAGAAACACAAAGGAATTAATTGGCAAGAAAGAGTGTTTTTCTTCCAACTATGACTTTCTAGCATTGTCTCTTTCTGCCAACATTTCGTTCTTGGGGCTAACTGTGCCTTTATGACAGAACTCATGCTGGAGCAAAATGGAGGCATCCAGTCCCAGTGATAGTTCTAGAAGAGGGCAATTTCCTGATTTGCTATTGGAAACACAGAGGAGAAGCTATAAGACTCTGAGTCACCCTTGCTGCAGTTTATTTTACAATCATTTATGCATACTAAACTAGCCTCCGTACCTGGAGGTGTTTAAGGCCAGGCTGGATGGGGCTTTGAGCAACCTGGTCTGGTGGGAGGTGCCCCTGGTAGGGGGGTTGGAACTCGATGATCTTTAAGGTCCCTTCCAGCCTAAACCATTCTGTGATTTGTTTGCCCAGGCATGGACCATTACCAGAAATAATCTATTGCACTGACTGTATGAGCACTGCTTGAATATTTCAAAAGCTGTATTTGTGCTAGCAGGCATGCAAAAGCAGAGACCAGTTCTTTAGCTGTCATTGCATGCCCCTCTGAGAGAAGCTTAGACCAGTTATAAATAAACCGGGGATAGCTGAGGAGGTAGGCTGCTGGTGAAGTTCCTTATACTTCTTCCATTTCTCTCTAGCTTCTCCTACCTCCCATTTCTTCTTCCAAAGTTTGGCAGACGCTTTCTCCCTATCTCTGAAAATAAGATGAACATACAAAGCTTTCTATATTAACTGATACAATTGTATGAACAATGCTGCAGGAAAAGAAGAGGTAATCAGCAAACTGCCCATGACTACTTTACCTATGCAAAGCCCTCAAAAGACAGGCTGGCTGCAGTTCCTTCTGCCAAGACAGCAGCTGAGATGTCAGGGATCGCAACTACTGCAGGAGCACCAAATCCTCCCATCATCAGCAGACACGCCATCATGTCCCCCGCCTTCCTAGGGGCCTGACTCTTCCAGGCTTTCCATCTCTGCCCTACCAGTTTCCTGGGCTCTGTGCTCTTTGGATTTTTCCTGCAGAAAAGTTTTGAGCTGGATCGTGCTAATGCTTGCTAACACTAACAGAAACGTTGACTGTATAGTTTTTACTGGATTCTCTTTTTCAGTGGGTACAAGCAATAGTCAGTAAAACATTAGAGAAAATAGACATGCTGTTGTTACTTGAGTAAAAATTACTTTTTTACACCAATACTAAAAACCAGTCATTACACATTCTGTGAAATCTTCAACAGTGGTTTTTAAATGCTTTTCATGGTATTCATGCCAGTGTCTTTGAATTTCCCAAATTACGAATACTGCTGTGTTTAACTTAATTTCTTCCTTTACACCAGACTTGGCTTAGCCAAATTTTTTAGCCACAAGGGGGTAGTTTTCTCCTGCTTCAACATTCCATGCCTGTTCTCAGAAATCTCTTTGGGTTTCATTTGGCATGAAACTGGAGGTGAGGCTGAGTAGTTTTGTTCCAACTTAGCCAGTGCAATTTCACAAGAGCTACTTGGATAGCAGCCAGAAGTGGAGAATGTAAATACAAAAGATCAATACCACTGCTTGGAACACTGTTTTAGGAATAAGTTATTATGTTGGTGTCCAGTTAAAACAATTACCTGAAGATTTAAAGGCAGTAAACCATAGTAAAGCTACAGTAAATAGAGTATCTCCATGGCACTATCTTCATTTGTATCCTCTGATGCGCTGGCTGATGACATTGTCAAGACAGACAAGCTGACTCAAATTCAAGACAGAGTGAACTTAGTATAGGTGCATAATTTACATATTTAATGTATTATTTTAGAAATGAAGTTGTGTTGCTGGGCTGGATGCTAGTCATTTGTTAGTGAGTTTAAAAAACACAGGCAGGCTATTACCAAGAATTAATCATTGGCAAAGATAAGGTTCTAAAGAAACACAGATGGAAGTCTGAGTTTGACTAAGTTTCTGAAATAATTTCTTCTCGGATCCTAAAGCACAGCAATTAGAGTTCATGTGCTGTTTTCCCAGTGTGCTTTAGGCATTACATTTACTTAACAGAAATACCATCTTTGGGGAATGTTCCTGTTCAATTTGAAAGTTCCCAGGACAGGTGTTACAGGCAATAATTTTCTCCTCAGTCCCTAGGCAACACATTTGTTAAAATACATGCCTTTCTGCCACTGCATGCAAATAAAACTTCTAGAAGGTTTTGTTTAGGAGTTTGATATAAGCTCTACAGCCATAACAAATATTTTACATTCATTATTGCCATTGTTTTCATTTGACATTTTGCATTTATTATTGTCATTGTTTCAATTGACAAGTGTTATTTTGCTGCTATCGTATATTTTGCAAGCGTACACAAAAGTGATTAATTAACTGGCAGTTTCTAATAAAGGTGTTTTTTAAAAACCTCAGAGAACAACTGTGCAACACGTAATAGTCCCATAAATAAAAGTAAACAAAAGGGCATGAGAACTTTGGGCATGACCCCAAATTTATTTATTAAAACAAGGCACAGCAGCTTAACAAAAGCATTTTCTTTTCTACTACTGCTTTCTGCTGCTTTTTTCCTTTTCTGCTGCTGCTTGGGTTTTAAAATTAATTTATTGATGGAAACCCTTCCAGGGAGAGAATAGGGCAGCGTGGGGTGGGTGCAATGGCTGTGGGAAGAAAATATCCGGCAAGGTTCTGCCAGCAGCAGAGGGTAACTCATCCACAGCATCTGGGCTCACCTGCAGCCTCTTCCTCCTCCCTCCTCCTACAATTCTTCCTCCATGCCAGGGCCCAGCGAGGGCCAGAAGTTCCCATGGGACAGGAGTTGAGGATAATACCGGGCAGGGCCTGGCAGCCACAGCCAGTTCCACCACCCCAGTGGGGAGCAGGGGGCACCATGGACAGTCCAAGTCCTGGGCATCAGGCATCTCCCTGGGGATAGGAGCAACTTCCATGGGGCCCAGCTTGGCAGGGACCATGGATGGGCAGGGCAGGGCTGTGGGGAGCTGGAGGAGGTCCCTGCTGTGGCATCAGCAGGGCAGGGGCTGATGGCTCCAGGGGGCTGAGACGGTGTCCTGGCCTGTGGGCAGGTGAGGAGGGCCCCAGGGAGGCCAGGCAGGGACAGTCAGGGCTGGCAGTGCCCTCAGGACACTGGCAGCTGGAATAAAGAGTAATAATGCATAGCTCTTTTCAATGAAAGTCACTTATGATTACTTCAGGCTTTTTGAAGACAATTGTTACGGAAAAGTAAAAACGCAAGTGCCGTGTCCGCTCCATCCTTGTTGTACCTGTTTCGGATCTTTACTGATTTGTGGAAGCACGAGCTCCTCCACTGAACTGAACTGGAATGAAGTTCAAGTTTGTATGTGGGCCTCTCATTTTCTGTTTTCAGGAATTAGTAATTGCACAGGAACTAGAACATTAAAACAGCAGTAAGACCAGATGGCTGATTTCAGATGGACTAGTAGCAAGGAAAACCTTCCTTTTTTACGTTGGCATTTGCATGGATGGAAACTCATTTTGTGAGTATAATGGAATTTCCATTCACAAACAGAATTTCTGTCCTCAGTGATTTCAGTAGCAACTGAGGAAAAAGATGAAAATGGAGAGACTAAATATTAGATGTTACTAACGTTTCCCAGATTTCACAATCTGAAGTCTTCCACCCAGCTGTTACTTTTTATTACAAATCTTTTTGCAAAATAAGTTGTTAATGTTTTGTTAAGCAATGATTCATTAAGGAAGGTTTATTGACATTATAAACTGTTCCTTGTTGCTAGTAGGCTTAGAACTGAAACCATTTAATTTACTGTAGGACAAGTTACTTTTTGGATAAAAGGAAACTGTAAAAGATGTATTGCTAAATTGGTTGCTAAATTAGATTTAACTCCAGAACTAAGAAACTATATTCCTGCACTTCATTTCGTCTCTCTAACACCCTGTCCTGTATGTCCGTATAGTGTGGACAAAAGCAAATTCCCCATCTCTTCTCTAAAATCCTCTCTGCTGCCATTCCAAGTTACACTGTCATTCTTAGTTTCATCCAAAACTGTGAGGAAAGTGTTGTTAATTCATCTCCTATCCTTTCTTATGTTCATGGGCCCATGGACTGTAGTTCTTAGGAAATGTTGTTGACAAAATCATTTTCTGGCCTGTCAGTTAGATTGTCACTTTTATCTGAATAGCTGTACTTGATTTTTCTCCTCTTCCCCACCAAACTGGAGCTCTGCTTTTATTTTTTGTCTTCTATTTTCCTTTTTCCCTTCCCTTCCCTTCCCTTCCCTTCCCTTCCCTTCCCTTCCCTTCCCTTCCCTTCCCTTCCCTTCCCTTCCCTTCCCTTCCCTTCCCTTCCCTTCCCTTCCCTTCCCTTCCCTTCCCTTCCCTTCCCTTCCCTTCCCTTCCCTTCCCTTCCCTTCCCTTCCCTTCCCTTCCCTTCCCTTCCCTTCCCTTCCCTTCCCTTCCCTTCCCTTCCCTTCCCTTCCCTTCCCTTCCCTTCCCTTCCCTTCCCTTCCTTCTTTTTTTTTCTGATCTATATTATACCCCAGTCCTTCTTCTTAAATTTAATTAAGAATATATTACACTATTCTTCTACCAAAAAAAAGGGGTTGCTTAGTGTAGCCTCGAATTTTTTGCATGTTGATTTGAACAAATGACTACATTAATGATGAAGTCACATTTTCGGCCTTGGCTGTTCCTCTGGGAACACAGCTGCTGCGAAATGGAAATAACATACTTTTTTTAATATAGATCATTTATATTCTTTAAGTAGATAAATTGGATATATTCCTTCTAACTTAAGAAAAGCAAGACATGAGTAAATTTTGTAATTTGTATGTGAAGATTGTAAGACAATCCCTGTGCATTTTTCTCAGTCTCCACCTGGCTAAGTCTATATAGAATTTGATAACATGCTAATAACAAAATACGGGAATAGTCTGGTTAAACAGATGCAGAAAATTCTGCTTGTGTCCCATCCCTCTGTATTTGGGATCTCAGAAGTCAGCAAATATCATAGCTTAAATATTGGTGAGCCAATATGAAAATGTACCAAGGGAAACACATTGTAAATACTGGGTTTATAGTTAAGAGATTCTTTCTGATCCTTATAAAACAATGAAAATTGGCTTGCTAGGAATACTAATTATGGGATGAATAAAGGTATGTCTGTTGTTACCATGGGCTTCATAATTTTAGAACTGAATTGAGAAATAGAGAATTCAATATATTCACCTATAAACTCAGATTAATTCTGCTCTTCCTTTTATGTGAATTAACTCCTGCAAATAGAAACAGAAAAAGAGAAGTGTCCCACAGATACCACTGATTTGCCATTTGCTGTCTGATAATCCGAACCAAAACCAGGGTCATTTTTAAAAGAATACTGAGGTGAACATTTCAGAATATACACCTTGCAACGTTGTTGTAAAGGAAGCTAACCTAATCTTGATGACTCACAAAGAAATAGTTTTAGTTTTACATTTAAATAACAGTTTTTCAAACTTTAAGATACTATTAGAAAGAGCAGTGAATCGTCAAGTACAAAATGATGGGCATGCTACTGAACAGGCTGCTGAGGATGCTGTTGTAGGAAATCAATCCCTAGAAAGAGTAACTCAATAACTGCAAGCACTAGGAATCACTCATTCCTTCAGAACTTGATTGCATTGTAAAGATATGGCCATTAATCTTTGGAATAAATTCTAAGCTGTGTGTTTGGACAATGCAAGTATTCTAATATTGACAAAGTCTGTGTACATTGCAGTTTGACCTTCCACAAAGTTAGGGGACTGACTTTCTGCCTTGTAAAGTCAGTATACAGCAGCAGTGGTATCACAAGCAGAGAAACAACCTCTTTTTCTAGACACCTTCCCCAATTGCCTATCTACTTCAATTCTTCCACTTTATTCATATGAGGAAAATGTGATGAAGTCAGGGCAGAGATCTCTAATCTCAACGTTGACTCTAGTTGACTGGTTTCCTGCCTGGGTGCCTTGATCCATGTAAGAAATTAAAGTCTCATGTCACACTCAAGTATATCTATCTATTGGCTATTTAGTACTGATAATGAGATTTTAGTCCCTTAGCTAAAGCTGAGAGAATACGCTTCTTTTCTGAGAACACTGACAAATATTAGTAGGCAGTTACATCTGCAGAATTTTACAAGGTTGCGTCCTGTCATTCTTATTAAATGCACACATTAATTTGTTAAAGGCCTAATAAGGACACTTGGAGGGACATTTTGATACTCTTGGGTGGTAATGTTCAGCTTTACATCTCTATATGTCAGCTATTTCTCTTCAGCATTTTCTACCAACGACTAATGCTTGGAGACCTCAGTCCAGACAAGTAGTGGCAAGCTAGTTGAATCATCAGTAGAAACAACACCCTCTTTACTGACAAAGATTATCCACGAGTTGTTTTTCATATTTGTACATGGGTCTTGTCGCATACAAAAATTATTTGCTGTAGCTGCTAAAGACAGGAATACACAGTGAAAAAGATTACTTTCTCTTTACTTAATTAAAAAGAAAAAGATTTCTGTGGCTGTCAGTGTCATCATTAACTAAGGTATAAATGACAGACCCATGTGATACATGCAACATTTTGAAATACATTATTATGAAGAATTTACTTCTCCTTTTAGTATATGATTATTCACAACAAATGTTTTGGATTTGTAGTTAAAACAGAGTTGGTAACACTCCAGTGTTTTGGCTGTTTCTGAGCAGTTCTTGTGCAGTGTCAAGGATTTCTCTTTTTCCCACTCTTCCCTACATCCCCCCACCCCTGCAGTGAGCAGGCTTGGGGTGAGCAAGAGGTTGGGAGGGGACACAGCCAGGAGAGCTGACTCCAGCTGGCCAAAGGGATATTCCATACCTTATTATGCCAGGCTCAGCAATGAAAGCTGGTAGTAGAAGTAGGGGAGTGGTTTTGGCTTCCAAGGTGTCTGTCGCTCAGAGAGTAGCTGAGCATCATTTGGCTTGTGGGAGGTGGTGAGTGATTGCCATTCCATCACTTTTTTTTTTTCCTTTCTCTTTCCTTCTCCTATTAAATTGTCTTTATCTTGACCCATGAGTTTTCTTGCTTTTGTTCTTCCTATTCCCTCCCCTGTCCCACTGGAGTGAGCGAGGATCTGTGTGGGTGCTTGGCTTCTGGATGAGGTTAACCCACCACATCAAGAAAAAATATTAAAGTTTTCACCCATTGGGTCTTTGATGAAATTTATGGTAAGCATATTGATCCAGATAGCATCTCGTCATTTTGAATCTTACTACTTTAGGCAGAAGCTCACTACAAAGTTCTTGCAAAGCCATAACTAATACAAGTGACCAAGGTAAATGCCTGCATATTGAGAAAAAGGACGAGCTGTTAGTCATCCCTTGTGAAAAGTTTCATCAGATATTTGCAGAGATTTTTACAGCCACTGTAAAACAATCTCTGTGAAGATACTTTCTTATTATCCAGATATGAAATTTATTTTGATTACAGTGGTTCTGTAGCAAAACCAGCAGTGTGAAGAGGAAAAAAAGTCCTTGTTTTTTAACAAAAGAGATAATCTTTTGGGCAAAATGGTACATTTCTGTCTGAGATAATTCATAAAGTTGTGTATTTTTCCCAGACAAAAAGATTTGCAATAAGCTGTAGTAATTACTTGATGCTGTTTAAAGAACAGAGATAAATCTTCCAAGAAGCAAAATATCTTCAAGGCTTTTGGGGGGGAGGGAATTAAAAGAAGCAGGTCTCATTATATTTCTGGAACAAATTTTAGCAGTTAATCGTTCCTATTTGCTTTAGCTGGGGTGAAATTAACTTTTAAACCTAGACTTCTATGTATGTAAAATACATAGGCATATCTTTTTTCGGATTTTACTCACAAAAAAAGAAAAATCCCTAATGGAAATTTGCTTTTTAGGCCAAAATTTATTTAAAGGTATCTTGGCAAAAATGAGTATTTATTACAACAAAAAAATGTTTAATCACAGCTTCATATTTCTGTTAAATGAATTTTGTTAGAAAAAACTTAGCTAGTCCTCAATTCATTACTGATTTTTATGAGAAATCTTTTCTTTTCAGAATTGTTTATTTTTCCTTTTGATACTATTAATGTGGAGTCCCTCTCTGTGCTTCAAAATGGAAGAATGAAAACATGACATATCATGGTAATGTCAAGAGCAAAAGCTTTGCTGACTTTCTTAAGTAACTGACTTTCTTTTTGTGCTAAAATTATCAATTATAGTGCATAATCCATGTCAATTTCATGTGTCTTATTGTTTTTTTTTATGCTATAGACTGTAGTATATATGAGTTATAATCCTTACAAAACCAGTATTGTAGCATTTGATAATAATCACATTCTTCATAAACTGGCAAGAAAGTTTGTGTCAGCCACCCTCCTGCCTTCCAGCTGCCTGATTTTTTCACACAAGCTACTGTGTGGACCAAGACATGGAAGGGATCAGTGATTAATTTCACCTATTGTGTTTACTGAGTATAGACTATTTTTGCAAAGTTAGAATGACAGAAAGGAACACGACTGTAAAATTTCTAGGATGATTTCCTGTTGAAATACTATCACTGATTATCACTACCAGGAGAATGAAGTGACTTACTCTTCTATATAAAGTCTCATTGTCTGCAGTAGCAGAACAAATGTGATCCTCTCTTCTGCTGAGGGATATCGTTTGTCTCACAGATTCTTGAATTATGTCAGCAAGCCACTGCATTATTCCAGCATTTTTATTTTGGCTTGGGTTTTGTTTAATATAATGCCTTTAGATGTGTGTAACTTAATGCTTAATTTTTAAGTATACCACACTTAGGAGGAGATTTTAGTTATTATCTAAAAACCTCAAAAATGTCCTCAGGGTGTCCTCAGATTGTTTTTGTTCATAGAGGATATTTGCAATTTTAAATCTTATTTTTCCTCTGTACAACCTCTGCTAAACATCAGCTTCACTAAAACAAGGCTGACAGATCAGTTTCCTTTGGTAAAATGTAAAGGTGCATCCCACACTTACAGGATAGGAGAATTTTATCGGAGGTTGTTTTCTGCTTCTTCTCTGTGAGAATTCCTTTAGATGATTAACAAAAACCATGCAGAGATATTTACATTGCATTTTCATATGTAAGTGTAAATGAATGCTTGGTATGTGGTAATGAATCCCTGGTAAATGAATCAATGGTATGTGGAACATAATTCTGCCAGCCATAATGTTATTGTGTTTGAATATTGTAAGAACTTAATTGTTTCTGGTTTGTGGTGTTGAATCTCTCATCATTGTCTTTTTCTTTAAAGACAAAAACAAAGAGCAAGAAAGACAAAACAAAAATTGGAGAAGAAAATATTCCTATGTGACAGAGTGAGCTCTGAAACCACTAATCATTTTTAGGGTTATGATCTGTTTTGGCAGTACTTCAGTGAGGTATGTTATTTCTTGAACTGTTTCATCTGTATTTCATAAGACAATACACAGATCTCTTTCCATTTAAAAATACAAATGGGAGCCACAAAAGAAAATAGCCTTTCAGGTAGATAATTCCATTTTCCAATTATTGTCAGATTTTCCTCTTTTTATCCTGTGCTACAAGAAAAAAGAGATTTAGGCTTTAACTAGTTCTGCATACAATGAAACATTGTCTATTGTGTATATTGTGAAAATCCTTCAGCAATTGTTGAATATGACATGAAACATTTCTTTACAAGAGCATGCTTTTCACTGGTCTTTTTCTGAAATATCTATCATCAAACATTTATTGTTTTGATTACTGAAAGAGGCGACTATGCACAAAACCTTGGTGTGATGATTCATACTGCAAGGATAAGTAGATGTTTCCACAGGCCATCTGCTAATCTCTACCTAGCAATAATGTTTATATATAGAAATTAAATTCTACTTATTCAGCTTCTGATTGAGTATTTCAGAACTGGACAAAAATTGACTACAACGTACATAAACTTTCAGCTCTTCCTAGAAGCATCTTGGAAATACAAAAGCAAATGAAGAAAAGTTCAGATGTACATTTTTATATAGTTTTCATTATTTCCTAAAACAGGTGTCAAAGAAATAATGTTCCATTCCATTGATTTTTACAGCAAAATGGCATATATGCTATAGATAGTATTTCTTGAGGCACATAGGTACAATTAAAGCACAGAACACATATATGCTTATCCTCACACATACATGTACACACTGGGAAACAAGGATGTTTTGTTAGGCTTACGGATACTGAGCCGATTCCAGCTGACTGGACTGGAAGTTCTGTGTGATATGAAAGATTTTTTTTATTTACATGCTGCTGTATTTCCTCTTTAGAAATATTTAAAAATATCGAGCAACCTTAGTAGTTTGTGACATGGTGACAAACAATGAATGAGGAGGCTACTTGGGTAAGGAAACTGCATGAAAAATATTCTGCAACCACTAAACCGTAGGTTCTTTCCACCCGCAACGCAATGATATGGCATTCTTGACTATAGCTTATAGTCAGAAATGACAGTAAGACAGATAACAAGGCCAAAAGAAGAAAACAAAGCAGTACGAATGCAATCTACCCTACTAAAAAAACCGCAAAAGAGTTTAACTTAGTCCATGTTTTTGAATAAAAAGCTAAATTCACGAACAGTTTCTATAGCTAAGGCTGGATATGTCACATGTTTTTATTGAAAAAAGTAACTCCAGTCCTACAAAATACAGCTGAAAGTGATTATCGACAACTGAGTCATGGTGTGCGAGATAAGTGTTCAGTTTTGTAACCCTGAACCCTGTCATAGCAAGTATGAGGAAATAGTGAAACAGGCTTCTTGCAAACACACTTGTAGTACACCAGAAACTTCCTGCACAATCTGCCTCTTTAGCAGTACAATATCATGTTTTCAGCTCATAGGGAACAAATTCAGAGATTCTCAGAATCATTAGAGTGAAACTTTGCAGTGCAAAGAAGACTCAGTTTGGGGAAGCTAAAGAGATCCTAGACAGTCCCTGCATGCTCTTGCTAACAAGAAGGTTCAGTTATAAGTAGAAATAACTGTCAGGAAGGAAGTTTTGTAAATTTATGTATGGAGACTCCTCTAAATTGAGGGTTCATTTTTCAGCACCTGAAAAACTGGGGAAAAATTGGTCATTTTCCAAGACAATGTAGTATTTCAGGTTTTGTCAACTTTCTGAAAATAATCCATGCTCTCTTCTATTTGCAGAGAATATGATCATTAAAATTATATGTGACAAAATTAGAATCTAGAGCTTCTAATATACAGGAGAACTGTGCAAGAATGCAAAATAATCTTGATATATTGGATAACTGATTTGGAAAAAAAAAAAAAAAGAGGATGAAATTCCAAAGCCAGCTACAAAACTTGTATCTTCAAATTTACAAGCCTGCATGTAGGCTGAAATTGGCAGCTGCACAAATACAGAATGTGAGCCAACCGCTTGGGCAACAGTTTCCTAGAACAGCATGTGAGTTCATAGTGGTTTGCAAAGCTGACCGTGTGAGTAGTATCATACAGTTGAAAAAAAGAAGGAATACAGGTTCAATAGAAAGAAGCAGAAGCTTTGAGAACATGAAACGGTCTTTTCCTTCTGTACTGCAGTCATAAGGTATTTGGGCATTGATAGGGCATTTTGGCACCATGCTTCAGGGGACACGTGGATCAATAAGGATGAGAGCTACAGAGATGTTCAAAGGCCTAGACAGCATGATGTACAGGGGAAGATTGAACAGCTGCAGGAAAAGAAAACTGAAGAGGAATATAAATCCCCAAATTTGTAAAGGCTTTTGCTGAACGGAAAGCGAAAAACTGTTCTACATGTGCAAGCTGAATAGCACATTTGCTTCAGGGAATATTTGGGTTAAATAGCAGGATAAATGGGTCAACAATAAGGGTTGTAAGGAAGTGGAACAGATTTCCTGGTGTTGATGTAGTGTTTCTGTCATTGGAGGTCCGTAGGACCAAGTTAAACAAACCTTAGTTAGACATGCTGGAGGTATAGTTTAACATGACTTAGGGCACAGAATGACATCTCATGGTACTGTGAGTTCAGGGTTTTTTATGGTTCTGTGAAATGTTCATTAATTTTAAATCACAAATGCTGTTCGATATGAAAAATTGAAGGGTTTTACGAAGAAACTTTTAGAACAAATAATCCTCGCTTTTTCATAATCCCTACTTTTTTCACCCAACTAGTTGCTACACTGAATGTCATTTCATTATTATTTTCAGCCATTTCAGATGTGGGATTTTTCTTTTCAGGATAGACAAAGGAAGGTGAAACTATTCAGTATGGCTGCATCTTTGATCTTGAGTTTGAAAAAACAGCTTAAAAATATATTCTGCCTTTCCTTCTCCATGATGACTGTAGTACTACTAAGCAGATACTCCAGCCATTAAGTTTTTGCTATTCAGTTTCCATCTGCACTATTAAGATATTGAGACTAAGGGGTAAATTTGGAGCAGGAATTTCATATGCTAGGAACAAAAGAAACGCTGGGTTTTCAGACCCATTTCAACACCCTGAGGCTCTGTCAGAATCTGCTTTAAAATTCTTGAGAGCAAGAAGGGATAGTACAGTATGTTTTCAGGTGCAGGGACCTGCTTAGAAAATTGTTATTGACGTTCTCAGGCATACAATCAGCTATTTAGGAGGCATCTACAATACACGGTTCAGTGCACACAAAGGCCTGAAATATACTTCCAGTTAGCTGTTGTGTGTTGCATGCAATTTCAGATCATAGATTCACGCTGTGCCGCTTGTCTGTCTTTGCAAAGAATGTAAACTGAGAGGAGCAGTGATTCTCGCAGAGATGGAGTGGCCCGCAGAATTACAGAAAGGAGAGGCCTTGTGCCTTATGGAGCCTCATGAAAGAGGCACAGAGTGTGCTGAGCTTGGCAGTGGGGAGGACTCTGACTAGAGGGAATATGAAAGTGTCGTCCCCCTTGCCCTTGCCGTTTATCCTTGACTGAAGAAAGGCTTTTCCACTGATTTTCTTTGAGGAGGTGCTGGTATTAGAAAAATGTTGATGGAAGCCAGAGGACTGTATATTACCCCCATCTCACAACACTCCTGCAAGAGCTTATAAAGTAAAGAGCATAATTGTCTTTTCTACTAGTACTCTGGAATAGCACGGCGTATTTTAAAGGTACTTCCCGGGAACAGCTAGGGGGTGATTTGGTACTGAAACGGGACTAAAGGGGAACAGACAAGATTAAAAAGATGGAAATGCATAACCGAAGAGTAGGGCCAGGCTTTCTTATTCCATATGGATATTTGGGTGTGAGAATTTTTTCACAACTCTTCCATACGTAATCCTCAATATGATAATCTCCCATAGATTTACTATGGAAGGAAATAGTCTAGCCTAGGATAAGGGTCTTTATGGCATTTCTGAGTCTTGTAGGCTCCCAGATACTCCTTAAAGGAAATATACATTCTTTTACTACCTATTTATTGTTTTACTAGTTACCTCATTACAAGAACATCGCTAAAATGATGGACAATGAAAAGCATCAGGGTGGAATTTTGACAATGTGGTGGCACAGTGGGATCCTAACCCCACCTTGGGATTCCTGTGATTCATAGATGGAAGGTAGATTTCATTACATTCTAGAAATGTTTCTAATCAGTTCATGGTGGCAGTTAGCGAGCACTACAAATGCCACGATGAAACTGCGTCATAGCTGAGATGGCCAAGCTGACATGAAAAGTTCTAAGGAAGAAAATGCTCAACCTCACTCTGATATGAAGTTGGAAGTATGTCAAAGAGAACTAGAAATTCCAGTTAGTATCAAAGACAAGTACTTCCACTGAAAATCTAGTATGTGCCTCTTTGCCAAGTTTTGTGCTACCACAGTGATGCCTACGTCAAACAGAGCCTTTCCGTAGTGCTGCTTTTAGCTTACACATGTTAAGGAAGCAAGCTGTAGCTCAACCTACTTTCGTAAACTGTTTGCTCTATATTCCTACTTTAATTTGGTCATAGTACATATTACAAATTGTTCTTTTTCTAAAGATTGCTTAAATTATTGTTTTAGTGTGTAAGGTTTTTGAACTGTACTAGTATCTCTTCAGAGCTGAGGTAGACTTCGAACTGTAATAAAATGGTATGCATGGAGAGGTAGAGAAAAGGCAAGAGAAGAAAAAGGGAATATTTGGTGCACAACTATACAGAATGTGACAAAGAACACGGATTGATTGTTTTTGTATTTTCTTTACTTACCACAAGATGGCATCAATTAGTTTTTACTGGCTAGAACGCTCACCTAAAGAATCACTTTCGTGGTGCACAGATTTGGGGAATGCACAAAAACGGGGAACTTCTGTGTGTTTTTCTAATAAAATGCAAAAGCTCTCAAAATAAATTCTGTATTTAACAATGTAATATGAGGAAAATTATTAATTAGAGAAACTACTTGGAGAGCTCTGTATGTAAACTGGCTCCAAAACTGTGAGCACAAGAACCCTGATGTTAAAAGTTATCAGGTTTATACCTCTTCAGTTATCAGTACTGCCCTGAGGGATATGTTACTGGATATGGCTAAACATACAAATGAAACTCAGGAGCAGAAGATATTGTGATAACATACCATCCTGCTCCACAGCATGTTCACCAAAATTTTCATAAAGGGGCTTCAACTAGGGAGTTTGAATTCAGCTTCAGATTTCCTGAAGCTGTATAGATATGTGGACTCTGAATCTTATATTAAAAAAAAAAAAAAAAAAAAAAAAAAGTGTTTCTCTGGCTTATGTTAACTGTAGTTTTTCCTTTAAAAGTTTAAATTTCTTTCAACAGGCCTTTCTTGGGCTAGAGGTACACACCAGTAACCTACTGAACTCCCACAGACCAGGAGCAATAAATATAGAGGAAGGCTCTTGAGAGTGACATCTGTCACAAAAGTGATTTCTTTGAGGGGTATGTTAGGAAAGCAGAAATCTTGATGTAAGCATGAAAGAAAGAAATAGCAAGGAAACTGTTAGAAGTCAATGAGAAAAAAGGAAATGCCAACAAAGAAAGAAGAAGTGAAAGGAGTCTCTGAGCAACAGAAAGTATTTCAGTTGGTTTAAATAACTGTGTTGATACATCAGAGTTTATCCAAACCTCAATACTTGGGATTTCCCCTGTATAACAGATTGTATTGTCTAAACTGTTGTAAAATGTTAGCGGGCGCTGACCGTCCATACCAGGCTTAGTCTTTACTCAGCCTACAAAGATATAACAGAGATGGAGAAACTCTAATCTGTAACACAAAAGTAATATGTGGAATCATTTCTCCCATTATAAAAGGGAATAATAAAGGAACTCCTCCAGAAATATCTTTAGAAACTTTAAAGAATGGGCTTTTTTGGAAGGAGAAGTGTTGTTGCTGTTGTTAAGAAATCAGGCATCTGAAAGCAGATGTCCAGACATCATACACTGCATTAGCTGGTTTTGGAACAGGCTACGTCATTGCCTTTTATATCCTTTACAACTGCTAGAGCTATTATAATCATACACTATTGAGGTGCTCTGCTTCTCTTCTCCTCAGATGTGTGGGACAGCGATTCTGGTCTCTTTGTCCTGTCAACTGCGTTCATGAAAAGTGAGAATATCTCACTTGAAGTCAGTACTGTTGTAGTGGTATAGAAGTGAAAGGAGACTTGGACTGTTAACAGCCAGTATCTGAGAGCTCCTCAGTGACTTACATCTTTTTAGACAAAACCAGGAATTACCAAGAATTGCCCCACGCCCCTTTTAGATGCTTCCATTGTTTATGGGTATAATTTTTATTAAGATGTTTAATAATAATAATAATAATAATAATAACAACAACAACAACAATAATAATAATAATATGGGAATAACAGAGCTTTTTTTAATCTCAGGTTAAAACTTTGGACAGTACTGGTTGCTGCAAACTGGCTCCAGTTTGAGAAGCCTGTAGTTCTGAAATCCAGCATAACCCCTTGTATCGGATATTACAGATTAAGCACAGGAGAGGCTTCAAATAACAGGTCTATCTGCTACACAGTATCTCAGAAGAAGCCCTCAAAATTGGTATCCTGGCTAAGAGGATGAAATGGCTCATGCTGCAAAAAAAGAATATTTGTGGCTGATTCTTTGGATATCTACTGAGGAACAAAAGGCTCAGCGTGAGAAGTAGGAGAAAAGAATAAAAGCCAGGAGATTGACAGAAGATTCAGGAGGCTTCTAATGCCAGTGAGTAACGTAACTGAGTCATTTTCAGTTGAACGAATGCAACTATCTTCTATATTTAGACAGCCTTATATACTAAATGACAACACAGAATTGCATTTATTTACTGACTATTAGTGCACTTAAAAGTGTCTCTGCATGAGTAAGCAAATGTATTTCTCAAAATTGCTTACATTTTTGGAGAGATATAACTACAGCATTTCACCACTGGAATTTACATTTCTTTCAGCAGGTAACAAGGGATTCTAAGTGGGAAACAGAGACAGAACAAGAGAGGGAAATTAATGTCTAACATTTATACCTAATTTTTGAATGGAAAAACACCTCTTCAGCTGTGTGTCTATTCTGAAGTTAATCAGTGTTAAAGATTCTGTAAATGTTTTTTTCTGTTTGAAAATATTTTCCCTTGATCTTGGACGGTAACACTTTGTATAACTAGCATTAGATTTAGAACAAGTAGGAAAATTTATATTACAAATAAAGACCATTTTTAACTAGTGGGTCAAAGCAAATGATGCGGTTACTTCAATCATGTGATCTCCCATATCACTGACTCTGTAATAAATATTGTGTTACCTGGTTTGTTTAACATGACAAGATTGTAACTGTCAGTTGAAGTCCCAAGGGAAACAGAAAAGCTAATTGTAATTCTTTTAATCAAATATTTGACAGAATGAAATGCTTTTTTTCTATCTAGATGAGCAAGATCAATAGATTGCTATTCTTCTGGCAAAATACTCTGTATTATCGAAGGCAATATGAAAATGAAAAACAAGTGCAAAACTTAATCACTCTATTTGAACAGATAATTCAGTTCCTGTATGTTGGATTTGATTCTTTTCCCTGTAAAACTGGTACAAGTATTTCCATTGCTTTTGGTAAGACCAGGAGTGGCTCCACTGTGATAGCGAATGGCATGTGAAGAGAGGAGCAGGTAGCAGTTGTGACAGGCAGAGGCTGCCACTTTGAATTACAGGGTTATTCATGCAGTTCAGCTTGAAAATAGGACAGACACAACATTTACCATTAGAGCCCAAGCAATATTTTAATTAAGGGATAATGTAATTTGCATACAATTCTATCCCAGGATAACAGTCTCCTGTTGCTGGATGCAAGCCAAGAAACAAAGACAGTTGCTGAACATAAAAACTGAGATGCAAATGTTTCTAAAGAGTAGACATATATCCTCGGGATATCATTTCATTTCAACTGTTTCTGTTAGAGCAGGTGGTTAAAAAATGAAATAGATCAGTGAACATGGATACATCATAGTGACAATTGTTTACTGCTAACCAGACTATGCCCACAGGAAGGAAATTCCTCCATATTATTTGTTGCAGAGCGAGGCTTTTCTTCTTCAAATAGAAATAATGGGTTCTGACCCTGGACCTCAAGATGTCCTCAAGGCTGCCTTACTTTGACAAAAGCTTTTGCCATTTTCCTAGGGTTACTTGCAGCTCTGATCTACAGCCTCGCAACATAGCTGCATACAGCATCTCCCCAGCCGCTTTAACTATTTAAAATGACACCACATGGGTCTGCTTTATTATTTATGTAAGTCTAATGCTTAAGAAGCTCCACCATAAACAAAGATCCCATTGTGTTACAAATACATCCCAGTAAGTTTCCATAGTTTGTTCTCTATGTAATTTAACTGTTTGCTCAATGTCTGTATGTTTCTGTATGATTTACAGCTGTTTGTATTGCTATGTCTGTACTGCAACAAAGATGTCAATTTTACCCATAGATAAGCCTGGTACTCAAGAATCTGGACATTAGTTATGAATTATATTATCAAATCTGCCTGCTTGAATAATGAATTTTGACAACTGCTATGAAAGCAAACAATAGAGTGCAAGATAAATACCTCTTCATAGGCATACAAAGAACTGGAACAAAGAAGCCTGAAGTAGTTTGGCTTTCTGATCAGTTCCTACCAATAAAATGTTTGTTTCAAAGCATATGAATAAGAAGTGGGTATTTAGCTCTTTTAGCCTTTCTTCAAAAATCTCTGAGGCTTCATATTTTCTGTAAATGTCAGTGACAGTAGCTTGGCATTAAACAATCCCTTAAAAGGGCTGAAAGTTAAATATTTTAATGTGGCTGTAAGGAAAACATAGGCTGTCTCACTGGGGAAAATTTCCTGGCCAAAAGATTTGCAAGACTGTGGAAAAACCTCCATATGAAAGTGTTGTAACTTTATTTTACCTTAGATGCTTTCAGATAAACTGAATAATATAACTAAATATCTCTGATAATATAACTGAGACAAGCTCTGTTTGGAACAAGTGGTTGTAATCTGATTATGAATTCAGTGGGAGGTTTGCACAGTCCGCAGTGGGCCCAGGTTTACATCTTCAACATAGTAGACTTATCAATCACAATTGTAAGGGTAAGAGGTTATTTTTATAAATTAAAAACAGGGCTTTCCTTTTTGTACGCATTTGCACTGCATAAACCGTTCTAGTGCCAGAAATTCACGTGTCGCATGAGTAAAGGGGAAAGCTGCATTTTGAAATTTTTACTTCAAATAAACTCAGATGCTTTTTAAAGGATGTCATTCAGTTTGAAAATGCTGAAAGTGTTTTTAATAGCTTTCAAAACAACTTTTTATGGCCTTCTTCTATAACTCTCATAAAATAAGAAAGATTCAATATTTGGAAAGAAAAAATAAATAACTGGCAAGAACATTTTTCCCTTCTTATTTATGATTGCTTTGAAAGATACAAACAAGATGTCTAGAAACCCCACTGGCCTTGAATTTTCACTTGCACTATGACCTTTTCCATCATACTGACAGTACACAAGCCCTTTAAAATGGAAATAAGTTAACAGAGTAGCTCAAAAGGTTCTTGACGTAAATGAAAATCAGGTTTACTGAGTTCAAAGAAATCTGAGGAAAATTAACCCTGGAATGAAGAAAGTTAAATGCATTCTCCTGGAATAAATGCTAATTACAGAGGGGGAAGAAAGTTCAAATGAGACCCTGAATCTCAATGCCCAGTAAGCCAAACATGAGCACAGGCAGATATCACTGCCACACACAGGTTACCCTAAAACAGAGAAGTCCCCAGTCCCCTACCTACATCTATTGATTTTACTGCTACACATTATTTTTTTTGTTCCATATTTTATATGGTGCTTTTTTCCTTTCACAGAAATGATCAAAATCTTGTTCTGAATCACATCTGAAAGAACTTGGACTACTATCCTAAGAGTATTCAACTCACTGAGGCATTAAATGCATTCCTGACTGCACTGTTCACAAAATTGTAACCACACCAGATAATCTAGCAGGGGAAACACACTAAATTCAAGATGACACTTCTTTTTTCTTTCCATGAAAAGTCAGAACACAGAGAAAATGGCAAGTGTTGTTTGTTCCCTAAGTGTTCATCAATTCTTGGGAAAAAAATACAGCTCAGGATTAAGGAGAATTTATTATGAACTTTGTCACCAGACCAAATAATGATCAGCAAGTGTCCAAGAAAAAACAGGGGAAAAATGGACACAATTTTCAAGAATTTTTTAAGGAAATGTTATGGAAGCTGGTAGGCAAACTGCTTCATTTGTTGCAATTAAATTGGCAGTCCTCTGAATTTGGACTACCCTTTTCACTTAAGCTGATACGCTTCAATTATCAGAAGGAAGCAATACTAGATGGCGATTAAAATTAAAACATTATCAGTGACTGTGACAAGGAATATTTAAAAATTCAGTAATCTTTACCTAAAGCAAAACAATCAAGTTTTATTAGCATGTTTCTTTTTTTTCTTTTCCTTTATAAGAGCATAAAAATATAACATCAACCTCTATAAAGCCCCTGGAAACAGACAAAAAGACCTTACTGAACTACACTTTGGCAAATCTTAGCTTTCCAAATAAGTGAAAATAGAGCATTATCATTGGAAGTTTGATTTCTGCTACGTGATTTTGCTGCATACATATGTGGTCAGGGACAGGTTTACGTAGAATAATAGCAAAGACATTCAGAATGGATTTTTTAAGGAAATTTTGCCAACCATTTCAAAAACTAAACCTGCTATATATTCCTAGCAATAGCATTCTGTATTTCTTGAAAAGTCTTGGACTCTGCTTCCCACTTATGAAAAGAAATCATAGCAAGAGTCCTTTTGGAGGCATATGATATGCATTCTCAAACAGGCAACAGATTTTATTACTGATTTGTTTTTACCATCTCCTTGGTGAAGCTAAGCTATGTTATAAGCTACTCACTATTTGCCAGGAGTTAAATCATTCATGCTTTCAAAAATCAGCTTTAGTGGTATGAAAATTCAGTAATTTAGTAAAATCAGAGCTGAAACAAAAGGCATGTTTCAGTGTTACAATCTGCTTATCTTAAAGAGGCACCACCTGCATATCTACTTGTAACAGGGTAAGAGAATTCAAGATTAGTAAACAGTTTAAAGAAAAATCTCAGAACAATGAGCTGAAAGATCTGTGATCAAACAGATGTTTTAAAAAGTAATACAGTACTAGTAAAAGATACCAGATAGATTGTATGGCACTCTGAGGGACCCTGTCAGTACCTACTGCAAGACCGGCCTAATATTAAATAACTGGTTCTCTCATCAAAGAAAGGAGGAACCCAACAAACTGAGTTAATCAACTGAGCAATCAGCTGTCTGCAGTGAACTTGAAAATAAAGTTCTGTGTTATGGAAGGCATTTATTGATGTGATACTTAAATCCACATTTGTGTAAGAACACGCCCTTATGACTCTACAACTTCACTGTGAACTCTATGATACTTACTGCTTACTGAACTGAAAAGAAAAACCTTCTCAGTAACTCAGGAGTGAGAAGATTCTATTTCACTTCTAGTTTGAATCAAGCAGTCTACAAAATGAAGTCATTTGTAAGACTGTAATTGTTCCATCAGTGACAGATGAGAATAGCTATCTGAGCCTTTCTCCTTTGAAGCTCGTTACAGAAGATTTAACATAATGAGTGACAGCATACTGATTAAGAAACAGAGGTGTTTGGAAGATTTAATCCAAATGAGGAAAGTTTGCAGCCATTAACATTTTTGTAGAAAATGTTGCAACACAAATCCCCACAGGAACCTTAGATTCAGTTTTGTTGTCTCTGCTAGGTTATTAATGAATGTGTGCGGCTGGTGCAAATGAGTCATGCAGAGCTGCAGCACATTTCTGTTTTCTTAAATGTCTCATTACAGTATGTGTCAATATGGCAAGGTTACAACTGCTAGGCACATAGAGACACCAACAGACATTAACATCTGAATTTCAGCAGTAATTTTTAAAGCCCTAAATATTAATCAGTGTTTTCTACACAGAAATAAAATAGAACCTGAACAACAAGGTTTATATCCATTTAAAGTGTTTTATTATGTAAGACTCCGTATCTAGAAGACAATTGTTCAGATTGAACCAGGACTGTTTTTAAGATTTCCAGGACAAATAATAAAAAATAAGGCTTTGATTGCCTAGAAAAACATTCAGTTTGTTCATTTCAAAATGTTATTTTTTAAGATGCTTGCATTGTCAGAAAGGATCACATTTTGTTCACATGCATTATACAATCATTAAATAATCTATCCAGCAAAAAATAAAACTGAAACATAGCTTTTTCAAAGAAGTGTTTCATCATTAGTCCTGTGAGAAGTGTACTGTACTGTAGAAACTGTAAGGAATGAAATATGTAAGACCTACCTGTATCAGGAAGGTTAAACCATGGAAATTTTTTTAAATGTCAACAACGTTATGCAAAACAGAGTCATTGACAGTCTCCTGCACTGAGGAACCCTACACAATGCTATACATCATAAACTATTCTTTTTACTTAGACATATAAGAGGATAGATTAGGCCGTGAGTGACTGACTTTACAAATATCAAGAGAAAAAATAATTTTGTTATGACTGCTGGAACAATCTTCCCTCTCTTAACCCATGTATTTTATATCTCTTCCTAATCCTCTTTAGAACCGTGAGAATCCCAAGGGATCTCAGACATGACATGCTCTGTTTCCTTTAAATACACACATAGCTGTGTTTTACAGATTTTTTCATAAACGATAATAGGATAAAATTAAACATAAGACATAAGTTAGGAGTTTTCACAGAAGCATGACAGAACTGCAAAAGAACCAGGAAATTTGAGGAAATCACGAATACTAACATTTCACATTGGTCAGTATAACATGCAGATTTGAAAGCACTGAAAATGTAACCTGAAAGCACAAGAATTCAAAGTAAAGAATGGTTAAAATGTATCAGTTATATCATTCAAAAAGTATAGCTCCACAAGAAATGGAGGAACAATTTTCCATACATACATTATTTATTAAGTTCAATCTATTGAATTCTGCAAGTAAAACTAATAATTAGCTGAGAATCAATGCATTTTTAATACTATTTCAAGTACAGCTATTTTTTATGGCAATAAATCTAAGGAAAAGCAAGATTTTTGTTAAGAGAATAAAATGTTTCAAGATGCTATGACTTTAAATTAATTTATGTTGAACACAGTGGGTACCAGAGTCAATTCCTGTTGCCATGACAACAGACACTGAAAATTTAAACATCCAGTGACAGGCTGAATTCCCTGCAAAGAAGCTATTCTGCATTAAAATGATATACTAGTGAAACATTAAACAGATCTACATGCAAACTATTTATTTTAAGCAGACAGATTGATTATAGCTTATAAAGAATATAACTATTCAGACACCAAGTTTATTATTTCAGTTTAAATTTCTCTAAGATTTAAATAGTGACCTGAAGACCAGTAAGTAAAAAGATCAAGTAGCTAATTAACAAGGACTCTTGAAGGAGGATGTATTTTTTTTGAGTGCAATTGCTTTAGCTATTTGTCATATACATTTGATTAAATCGTCTCTGCAATATATATCATTCCATACACAAAATTAAGTCTATACATACAGCAGGCTATGCTTTGCATATTCATTATACACAGAGCATTCAGAAGCCTGATAATGCATAATTATTTCTCAGAATGTTCTTTAACAAGTTATAAAATTACTGGATTTGAGAATGAATATGCTCTGCTTGCAACCAGTAGAGTTTTTATATTAACCAGGCTCATGTATTCTAAATGCGGAAGAATTTTTTTGTACCTGAGCAGAAAGTTTCAAGTCATAGGTATAAACTAAATGGAGGGGAAAGCATTTTAGTATCTACCAGTCAAACTTTCCAATAAAAGGATACAGGGAAGGTAGGCAGAAAATGAAACTACTACCACAATTTATATGCTGAAAAATCACCATTTGACAGTATATGGAGCAGAAGAGTCTACTTTTGAGCTGGTGGGCAGAATCCCTCCCACAATATGACACCTTCCTTTAAGTGGCTGTCCTTTAAAAGAATCACATTAGTGCAGGTCACTCTGACAAAGCTGTGTCTGTTTTTGTAAAAGAACAAATTGGAGATGACTCTAACCTAAGAGGATTTAATTAACTGTTCCTACTTCATGGTGTATTTAATTCATATAGTAATGCTACAAAAATGTTACCATGATTTATGTCTAACTTCTAATTTCCTTCTTAGTTTTCCTCAAATAATCCTTTTCAGTTCCTGACACTGCCAGTCTTTGCTGTCTGTGAGCCTGGACAGGAAGTTCAGACCTTTGATAAATCCATCCTGGAGAATTCCAAATGTTTATGAAAATAATGATGTAATCCTTCTCAATATCAGCTTGTTAAGGCATTCATAAATGGATTCCTGCAATTACCTTAGTCATTGTTGAAGCACAACATTTGGAGAAACACTGGCACTCACTGTTGGCCTCCTGCAACCTCCTTTCACCTTTCCATCTCCTCTCCTCTCCTCTCGGTTTGCCCACCTGTGCTCGTGACAGCTCTGACATGGCGCAGATGTGCTCCCAAGTCGCTGGGAGCAGAGCTGCATGAGCAGGAGCTGGGAGAAACCTCATGGGGGTCTGTCCCTGCTTCCCGTGGGAGCTGCATCAAGCTCTGGCTCAAGCGCCTGGCCCTGGCTTGAGCTACGCTGCAGATATCCCCCGTGCTCCTGTGCCTGGCCATGCAAGTCCCTGCACCAATCCTGGACCCGCTGACTTGACTTACCGGCTTTGCCTGGGACCTGCCTCATCACCACGAGCATGTCAGTCCTGCTGGCTGTCCCCCAGCTATTGTCACTGCTCTCTGCTCTCACTGTGTCCCCAGGCACTGTGTACCCTGTCCCCCTGCCTGCTTCGTTGCCACCCTCAGTGCCCTGGCTCCTGCACAGCAGCCCCCTCCTGCTGCTCCCTCATACCCTCCTTACTGAACTGCTGATGTGACCTTTTACTGTGTAAGTTTCTTGGGTTACTTAAAGGAGAAAACACTATTATGTATTTACATGGGATTCTGTAGCAGCACAAGGAAGAAATGAAGCATGAACGAAACCATTGCACAGTTACTAGATTCAGTTACCCGGCTGAATCATGCACATGCCAGCACATGCTTAGCCCAGGTGTCTTCCTAATGCCCATGAAGGAAGCTGGGTGCTGTGCCCAGTAACTGCAGTGACAAACCCAGAATAATGCACTTCCCCAGCCGTAACAGAGACTTGGGGCTCATAGCTTCTTTCACAAGTCAGTGAAACTTTTGTTTGGCTTGTGGGCTTCTTCCCTGGGCAGTGTGAGCGAGGTCTTTGAAGAAAGGCTGTCTTTTGTTATCTTGCCATGCTACTGCTGGTACAATATGGGTTTTTTTTTTTTTTCAATAATTCATCCCTAGTTAAGCAGCAAGGACAAGCTGGAAGCTAACTACCTCTTTTGAGGGCTTTCAGCAAACAGAGCTTGAAAAGAGCTTCCCACACAGAGAAACATTATGTGTTTGTGGTGACCTTTTGGGAAGGCATTGAAAAGATGAGAAAATGGAAACATTTTACCCGCAAAACAGGGCAGCTCTGGGCAGACGCAAAGTAAGGCAGTGGATTGCCTGGAGTAGGAAAACATCTGGTGTCCTTCAGTGCTCCTACTGAAGGAGAGGTCACAACTGGTAGGGTATCCCTGAGGGTATGAGAGGGGAAACAGAGCATCCCTTCTCAGAAACAGATGCTTTGATTGTGCTCTAGAAAATACTTCAGGAACAGCAGTGAAAATAAGTTCCATTTTCCACCATTCTGCTTGCCAGTTCCTCTTCTTTTGACTACTGCCTTCTTTCCATGGCAACTGTAGACAAGCTCTGTCTCCTTTGCCCCATCTCCACGACAGAAATGCTGCCTGCTTGCACCATTGAGAAAAGTTCAGTAGGAAAGCCTACAGAAGATAATGACCTGTCTTCATCACCCCTGACCTTCTGCAGAGAGGAACTTGACATAATCTTCCAACTTAATCTTATGGAATGACCCTCCTTTTTTTCACCAAAATGAAAGATACATTAAAGTGTAGACCCCATCAATACATCTGTTTTGACCAGTCAGGGCATCGCATGGACGGGTGGCTCCCTGGGTGCTGAGGGGTCAGGAGCGCCAGGGGCTCCCCCGGCAGTTTGGGCCTGTCCCACCACCCCAGCCAGGAGCAGGGCAGACGGGGGCACGAGGACGGCCCCAGCTCTGGGCATCAGGCACCCCCCTGGAGACAGGCCAAGGCTGGGCCAGGACATGGGCCCGTTCATGGGCCTGGCTAGGTGGTGGCCATGGACCATCAGGGCAGGGCTGTGGGGAGCTGGAGAAGGTCCCTGCTGGGGCATTGCTGGGGCAGGGGCTGACAGTCCAGGTAGGCTGAGATGGGTTCTGGGCTGTGGGGAAGTGAGGGGAGTCCCGGGGTTCTGGGTAGGGACAGTCAGGGCTGTCAGTGCCCTCAGGGCCATGACATGAGTGACTAGCATAGCCTGCCATTCCGGAGCAAAATGTACAGTTGCTAAACATCGCTCTTACTTTCTGAAAAGCAAGGTTGTTCACCAAATTTCACATCAATTTTCTGCTTATATTTAAATATAACATTTTTTTTCAATAACATTCCAAATTTTCCTCAAGAAAATTTCTGCCATTCCAAAAATTTTAAGGTTATAGTGACCTCAGCAAAAATTATCAGTCCTGCTGCTCCTTTTTTAGACCACTACTCAAAGTCATAACAACTGACAAACATGAAGCCTTGTTTTCATAAGGGTCATGCCTGAAGTTTCATTCAGGGTTTACTGTGCCAAAAATATAGTCTGACAATGCTTTTCATTTTTTAATGATAGTACAAATATTGCTATGTCTCTCTTAATAGTGTAGTGGATTCAATTTTCCCTAGCAAGCTCACACATTCTTATGTCTTAAAAAAAATTGTTTACTAAGCCAATAAATTAACATAGATATTCTTCCTTTATTTTCAGATTATGAACAAGACTGCCATTTGCCATGACAGTCACTTATGGCATGAAATATCTCATAATAACATTAGATGGCACACAAAGAACAGCAGGGATGACTTTTAATTAAGATAAAGAGATGGGTTGTGTAATGTAGTAATAAAAGTTGCATCTCAGAAACTAAACATCCATCAGCCATTCTTGCTGTAAGTTTTCAAGGCTCTTGTAGGAACACTAAGTCAAATAAATCCTCTCTTACAGTAAGTACATTAGCCTTAAAGACTTCAAGAGATTTTGGGGACCTTCTGGATAATTTAATGACCAGCTGTTTGGACTATTTTCTGTGCTAAACCTAGTGCAATTTTGCAGAACTGCTGAGTAAACCAGCAAAGTATACACTGATAAAATTCTTTTTTTTGCAGTTAGACCTTTAAGATTCTTCAACATAAAACAGCCCAAATCCATGAAGTCAAGTCGTCATAAAATTAGCCCAATTATTTTAAAATGTAATGTATTTTTTCTTCAGTTTTCCTGGAAGAGTTCCATATTTTCTTCAGTGTAACAAAGAAATGAATCCATCAGATGACTAAGAAACAAAACATCAGCTTTGGTGATTCATTCTACCTCAAGAACAAGCATGTTCATAACAAAAGAAAAGAAAAAAAAAGCATTTTCACAGTACAGATTTCTGGAGATCTACTTTGTGGCAACAAAAGCATATCACTGAGCATAGGCCTGCGTCAAAGCACAAGTAATAATAGCATTGCCTATTTTTTATCTTTCCTGTGACCGAAAGTAATGTGCATTATTCAGGGATTGCTTACTCTCTACTGAAATGCAGCCCCTTCAGGGACATAACACGTTATTGCAATGTCCCTTGGTACAACAGCAAATTTTCAAAAGTAAAAGTGCTTTCAATGAAATAAAAAGCAAATAGTGAAAAATATTACCATGGAGATACAAAACATGATGTTATTATCTTTTTATTATCATTTTTTATTGTTTTTGATCAGACAGCTTGTTTTACCGAAAATAAAGTGAGATATTTTCTCAAAATAAAACGTAACTTACAGTTATGTAGATTTTGGGGAAAACATCTCAATTTTTATATAACATCAAATATCATTATTTTTCTCTATTTTACACTTTTGCCTGATGCCATCGTGCCAATAACGCTGACAGTTATAGAGATATCTGAGACAGGTGGCCTTCAGAAATTCTATTATTAAGACATGGAAGATGACATCAAAAATTGTGTCAAATTTTGTGATCCTTATACTAAAATACTTCACCAACAGAGACTTCCTTTGTAGTCACATCTTTCTATATGCAGCATCGCACTTTGACCCATGACTGAGAGCAAATGCCTTGGATAATAATGTTTCTTAATCAGCCAGAAAGCTTGCAATTAACCCAAGAATGATACTCCCTCCGCTGCTTCTCCTAAGGCTGTATGCAGTGCATCTGATGCACTTCCAATCTCTGCAGCTAGCACACTTATTTTTCTAGCTTATTGTTAAAAACTGCTAGTGGCGTAGACTGCTGTCACAGGATAATTCAAAGTATTTCTGAGCAATATTTGTTGGAAGTCAAGTCAAGATGATGCTGTTTAAGCTGCAGAGACTGATGGTATGACAATGTTCAATTGCATTTTTGGACCATTGAGATGGAATATGCATTTCTTTATACTTGGTGAAATGAGCATTTATTATGGGGAACAATGCAGAATTTAATACTCATACTCTTGATCTAAACCTTTGTAAATAATGTAGAAACTGAATATGTTCTTGTCATTTTTTAAACTTGGTTCATTGTGAAACATTTGCAGGCACTCTGATTTTCTTTTTTAATCTGTATTTCTCTTCTTGTACAGATAAATTATGATAGGGTGCTAAACCTGAAATAAATGGTGTGAACAGGTCACCAGACTGTTAAATTAAATGAGTAAGTGGTGCTAGCCAACCTCATAAAATTCCTGACTTATCCAATACGCACCTGACAATATATGTTCATCCACTGTGTTCCTCTACTTAGGCATGCATGCATGTACAACACAGCAGACAGAAAAACAATGCCAAAGTAAGCTAAAACAACATCTATTACTTTGTCACAGAGAGGCAGCATTTCATGTGTAGATCTTGAAGTTCTTTACTATAGTGATTTAGCATTATAAATCTCACCAGCATAACAAGTTTGGAAATCTTAATTAGTTTGTATAAAAGCACTGTTCCAGAGGAGAGCGTTTGGGCTGCCTCACGAGAGAAGAAGGTAGTTGTCTTTTGGTATGGGGGGCATCACAGGCACATTTAATGTGAACCAAGGCTTCTACCACTTCAGCTAATATGAGGTAGCACCATTACTTAAAGGTCCTTCTCATAGAATAGGCAGGATCTGTGTTTTAAAGAAATAGTCAAGAATTTTGTCTATGAGCTACAAGTTTTGAATTTGCAACAGTGAGTGAGTGAAAGAGCCATGTGTCTTACCTTGGAAACAGAACTGAGACTAGAAGGCTTCCATAATCACTGTCAATTCATTGTGACTGTGTTAAATACCAATTTTATCATCTGGCCTTTTTGGATTTTTACTTGTCAGAATAGAAGGAGACACCAGCTGAAGTTATCCTCAGCATGTCATGAGTAATGGGAATGCAGTGACTTGGAGCTGTCCCCATGTTAACTTGTCAAAAGAAGAATGAAGTAGAAAGCAAGGGCTAGAATGCAACTTTTTCATTTCTTCTTCTACAGAAAGAGAAAAAAATGGTGAAGACAATTCTCCTAGCTAAGGAAAAAATTTTAAAATAGCTAACCTGAAAAGAAGCCTTGAGGTGATTAATTTGAAAACAAACTGCAAACACTGTGGCAGCCTTTAGCAAGCTGTATATATTAGTGCTAATTTGAATAGATTTCTAGAAACTTCAGCTACAGCTAGATACCAGAATCAGAATTTTACTGGTAATTTTAAATCTTTTCAGATACATATTACAATGACAATGTTGAGCCTCAAAACAAATATAAAAAATGCTAAAAGAAATGTAGTGGCAGGGATAGATGCAAGCATGGAAATCCCAAGGATCAATTCCTCTTTTTAATATGTCAGACATTCCAGGGACACTCCAAAACATATGTCATCCTTGTATTGATGAACCACCTCTCTAGGCTACAAGTTAATTCACTTTCCATACTGTATTATCAACAAGGAGATGACGAGGTGTTCAGAGTCAGATCTGAATCAGGTTTTAAGCTGAAGCTTAGTGTCTGGGCTCAGGGCCAGATCATGCTAGGGTTCATATTCAGAGATATAAATCTGATGAGCTCTTCTCACAAGGTATCAACTGAAAATGACATCCATTTGGAATAATGGAAACCTCACAGTATCTGCCAGTTCTGCTGCACGTGGGTTGTATTCCTACCCTCAGAACAGCACAGAGGTTAAAGCTCATGGACAGAACCTTGGCCCCAGCTCAGCAAAACACATTAAGTTCGTGCTTAAGTTGATCCCTAATCAAAAAAGCACAAACCAAAGCATATGTTTATACTTAGTCATTTGCCTAAGTGCTTTCCTGAATCAGGGCCTGATTCTGGGAAATGAGGTTCTGGCAAAGCCACCTCATTTGCTTTCTGTGTTCCAGTCAGCCAAAATATTGCGTTGTTTAACAGAGGTTTTGGATTATGAATAACAAATAATTATCATAACAATTTGTGCAAGGAAATTGAGTGCACATATAGTAGGTTTATTTCAAGAACACCTAATAACAAAGCAAACTGAAAGAACTGTGTACAGTATAAAGCTTGTATTTTAGCTTGTAGTGTAATACTGATGCCATTTCCAAAATGGCCTGATTTATCCCAGGCTCCCTTTACAGCATACAATGGGTATTTACATTTTCTCTGCAGTTGCTGCTGCCATTTGAGAAGAATGGATGACACTCATGCTGCCAGATTTAAAGACTCAGATGGCTGAGGGAAAATAATTCTCAGTGACTCCAGTCACAATATTTGTGTATTAATGAGCTGCTAATTTAAGATCTGGAACTCATCTTTCAGTTCCAAACTCACTCAAAAACAAGGAGTGTTTAGAATTAGTGATTTAGATTAGCTGATTACCTATTCGTGTCTTTACTCTTCAAGATCTGTCCTTGATTGAATTTTAGTTCTATATCTAGTTTAAAGGTTGGTGGTCTTGATTTATTATTCTTCAAGTCATATACAGTATACTTGATATGTTTATCCCACAAAAGATATGAAGTATTATTGGGTTTCATAGATGCAGGAGAGGCATAGTCTCATACCTCACTTTTACGGAAAGTAAAGAAAGAAGAAATAAAGAAAGCAGGGGCCAAGAGTAAGTTGTATTTTCAATAGAAAGAAAAAGGAATGGTCATAGTTTTATGGTGATTTCCTCAAAGTAATACAAAGAAACACACTCTTGTAGAATAATTGAAAAATAAAAATATTTAAAATATAGTAAGAGCATGAATTAGGGGACTTTCGTACAGAACACATTATGCTAAATATGGGAGAGAAATATGAAGTAAAGAATTGACATGGCAGGGAGCTCTGCTGATTAGGAAGTGGGCAATTTAATTTCTTCAGGAGCATGAAACTCCAGCATGAATTAATTTGCTTCATGCAGAGTCCTGCTGTATTCTCTTCTTTCCTCAATCACTGTTTACTACATAAAGTCACACCTCACCTATCTTCTTTGATTGTTTAATTTAAGCAGGATTTTCTTTTCGTGGCATTATTAGCAGAGCTAAGCTTTACTCTGCATGTAATACATAAACACATTACTTTGGGCCACGGGACCACTGAGGTTATTTCAAGTTTTTGAAGCAATATTGTTCCAATATTTTGCTTTCAGCAAATCATTTCACTGAATTTTAATAAGGGATCCAAGCCATAATCCAACGTTACTTTTGTAACTGCTCCCACCTTCTTCAGTGGATGTCCTGGATTTCTAATGAATAAATTAACTCCCAAAGAAAAGGAGGCAGATGAGCTCACCTTAGTAAGCAAGATTAGACTCCACTAAACTAGTAGGGCTACTTTTAGGATGTGACTGAAGAAATCCAATAGGACCAGATCATGTTTATTGGACAGAACAACAGAGAGAGCACTAGACGGCTTTAGAAAGGCTTTAGAAATGTTTGGTGAATATAAATTACTAGGGAAAAGTGATCAGCTTTTAAATGGTAGGCACCCAGAGCCTCGTAAGTCTTGAACTGTGTATTCAAAAGCTAATAATGTTCCTGTTTTGGACCACTTAGAGGAAGATCTATAAGAACAGACCTCTAGACTGCCAGTATAGAGTGACCCTTCCTACTGAGCCCAAGCAGTCCAAACATGTTTGCATGTTTACAGATCTCATTAGTTTATTAGCTAAACTAAATATAAAGGCAAATACATAAAACACAATAAATTCTCCACAAATCAAATGCGAAACAACTTATGGTCAGTCATAGAATTTAACTAATTAGTAGGATTATTATACTAATTATTATATTATATTTCCTAAACTAAAATTTCCTTAACAGGCTGTTGTAATGACAGCAGTCTACACATCAGTCCACAAAGTACCACAGAATTAATTGTGGTCCTGAATTATTAGAAAAATGTGAGCCCTATATATGCAGAATTTGGCCCTATATAATTGAAAGTTGATTGTAAATTCCCCTTTTCTGTCACAGAATAGCTCAACACAGCCCAAACTGTGGAAAGGTTGGTATTCTAACTGGCTGGGTAGAAATTCCTTCACAATGTGGGGATTGTTTTTTCTACAAAGTGCTGGCTCAGCAATGCCTATCATTGCCAGGAGACCTTAGTTGCCTTTTCCCAGACCACTAGATGAAAAACTATGGATATCCTTACATAGATCTAACTTAGACAGCGTCTGAAAGGATTTCCACTGTGTGCCTACTTAAAGTAGGTCTCAGTCAGTCCTGCCATTAATAATGTCACAGAAAAATATTGTGCTTGTCCTCTGAAGAAAATGAAGTTTCTTGCTTCATTCACCTTTCTCAACTCCATACTCCCCCACCACAAGTAATGGAAAATGACCGGATATAATCATCCACTTCTCTGTGTTGCAATCTGGCATCAACATTCTGGAGGTGGGAGATGCTGTTAACGGATGGAGGTAGAGGGGAAATCACAGTCATGAGCAACCAGCAAAATTTTACAAGGAACCCCCAGGAACACAGTCTGATTTCTAGCTCCAGAACTCCCTCCTCCTAATTGCTCCTATTAGAGAGACGAAAAACAGCAGAAAGATTCTAGGGTAAGTTTCTGGCCTCCTGCAAAGGTTGAATTCATTCTGAAGGATGCCACTGATCAGAGGATCACTAAAGCAGGTTCCTGGCAGCTTTACACTTCTTTGCCACTGGCCACTACAAAAAAACCTTGGCCTGATGCACTTTATATCTGATTTGTAAATGAATTATAAGATATTTTCAGACTAATCTCTGAACTTATGTGAAGGACAATGCCTGCAGGAATAGAAGTTGAGCACAACCATTGTGGCACTTTCTGGTGTTGTATCTTATCATAATTTTGATTTATTCCCCAAACAGAATCAGGAATTCCTGAGGTGAGTGGAAACAAGTGGTAAAAACCACATTTCTACAAAAAGGCCAACCATACCCTGGTGTGCATTAAGCACAGTATAGCTAACCAATCAGAAGTGATTGTCCCACTATACCCACTGTTGGTGTGGCCTCACCTCAAGTACTGTGTGCAGTTTTTGGCTCCACAATATAAGTAGGATAAAAAATATTAGAATGTCTCCAAAGGAGGGCAACAAATATGCTGAAAGGTCTAAAGGGCATGACTTATGAGGAGCTGCTGAGGATACTAGGTTTGTTTAGCTTAGAGAAGACGAGACCAATGGGTGACCTCATTGCTATCTACAACATCCTCATGAGGGAGAGCAGAGAGAGGTGCTGATCTCATCTCTCTGATGTCCAATGACAGGACATAAAGGAATGACTTAAAGATGCATCAGGGAAGTTCCAACTGGGTATTAGGAAAAAGTTATTTACTGAGAGGTTCAAGCACTCGAGCAAGCTCCCCAGGGAAGTGGCCATGGCCCCAAACTTGTTGCTGTTCAAGAAGCATGCAGACAACATGTGGTTGCCCTGTGTGGAGTCAGGACTTGGACCCGATGATCCTTGTGGGACCCTTCCAACTCAGGATATTCTGCGATCTGACGATTCTAAGAGCTCTCCCACTCTTCAAAAAAAAAAGAAAGATCCATGTTAGTGCCAAATATCTGTGTTCCCACCACTCTAACTAAGAGTATCCTCTCTGCTGTTTTCCACCATTTTCCCATGTGCATAAGTAAATCTGGTCATGTCAAACAGACAGTATCACAATGAATATACCATAAAGAATTTAATTCTGGTATTTCCTACATTTTCAGTGATTCAAGTGAAAATTTTAAATGAAACAGCTTTTTCTGTACTGGGTTTTTTTCCTACATTATTTAGTATACTGAACATTAGCATTTTAAATATTCATACCATTGAGAAAATTATGATTAATTATCTCCTAGAACCACTTTTGATTCTCTGCAAGGAAGTTTGTTCTGACCTTTGAAATGCTTTCCCAGCAAACAACTGTAGCAATTATGATGGATGCCTTTGCTTAACACATAAAATGAGGTTTATGAATCAAACACCCACTCTGAAGCTATGGCATTAGTCCAGAAGTATTCTTGTTCTTTGATCACCTTGTTGCAATCTCAACGTAGAAAGGGAATGAAATAATTTGTATGTCAATAATTTGCAGCCACTAAAAGATGTAGAGCAGGCATTCAAAAAGCATTGATAGATGTCTATAAATTGTGATTCCATGATTCTGTGAAAGGGAGTCCTTATAGAAGCAACATATTATGTTTCTAACTGATTCTACAGAGCAGGTGGGCATCTTCTTGACATCTGCTGCATCTCTAAGTCAAGGGCCCTTGAAGACGTCACTAGTGCAACAGTAGGCTAATGAACAATTATGGACATTAATCAAGAACTGCACGAGAAGAAATTAATTATTTTTCACAGTTTCTGTGGCTTCAGAGTATCAGGCTTTACTTCACAACAGCTTCAGCGTTTTTCCAGAAAGCTTCTAGTTGAGTAACATTTTTTTCTGTTTGCTTTGCAAAATAGGTATTTAGCAGTTATGTCTGCATTTCAACAGGTGCTTAACGTTCAGGCCAAGGGAAGAAACCGAAGAGCACATTAGAAGGTGCTTCCTCTTTTGTGCTAGAATTGACTGAAAATGGCAGGAAGAATGAGTTTCAGCTTAACTGATGCAACTGCCAGAAACTTTTTAACCATTCCTTCATGTAGTAACCAGACTTTCAAATACACCCATCTTGGGTAAAACAGAAGCCAAGTTGCACAGTTTTTCAAGAGTGGACCTGGTCTGTCCTTCATGAGGGATATGTCCCTTCTGTTCCTTCCTCTGAACCACTGCAGGGTGGTTTGTAAAGGAGGGAAGGGACACACAGAAGGTACTAGTGATTGGCTTATCATCTTCTTATACTTCACTGCTCCTGCAAAGACTTAAGGCAGGATACTGCCTCAAATAGCTGTGTTCCCAGATCACTCTTGCCTCCTAATTTACTCCTGAAGTGCATCTGATTTCCAGATGACTCAGTGAAATGCACTGAATATGTATCAGGATCGTTATTCTCATATGCCAGATGGGTGGTTTACAGCTGCCTGCAGTACCTCGGCCTGGTAATAAACTCCTGACATGAATTCCCTTCAATAAAAAATAGGGAATTCAACACAGAAACTTATCAAATTTTCAGTAATGCCCAGGAGCCAAAATATCTTACTTCTGACCAGAACTTGGTAAGCTAGAGCATATGGACAGCTAGTATGACAGCCTTGGAAAGAAAGGATTAGAACAACGCTATTTTAATCCCACATGTCCTGGGACAAGCAGTTTAATGACCTTCATTTGCATTGTCTGTGAAATGGGGATAAATAATACTTATCTTACAAAGCCACTGAAGTATATAGAAGTGCCTCTACTGAAAATCCTTTATAAAACCTCATACTTTACTAGCATTTGCCTATTAGCATGAAATTGGTTCTCAAGGTGTTCTTGGCTTTTGCATGAATTTGGTTTCAAGCCAAAGAAACATTGGGTTTTTTTCTTCTGTTTAATTTGTCTTTGCCTATTTACTTTAAGGCTTGCTCTTCTGGATGAAGTTTCAGCCAGGAGCTCCATGAAAATGCATATGTTTCTTATTTGCTGTCTGTGCACAGTTAGCTGTGCAAACTGAATGCTATGTCAGTAGGCACTTTGCCACTCAGCACAGATGTATGCTACATATTTGGCTTCTCTTATTTAGTGTGGATGTTGCCTTTCTCCTTATGACATTATTGCATTAAAGCATAAACATCGTGGACAGAAATATAGAATTTCAAATAAATTCAGAGTCAACATTTTAGTTTTTAGTTCTGTGTAAAGTAGCATGTGCTTTTATCTATCACACCACTCGTTACCCTTTTAACAAGCTCCAGGCACATGATATATTAAGGAAATAGGTAAGTTCCCCAGGCTGACCTGACTCTCTTGAGCCAGGCATAGGGACAAAGGTATTTCAAATATTGGGCTTATGCAACATTTGCCTTATTTTAGGTTTAATTTAGACTGTCAAAAGAAAATGGTACCTAGGGCAAGACTCAGAGCAGCTGGAAGAGCACTTACACGAATATACCCTTTATAATAGCTTGGTTTGCTCCTGGTATGTATTTGTGATGAAAGCTAGGAGAGTGTAGAAGAGACCCATTTAGGTATTCTGTCTAGCATTACACTCTAGGGATGTTTGCAATGAATATACTAGACTTCTGAACCCATCTATTTCACTGAAATTCATTAAATCGAGTCCAGAACGGGTGTTTGAAAACCTTGCTCAGCCCTTTTTTACATTGTTAATTTTCTGCTCTTTCACTATCACTGTGGGAATTTTTATACATAGACTAGTCATGCTACTGTATTTGTTGAGACAGCAGCTGTGCTTAGAAAAAAATTTTGAAATTAGCATTTAAAGACTATCAAAGTGAACAAAAATATTTTAGAGTTATACAGTTGTAAGGAAGGACAGAATTGTCCTTATCTAAGTAATATTGAAATTCTTATCAGATTAGGCATCTACTGCAACATATGCAGTTTATGAAGTAGAGCCGCTGTGATGCTAAAGCAGATATGGATGTCAAAAATATGTATTAAGTGTACTATACATCCATTCAGGTGTATCTGAAATAATGAGTTTACAGATTTAATTAAAATGATAAATTCTAAATATGCAGTCCGGTGAAACACTTAGGCATCAAATATGCCTTTAATTTTCATGTTACAACCAATTTACTGGATAGAGGCCTAAAAATATCTGCATTGGGTTCTCAAGGTAGGAAGATTTTATTTTTAATTTGGAAGAAAAAAAACCCTGAAATCAGTGTTTTTTCATTTCTAATTTAAATTTTAATAAGTTGTTATATTCTAAATGTTATCTCAGCCTTTTTCTTTTGTTGCTCATTAAGGGAAGGAAGCAATGAAGTTAGATGAAGCTGATACTACCTGTGGTCTTCCAGTTATCTTGCAAATGCATGCCACAGCATCTTAGGGGTGATTTATGCTCACTGCAGCCCTAGGCCTGAGAAGTTTAGCAGTCATGCTAGCCTGCATAGTGGTTTTATTTACTGACAAGTCTCCATTAGGTATTACATTTAAATGCTCGTTTATTTCACTTGCTGGCCAGAGGAAGTATTGAATTGTGGTTACTGTTACCACTATGTCAGAGGGCAGACTTCTCAGCACAGTTCTTCTTACGCCGCATTCGCTAATGTAGCCAGCCTTTTTTGTCAGGTGTGGCTATAACATTAGTTTGCCAACCACAAAGAACTGTTGCAAAGTACAGCAATTTATAACCGTATTTTAAAAGATACCTCCTTAACTGTAGTGTGTAAACTCAAGTTTCTCAGAACACATAAACATTTGCAATATTTTGATTGTGCTTTAAAATCTGGAGGGGGTTGGGTGTGGAGGCGGTGGTGGGGCGTATGGAGATGGTTTCTGCTGCCTGTCTAGCTGCCATCACAAGGTTTTTCCTGGGCAGCTGCATGGCCCATGTGTTCTTACACTGGACAACTACCACCAAAATTTGTATCACTCCTGAAAAGAATCCCTACTTATAGGAGGAAAAGGGTTTTGTTTAAGTGATATCACAGACTACTCCCTTCTAAGGTTTCATCTTCTGGTAAAAAAGCATTTCATTCAGACTGATCTACACTGTTACTGCATGAGCGTGTACTCTCAACACAGCTAAAATTCTTGCAGCGCTGTCTGTGATTTAGTACATAAAGCACTCTCCACTAAACTTTCCTACACTTAGCCATTTTTTTTTTCTTTTTGGCAGGTAGAAAAATGGAGAACAGACAACAGGTGAGATAAGCGTCGTATTTCTTCTAGTGTGGCAAAGAGAGCTGTCTGTTGCTAGACAACACATTTCAGCTCAAGACAAGAGAAGTAAGCCGCCCAGCCACAGCATCAGGACTCCAAAGTGTTCGATGGAGCTGACTGAGGAGGCTGTAAACCTGCCACTACAAATCACCATGCAGAGGAATTATCAGTTATAAGGGAAAAAAACCCACCAGCTCAACCTTCCTTTACCCAGGATTCTATGCCATTCAAAAAAAAAAGAAAAAAAGATGTTTTAACAAAGCTGACACACCACACTTTTGACCGCAATTAGAAGAACCGAGATATAAACATAAATTAACCTGCCTGTGTGCTCCATACTCAGCTCATCCTTCCTTGAGATCGAACACCCAAGCACGAGCATGTGTGCCAGGAAAGTGTACCTATTGCACCTGCTTTGAAAATCCTTGTTTGTGTACCCGGCTAGCTGGCTACCTGATTATTTACCTTCAGATAAGCTTGTGAAGATGTTGCCCTTAATCTTTGTGAAATAATTCCGTATTTTGGACAGAGGAAATTACCGTCAAAGTCCTTACTACTATTAATATCTGCATAGGATTTGAACTAAGGTTAGTTGGTTGGTTTTTTGAATCAGATGTTGGCAAAGGAAGGTTGCTGGTCCTTTGCATTTTCTAACTTCTGACTAACAAAAATAATACGCTCCTGGACTGAAAGTATCAAAAGCAAATCTCTGCCTGAAACTGCTGTCCCCTGAAATACGTGGCAGATAATGAAAATCTTAGCATATCCCCCTAAGCAGAGATCTGCTACTAGGTATCTCTATAACAGCCTCTGCTGGGGGAAATTATCAAACTAATGCCACTGAAGCTCTGCTCGTTTGCACTTAGTAGTTTTCCTGCTTCATTAGTTCCCAATCCCTCCATCAGCCAAGTGATTTTCTGTTTTGAACATTAGATGTTCATATTTGTGCTATTGGTTTTTGTAATTGCCAGGAAAGAGAAACATGAGCACAATACTCTATTTGCAGATTTACCTCAAGAAATCCACTGTGATTTGTGCTGCCTTTGTGCTGTGATTTATCCTTGCATACAGGTGGCTTTTACAGTAGCTGTAGGTGATATATTATGTATTTAAATGTGGAGGGAAGGATCCTATGGATAAGGAGACAATTTGTACTCCTGAAGGACATAGTTGGATGCCAGACTTTCATTTGTCTAATCTTCTTACATAGCCTATTCCCTACAACTCTTCTGTTTGTGCTTCCTTTATGTGACGTGACAGCCATGATGGGTTTGGAGCAGTAAATACATGCTATCAATGCTTAAGGATTTTTTTTTTCCTGTTATCATCATATTTATCAGTCTAAAAATGATGCCGTGTATATTCCTCTTCCAAGGCAGATAACACTAGCGCAGCAGCACAAATGTCACCCCCTCTGTCTCCAGGGATGATCCTGTAATATAGATTTGGCATTTTAAAAATTTGCTTCATATGGCTCAATGAGTTCAAGTGCATTCTGTAATGTGAAGCAGTAGCTTGGGTAACAACTGCAGTATATGGGTTACATAGAGCAGCAGTTTTCTCTGGTATTTTTCACACTGAACTGAAAAAAAGCACAGCTCTTTTTCTTCACTCCCTGCTACTAAGTAAGCTCATTGTAGGAACTTAACTAGGCAGGTTTGTTGACTGCAGATTGTTTGAGAAAGCATTTGTCTTCCCCTGGAGAAAAAAAAAAAAAAAAAAAAAAAAGCAAAAGCAAGAGAAAGGAGCAATTCCATGAATTTGGAAAGCAGTTGCTGTCAAAACTTCCCTGATTTCAAACAAGCAAAATAGTGATTGTTCCTCCCCTTTTTTGTAGAAAATCACCCACCTAGTATTCTGGATTAATATAAATTGCTGACCACTGCATTTACATTGCCTGTCATGAAGCTCTGCTTCTGGTATTGCAAATTAAAAGTGTGCCCCTGGAAAGTGTAGGACAAGTTTTACTGGAGGAGCAAAATTCCTGCTCAGGGTCAGGCAGCAAGCCTTTATTAGAACTAGAAATGGAAAGTTAGTCCAGTGCCTTTACCACAAAACAACACTTCCTTCCTTAAACATGTTGGCTAAGTGCACCACATTTCAAATTGCTGTGTTGGTCACCAAGGTAAAAGCATTTCAGGAATTGCGAAAGTTTTATTTCTACAGAAGTGGAAACATCATCAAACTTCAAACATTTTCATTAATTCTGCCTTCCAGTGCGGCTCATTTCTGTGACTTTTCCCCAAAAAAGGCACAAACCCACTTACACCCGTTGTCCAAGCAAGCCTGGGGCTGTTGGTGTTTGCCAGGGCGTCCTGGTGTAGGGATGTGCCTGCTTGTGAGCCCAGGGCTCTGCCATCTCCTGGGAGCGCTGGGCTGCTGAGGCTGGTTTGGGGACCAGTGAAGTCTAGCACAGCCTTGCAGCAACGCCTCTTCCACAAAACTGGAAAAACATACAGTCATTCTACATATCCCCACCCTTCTCCTTTATCTCCACCTCAGTGTATAGCAGTATTTTTTTATTCTACTTTGACTAGTTTAAATAACAGAAGTTCAATTTTGTATCACATAAATATTGACACTTTTTAATCCCTTTTCCTGAGCAGAAGAAAAACTGTGGAGATAAGCCACCGATGAGCTCTTAACTTCCATCTAATGACTTCCATTTCAACATAGAAGCCTTTATCAGTGAAATGTGTACTGGAAAGGAAGGTTCTGTGCAGGGCAGCCAGAACTCAGCATTTTCTCCACTGATCTGCCAGAGGCTGCCAGGAATAGCAAACAAAAAGAGTTGTTTCCAGAGCAGTTGAGCTACTAAGGGTGGTTTCGAATGATTTGGTTCAAAATACTTACTTCATTCAAATAGGAATGTAACTACAGTGTCTGTCTGCTGCAATATTATTATTTACTTTGTCATTATTTCTTTGAAATTACTTGGCAGAATACTTGAAGTTGCAGTCAGTGTCCTGCCGATACACTTGTCTGCAATACTCATGTCTTTTTCTCCTTTCTCCTCTGTCTCAGCTCTCTAAATTCAATCCTCTGTTTCCTCTGGTACCATGGCTGACTTTTTCTACACTGCTGAGAGCCAGCCAGATGGTGTTTTGGGCTTCTTCCTAGAACACAGATCTCATTAAGCCAGGAGTCAGTGGCTTAACAGGTCTTTATCCGTGTTACCTCGTGACAAAGGCAGTAAAGCCAGATCAAATATCTTAAACCAGTTAGATGCTGCTCCTCAAGGCAGCATTGCAATGTTGTCTCATTCCTTCAGAAAATAATGTAACACTTCCGATACGCGTGTGTGTGTCTGTGTGTGTACACGTGTGCATGTGTACATACCCCATGCCTTTTTCCGTGTGAATGCAATTTTAGCTTTTCACTTATTCTACTGAGGCACAAACTGCTTTATCCAGCTGTCATATTGCTTGCCCAGAAGGAAAATGCAGCTGAGCGTATTGTGTAACAGTACATCTGATTTTTTTGTTTTTCTGAACATTACTGTATTAACTATGGACTGTAGGTATCAACACTACCCTTCCTAATTTTTGTCCAGTATATATAAAATAACTATAAGAAGCTCAGCAATTAACTAGAAAACTTCCTATTCTTAGTGCTAACTAATTTTGGTCTAGTTATTTTTGCTGCTTTAAAAATTGTTGAATGGTTTGGAATTATGTTCTTTTTTCTATAGTGTTTTCTACTTCAGGCATAAGGTTTAGAAAAGAGCTATATTTCATTTTTAAAATAACAGATTTCAAACATTATTGAAATCTACAGACAGGACTTTTATTAATCTGTCCCTCTGTGGATCATTCCTCCAGTCTCTAAGGTCTAGTGAGACTCAGGTGGCTGTCCAAAGCTAAGTTGTGCCTTAATGTAAGAAGTCAGCCTCCTGCTCATACAGGCAATAAACCAAAAAAAAAAGAAAAAAAAAAAAAAAAAAAGGAAGGAGAGAAGGAGAAGGAGGTCTGTCTCCACTGATGTAGCTTTTGGCTACTGTAAACTCCTTCTATATATCTGATGATTGCAAAAATGAAGGAACAAAGGATGAGAATATTCCCCATGTTAATAATGACATCATAAACCACACAATAAAAAATTACACACACACCCCAAATAAAGGCGTTTACCCTTTATTTTTGCTCTTTATACCATGGAATGATTTGCCTTTAATAAGACATGGCTGTGGGGACAGCGTTTTTTGCAAGATCATGGAGTAAGATACTGCATTCAGTATCAGTATATTATTCAAATAATTTTCATGTATTCAACAAACATTAGCTGGTGAAGGAAGCTGGATCAACAGAAGTTAATTTTTTGCATTGCATGGCATCTTAAGAACTCCAGTTGCAGAGGAAAGCTTAAAGGGCTGTGAACACACATGCCTATTTCAATCCATCACCCTGCAGTGAGCTCTTTATGATGAGATTGCAGAAGGAAGAGGAGCGAAAGCAATGCAAGGAAAGGAAGAAAACAAGAAATTAAACAGGCCATAGCAGAACACATTGCTAATTTACTGCATCTCCTTCTTAGGAGTCTTATTTGGCACCCTGAATCATGTAATTAATATAAAATTATGCAACAGTTTTTGTAACCTGACCATTCTGCTGCTGTTGTCAAAGCAGTAAGACAGAGTTGCAGGTCTACAAGAGACCTCCAGCACATATCTCATGAGCTACCAGATGATACCATTAGAGACAGCCACACTGGCATACACTAGCAAGAGCCACGTGGACTTGTGGGAGTTGTGAACTCATCCTGCTCATGACCCACATTGCACATGGCAGAGGCAGTAGATGTGATTGTGGAGGGATGAGGAGAGAGAAGGGGTGTGAGGGAAGCAATCAGGGCTGAAAGTTAACCAAAAAAAGCAGTCTTGCTACTTTTGGCCCAGTGTGTTGGTTTATCCATATCTGTCCATGCAAGGTGCCTCCAATACAGAACAAATCTCAGACTGTGATGGAAATATAAAATATGTTCCACCTTCAGCGTCCATCACAAGTGATTTTTGGTGGTAGCTTTTGTGACTAGAGGATACGGATGACCTAAAGATCCAGTCAAATATGTCATCTTTCATCAACCCAGAGATACAGCCCTTTGATATTTCCCTGTGTTGTCTAAAACATAGAAATTCTGGAGGCAGATGAAATGCTCCACTTCTGTTAACTGTGGTAGATTCATACCTATTACTGAGATCTTAATATTCTTGTATACTTATGTTATCTTAAGTAAAATCTATTTTCTTCTGGTTTATGCAGAACAGCTTACTAGCTCTCTTATAATTTCTCCTGGTATTGTCCCAGCTTCAGAAGAAACTACCTGTATTGTGTAAATTTTTGAAAAATTATTAATTGGAGCATTGTTTTTTTCCCTGCAGTTCTGACCAGAACAACCTGGAAGTGAATCAGGTACTGGATAGAAACAGAACAACTCATATTTTCATAGCACTCCAGAGTCATTTCTCCCTCAATTTCTGAAAAGCATCAAGGCATCACAACAAAACATTGAGAATGCAATTGTGACAATAAAATTAAAATGAGAACATAATAACAGCGGGTATGAATGCACACATGCAAAATCTGGTCATTTAGTGAGAAATGTGCTTTCCCTCATGACTCATTCACCTGTGTCTCCAAATGCCTTTAAAATAGATGGGCTGGTTAGGTCTCTTGTTTGTACCACACCTCCAGGAGGACAGTCAGACCAGCTGCAAATCTGTTGTGCTTGCAGGGAGATGAGGCCTGTGCCTGCACCAGCCCTCTTCACCCATGGATCCAAATATCTGCTCCTGCCTAATGCAGAGGACGTCAGCACTAAGATTCTTAATTTTGCATTGTGATCGATTTTTGAAAACGTTAAAAGCTGATTATCCTGCCTGCCAGAGACTTCCTCCCCATCACTGCCAGCATGATGTCATAAACGCTTGATCTCCTACGATGGGTACCAGGATGACCTCTCAAAAAAGGACCAGCAGTTGGCATTCTCAAAAAAGGACCAGCAGGTGGCATGTCAGGTAACGGGCCCACACTGATGCCATATAGAGGCTGGACATCTACTTACACAAAGTAGGAAATATGAATAGTCAGATTTGCTTTTATTTGTCTGCAGTGTATCACGCTTATTGACATTCAGATACTTACAGGTGTTTTATCACATTCAAAATACTGTAGTAGATTTTTACATTAAACTTTTCTCCATGATTTTTGATAGTTGTTTCCCCTTCTTACCTCCTGACCTTTCTTTGGATTCCTAAAAATAGTACCCAGGACTCGCCCCAAAGTAAATAAATCACTCTTAATTTTATTCTTATTGTTACGTTTTGCTTTCTTTTCAATCAATTAAAATAATGACATCTGTTTCTCTACTTTCCAATCCGCTAAAACAAATCCCAAAGCAAGAGAAAAACTCATCTGCTGCTTTGCTTATTTCCTTGCTTGCAGCCTCTAAGACTTACAGATTCTTGCCATCAGGGCAGCATGCTTTGTCTGCATTAAGTGGATTTAAGTTTTAAGAAGCAATTCTCTAATCTGTACATGATCTAGTTCATTCTCTGTCATTACTTGTAAACTGATCTCCGGCTTGAACTGATCTCTTCTGTGCTTCTCTGTAAAGAGAGATGCAAACTAAGTGTTTAACAATGCCGCCACTGTTACAGTATCTCCTGCCTATAAACTGTCTGGTATCAATTTGAAGTGGCCCAGTGGTTTCTTTAATCCTTTGATTAAATCTTTCCAGGATAACATTTCAAAAGGTAGCAAAGGTCATGTCATTAATATAGAGGTACATGTGCTGTGCACTGTTTGTTCTCACTCCAGCCCAACAAAAGCAGGCAGCCTCATGTACAAATGGATGCATGCAAAATATCTTGTTCCACAGAAGGAATTGATTGCTCTTCTGCGCATTGATTTTACTGCAGTGTAAGCCTCAGACATTAATTTTGAAATATTTTGAGAGTATCTGAGCGTTGCAATGGGCAACGCCCCAAAACCTGTCTTCTTAAAATCTATTGCTTTAGTTGTATGTCTAAATCAAGGAATTTTTTTGAAAGAAATATCAGATTCAAACTTAAAATTAAAAAAAAAAAAAAAAAGCTATGACAACACATTATGTACTTGTCACACAGGGTTGTCTGACATGGATGGGAGAGGCTGCACAGCTACTCTGCTAACATGTAATCAGGTCCACGTATTGCACCAGGAGGCAGGGCAGGCAAAACAATAGCATCATTAATAACTTGGATAAATCTAGTCCTGCTTGTTCTTCATGGCCTTTTGATTATACAGGGGATAGAGAGAAGAGATTCAGACTGATGTCTGTGTGTTTAAGAGGAATTTGTGTTGCTGTGCTTGACCTGCAGACATCTTGATTGTCCTGCAAAGAAAATCACAGTGATTGTAAGCAGAGCATTGAAAGAATGAAGGAAAGAAATGTCAGAACTTACCATTTATTTCTAGATAAGAATTGATACGTCTTAAGAGATAATCATAAAAATCAGAGTACCTCATTTTGTAATGTTTTTATTAGCTAAATATCAGCAATTTACTCTGAGCTTAAATTACACAAACACTAAGATCTGAAAAAGTTAATATATAGATGGTATGCACAGGAGGACACACACTGAGAGAACAAGAGGATCAAGCTGCTTTAGACATTGCACTACACTGACTCACATGTTTGTGAAAGAGGCTCATTTTTCTTCATTCACTACCTTTAAAATGGAATGAGCTGGATCAAATGTTTCTCTCCTCTGTTTAGAAGCTTCTTTTAGAATAAAATAAGCATGTATGAGTTTTCAACAGAAAACTGTCTGCTGGAAAGTCTCTGAATCCCTAAGTCTTCTCTATGATTCAACTTCAAAACCTGCTCGTGTTTAATTCCAGTTGGCATTTAGCACGCTTTTCTGATTTTTAAGCCTTTTCCTTATGCTCTTAAAATGGACACGCTTCCTTTTCTTCTTCATCAGCCATTTTGTGTCTGTTGGAAGCTTGGTATATTACAAGTTTCTGGGATTGCTCTGCCACCGAGAAGGACAAACTGGCATATTTGTGTTATAATATTTTTTCTAAAGCAGAGTGACATTGTCGAAGACATCCTGTTAAATTCCTCGCTGGTCACCCACTTTATGTCTTGAAATTTCCATTGTATGGAGTGGTTTTAGTAAGATATTATCTTCTCATATTGCAAAAAACTAATTTAATGTGTAAGTTCTACATTTCTGTTGTTCTTGCTGTATCTTGGTATATTATTTCTAATATATGTCAGATTTTCTTTCTGCATATTATAAAGCTGAGACCTAACGTTTTTTTCTGTATCATATAGCATGTTCCCCTCTAAACCGTGTGTCAAAATACGGGAAATATTTAATTTCATTACAATTTAGTAGAGTGGACAATATTTAATACAGTCTTATAGCCCACTGTGTGACTTTACTGAAACAACTCCTACTAGCACCTACAAATAAGATTCCTATGTTTCTCAAGTTTGCATGAGGTTTCTACAATGTGTCTTATCTCCTCCAGGTTCTGTGCCTGGTTATAACGTTCTACATAAAATACAGCAACAGTAACAGTTGTGTAAGAAAACCAGCTTTCAAGGATTCAGATTGTCTTTATCTAGTCACCAGTCATCTTCAAATCAAATGTCTCTCCTTGTAAAGCAGTCCAAGAGGCCTGTGTTTAGGATGGATGTTTAAATGTTTGAGAACAGGAGAAGAAAAAAAAATATTCTTCCTATCTGCCCACAAACGAAGACCCATATCCAACATGATACTTAGGCTGAGTGAATCCTGAACCTGCATGGAGTGTCCCGGAAGTGCCTTATGAAGCAACATGATTCAGCTTGCATGGAGAAGTTTATGAAAGGGTAAGGGGATGTGGCTGCTTTTGACAGCAGTTGTCTTATCGCATTTTTTAAATGAAGCAAAACTGTTTAATGTCAACCTGTGGAATAAATTACTAATCTGCTCAGGAAAAAAAAGCAAACTACTAGAAATTAACCGATTATTAGGAAAGAGGCTAGAACAGATGAGATCAGTTTCTTTAATACTGTGCAGAAATTCTTATAAACTGCTAAGACAGAAGTTAGAGGTACATTTCTGCTGCAGAAAAAAAAAACAGCAAAGGAAACACTTTAAGTCCAGTAAGTTAAATAAACAACAGGTATGATGAAGGTGCTTGTGGATTCATGTTTCAAAGAGGGAAAACTACAGCTCTGTCCGCTGGAGTCATGGCACAGAGTAATCCAGTAATGTAAATTCAAGACAGGTTGGTAGAAAGAATTTTGCAAGACTGAAACTCTGCCTCTGAAAAGTCCTGTAACATCTCCCTCATTTCCACATACAACAGTGCAATGAGGCGGTTCTAGCAAATTTCTGCACACTTACCAACTGAAGAAAAAGCAGATCAGTTTGATGTGCTGTAACTGCCTGCAATTCCCCTCTTCCTTTTTTTATAACTGCTCTTCCTCTCCTTTAACCCACACCAACGCATTCAGAGTGTCAATCACAAATTAATCCCGACTCCAGGCAGTGCTAGAAATGTCAAGCTTAATGGCATCACAGACATACAGGGTCTCAGCTCATGTTTCAGCTTTATAATAGGCTGAGTTTTGATACAGTTAATATTTTCTATACAGGCATTTTATAAGAAATTACTGTTCCAGTCTCCAGTCTTATCTTCATTCTGTCTCTCCCTCCCCCTCCTAAATTGCAGCAATTCAGGTTGCAAATAAGACCAAATAAGGAATGAATGTGGAACACTAGGAGGAAATGGGGCAAGTATTTCATTTATCTCCATGAGGAATTAATGCACATGCTTAGTGACAATTATTTAAAAATTGACATTATTAGCTATTGCACTGTGGGGGTTTTTCTGGTGATTGATGCCTCACTCTGGTGCAAGAAGCAGCTGTTTTGGAAGGGGAATGCCATCGTGTTTTGTCCCCTACCCAAAAAGAAGCACTTTGCAACACTGGAGGTAGGAATGGAATTAGCTTGAAGGCAAGGCGAGTTGATATAGTATACAAAGGCTGTATTTAATACACAAACAGCTGTAGATGCACTATATCCTTCAGTTTTAAGCATTTTCTTATTTTTGGCAACTCATTCAGACAGAGATTACTGTGCAGAACCTGAAAAAGTTCCACACTTTCCCCACCAGTCTTGCCCAAACCTGTCTCTGTTTCTTATGCACAGTCTGCATTTTGACAGAAACTGATCAGTTCTTTCCTATCTTGGAGAGAAGTCTACACCCTTCCTATTCAGGGGTCTTCTTTAAGCTCTTACAAACTATTTTTAGAGGAACTAAACAAACATGCACAATCAGCATTGAGAGAAAAGCTGTGAGCACTACAGAAATTTTAGAAGCTCTTATTCCTTGTTTCTTACATTTGAGCTTCTGGAAAAAAAAAAAAAAAAAAACCAAACATTTTCATTAGTTAGAATCATAGAACTGTTCAGGTTGGACAGGGCCTTAAAGATCATCTAGTTCCAGCCCCCCTGCAATGGGCAGGGACATCTTTCCCTAGACCAGGTTGCTCAAAGACACTTCCAACCTGCCCTTGAACACTTCCAGAGAAGAGGCATCCACACCTTCTCTGGGCAACCTGTTCCAGTGTCTCACCACACTCACAGTAAAGAATTTCTTCCAAATATCTAATCTAGATCTACCCTCTTTCAGTTTAAAACTGTTGCCCCTCTTCCTATCACTACAGTCCCCAAGAGAGTCACACCCCATCTTTCCTGTAGGCCCCCTTTAAGTACTGGAAGGCTGCTATAAGGTCTCCCCGGAGCCTTTTCTTCTCCAGGCTGAACAGCCCCAACTCTCTCAGCCTGTCTTTATAGGAGAGGTGCTCCAGCAGGTCCATGTCCTTCTTACATTGGGGGCCCCAGAACTGGATGCAGTACTCCAGGTGGGGTCTCACAGGAGCAGAGTAGGGAGGCAGAATCACCTCCCTCGACCTGCTGGCCACGCTTCCCTTGATGCAGCCCAGGATGTGGCTGGCTTTCTGGGCTGTGAGTGCACATTGCCGGTTCATGTCCAGCTTCTCATCTACCAATACCCCCAAGTCCTTCTCAGCAGGTCTGCTCTCAATCCGTTCCCCGCCCAGCCTGTATTTGTGCATGGGATTGCCCTGACCCAGCTGCAGGACCTTGCATTTGTCCTTGTTGAACTTCATGAGGTTCATACGGGCCCACCTCTCAAGCCTGTCCAATTCCCTATGGATGGCATCCCTCCCCTCCAGTGTGTCAACCACTCCACACAGCTTGGTGTTGTCAGCAAACTTGATGAGGATGCACTCATTCCCACTGTCCGTGTCACCAACAAAGATGTTAAACAGTGCTGGTCCCAATACTGACCCCTGAGGAACTCCACTCATCACTGGTCACCACTTGGACATCAAGCTGTTGACCAGAACTCTTTGAGTGTAGCCATCCACCCAGTTCCTTATCCACTGAGTGGTTCATCCATCAAATCCATGTCTCTCCAATTTGGAGACAAGGATGTTGTGCAGGACAGTGTCAAATGCTTTCCACAAGTCCAAGTAGATGATGTCAATTGCTCTTCCCTTATCCGCCAAGGCTGTAATGCTGTCATAGAAGGCCACCAATTTTGTGAGGCATGATTTGCCCTTAGTGAAGCCATGTTGGCTGTCACCAAGCACCTCCTTATTTTCCATGTGCCTTAGCAGAGTTTCCAGGAGATCCTTGCAGGATCTGTTCCATGATCTTGCTGGACACAGAGGTGAGACTGACCGGCCTATAGTTCCCTGGGTCTTTCTTCTTCCCCTTTTTGACAATAGGAGTTATGTTTACCCTTTTTATAGTCAGCAGGAACTTCACCATACTGCCCCAGCTTCTCAAGTATGATGGATAGTGGCTTAGCAACTTCATCCACCAGTTCCCTCAGGACCTGTGGATGCACCTCATCAAGTTCCATGGACTTGTGTACCTTCAGGTTCCTTAGACAGTCTTGAACCTGGTCTTCTCCTACAGTGAGGGTTCCTCACTGTCCCAGTCCCTGCCTTTGCCTTCTGTAACTTTGGCAGTGTGGCTAGAGCACTTGCTGGTGAAGACTGAGGCAACAAAGTTACTGAGTACCTCCATGATTGTCCGTGTTCTGGGTGACCAGGTCTCCTGTTTCCTTCTGGAGAGGTCTCACATTTTCCCTAGTCTTCCTTTTATCACCAACATACCTACAGAAGCTTTTCTTGTTGCCCTTGATGTCCCTGGCAAGACTTAATTCTATCAGGGCTTTAGCTTTCCTAACCTGATCCCTGGATTCTTGGACTATTCCTCTGTATTCTTCCCAGGCTACCTGTCCTTGCTTCCATCCTCTGTAGGTTTCCTTTTTGAGTTTGATTTTCTCCAGGAGCTTCTTGTTCATCCATGCAGGCCTCCTGGTGTTTTTGCCTGACTTCCTCTTTGCTGGAATGCATCGCTCCTGAGCTTGGAGGAGGTGGTTCTTGAATATTAGCCAGCTTTCTTGGGCCCCTCTTCCCTCCAGGGCTTTATCCCACAGTACTCTGCCAAGCAGATCCCTGAAGAGGCCAAAGTCTGCTCTCCTGAAGTCCAGGGTAGCAAGTTTACTGTGCACCCTCCTTACTGCCTCAAGGATCTTGAACTCCACCAACTCATGGTCACTGTAGCCAAGGCTGCCCTTGAGTTTGACATTCCTCACCAGCCCCTTCTTGTTGGTGAGAACAAGGTCCAGCATGGCACCTCTCCTCTCCAGTTACACATGTTGATAAGAACCCTTTATAGCTAACCCCTTAGTACAAGTGACGATGTTATTGCAACCTAATGACACAGCCTTGCCATTCCCTTACAGAGGATGACTAGCCTTCATAGACTGTACAACAACTAAATATGGCAAGTAATGTTCCAGAAGCTGCTGCTGCCACACATACAGTTCCTGACATGAGATTAATTTACTATTCATTTACTGTTTATTAATTTACTACAAAATAATTTTGATCTTTAACAAAGGGGTGCACAGTGTCATCTTGCTGTGTTCTTTTCAGTAAGTGAAACAATTCTACAAACAAAAATATAAGAAAATATATCTGGCCAGAAAATATAGTCTATGCTATAACAAACCCCAATGATCCTTTGAAATGTTCTTGATATGTTTCAAGGTACTCTTCAGTTACTGCTCAGAGATGAGGAAAATACTGAACTCTTATCTGGGTCCTAGACAAATCTTGTGATTTCTGGAAACAGAACTACAGGAGAGGGTGTCTGTGGAAAGGTGTCTTTCTGATTCAGAAGCAGGGAAAATGCTGATATTCATTATCAAGACAGACAAAAAGCAGTATTTCCTTAATTAAACAGAAGGAAATGAAGGTAGATTATAAAGCAGGAATCAGAGAAGATGAGCTGGAAAACAGATTCAGGAAACTAAACTTAGACTGGTTTCTTTAATTTAGTTTGAAATGTTGGTAAAATTGCATGGGGAATAATATAGCTGTGATTCTATGCAGGAATATGTTATTTTTAGGTTGCTCAAGCTGTGAATAAAGCAAGAATCCCTGGGGAGACTTTTCTTTTGTAGACCTGGCCTCCTGCGAAAATATATTTTTGTTCAGCTGTGGTGTCATGGGCTTTCTACAGGCCTCTGTACTAGTTCCACTTACTCTCGCAGAAAGTAATTCATTTTAATTATGGATATGGGAATAGACACAGTGCTTACAGCATCTCAGGGAAAGAAAGTATCTGAAGCCTGAGCAAAACACTGTCCTGTAAGTGACCAATTAAGAATATTCTAGGCCATAAAAAGGAAACATCAGTCTTTTCTCTGACCTTGCAGCCCTTTAATTTTGATGAAATATCATACGCATTGCATCTGTAACTAGCATAATGCCCATTTGTATTCTCCTTAAATCTTTTTCGTAATGGTAGTTGATGGTCTAATTTATTCCTAGCTGTGGATTTTTCAATTGACTTCAATTTTGCAAAGACAGCGAGATTTTCTGGTCATTATTATTAAAATAGAGGAGGTAGCTGTGAGGTTAACTTATCAGCTTCATCCACAACTGTAATTTCAAAGGATGACTGAATCGGTTAGGACAGAACAGGACTGAATACAAGGCTAGAAAATGAAGATGCTAGAATTGCCTGACATGAAACTCTACAAGCAAGCAGTACATCATGACAGCAACAGCAAGCAGGATTGGCCCTGGGACTAAGATACTATTGTGAGATTTAAAAGATACAGGAAATGTGGCTGCTACCAGTATAACTAGAAGCTGCATGACCTTAGGAAAGCCATTTGACCTCTCATTTCCTTAGTTTTCAGTCTCATTCTGCATGATATTTCATTTTGCCTCCTCTGTTTAAAGTAACAGATTCCTGATATCCTTTGAACACTAAGCAGTTAGTGCTTTAACATATCATGGACTGCAACTGAAAGAAAGAGCGAGCTCAAAGATGCCTCCAGCTTCCATGGGCTACAAAAGGATAAAGTTGTCAAACAATCTTTTTAGCACAGGTCTTCCCACATTCAAAATAAGTCCTCTTCCTCTGCTTTGTTCCAACAGCAAAAGCTTCCTCTGCCCCAAACAGCTAAAATGGGTCATGCAAAAGAAAAATGCTCAGCAGTACATGATTGCATATTGGCCGGGCAGAAGTGCATTACGAGGGAGGACAGCTCCATACACTGTTCGACCAAAAAGGATTTTTTTCTATGCCAATTTATGAAGCCTGCAGGTAGACTTGTATGAAATGATTTAACACAGTAACTCCATTTTAAGACAGTGAAATCCACTATTGCCATACTTTGTTGAACAGCTAACTAGTTTTAGAGTTAATGCTCCATCTAGACACAGGAATATAATTTATTCTCTGAATGTGTGTTTTGCTTGCTATACATGGCTGCATACACAAGTGCAGGTTGTTAGGAGAAGCTTTCAACCCTGGAATGATTGACACAATCAAATAATATTTTTTTGTAAGTTTTTCCTTTAGATACAATTTATTCATGCACACACATATACACACATGCGCATACACACACAGATATATACAGCGAGATGCAGAGCATCAGAAGTCTTTCCATCGAAAATCTCATCCACCTGATTTTCTGTCACAGGAAATAACCCCTTAAATCCTGCAATATCCTCAATATCCCAACATCATCCCATCCAGGATCTAAACCGTGAAGAAACCAGCTTGCACAAATCCCTTGTACTTAAAAGAATGGCATTTAGGATGTTTTCTTCTCTTAGGTCATTTATCTTATAACAGGTTGAGACGAGGGGGAAGAGGGAAACAAAGAGATAAAAATATGAATTTCGTCTCGCTAGAGCCTTGCTCTCCCCTCCTGGAGCTGTGCTGCATGTCAGAATCCCCAGGGTATGAACCAGGTGTGCAGTGCCCTGCAGAGGTCAGAGAGGGGACGTGTCCCTGTCCCCAGTGACTGGGCAGGCTCGCCGTCCTGGCCACGTCTCCACAGGGTATGGGCTACCATCGGGCATCAGTGACACAACCTTTTCCTCAGCCTCCCCGTGGGGTGACACAGCTCTGCACTGCAGTCCAGTCACAGCAGAGACACTGTGCTACAGCTTTACTCATTTACGTGCAGGGACTGGAGAAAAACAAAACAGCACCCGGTCCACAACCTTGAGAATAAACTCATGACATGAGTGCCAGCTGACACTGTATTCTCCTTCTCATCCCTATCCCATAAGCACTCCTACCTATTTCCCATTCCTTTTATCAAAACTTCGCTTCTCTTCTGTGTTACTATTCTTCATGCTTTGTGTCCTTTACTTCCCCTCCTTTCTTCCCTTTTGAACGATCCGTGCTTTGTTCATAACAGCATGTGGTTAAGCCTGATCCCTGGAAGCAATGTACCAGTATGAGTCCCACTGACAGTTTCCAAAAGGAAGAAACATGCCTGATTGCTCAGTGGAGAGACATGTGCAATGCTCTTGAGGGCACGCTTTCTCATTTTGGCCACAAGCTCTGGCTTGGTTGCCATCATGGGCTATGCCCCTCTAAGAGAAAGTCTATTTGACTGATGAAGCGAGCAATTAATTTACTCTTCAGCGTCAGTCTATACAGAGTAGTTTCAATGACAAGGTTGAATTTAGATCTCAATCACAGAGACTGAGAGGATATCAGAGATTTTTATGATGTGCAGTTGCTTTTCATGCATAAACATGCCAGCAATATAGCAGAGATGTAGTTACTTAAGAAATGTTTGTTACACAAGACACTTTTCTAGATTATTACAGTTACGTTCCCACTACAGAAGTCTCTTAAACAAATATGAAATAAAAACAATTAAGTTTTTATATAACTAGAGCCCCATGTAGTAAATGATGGAATATAATTACTGAACGACTGCCTAATCTGTTAAATGAACCAAAATCCTAAATGAATAAATCTGCTGGGTATTTATATATTCCAAGGCAAATAACCTTGTGATTATATCATTAAAGTTGAGAACACATTGCCCTTTAAATTGGTGTTAACAGAATGTTTGTTAAGTTGCGCTACAAATTTCCAAAGCACCAAGAATCACATTACTATGCCACTGTCAATTTTAAATGTGTCCTCATGTTCTCTTCTGCCTTACATCAACAGGAAACCCACAGCGTGCACATCTGCAAGACAGAACCAACAACGGTTGTGTTGTTCCTGGCCTGCTCTGTTCTCCTGAGCTGGTAATTTTGTGCTTTTATAATATCTAAGCTATAAAATACGTCACTGGCATAAACAACTATGGCAAAATGCTGTTGATCCGAGCCAGTAAGCCTAACCACACCCTGAAACAAGCTCTACAAGCACTCAGAGAGGTAGCTACAAGAATATATCTTCCCTGTCGGCTTTCTCTGGAAAACCTGGCACAACTTTTTAAGCCAGGTAACCCACTTCCCTCAGTTTTATCTGGGGAAGAAGAACAAGGATTCGTACAAGCACTATGCTGGTAGCAGTATGAACACAGGCCATTTTGGGGGATGCTAATATCTCTAAATCTTTCAAATATTTCCAAATATTCTCCAAAATTAGCAATGCATTTTAGCATGAAATGTGATGAAGAGTCAGTTAGGAAGAAAAATATTTTTAAGGTTGCATTTTCTTTTTCTTAGCCTGTAGACAGAAATTAGACCACTACAAAACACTGGTTATGATTCAGTTTATGAAGTTCACACAGATGTGATGTATTTTGAGTACAGTGCATAGACACCTGCGACATTAAGTTACTTTATAGATCTTCAGACATGCCCCACTGTTCTGCATCAGGTTATGAAGGAAGAGCACCATTCTGTGTTTTGTCCATGTGAGTAACTATGACTGAGTACTATTATTTCCAATAGAACTAAATCACTACTGGTGTTTGCGCAATTAGGATGCTTTAATTTCAGCTATATGCCCTTTGCTGAAGGAGAGGCCACATGCTGTAACCATCACGCTTACACTTGGATCAGTAGCAGGAATCCACTGTATCAGGAATCAGAGATAAACACAGGATCCTTGTCCTCTGGATCATCAGTAAACAAATTCAGACGACCTGCTTTTAGAAACGTGGTATGTGATTTTCAGTATCTCCTAGACGAGGTCAAAAATGTGCAAATGGCTGGTTTAGCGTCTCATTTAGTATCTCCTATGAGTGAAAAAAAAGGAAAGTACATCCATAGTAGTTCATATAGTGTTCAGGCTCTGACACTGCAGTTCTACACCAATATAGAATACAGCAGTATACCTCTAGCCCCTGAGATGTAATAAAAAAACCAATTCAAAATAAATTAAATAAATGGAACATGTTTTAATATTGACTGTTGGTACACTGTCAACCAAAAATGTTAATGGAATGATAAATAATTTTGTATTACAGTCATAGTAATTTACCAAAAGGGCTTTTTTTCCAAAATCACTTATTTTGAAGTAAGCTGATAACAGCTATTTTGATATTCTGATAGTTGCTAGATGTAGGTTACAGAAGATAAATATACACCTTTCAAAAATAAATGTGCAAGATCCCCAGTAGATATACACTCTCAAGCACAGCTGCTGTGGGTTGAAAATCACTAAAACGTACAAAGGTTTTTGTACAGATATTCATCCAGTAAGTCCCTGCATAGTAGGAGTTACTTCTTGCCTAACAGAGCTGTTTGTTTGGGGGAAACTGGCTGAATCCCAAAAGCAGAAACATTCACAGTTTTTAAGTCACATGAGAACTAGAAATCCCAGTTTATATTCCTAACAAGTTTGAATTTTGGTCTTGCCCATTGAATATATTAACTTAATCACGGCACATTCTTAAATGCTGCAGTGAATCTAAGCAGCCAAAGCAACTTTCAGCCATGTTCATTTCAATGACTTGGTCTTTTTTTTCACTCTTTTCTTTTCTAGCAAATTCAGCCTCCCAAATATGTATATATATGTTTATTGAACAGTAAATCATAGATAATGATTTCTAACCATGCAAACAGAATTGGAAATAGCGGCCTTTCCTTTTGCAGTGGTCTTTATGGCTAGTGTTGCTTTCATATTTTGGCTAACAGGGCCAAACATCAAGGCCTTTGGAACAAGCTTCAGTCAAGGTAGAAGGGAGGTGGAGGTTCGCTGTAGCTCATTTCTTTCCCCTGGAAATGTTACTGTCCCTTTCTGTCCCTTTCAGCAACTGCAGCCTGGCCATTGCGTAAGTTTTTCCTTTTTTCAGGCAGTCAAGTCTCTGACTTCCTACACTTGCATATCAGAAATTGTATTAGTGTTGCAGCCTGTCAGTATGGCAAGGATGACAAAATCTGTTTCACTCAGTCTTTCCTCTTAGAAATTAAAATAAATAACTAAATATAGTTTTAATGAGCAGATGAAGCTGCCTGAAATTCTCCTACATTGTCTCAGAGTAGGACCTCAGTCTGAGGCTGAGAGTAACAGAAAGAACAGACAGCAAAATGCTATTTAAAAAGAAAATACCTCAGAAAATAAGAAACAGTTACAAAATATCTCCGAAAGGTTCATTTTTCTCTGCTGACAAAGATTACGGTAGAACTCTCCTTTTTTCTCATGAAAAATCATGTGATTTTCAGACTTTATCACTTTTTATAACATTTTGCTAGGGATTTCATCACATAATTAAACTTTTTAAATAATCCTGGCTTTCCATTGCTGTATGTTTCTACCGCAATCTGCACATTAAGCAACCTGGAACTGCTTCTTGATTTTTGACCTAGAAGCTTAGCTTTGTGCACAGCTTCCCATACATTATCCTTGTCTTGATGTAAGATCTACCATTGGGAATGGTGGCACTGGAGACTGGTCTCCAGTCTAGGTGGCAACAGGGGAACCTTGAGATTCACCACAAGGCTCCCCAACCAGGAATGCAGATGCCACTGTTCTGCACCGTTTTGGGTATGAATATTTATTCAAGGAATAGTTAGTTGTTTCCTTTTTTTCCTTCAGTGAAGAGAAGCCAATATAATGAACTGAAAATTATATTTTTATTTGTCTGGGCCTCTGCCAGCTGCTGCTTGTAAGTATTCAAATTTCGTATATCTTTTTCTTTCCTTGTCTACGGCAGGTAAAAGCATCCTCTGGCAGATTGTGATGTACATCTCTTAAGATTAGTGGACTTATGCCAGCTTATATCTGGTGAGGATTATTCTAAACCACTACAGTTCCCTTTATCAGTTGTAAATTTTTGTGAAATTCAGGGCGTTAAAGCATGATGTTTGAACACCAATTGCTTCTGAAACTATACTGGTTATGATCTTCAGAAGTATTTAAATGAAAAAGTATTCATTTCAAGCACAGTCACTATGCCCCAGCTCTGAAGCAGTGTAATGGAACAGCTGGCTTTCTGGGCTCTCTTTCACTCCATGATTCTACATGAATAAAGGTTTCACAATCCGAACGTTAAGATTTTACTGAGGTATTACTGTTCCTGCTAATAATTTTGTTGTCTTTATACTACTTTGTGACAAATAGGCTGTAATGGCAGATGTGTCTGTAGGATATATGCAACATCAGGACTCTGCTTCAATACTTCAGTTACAAATACCTAAAAATAGGGAAAGAATATGATTTAAAAATGCATTTGGAACCTGATGGATTTTCTTTCTGTTGACTCTCTTCATCCCATGATATCAGAGGGCTGCTTGAAGAAATCTGTCCAGCTGATTTCCAGAGAAAGTAAAAATTATAATTTAAATTCAATATAGCCCAGCAGTAGAACAACATAGAGTCACATAGAATTTTATAAGAGGATTCTGGAATTAAATCTCCACTGTGGGTTATACATGTGGTGACACAGCAAAAACTGAACAAAGGTGGGCATACGTATTTTAGATACGTTGTTAACCTTAAAAGTTTGATCCAAAGCCTGTAATACTGAATCCCCTTGTCCCGGTGATGTGTTCTTCCAAGACAGTTTGTTTCAGCTTAGCGTAGCTGACCTTGTGGATAACTCACTAGTGGAAGTCTGAGCTGGCCTCAGTCACCCTGCAGCTCCTTCCAAGCTTTAGGAAAACCTAGCCATTTATCCTGCACATTCATCAGTCTATTAATGTTATTTAATTAAAACAGTTTTCAAATAACTTTCATGAAAGGACCTGGCTATGGCACATGAACCAATATGAGACGTTCCACTTCTGTTTAACAAGATAATACTTTTAGTGTTCCAAGCAACAGCAATGCCATTGAAATGAGACACATTTCTAACAACACTTAACTTCACAGAAGCAAATATCAACAAAAATTTTTGCAAAAATAAATAGAAGCTAGCACTGACGGTATTAATACAGTCTAGGAGACAAAGACATGGAACTGACTGGATGGTTATCTTCAAAATCATGGCTTTTCACTTGCATTCATAGTGTTGAAAGCAACTATATTTTCACAAACCCTCTGTTTTAAGAATCTTTACCACAGAAAGCTTGTGAGCAGAAATAAGTCCAGATTCCTAACATGTCAAGTGCAATGCTTCTGTGTTTTCAGGAAATGAGACTAGGCTTACTTCAAATCTTTAAAATGAGATCTACTTATATCACCTTTAGGAAAATCCGTTACAATAAAACAGAAAACCCACACACAAGTTCTTCAGGAGTTTTTCTCTTCTAGAACTCTAGTGAAAAAATAAGTGGGCATCCATTAGGGATCGCTTAGAAGTCTTCAAATATATTTTCAGAGTATTTGACGAAATGTTAAAGCATTTCTCAGTTTTTGTAGTGTTTCATCTGTTTGTGGCTTGTTTGGATTGTTTTTTTTTTTTTAATTAATTAGCAATTTTATCAATAGGAATGCTGCTTCAGAAAATGAGTATTTGCTTTCTTATTCAATGAAGCCTGCACATTGTATACTACAGGCAACACCTCTCTTGCAACACTTCTTTTTTATTTCTTACACAAAGGCCACACTAATAGCCACACTAATTCACAGTTACGAGTAGAATAACCTTCTATACTGCTATTTCCCACTGCCCTCTCCCCTATGGTTAAAATGAAGAGTTTAATGGTAGGTTGCCTGAATTATGCAACCCCACCCCTGCTGTTAACAGAGTTTAATGGAAATGTAGCTACTTCATTTTATGATCTACGGTATAAAATTCACAAAGAGACTGACTGTGTTAGTGTTTTGTCACTCTGCCATCGCAAACAAGAGGTCCAGTGTTAGAAATTGTGGTCTAATAGAACTAATATTTTCTTTCCTTAAACTGTGATTGTATCTGTGGTTTGGAGGAAAGTTCAAGTAAGGGAAGGATGGCTGAAAATAACTGATACAAACGCAGCATTTTACAGGTTTAGGACAAGACCTAGCAGTTAAGTGCAGCACTTCACTTAGTGGACTTAAAAACTCTGGATTAGGGTTAGCCTCCAGGGCTAATGTGGGAAAACAGTTAGGTGTCCTAAAGAACCTATAGTGAAATGGTGACCTGAAACATCTACACGCTGAACAGGAAATTGTCTAAATTTAACCTATACGAAATACAAGGAAAGGAGGAAACAGAGGCAGACACCTTGAACCTTTCAGTTCTCCAAGGCATATAGGCTGGTGTCAGGGCTGAAAGCCCATATTTACACTTAAGGATACAGAGATGGGAATCTTCTCAAAAGGATAGTGTATCATCTTTTTCTTTTTTCTTTTTTTTTTTTTAATTAATGGATCATGATACAACTTCCTATCAAACATACATGCTGTGGTTCTGTTGCCATATTCAGTGGTAAGACAACTTCCCAAGAGACCTCCTACCCGGAGACTATTACTACAGTATCACTTGAACACAGAGAAGCTTCAGCCTTACCATACTTTGATCAGAAGAGAGACACTGACGCCCCTTAAGTGTTTCACTGAACCTCTACTTAACTATCGCCTCCTGACTGCAAGAAAAATAGTGTAACAGCGGTTTTCATCCACAGGCATTTTTTGCTCCCCCTCACTTCTGTAAGATCCAAAAGATCTGCTTAAGCACGCATAATTCTTCTACTGATCAACTTGCACGTTGCACTAACTTTGCACTCCAGGCTACTGGTCTTGCTCTACTGTCCTGGTTTGAGGTAGAACAGAACCAATATTCTTTTCAGTAATTTTACTTTTCAGTTAAGCCTCTTCTCACTCTCTGAAATTAACTGCATATTCTTCAGACATTGTCTGCTTCTAGCAAGTAAGGTCTGGTGTTTATAGCAAATACCAAGAAACGGTATGTGGAGAGGCTTTTGTTTATACCTATTGCTATAACACCCAAGGCCAGCTAACTTTGTTATTTGCCCCATTGGAGGGTTGGAAGCAGAAAAGCGTAAAGGGGTCACACCTGAGGGGAGGAGCGGACAGGACAGGCAACCAAAACTGACCAACAGGGTATTCCATCCCATCTGCATCATGCTCAGTATAAAAGCTGAGGGATCAAAGTACCAGCCTCTTTCTTCAATGGCTGGCATCCAAGGAGGACCCTGTTTGTCTGCCTTTGATCCTGATCGTGAATCCAGATCCGGAATCCAGTTCCCGTCTGTCACTGAGTCCAGCCTGGGACTTTCCCTGAGCCTGCCAGTGACATGATCATCATCCTGGGAGCTTGATATGGTTTTGTATAGATTGTATGTATTTCATTATCTTCTTATTTATATTCTTGTGTTTTCTTTTTATTATTTTATTATTAATATTTCATTAAAGTAGTTTAGGTTTTTTTCCAACCCATCAGCTCTCTCTCTCATGCTCTCTCCTCTCCTCTGAAGGGAGAGAGGTTAAAGAGAGCACCTGTCGTTTGTTTAATGGTCAGCCCAGACCAAACCAAGACATCTGCCTCCTCTACTGTTTTCCTGGGGAATCTGAGCAAGTACCACTGTACCTTCTACATCCAGAGCAGTCCAGAACCAGGGCAGACCCATCCCTCAGCACACTTTCCAATACCTCCGCAGAAACACTATTCAATTGGCAAAAGAGGACTGATTTGGCTGGCTGGGGAGGAAGCATCTAGGTTCCTCCTAACACAGTTCATGACACGGAAGAGATTTAATAAGACTGTGACAAGTATTTCTCACCGACCTTTGAAAAAAAGACAAAGCTACAAGAATTGCTGTTAGTTGTTCTGACAGCTCAGGCAATTATAGCCTGTCATCGGCAGTCTACCTACACTTGCACAACTGTGGCTACTGCTTGAACTTTACGTCCATAATAACTAGCTCCCATGATAGAAGTCTTTAAATCTCTGCTGCCTTAGGTTGACTGAAGACATGGCTTTGTTCGAATACAAGCAAATACCATTTGGATACAGAGACTGAGGAATTTAGTACAAGCATTTATACAAACATCTGCTCTGAATGCACAGAATATCTACATATAAAAGCACTGCTGAAACATTCCCACATTTGCATTGTTCTTTCCCTTTTCGGAGTTTGCACCAAATACCAAAAGAAATTCAAATATATCCAGGTCTTCACTGCCATGTGAATATTCTCATACAATACAGCAGATCTTTCATCAGCCAGTGAATGAATTGGATCTAATGTATTGATTTATAGACTACAAGGAAGGTAGGCTGATAGCAAATCTTACGAAAAAGAAACATTACTATTTCCAAGAGGACTAGAAAAAACAGAGGGGAAAATATTGAAATCTACAAGACAAGGATAGCTATCTCACAAGGGATAGGTATCTTGATTTCCTGTCATTAAAAAAAAACCCAATACCAAAACCCCAGTCTGATTGTGGTTGAAAAGCTATCCTGCAACTTTGACCACGACAGGCATTAAAAGCACTAACTGCATTTTTGTTAATATTTAGTCCAGCATTTTCCCATGGAAACAGCCAATTTATAATGAAGTTTAAGTTTACATTAGAGTTAAAATGGATTGCAGGATGGAGTTAAAACTTTCTGTTTACATTTAGGGGACTCCAGATACATAACATACATGGGTACATCTGCCACAATTTCAGAAATTAAAATGGATGGAAAACAACTCAGTTGGCTCTAGCAATCCTATGTTCAATTGTTTCAGGCAAATCATATATCAAGGTAAAAATTTAGTGTCATATATATCTGCTCTGTTGCAGTGTACTGGGAGGGGGCTACAGAGGTGGGTTCTGCGAGAAGCTGCTAGAACCTTCCCCCATGTCCAATAGAGCCAGTCAGCTGGCTCCAAGATGGACCCGCTGCTAGCCAAGGCTGAGCCCATCACTGATGGTGGTAGCACCTCTAGGATAACATATTTAAGAAGGAAAAAGAAAATGAACTGCGCAACACTAGTGAGAAGAGAGGAGTGAGAATATGTGAGAGCAACAGCTCTGCAGACGCCGAGGTTAGTGAAGAACGGGGAGAAGATTCTCCAGGCACTAGAGCAGAGATTCCCCTGCACCCTGTGGTGAAGACCGTGGTGAGGCAGGCTGTCCCATAGAGGTCCACAGTGGAGCAGATATCCAACCTGCAGCCTGTGGAGGACCCCACGCAGGAGCAGGTGGATGACCAAAGGAGGCTGTGACCCCATGAAGGGCCCGTGCTGGAGCAGGCTCCTGGAAGCATCTGTGGCCCTGTGGATAAAGAAGCCTATGCTGGAGCAGGTTTTCTAACAGGTCTTGTGACCCCATGAGGGATCTACATTGGAGCAGCCTGTTCCTGAAGAACTGCACCCCATGGAAACGATCCACGCTGGAGCAGTTTGCAAAGAACTGTACACCGTGGGAAGGACTCATGTTGGAGAAGTTCATGGAGGATGGTCTGCCATGGGAGGGACCCCATGCTGGAGGGGCATAAGCATGTGAGGAGTCCTCCCCATGAGGAGTAAGAAGTGGCAGAGACAATGTGTGATGAACTGACCACAACCCCCACTCCCCATCCCCTGCGCTGCTGGGGGAGGTAGCAGAGAAAATGGGAAGTGAAGTTGAGCCTGGGAAGAAGGGAAGGATGAGCAGAAGGTGTTTTAAGATTCATTTTTTATTTCTCATTACCCCACTCTGATTTGATTGGCAATACATTAAATTAGTTTTCCCCACTCTTTTGCATCTCTTTTGCCTGTGACAGTAATTGCTGAGTGACGTCCCTGTCCTTATCTCAACCCATGAGCCTTTCGTAATATTTTCTCTCCCCTGTCCAGTTGAGGAGGGGGGGTGATAGAGCGGCCTTGCTGGGCACCTGGCATCCTGCCAGGGTCAACCCACCACATGCAGCATCAAGACAAAGGATTCCATTTCTGGGAACCTGGCTTCACTGGCCACTGAAATAAGCACGTCGTGCATGACGGAATCTCAAGTAGGTTCACGTACTTTGCTTAGCTCTCTGCATGTGAGCAGGTTTTGGTGATATGCTGTTGGAGTCACATCCCTGACATATTCCAAATTCACTCAGTGGCTTGCTATCTTTATCTGTAGGTGATCATTATTCACTTGAGGGACAATGACCTCTGCAAAGAAATACCTAATCATTAACCTAAAGGCCATCTGCCAGATCTCAGCACTTTCTCCTGCTGTTTTCTTAATCTGGTTGGAGGTGCTTCCAGGACAAATCTTCTGGCAAGCAAATATCAATCAGATATAAAGGAAGTGAACCAGAAAATGAGTAAATACATTACAAGAAATGGAAAGATGTGTTCCTGTTTTAAGGATTAAATGCATTTCTAAAGCTCTGTTTAGAGAGGATGGAGTAAATCTGTCGGAAAAAATAGATCTTTCTTTAGAGACCACAAGCAAGGCATAGGTTCCTTCATTAGATGCCAAAGTGGATGTCTGACCTGGTTGCACTCTTTTCAAGAAAGAGCAATTTGCACATCATTCTCAAACATTTCATGTTGGTGGGATCCTGCCTACTTCATTCTGGAAAAGGGGGACAGTTTGAGACCTCTGCTTTCTGACATGATTCTTAGTGACTCTTTTGCTCTCTAAGGGACAAATAAATTCTGCGTTAATGAGGAATAAGAAAAATAAGTTAATCAAGTCTTAAAATAATCAAATCATAGAACCATGGAATCATAGAATCACAGAATGGTTTGTGTTGGAAAGGATCTTCAAAGATCTAGTCCAACCCCACCCCCCCTTCCTCCCCTGCCATGGGCAGGGACACCTTCCACCAGACCAGGTTGCTCAAAGACACATCCAACCTGGCCTTGAACACTTCCAGGGATGGGGCATCCACAACTTCCCTGGGCAACCTGTGCCAGTGTCTCACCAACCTCATCCTAAAAAATTTCTTCCTTATATCCAATCTAAATTGACTCTCTTTCAGTTTAAAACAATTGCCTCTTGCCCTGTCACTACAGGCCTTGGTAAAAAGGCCTTTCTCTTTCTTTCTTATAAGCTTCCTTAAGGTATTGAAAGGCCTTAATAAGGTCTCCCTGGAGCTTTCTCTTCTCCAGGCTGAACAGCCCCAACTCTCTCAGCCTGTCTTCACAGGAGAGGTGCTCCACCCCTCTGATCATCTTTGTGACCCTCCTCTATACCCACTCCAACAGGTCCCTGTCCTTCTTACATTGGGGGCTCCAGGGCTGGACACAATATTCCAGGTGGAGTCTCATGAGAGTGGAGTAGAGGGGCAGAATCACCTCCCTTAACCTGCTGGCCACACTTCTTTTGATGCAGCCCAGGATACGATTGGCTTTCTGGGCTGCAAGTGTACATTGTTGGCTCACATCCAGTTTTTCATCTACCAGTATACCCAAGTCCTTCTCTTCAGGGCTGCTCTCAATCAATTCATCCCCCAGCCTGTCTTGATATTTGGGATTGCCCTGACCCAGCTGCAGGACCTTGCATTTGTCCTTGTTGAACTTCATGAGGTTCGCACAGGCCCACCTCTCAAACCTGTCAAGGTCCCTCTGGATGGCATCCCTTCCCTCACGCATGTCAACTGCACCACTCAGCTTGGTGTCATCTGCCAACTTGCTGAGAGTACATTCAATACCACTGTCTACGTTGTTGATGAAGATTTTAAATAGTATTGGTCCCAGTACGGACCCTTGAGGGACACCACTCACTAGTGGTTTCCACTCGGACATTGAGCCGTTGACTGCAACTCTTTGGATGAAGCCATCCAGCCAATTCCTTATACATGTAACAGTCCATCCATCAAATCTGTATCTCTTCAATCTAAAGGTAAGAATGTTGTGGAGGACAGTATCAAGGGCCTTAGAGAAGATGAGGTAGACACATCAGCAGCTCTTCTCTTGTCCACTGATGCAGTCACTCTATTGTAGGCCACTGGATTCATCCATCATGATTTGCCCTTGGTGAAGCCATGTTGACTGTCTCTAATCACCTCCCTGTATTCCATATGCTTCAATATAACTTCCAGGAAGACCTGTTCCTTATCTTATTGGGCACTGAGGTGAGGCTGACTAGTTGATAGTCCCCAGGCCCCTCATTTTTACCCTTTTTTAAAATGGGTGTCATATTCCCTTTTCTCCAGTCACTGGCGTCTTCACCTGGCTGCCATGACTTTTCAAATATGATGGATGTTGGCTTAGCAACTATGTCTGCCAACTTCCTCAGGACCCTGGGATGCATCTCACTGAGTCCCATAGACTTGTATATGTTCAGGTTCCTCAGGTGGCCTCAAATGTGATCTTCTCTTCAGATAGGAGGGACTTTGTTCACCCAGTCCCTGCCTCGAGATTCAGGGACTTGAGAGATGTAGGAAGAATGACTGACAGTGAAAAATGAGGCAAAAAAAAATTTAGTATCTCAGCCTTCTTTCTGCAGCTGTCACTTACTCTCCTGTCTTCTTTTACGTGTGTGTGTGCCTGTGTGTGTATTTTCTTTAATCTTCCTTTCTGACCAGCCTACCTGTAGAAGCCCTTCTTATTGTCCTTCACATTCCTTGCCAAATAGCTTTCCTGATCCCACCTTGTACAGCTCCGTGCAGTGTCCCTATATCCTTTCTCGGATACATGTCCCTGGTTCCACTGCCTGTGCATTGCCTTCGTACACTTTACTTTGACCAGGAGGTCCTCACTCAACCATGCTGGTGTCCTGCCTTCCTTGCCTGATTTCTAACACATGGGAATCGAGAGCTCTTGTGCTCTAAAACATCAGCTGCCAGCTCTGTTCTGCTCCGGTATCTCTGAGGGCAATTTCCCAGGGTCTCTCATCCATTGATTCCTTGAATAACTGAAAGTTCGCTCTCCTAAAATTCAGTGTCTTATTGACTGACATTTTAATAAAGGTGCAATACTACGGTGAGTTTGGCAGATTATCTAATTAGTTCTATATCCACAATTGGATATCTTTATTTTTAGTCTTAGAGAAATGAAGAGTTTACCAGATTCTGTGGAACATGGTAGAAATGGAGAAAAAAATGTCTTATCTTCTTTACACTGCTGTTGCAAAGCTCAGTTAGTTAGTATTTAAATACTTGGTAATAAACCTAAAGTACTAAGTAAATATTAAATAGAACCATTTCATTTATTTCACTGTTTCTCTTACCAGTGTCGTAACTTCATTCTTTTTCATTAATTTTGAACAGATGATTGATTTTACCGAGTGAAGTAAAGCAAGAGCTTGCATCCATCCCAAATCCCACCACTGCTTGTTGCGGCACACATGCTCTTGGTCATGTTATGTATTTGTGGCTGAATAATTCTTCCCAATGTTCATTCTGAGGCTACATCCTTGTCCCAAATATTAAATTTGGTGATATTTTGCATTGCCTGTGTGTAATAATTTGCTTGTAAGGAACCCACCATGAGCTGGCCCACGACAAATCCAGCTATCTGGATTTTCAAAAGGTGTGGATACATGACTCAACTCATTAAAGAAGTGCTTTAAGACTGGTACAACACTGACAAATTTACCCCTAGATAAATCATGGCTAAGTGTTGCCACTTTTTCAATTGCTTATTTTTCTGTGTTTGTTTCCCACACTTTAAAAGATAAATCTGCTTATTTATACACAGCTGCCGCAGCACGATTTGGTACAGCTTCAAGAATTGCCTCCCTGTTCATGTGTTCCTGGATGCAGTTACCTTTAAAAACCAAAGTTAGCATAGAATAAATGGCCTCTAAAAGTTAGTTAAATAATTGTTGTTTGTTCAGTAGCCCTTGCTGGCAGATTTTGTCTTGTTCTAGGCAAACAATCATTTATATGTATAGTAAATTAGGGACGTATATGCAAAGGACAATTTGGCATCACTACTCTTCTCCCTTTATCTTTCATCTCCTCTGTCTGTAGCTATCCTTCCTTCAAGGTTTCACAACAAACACACACCTGACCTCCCTTCTTTTCAGTGTGCCCGTGGTTAGTTTTCTGAAATCTGGGATTATTTTTGAGTTTTATCTTGAAATCAAGTAATGGAAATACCTCTTAAATACTTACAATGTAGCAGCAGCACAACCCTTCAACAAGCGGAAAGGACTAGGGCTAGACTTCCTCAAAACATTTTGAAGTTTACTGTTACTTCCCTTTCTGTAAACAAGTATTCTTGCACTAGGAAAAATTAAACTTTTAGAGTGATGTATCTCACTAGAGACCATATCTGCAGCTTAGTCATCAGGTCTCTCAGCAAATATGGCAGAATTTAGTGGTGAGCTGAGATCTACCATCAGTCACTGCTTAATGCAATTAAGTACAAACAATGAACGTCCAACCACTGTTTTCTACACCAAATTCTTAGAAGACAATTTAAAGATGGAGTCTGAGGTCTAGTTCAAATCCGCTTAACATTTTTTGCAAGTCTCCTTTCGTTATTACCATAGACATCTCACAATTTTTCTTCTCAAAATAAAGAAAAAAAAAATTAAGTACATGAAAAAACCCAACCTTTCAGTGAGACCTATAAAGAGATCCCAGAAGCAAAGGGGCAAGAGTAAGGTTATTTCAAGACACACAAAAAGCCTCTGGAGAAATGTAGATAATTTTCCAAGGACGGTTATTTGAGTTGGCACATTCAGATTAATGAAAACTAACTGAATTACCTGCACCGGGGCACCAGTAATCACTCATAGATATATGCAGCCATGTCAGATTTCTCTTATGCTCTAAGATCCAAAGGCTAGTGTATGTATAGGATAGCAACACACAAATAGATGAGATAAATACAACAATAACTATTTTCTGTTCTGAAACTATGTCTTATTGGAAATCATTCTCAATGGTATGTAAAATATAGCATCACTCTAGGTAACACAGTCCTACAAATAATTTGCCTTCAAAACATTGATGATTTATTGCTTTATTCTTTAAGTATTGGCCTAGCAGAGATAGAGACGAACATCTTGCGCACACGGGAAAGGCACTATATAAGCTGCAGTGCTCCAAAAATCTTACTTCATCTGCAGTCTGCAGAGACCATTTATTGCACACAGCAGTTAAACTTTTGGTAAGGGTGCTAGCTCAGGTAACTGGATTTGTGGCATATTCCCATTTGCCTGGATAAAATTAAGCCTCCAATGTAAAGGTATTTGTTCTGTAGTACTTTTGCATTGTATTGAGGTATAAAAAGTGCATTAACTATAGCTGTGTTACACGTCTACATAACATATATCCACCTCACTGGGACTCTTTTTTAAAATGGGAATTTATCTTGGTGAGTGTTTGAAAAAAATCTTGGAAATAACGATGAATAAGACTGCAGCCTGAAGGAGATCATGGGCTGATTTCTATCCTCAAAAGAGCTCTTCAAAGACTTTCATCCTTTACGCTGCCAGCATACTGCTCCATTTGCAAAGTAAAATCTCCATACAGCTCTCCAGCGTCTGATGCAGTCTGTGCTTTTATACATGCTAGAAAATAAAGGGAAGGGTGGCATTTCGTTTTGCCTAAAAAGGAGGGGAAAAGAAAATAAGTATCTGTGTCAAAACCAGAGTAAATGGTGGTCAGAGCAAAGAGCCCAAAGCTTGGAATCAATCAATCTATCTAAAATACTTCAAGATATATGTTACTGACCTTTATGTTTTAATATTTATTATAGCTCTCTGCCAGTAACAATATTATTATGTTATGGAAGTACAAGCAAGAGGACTGCATGACTCAAAAGCTTTTTGGGGCACATTCAAACAATACTTTCTCATGCATCTATAAATGGCAGGTGACAGTCGCCTGCATGGCTAATGAAAATCTTCAAGATATGTTTGCCACAATGCAAGAGCTCAGGACATTAAATTAGGTTTATCCCTGCATACAAGGAAGCCGAAGCACATTATCATGAAATTGTAACCACAGACAAACAAATCTTTTTATATAACTTGCACGTCAAAGGTCTAAATTGAGTTGCTTTAGCGTGCACCTAATTTCCAAATGCTTAAAGTCCTTGATGAATTGGGACCTAATGCAGAAGTCTGTAGATTTAAACAAAGGATTTACAAGCTAAAAAAAACCCCTGCACTGCTCTATTTCCCACAAAAACATTAAAACGAGCGATCCTTTATGAAAAAAGAACACTTTGGTTTTAATCAGGAAGTCATTAAAGTAAAAGTAGATACTCAACCATGCAAAATGAAAAATAACTCTTTCAACCTGGTGAAGCCAGTCTTACAGGAGGCTTAGTACTTTACGGGATCTAGTGTGTGGTTTGTTTTTTTTTCTGTACTTCACACTAGGAGTTTACAGCATAAGTCACAAAATAAAGTTTAAAAGCTATTTTACTTTTCTATGCTAGGAAATCTCAGAGAAAAGGGCACCCTAAGTCTAGTCTTGGATTTCAGAAGAAGAGGAGGCAAAAGTTAAACCACCATACTTTAATGCATTAATTTTTATTGTCTTTGTGAAGCAATACAAAATCACTTGGCACAGAAATCACCACGTGGGTAATATAAATGAAATTAAAGTTAAAAAGCATTCAAACAACACTGGAAGTAATGAAAGCAGTATGAACAAATGGAGGTAAACGCAGAAGAATTATTTGGAGAGCCATTAAACGTGAAGTCTAAGGTAGACTGCCTTATGTCTACCATAATGAAAAACAAGAGTTGGCAGATTCTACTCAAGTTAATGCCTTCGATACAAAGGTATTCAGAAAAAGCTGAGATTTTAATATTTTTTTCTCTAATTTTGAAGAAAAAACTTTTAAAAATCAGAAATGAAACCTTAAAGAATATCCTCTTAGCAGGCCCCAAGTTTGCTCTATTTCCAAATTACTTTTCAAACAGTTGATAATATAGTTCTTCAATGCTTTTCTCTTTCTTTTTCTCAAATACTTTGATTCCTTTTATTAACACCTGTAAGCCAGATGTTCTGCACTGGCTTTGCAGGGCCCTAATATTCTCATAAAATAGGACCTTGTAATTCAGGGAACATTCACACGCTAAGGACTATTTTGAGTTCCTTCTCCAAATTCTTGTCCATACTTTCCTGTACAAAGATTGCTTTGAGAATATAAATTAATCTACACCCATTAAGTAATTTGCATAAGAGCAGCTAGCATGGGAAACATTGGTAGAAGAGGCTGTAGCCCCCTGTGAGTGAGAGACCGTGAAGCTGCTGTATGCCGCACCATCTCAGCCAGAAGGAAAGGTGGGGGCAGGCCTTTGGGATGCTGCTGCCTAGGCAACAGATGTCATTTCACAAAAGCACCACTGCGTCTCTTTGCTCAGGCTAAGGGCTGACATCCTCAGACCGGGCCTTTGCAATTACGGCGTTCAGTTTCATGAGCCAGATCAATAAAGTAAGGGAAGTCTGGCACAAACTTACATGAGTGCTCGGTACAACAAAGAGCTCTACGAAGAGATGCTGGCGTGACTCTGCAAATCGGCTGGAGCCAGTAAGTCATCATTTCTGTTTGAAGCGCTCAATGTTTCCTGTCATCAAAGAATTAAAACATCTTTGGGACACATTAATCGCTAATTGGTTGCTATGTCCTATACTCCCACAAAGGCAAGTTTTCACCTGCTGAAGAAAAAGTACCAGGCATTTAAAACCAAACCAAAAAATCCACTGATGTGATTTAATTAGGGAACTGTGGAATAGGCTTTCAAAGAATTAATTCATGAAGTCTGCGTATCTTGCATTTTATGTGAATAAGGAAAGTCCTTCATCGTGATAGTACATCTAGCCTTTGCAGAAATACTGAAACAGGCCAAATTTGTTTTCATAAAGTCAGTAGATCTACTTATAAAACAAGGTATTACTTTAACCTGAAGGTGGCAGAATGATGTTTTCCCATATATATTTTAAAAGTAGCATTGAGCCAGTCCCGCTTAACAAATGAATGCTTCATTGCAATGCCCCTGAAGTACAGCACAGATTCGGGTCCCAATTCTTCCACTCGACCTAGGCAGATGCACCTCTTGAAGGTCTCCTCACAAACCTGTTCAGACAAGAGATGCTGAGCAACGTTCCCATGCAGTGGGTACAGCTCATTGTAAGACATGCCCAAGCTTCGGCTTGCTAGTACCAACGTTATGAATTCCACCGAAATAATTATCTTGTTCAAGTACACTGGAGTTCAACAAGCTCCCAACAACAATGACCGTGCCTGCCTCGCATTCCTCCTTGCCCGCGACTGTGCTATTCTGGGTGCCCACCACCCCTCCGAGGTTACCTTACTCCGGCTCCCCGTCACCTGGAGTCAGTCACTCCCGGGGGCTCCCCGGCAGCTGCCACAGCTCCACCACCAAAACCCCCTCGCCTCTACACAGGGCAAACTTTCCCATCCTAGGAAAAAAAACAAACAACCCCGTGTTCCTCCTCGTTTTGAGCAGCAAGGGCCCGCCGGCCTTCATCGCTGTTCGCCCAGGCAATGGGGGCACAAGGGCCCCGTCCCCCCCCCCACCCCGTCCCGGGCGCTCCCGCAGCGGCGTTAAACTCCGCTCCCGCCTGACAGAGAGGGGTTTGCGGAGGTGGGGATTCCCTCACCCCCTCCCCGGCACCCACCGGTCGCTGTTGCCCGCAAGGCCACTCCGGAACGCAGCGGGGGCGGCCCGGCTAAGGCGGGGGGAGAGGAGAGGGGAGGGGAGGGGAGGACGCTCCCCGCTCACCCCACGGACCCGCTGGCGGGGAAACCACCGCCCTCCCGGGAGAGAGCCGCGACTCTCCGCCGAGGCGCCCGAGCCAGGACCGGCGGCCAGGCGGGGCCGGCGCCGCCGGCGGGGAAGGAGGGAGGGCAGCCTGACCGCCGAATCCCGCCCGCCCGCAGCCTGAGGGGGACGGGACGGGACGGGACGGGACGGGGCGGTTTGTTCCGTTCCGTTCCCTTCCCGCTCCCCGCCCCCTCCCGGGGCGCTCACCCCGCCGGGCGCACCCCGAGGCCCTTCCCCACGCCCCCGCCGGACCGGGAACGCCGCACCGCGCCGCGTCCCCAGCCGAACCGAGCCGAGCCGAGCAGCGGCGGATACGGGTACCCCCTGCCCTCCCCCGGGGAAATGCGCAGGCCGACGTGAGGGCCGCCTCGTCCCCCGCGCCGGGCGGGGCGGGGCGGGGCTGCGGGCGGGGGCGGGGCGCCGGGGGGCGGGCGGTGCCGCGGGGGGGGCGGTGCCGGCGCGGCGGCAGGAAGGCGGGGGGGGGGGGATTGGGAGGGGGGAAGGAGGGGGGGGGGGGGTCTCGGCGACAGCCCGCCGCGTCGGTGTCGCTGCCGCCAGCAGCGCTGAGGCAGCTCGGCCGGGAGCCGGCGGCGCGGCGCGGTGCGGCGCGGCGCTCTCCCGTGAGTTTCGCGTTAGCGCGGGGGCTGCGGGGGGGGGGGGGGGAGGAGGGAGTTGGAGTTGTGGTGATTTGCCCCGCGGCCGCCGCCGCCGCCGGTCCTTACTCCGCTCCGGAGGGGGCCCCCGCGTCCCGGTCGGCGGGTGGACGCTCGCCTCCGCCGGCCGCGGCGGCCCCGTCCCCGGGCACACGTGCGGCGGCGCCCGCTCTCCGCCGGGCCGGCCGCGCTGCCCGGGGCGCGGCGCCTCCCCGCGGGTGCCTGCGGGAGGGCTGCCGGCCGCGGCGCGGGGGAGACTGCCCGGGGGGCCGCTGGAAGGGCCGCCGGGAGAGCCGTGGCTGTCCGGTTGCCGGGTCCGGCTCTTCCCCCGGCGGGCTGCGGACTGCGGCGCGGAATGGCGGGGGGGGGGGGGGGGGGTTGGTAGAAGCGCGGGGAGCCCCGTCCTCCCTTGCCCCGGCCCCGGGGGGCCGCAGAGCCCCGCCGCTGCCTGACGGGGTGGGCGCGCCGAGGTCTCTCCCGCAGCCCCGCCTCCGCCCGCCGGGGCTTTGTGTCCCGTGGAAGGGTGACGGGAGGGACGAGCTTCCCCGGGGCGGCCGAGGTGGGGGGGGGGCACGGCGTCCTCCGTCTCCCCCCGCCAAAGTTTCCTACGGAGGGGGCAGCGCGGCCGGCTGCGGGCCGGGCGGAGGGCGGCGGAGCGGGGGGGGAGCGGGGCGGCCGTCCCGGGGTCCGGTTGCTGCCGCTTGTCATGGGGTCCGGCTTAAAGGGGCAGCGGCAGGTCGGGAGCGGGGCGCCGCGGCGGAATCCCGGACGCTGTGATGGGGGGGGGGGGGGGGGGGCGGGGGGGCGGTTTTGGGGTGGGGAAGAGGGCTGAAGGCGGGAGAGGCAGAGCCCCCTCTTCGGAGTTTGGCGCTGCTCTGTTGAGGGCTGTCGGTTCTTCACCTCTAGATGTCCAGCCGTGGAAAGCAGTCAAGTGTTGACATTTTGTTAGTCCTCCTGACTTCCAGCTGTTTCGAGCTGTGGCGGAATGGTTCCCATTAGTCCCTGGGAGTGGCTTTTGTGTTTGGGGTTTTTTTTTCTTTTTTTTTTCCTTTTTTTTTTTTTTTTTTAAGCCTCCACTGCTCATCCTGTTAATTCCTTTAAAAACTCCCGTATTAGATCTTAGGCATTGGTTTTGTAAAGTGTGTGTGTGTGTTCTGCGTGTCAGTCTCCCATGGCTTTGATTTGCACGTGTTTTTGAGCGTACCAGATGTGCTCGTGTGCCAGCGCGTGGCCGTGGGGTGAGAACTGGTGTGTGAACCGGTGGGTCCCGAGCCCTTCTGCAACAGTAAAACCACTGTCAGGTCTCAGAGGACGTGTCTTGTGGACCACCAACACAGAGGTGCAGCGTTGACGAATTGGTTATGTTTTACCACGGACTGTTTTCAGACTGCCTACTGTAGGCTTGCAGATGAGCGTTCTTACAAGTTCCAATAAAAAAGAGAAATCGCTGGCATTGATTAGAATTTTTAAGCTACTTATTAAAGACTAAGTGTTTGTTTGGCATGGAAATGGAAGGCTCCTCCTAAGAAGATAGTTTAATATCTCAAGTCTTTTCATGATATGTCACTCGATATGAATAAGGCCTTTTGTTTCCTTTGTGGCTTTACAGGTGTTCCACTGATGTTAAAAGCATTAGTGATAAATCTAGCTTTCAGAAAATTTCAGTTCAATCCAAAAATCTTAACCGAACTTAATTTTTTTAGATGATTTATGTGTTAGACTCTTAGTTACATTTCTGGTTTGTACTGTAGATCTGAAGTCGGGAGTCTGTCGTGTACTGTAGATCTGAAATCAGGAGATAGTTTTTTAAAATAACTTTACTGGAAGATTGATGCATATTTGCTGGCTAGTGCTTGCAGAAAAAAATGGAAAGCAGGTTGAATTTAGTCCTCACATACTCAGCTAGTTTCTTTGATGTAGCGATCCCATCACTGGTGCAGGTGAAAATGGGAGATCTAGGAGGTAAGAGCTAACAAGTAGCCAAAAGCAGAAACAGAACACCCAGCCCTTCCTTTTGACAGATGGAGGCAGAGGTCTGCAGAAGCATGTGTGCAAGCAGGCTCAAAATAATTTCAGAGATCCAATCCAAAATACAAACCCACCATTTCGTTGCTTTATCTGCTTCCTTGTCAACTGAGATAACCTCCAGGCTGCTGAGTGGCAAATAAACCAGGATACAAGTGAATCTGCTCTTCTGGAAGTTATTTCCCTGCATGTCGCTGATACCACAAAATGTTCAGTTTGAGAGGAGTTTTATTCTTGATTCCTTACATACGAATCCTAAGGAACTGTGGTGTAAAATGTGTACATGCTGAAGACAAACCTATCCTCAGCATATTGCTTTCATTTTACGTGTAGTCATGGCTCAAAGGGAGCCAAGAGGTTGGGATTGGTTCTGCAGTCCTCATTTTACTTATTGACAGAAGTATTGACAGGTTGCATACTCAAGAACAACAGCACGTACAATGAAATGAAGAGTACATTTAAAAGTCATATTTTAACTTGCCAGTTTTCCATTTAACACTTAATTGGATCTGACCATTACTGGTGATATTTGAGATGAATATATCTCCTGGGATGCTTACACGCATAATAGTCCTATCCAAAATTACAGCTATTAGTACAAACAAAGATTTGAAAAATATCACAAATCAAGTCAAACAACATAGAAAAATAATTTCTGGTTTATATCCGAAAACAATTTGTAACAATTAGGATGAAACACTGCATGGAGCAGTTTGTACCATATCTGCCATATTCTGTATGGTAGGTTATATCATATTAGTCTTCTTGTGTCTTGAGAATGGTATCTGGTGCTGGCTGCTCTGAGCAAATTGTTGCTGGAATGGTTTACCAGTCTGGGCCAGAATGACAGTTTGTGTAGTCAAAGTATTCAGAATAATTTTTAAAAAACCTCTACTTGAGGTATCGTAGTTCAGTTTAATGTTGAAGAGACATAAAGAAACATTGGACATTCTCTAACTAGGGAGCCTAACTGAAGTTCTAGGTTTTCATGCTGCAGTACTTGGATCAAGCAGATAAATACAGGGTGTTTTCCCAAGGCACAACTAAGTATTTTCTGACTACATAAAACTGTAGTTTGGAGGGAGATGGAATCATTGAGACATTTAATATTTGAAGGACAGTGCATGGTAGCTTTTCTTCCGCTCTGCTTGTTATTGCTCTTCCCCCTTTTCCCCTCCCCTCCGCTTTTTTCCCCCTCCCCTTTTTCCCCTTCGTTTTCCCCACTTTCCCCTCCCTCTTTTTCCCCCCTCCCTTTTTTTTACCCCGCCTCCTTTTTTTTTTTTTTTTTTTTACCCCGCCTCCCTTTTTTTTATTACCCACCCTCCCTTCTGGAAACATAAGGTGAAATCGAGTAAGATTATGAGATACAACTTGCGACCATGTGAGCCAAGAACAAGTACTGACAAAGAAAAGTAGTGTAAGTATGAAATGAGAATCAAAACTCTTGGTTAGTGCTTTTCAAACTTGCTGTTCTTCAGGTATACATCTAAAATTCTTGTTATTATTATTTTTGAGAAACACAAGTTGTGTAGACTCTTTTTTTTTTTTTCATCTCTATGTGAGAATGTGAATTAAATGTAAAAGTAGCCTCTAAAAGGATACGTGCAGATTATATGTGAAGAGATGCCAAAAGAAAGCAAGCTTTTCTGATTGAGTTAATAGAAACAAGCTGCCTGACCTCCATCTAAGGAGGACGCTTAGCAGTCATTATTTGGAAGAGCTCTGTTGTAACAGTGCTTCATGCACTGTGAGCACTTACCATACTTTTTACGGTAAGGGTTTTTCTCACTCTCCCTCCACCCATCAATGTATTATATTGTTGTTAATCAAAATACTCAGTTAGAGGAATCCACCAATTTATGCATAGAAAAAAAGTGTGTTTTGCTGAGACTAAAAGACAATAAGGGATAACCTAAGCTGTTCCTGCTGCAGTGATGAACTTCCTACATTTTATGCAACAGATGTCACTTGGCAAATGGTCTGTTTTAAGATACTGCGGTTCTGCAACAGCCAAACAGGATGTGTAACTAGATGAAGTGAGAGTTTAAAGTGCAGCAGCTCACAGTGGATCACTGGATAGAAGGAAACATGACTTTTATTCTGAACAAAGCTGGTTTCAGTAACTCGTATTTGTTATCTCATACATTTCTCTCATCCTTTCGTGCTCATGCTTTTGCAGTCCTGTATTTATGAAGACCAGGACAGATGGGTATCCATCCCATCGGTCTGGCCAGGATTACTTGCAGTGACGAGGGGAGCAAGGGGTGCTGGCTATCAAGTCCTCATCATGTCTTTTGGGTTATTCTTGACTGGTAATGATGTCGCATGATCTTTGTTGCGTTTATGTTCCCTTTTGACAAAGAATGCCGAGGATGATATTGAGTCTTACCACATATTTGCAGTTACAGATACATGGTACAGTCTCATGCTCCACCAGTGCCTGCCAGTTGCTTTCTGTTATCAATATTCTCTCTTGGATTTTAGGACTTCACTTTATCTCTTTATTTGCAGGAGGTATGCCATTCTTCTTACTCCTGCTCTGCTGTTTTAATCCGTGCTGTTGTACATGAATGGTCCTGGTGTATTAATACAATATTTACAATATAAATCTATACAAAAGAAGGGTATCTCAAAAGTTTATAGTCTCTTTTAAAATCACCTATCTCTCTGTCATGGTTCCTAGTGTGTAGGGTTAATCAAGCCTTAAATAACTTTTAAAAGTTTGTTTCTGACACTCCCATTGGATGTTGCAAGTGGCCTGCTTGCTTTCAGAGTCTTCTGTGTTAGTGTACGCCTCAGGTCTTTCATACTTAGGAACAAAAAGGGATTATTAGTCTTTCATACTTGGGAACAGAAAGGGATTATGAAGAAATGTTTACAGTGAACTTAAGATTTGTGAAACCTTTCTTTTTTTTAAAAAAAAAAACAAACCAAAAACAAACACAGGAGCAGATTAACCCTAGAGGACCGATATAAAACTATAGAAGATTTGTTTCTCTTTTATCCCCTCCAGCCAAGTATTTATTAGCTGTACATTTGCTTTCTGTTGCAGGCCTGGAAATAATGTCTTTCAATCCATATGATAAAACAATTATTTATCTTAAAAATTATTATCCACAGCATACCATTTCTGGCTTGTTTGAAAAAAGTCTGTCTAATTTCCAGCCTCAATTATTCACAGCCTTCATGTACTCATTTGTTCTTGTTTAGTATCATTCAGTAGCTTAATTCTGAGTTCTTTCCCTGTGATTGGTATATACTTCGGTTTATTTATAGAGATCATGTTTACTTTTAGACTTTATGTTGCTAGGCTGAACAATCCAGGCTGTCTTTGTCTCATTACATAGTGGGAAAATTAAGAGCTTGTTGGGTTCAGCTTGGAGAAGAGAGGGCTGAGGGATGCCTTCATCACAGTCTACAGCTTCCTTGGAGGGTGTGGGGGCAGTGGGTGCAGGGGTGCTGATCTCCTCTCTCTGGTGACCAGAGATAGGACCTGAGGAAATGGAATGAAGCTGCATCAGGAGAAGTTCAGGTTGGACACCAGGAAAAGGTTCTTCACTGAAAGGGTGGTCGGTCATTGGAACAGGCTCCCCAGGGAAGTGGTCATGGCACCAAGCAGCATCTGGACAACACTCTTAGTCATGTGGTTTAGTTTTAGGTAGTCCTACAATGAGTAGGCAGTTGGACTCGATGATACTTACGGGTCCCTTCCAACTTGAGATGTTCTATGATTCCAGTCTCCTACTGTCTATGGTTTGAAAACATCTTTCTTGTACATGGTAACTGGGACTGTACTTGATGTTGCATGTGAAGACAGTAACAATAGTGTAAGCGGATCGGTAATGGAGAGAAGTTGAAATTACTAAATACCCCTTAAAATTGCTTTTTATTGTTGCTATTTTTTATTTTGAGTAATCATAGTAGCTGTGATCGTGTAATCACCGGATACATCTCTTCTTTCCAGCTGATAAACTGGTAGCTAAGAGCGAACAGTCCTGAATTGTTTGACATAAAAGCAGAAATTAAAAAAAAAAAAGATACTTTTGTTGTTTTGATTCTCAAAATTACCCGTTTCTTTTTTTAAGGCACTCTGATCTTCTGTGAATAAGTAGTACCACTTCAGCCCTTCTTCCGCAGATTCTGTAGGTTGTCTCCTGTATTTTGTGCCAGTTTCCTCTATGCAAACATTAAGGCTGTGTTTTTGAAACACCCTTAGTTAATGAAACTCTGTCACTTCACTCTTGTGTCAATGCTAGTTGCAGCTGTCTTTATTTAGCCACTCATACTGATATTTTAATTTTTTTTTACATCTTCTAATCCAGTTTCTTTGCATTTAATAGTTTTCCATGTAGTATAGATGAAAATATATTGAATTTCCCCCTCCCCGCCTGGACCAGCTCTACTGCATTTTCTTTTGTCTGGGGGAAGGATCTTCTATTTCATGAAAGAAAGATGGTATAATCTGCCAAGATAATGTAAGTAAATTCATATTTCATTTCTTCTGCCACTTCATTTTTCATCTCCCTCTGTCTCCAATTATTCTTTACTTCAGAATCTGTTCCATTTCCCTTTCTCTTTGATTTTGTGTTAATAAAAGCACCTTCAGTGAAACTAAAATGAATTCATGTGGAGGTACATAGATGTTAAGTAGATGTAGCTCCAAGGTACATTTCTAAACTACAGTATGATGGTCAGCCTTGTACACTTAAAAAGGCTGTCTGATACTTCCCACAATAAGTTTCTGAGGACTGTAGCTTATAATGTTGACAAATTATTAAGCATTGCTGGTGAAGTCTTCCATGTCAGGGTTGAGGTGTGGCTTTGCTGTAAAGAGAATAGAGGACCCAGAAGCTGAGATTAAAAGAGAACTTGAGGAGAAGTAGGTGAACTGGGGAGAAGAGGAGGAATTGAGATGGAGGTAAGTCTGCTGAAGCAAGCCAGTGTGCAGAGAAATGTGGCATCTGTAGATACTGTTGGGACCATGACCCAGTGGGGATGTTTAGCCAGGAGAGGGAGAAATCCTGCGAAGTCTTGGGGTGGGCCGACAAGGATGTGGATCAGGTGAGGAACTGGAAAACTAATAGGAGAAAACAATTGACCAAAAAAATGAAGTGAAAGACGGAGAGATTGAAGAGTAGGATAACGGTAGAAGAGAGGAGGAGACAGGAAAGACAGGCTGGAATGGGTCATACCTGTAGCCTGTGTTGCAGCAAATGTCTTGCTTCTCATGTCTTTGTTAACAGGTACTTAAAAGATTACATCAGTAATTATTGAGTATAGTTGGATGCTTTGTTCTGTGAGGTTCGTTAATATGCACTCATAATCCAGCGTCAGTGGTACACAATTATACTTACCTTCTTCATCCACATCTTTCCAGAAAGGCACAGCCTTTTCTTTTAGAAGCAGACGCCTGTCTGTCACCTACGATTCCTCCCTGAACCCCTTCCCAGTTGAGTCAACTCTGTGTGAAACTACACCTTTACATCTGTTCGGTACTGAAGTGGGTGGTAGTCCAGTGTTTTTTCTACGATAACAGTGCTTATTCCTTTGAGACCGTTTTTGATTCTGGAGTGCCAGCGATTATTTTGCTTTACAAGTCAGCTTCCTTCAGTTCTTTTCTCCTTGGACCTCATTCGTGGGCCGTAAAGCTGGATGTTTACGGGAGTGAAGAGAAGGAACTTGAAAACTGATCAAGTCAGCCTGGCATGCTTACAGCAGTCCGTTTAAAGAGGAGAAAAAAAGTTATGAAAACTGGTGTTTGTTTTAAATCAACAGTGCTCTGTTGCAGACTTCTATGCTATATTCTTTAGTTTTCCATGGATTATTTATATTCAGACTGGTTAAATTCAGTTGGTTTTAATTCCTTTCTCAAGCATGTTGTACCCTGAACTCCAGTTAAGGAGCTGGATTGCATGGTACTAAGAATCCCAATCTCATTATGGAAGAGATTAAGGATTTCTGGTGGATTTTAACGTATCTTTTTATCCTGACTTAAAATAGCTTTTGCTTTCTGCTTGTTTACTGAGGTTTGTATTGAAACAGTGTTAATGTATTTTGATCACAAAATTAATAATTTTTAAGTATGTTAATTTAGAGTAGTCTTTTCAGAAGAACTTTCTGTGATACCTAATTTTAGAGAACCTAGCTATTCCTATGAAAGCTATTCCTATATAACATAGCTTTTGTTACATGTGACAGTTATGAGAATGTTAATTAAACAGTGATTTCTAGTTTTGTTTCTTTTTGACAGCAAAAATGTGCTTACTAATCTTTTTTCTTTTTTTTTTTTTGTTTGACTGTCTCACCCAGCTTTCTCCCTGTGAGATTAATATAGAATCACAGGATGGGTGAATCACAGGATGGTTGAGGCAGGAAGGAGCCTTTGGAGTTCGTGTAGTATAACCCCACCCCCCTAGTTAAGCAGGGTCAGCTAGATCAGGTTGCCCAGGACTGTATTCAGTCAGATTTTTAGTACCTTCACGGATGGAGCTTCTCTGGGCAGCCTTTTCCCATGTTTGACCACCCTCATAATAAGCAAGTGTTTTCTTTTGTTCAGACAGAATTTCTTGGTGATTCAGTTTATGCCCGTGGGCACTGCTGAGAAAAGTCTGGCACTCTCGTCCTTGCTTCCACCCCATGCCAATCAATCTGATATTTGTATGTATTGATAAGGTTCCACCTCCTCCCCAGCCAGTCTCCTCCTCTCCTGGCTATAAACAGTCCCACCTCTCCTCATATGGCAGATGCTGTAGTCCCTCAGTCATCTTTGCAGCCCTTTTCTGGACTTGTGCTAGTCTGTCAATGTCTGTCATCTACGGGGTTGCCCAGAACTGGACACAGCACTCCAGGTGTGGCCTCACCAGTACTGACCGGAAGCCTCTCTCAACCTGCTGGTGATACTGTTCCTCAGGCAGCCCAGTATGGCCCTGGCTGGCTTTGCCGTGAGTGCACATTGCTGGCTTCTGTTCACCTTGTCCACTCGGGCCTTTACTGCAAAACTGCTTTCCAGCTGGTCAGCCCCCAGCCTGTACTAGTGCATGGGGTTGTCGCTTCCCAGATGCAGAACTTCGCATTTCTCATGGTTGAACTTCATGAGGTTCACGTCAGCCCCTTTCTCCAGCCTGTCGAGGTCCCTCTGGAATGCTGCATGACCCTCTAGGGTACTGGCCACTCCTCCCGGTTTGGTGTCATCTGCAAACTTGCCAAGGGTGGACCCTGCCCCACCACCCAGATCATTAATGAAGATGTTGAACAGGACTGGAGCCAGTATTCACTCCTGGGATACACTGGTAGTGACTGGCCTCCAGATGGACTTCGTGCCCCTGATTGCTACAGTGATTTGAGCCTGGCAGTTCAGCCAGTCCACCTAGCGGTTTGTTTTTCTATACCATATTTCACCAATTTCTCTGTGAGGAAGTTATGAGAGACTGTGTAAAACACACATACTTCGTTGACTAAGTCTGTTTAGTTAAAATAATATTTCTCCAAACCAGTGTGTTAAATGGCTATTCTGGAGGTTCACAGAGAAGGAGAAAGCATGTCTGGGGGTTCTGAATCCACCTGCTGCTACATGGTGAGGGTCCAACTCTAGCAACGGCTTGAGATTGATTGTGCTGACAGCAGCTTTGCAGGCCTGAAAATGTTTTTCTTTAGGATGTGGTCTCAAAATCTAAAGGGGGCTTAAATTGTTAGTTAATAAGACAAAGTGGTTTATGTGAAAATACCTTCTAATACCCATAAAAAGTTGCCCATATAATTTACTTGGGAAGGACAATCACCTTTCATATTTTCTGTAAGTCACAAGCTGTGATGGTAGTGGCAGTGAGTTGTTATGGTCTTTCTTGGAAGTGTTCAAGGCCAGGCTGGATGGGGCTTTGAGCAACCTGGTCTAGCAGAAGGTGTCCCTGCCCCTGGCAGGGGGGTTGGAACTAGATGATCTTTAAGGTCCCTTCCAGCCCAAACCATTCTATGAGCCTTTTGTGGAATGGACCATAATAACTCTATCATGCCAAAGATGTTTTAACGTTATAGTTCATAAGAAAGGAAGAGTAACTCTTACTGTTGAGAATAATCTGTATTTCTCTCTGTAAGATGTCAGTAGTACATAGCAGTGGTTATAAAGCAATCTCTGCAAGAGTCATCAAGGCATGGGGATCTTCCCACACACACCCATTTCCAAGGCTCCCTTTTCTGGCATCCTCAGATGTTGACCAGCACAGACTTCTCATAAAAATTGGCCTTTTAGTTCCCACCAGAGTGCCCGTTGTCCCCAGAAGCACGCCGGGCTGGGGGGACTTTGGGCATCGCTGTAAACCCGCAGGTTGCCGACAGGTGTCGCTGCGGGCCAGTGCAGTGCTGAGGCTTCTGGGGAGGACACCCGTATCTGCCTTCTGCAAAACACGTGGAAAGCACAACTTTTTATGAAATACATGACGTTAAGGAGTACCGGCTAAGTGTTCTGAAATTGAGAACGTAGTCCCCGGCACCTGGGCCAGTATCTTGGCAGGGATCACTGTAAACAAGATTGTCCATCCAGTGCCAAGAGACGCCCCTCTTCGGTTGCAGACAGGAACCTGGTGCGCGTTGCTGCAGGGTGGTGGCCTAACAATGGTTTGTCAGGGGTGTAACCTTGGACTCCCGCCCTGCTATTCAGATTTGCTAGTGCTCATGCCAACACTGTTGGCCAATTCCACCAGAGTGTGGGTGGGTGGAGGAATTTGCCATTGGTTTTTTTGGTGAGGCATTAGTATGCTCTGCTAAACTGGCTGCACAATGTTGATGGGATATACGATAAAGTAATGCTACCCGCTTTTCACCAGCCCACTACCAGACCATTTGTCCTGGAAATGACAACCATTATCTGATGTAATACAAGTGGGAATACCCAACCGTTGGCTTAAAAAGTGAAGGCCTTTAATAGTGGCCTTCTGGTCAGCATGGGAAGCAGGCAATACAGCCAGGTGGTTGTACACGTGCCTGCCATCAGCAGTATTTGTTGCAAACCCTGGCCTTTTGGAAGTGGCCCGGTGTAATGTATGTCAGGTGTGGCCTGGGGCCACCCAGTGCTCTATCTTTCCATAGGGCTGTTGTGGCAGTTTTCTTGCTTCTGTCAGTTTGCAGGTCTGGTATTCTTGAAAGGCGTTTCGAATGGCCCATCAGGAACAAGGGATGCCTCTATTTTGTCCCCATTTGTAGGCAGCAACTGTCCCTGAATGACCTGACTTCTTAGGAGCCCACTTGGCTAACACTTCCTCATTGAGGAATATTGTAGAAATATTTACTTTACCTAATTGATCACCAGCAGCATTGTATTCCTACTCCGGCTCACCATGATGTTTCCTGTAGGCACCTACATGTCTTACCCAGAGGGCAGTGGTTTTGCTCTTGCTTTCTAGTGTTTACCACATCCTGCCACCAAAGAGATTTACCGTGTATCATCCAGTCATCTGCTGCTGTCATTTACTAGCCTACAGCGTGAGACCTTTATATACCGCCCAAGAGTCATTATAAAGATGTCTGAAGCTAGTGGTTCTTCCAGCACCATAGCTGCAGCCATCATTTCGACATACTGGCTACTTCCCCCATCCCTTGATAGGTTAGGAAGGTTTGCCTAGCTGTTTCAAAGGCTGCTGCTTTCCATTGTAGTTTTTGTTTCACATTGTCTTGCTGACCCATCAGTGAACCATACGTTCTGCTCTCGGGTTAATTGCTCATGTGGTGGGGCCTGCTGTGCCCAAGATGGAGGCAGACCAGGTGGTGGAGGCACACTGTCATTACCCAGGCCAATTTCTGCTGGTTTCTTCTGTAAGGCAGTTTGTTTGGGCTGGGAGATGTAAGCGTAGAAATGCACAATTTCCATTTCACACTGCTAGTGTGTTGCACCTTCCTGATGTACTGACTGGAGTCATTGGACAGTACCCACTGAGAAATTGGGAGCCCTGCTGTCAGTAACCTTGGCCTCTTGCATGATTCTTTCTGTTTCATCTAGGGCTAAATAAGCAGCCCAAAACTGTTTTAGTCTTGCACTGATGGGGTACAACCTCTGAGACCAAAAGCCCAAGAGTATGTGCCACCTGTCCCCTTGCTGCCAGAGGCTCCAGTAAGCCACATCCTCATCTGATACTAGGGCTTTGAGCTCTAAAGGCTTACTGGCTAGTTTTTAGCCTAAAACTACTGCAAAAAGGGAAACTGCTTTCTTCTCTTGTTTAAAGGCAGCTCTTTTAAGTTTTCTTCTGGAAAGAACTGACCTTTTTTTTCTTACTGTATTATATAATGATCTTAATATCTGGGCCAAATATGGTATAAATTGCCTCTGAAACCCAGAAAGACCAATAATCTTCTGTGTTTCTACTTTGCTCTGCGTTTCTGCCATATAAAGTATGGTTTCTTTAGTTGATTTGGGCATCGTTGTGCAAAGTCCCTGCCAAATTATCCTTTCAAATTTTACTTCTGTGGCAGCTCTCTGAATTTTCTGGGGGTTAATTTCCCAACCATGATTTTGCATTGTCTCAGAAACATTACTCAATGCTTCTCCCACTTCTTGTTCAATGGGACCAGCAGTCCCCCCCAGCGATGCAGATAACATCATCTGCATAACTGAGCAATTTATAGCGTGTGAAAGTATTGAAATCTTCCAAACACTGGGCTACCAGCCCATAGCAAATTGTGGGGCTGTGCTGATACCTCTGGGACAGTACTGTGAAGGTGTACTGCTGACCCCAGCACGAGCGTGCAGGTTGCTCCTGTGGTGCATCAGCAGCTGGAATGCCAAAGAAAGCCTTTGCTGGATCCCACGCAGCATGCCGCAGCTTCACATACAGCTTGCTGGAGGGCAGTGGTAACGTTGGGCACTGCAGCTCTGAGTGTGGGGCAGCCTTGTTTAGCGATCATTAGCCAGCTGTGACGCTCTGGGAGCAGTTGGGTGCTTTCACTGTCCAGATGTGGCTGTTGAAGTGGGGAATGGGCTCTCTGAATAACTCCAACCTCTAATAGCTGTAATCTTCTGGGTGATTTCTGTGTAGCCTCTGAGCAGCCTGTATCGTTTGGATGCAACCCATTTTGAGGGAGGCTCCAAATTAGCAGGAACTGTAACCACTTTTCCCACAGTGATGGTGTAAACCCCAAAAGAATATTTGGCCCCTGTTGTTATGGAAGTTTTGCCTGCCACCAGGAAGTCATGCCCGGTAATGCATTTTGCCATAAAAGTCAGGGAGGAACCCAATTGTAATAGTGAAGAGATTTAACAAGCAGGTTCTTCTACCTCTGGTTCTGCCCCCCTCCCCTGCCCCCCCCCCAGGGTTTAATTGTAATGAGTTTGTATTTCAGATATTTGGATGGGTCCCTGTGAATTACAGTGACCTTAGACCTGTAACCATTAGAGTGATGACCCACTTACGGTTACGGCTGCTCCAGTGCACTGTCAGTGGGATATGAGGTTTATCTTCCTATGGGACCTCAGCCACTGATTGCACCTTGGGGGGGGGGAAATCCAAACCTAGTCAGTTGCTATGGGTTTTCTATGTGAGCCACCAGATTGGGGTAGTGAGTTGATCCTGGTGTACTCTCCCTTTCCCCGCTGAATGGGGGAGCAGCGGGTGTGATCAGTCTATCCACTGTCCTGATTTCTTTGTGGTCTATTTTTTCCTTTCACTTGTTTATATTTTCCCCATAAATAGAGGGTGGTTTCCTATCAATTTTGTCTTTTGGGACTCCAGAATGGAGTAAAACTAAAACCGTCACCTTGTGGGTAACTTTTTTCTGTTGCAGAGGTTCTATCCACAAAGCGTACACAAGATCTCTTCTGATGACAGGTAGGGGGGTTTTCTCTTTCATGTTACCCGCCAGCACGCAGCACATGCCGGCACAGAGCCCTCCAGCAGATTGCCTTGCAGCAGCTGCCCATACTGACATAGGGGCTTTCCAAGCCTTCAGTACAAGGTCTGATAGAGCAGCCATGGCTTGCACAAGATGAGTAAGTCCTCAAATGCCATGTCTTCTTCAGGGCTACCAGTACACCTCACGGTTTGTTGAATTTGAAACAATTGGGCCAGTGTTTAAAGAGGAGATAGTGAACAGGACATTTCAAAGCAGCCTTCTTTTTAGTGTAAAAACAGAGGTCTTCTTCAGGCTCATAATCATGCCACTTTTGAAAGCAGAAGTGCACATAAGGAGTATTTGTACATTGATGTTGTGTGGTGAAAAAGCTGGTAAAGCTGAGACTATATCTGAACTGAAACAAAATCAGTAATGACCAGACAGATATCATGAAACAGAGCATGTTGCAGTGAAATTTTCTCACCTTTCTTTCTGAAAAGAGTTGGTCAAACAAAAGGACATTGTATTTGTCTGCCTCACGTTTGGACCACGTTCTACTTCTATCCTGAAAAGTTTGTTACCGGCTTTTTTCCCCCATGGGATATAGAATTCTCATTGCTTCTTTTTAACTGCTTTTATCTAATGTAATCCGTTTCATCTTCAGAAGAAATTGAATTGAACAAAGTGAATAGCTACAAAATCTTCTCCTGTTTTGCTTGTGGCAAAGAATAAAAAAAAAAAATTTCAGAGCTGCATTTAGAGACCCATTACTATTTTTGTGTGGTTTTCAAAAGACATCTCTGATTTGGAGGTTGGTCTTATAACAGTAGTCTCGGTGTGATGCGATACTTGGCCTTTTATTCCTAAGGATGTGTGAGGATAATACAGATAGATAAAGCAATCCTACATTATCTATGTTATTATATTGATTCAGGAACTGTTATTGCACTTATGATACATATCAGTGGAAATGTGTACATGTGTAGTGAATTGGTGATCAGTTCAGTTCTTCCACTTGCCTTAGTTGGCTTTTGAATCTAATCAAACTGGAAGCAAAATTGCATACTTAGTCTTTTTTTTTTTTTTTTTTCTTTTTAAAGAGGCATCAGAGCAATGTGTTAGGGAATTGGGAATGTTTTTTGGCCGCTTGCAAATCAGCTTATTGGATATACTTCTACCATTATGATAACCTTGTGGATCTTGTTTTATGTGTTGTAGTAATGATTCTTTTTGATACTGTACTGTTTCTTTACCCTCCTTTCGCCTGCTGGTAAAGGTGCTCCATAGTTAGCTGATGCAGCATGAGTTGTTTGTTCATTTGATTACTTGTGACTATTTCTTGCAGTAGCTGCTGGTTCAGAAATGAATTGCAAGCATGATTTTGATTGATCAGAAGCAATCTACTTTGGGAAGCTTTGAAGTGACGTTGCTTTCCTCAGATGTCTGTGCTTAGTCTCAGACCACGGCTTGATCATGAGAGAGGATCTTTGATCTGTGGAAATGTTTGGTTCTTTGGTCTTCCCAAGGCTATACTCTGGCTTGCACTGAGGTTTGTCTTTATCATCTTTTTGCTGCCTGGGAGTAAATAATTAATTTCTGGCACCGGTTCTCTCATTTTTTAGGTAATACAGTAGTAGAAAACTTGCTGGCATTCTCAGTGGATTCATTATGTGAATGTTTTTTTTCTTCACATTGTGTTTTGCAGCCTTGAGCTTCAGGAAGATGCCTGAAACATTAACTTTTATTTGTTACTTCTCTGTAAGAGTCTAAATATAAATAACTATTCCAATGTAACTAATCTTTATCTTTACTGTAAATATCCTCATACTTTAAAAGAGGATTTCTCTGCAGTGCTGTTGATATAAAATTTATTAGCTGTGGAACACTTAGAGATGAGCCTGTAACTGTTAGAGTTAGAGTGCTCTGTAGCTGGGAGGTTTGGTGACGTATTTTGAGCAAGTATGTCATTGAGATTGTGTGAATCTTTTTTTAAGCTAACATGGGATTTAAATGATTATCAGGGCTTTAAAAGAAGCGTGTCCTGTGAGAACTGTGTCACTCAGTCTATAAGTTCTGTTCAAAATGTATTTTAATACAGTAGTTAAACTGTTTGTGTAGAATATGGATTTTTTTAATTTGCTGCTTTTTTCTTGTTTCATGGTGGTTGCCGTCGCTAGCAAGGTTTTTTAGTTGTTCTCCTATGTTGTCCTGCTCCCCCACATTTAAATTTTTAAATTTTAATTTCAAATTAAAATTTAATTTAGTTTTGAAATGGCCTTGCTCTAGATCCAGACACTGTGACTAGGTAGGAAATGGATCTAACAGACCTAGTATAACTCTGTCCCTTTAGGGAAGTCAATTTTCATTACAAGTGCTTCCTTTATTGCCATCTCTGATACTTGAAATGTGTAAAATTAAAATTGGAAAAATGCCTTACTGGTGTAAGAATAGTGACACCGGTGTTATGTCTCAAAGATAAAGTGAAATAAAGCTTCAGCATAGCATAGCAATATTAAGCAAGTGCTCTCAAGTCAACATTGGTGCTTAGACATCTTAGAAAATCTGCACTGGGGCTTTTACAGTTACCGTGTCACACTGCTCGCAGAGGGCTGGAAATACTGTTTTTATGTGAGGAAAGTACTTCTAGGTGAGTTTAACAGTGTTCTGTAGTATCTAGTGTTAAAGCCTAACAAGGTGAATCAAAAGCCACTGGCTCTGGGCAAGTATATTCCATTGATTTTATTAGTCTCGGGGTACCTTCCTCCGAGTGATTCATAGCCTAACACCTTGCTTTTTTCAGGATCCTGTATGACAGTAAGGAGTAAAAGAATAAGGTGGTGTCAAGAAGGTTTTAAAATGAGTTCACATTGGAATATAAGCTTTAACCAAAAAATTGACCAAAAAGAAAAGCTTCAGAAACTGCTAACTAAGTATTTTTCTTAGGAATACAGAAGCAACGTCAAAGTGTTGAAGATGGCTTGTATAAAATATTACACATACAGTACTTTCCTAATGTCAAGCTGAAGTGTTTTCTGAAAATGACTTGCAAACAAAAAGGATTAATGATTTAATTAATCTCAAACCCTACTCTCTTTATTTGCATAAGTGCAGCTTCCTGTCATCTTCAGGCAATTCGCAGATTTTTGCTGCTATAAATAGTGTTCTCATTACTCAGTTACTCTATTTGACCTCTTTTATTCAGATTCTGTTCTGACTATCCATTTAGTGGACACGTTTGTACTAAATGCATTTGCAAAATAGACTATAAATTATTACCGTGTTATACTTAGGTGCTGTTTGAAGAATTTGTATTCACTGTGAAATACAGTATGAAAGTTTCTCAAGGTTGATGTTTCTTGGGATGTTGGCAGTTTCAGCTAAGGTTTGTTGGTAATCTTGATGGACAAATATGTGTGCCAGAAGAAGGGGTAACTATGGATTAAAGCCACCTTTGTTGTTGAGGTTCTTGATGCTGCCAAGATTTTCTGGATGCACGTTAATGGACTGTGGGCAGAGCTGCCTGCCACTCCTGTGTGTTGTTTCCTGTCCCCATGGCTCCAGATCCCCATGCTCCCAGTTGGCTCTTACCCAGGTTGGCTTTTTCTCCGTTGTGTACTGTCTCTGTGTTTAGCCAGTCTCAATTTTTCATTTCTTCAACCAACCGACTTTCAATGTGGATCATATTTTCTTCAAAGTTGTTCCCATTAATTTCTTTCTCACTTGCCATAATCAGGCAGACTCTGGTTTGAAATTTGGGCATTTCTCTTCTGTTACAATGGCAAGGAAGTTGGGGGAAGGAGAAAACTATGGGAAAGATTATTTTACTGGATCTGTAACCTGGCCTTGTCAAAACCTTTTATGTTGACGGGGCTGTGTGTGTGTGCTGTTTTGGCAATGCTGCCCACAAATATGAGAATGTTGGAGCTGTTACAGTTGGTACTTGTAGTCTTCTTGGTTTGTTGTATTTTTTTCCACCAGTCCCATTTAGAAGAATTGCTTATCAACAAATGCTGTTGCTGGAGGATAATCTCGTGTGTTGGCCATATTTCTGAGAGCTTTTCCTTTTTTTTTTTTTTTTTCCCTTTTATTTTTGGAGACTTTTAAAAATAACTCTCAGCTTCATAGTTATGTTTTCAAAATAGTCATTCAAAACAGTTGTTTGCTTAGAATTGGCTTTTCTAAATTGGGCTGGGTTTCTGTAGTTATTGTTGTTTCCTATTTTATTCTGTTCATAGTTCATTAGTTTTGTGCCCTCTTTAGAACTTGGTTTACTTGTGTCATGCGGTATTTTCATTTAATACTGAGTACTTTTTTCCTTGAGCAACTGAGTTGGGGAAATCAATACGGAGTTACTGCTTTATTGAAATTTAGAAGGCCACTGTGGAAACGTCTTCATTGAGACTGACCTGAACTTTTGAATTTGTGTTCTTACTAGATGTTTTCAGGAACAAATATTTCCAAAGAATGGAATATATTTTCTAGTAATATATAAGATTTATTTTGTTGGTCAGTGCTAAGAAACTGTGTATTCACAACAGGGCTCTGTCTCCCTATAGTTATTGTGGTTTTCAGTAAACACTAAAGCTTTTCTTTGGATTATGTTCAAATCATGAAGATCTCCATCTGTGTCTTACTTCATCTTCTTTCATCCCTGTCAAGACAATTTGACCTACATAGAACCACAGTAGTTTGCTTAGGAAAAAATTTTGAGTTACAGTGTATGTATTAATGGAATATATAATCTCTTTTCAATTGTAATAGCATATATACAGTTATTAGTAATGAATTGACACTTAGACTGTGTTCTTGAAATTGATATTTGAGGTAAGATCTTTGTCAAGTGTTACAGTATGTGGTTATTAGTTTTATTTGAAGTTGGGGAGTGCTCTTTTTTCTGTTTGTCTTTTAATGAATGGATAGTAGTTGTCAAAGGCAGAAATTACCACTTGCTGACCTTGTTCTGCACTGCAAGTTGAAATTTCACTTGGGGCTAGATTGGCATAGTCGCATCTAAAAGTGACTTGCTTTGTTTCACAGCTGCATTGCTACTTCAGTGAAATCAAATTCTGAACAGTTGTGTCAATCATTTACTGTGAATATGGCCTGTTTCTTTTAAAATCTTGGTGGAGTGTGATGTGGGTCGACCTCGGCTGGCTGCCAGACCCCCACCCAGCTGCTCTCTCAGTCTCCCTCCTCAACCGGACTGAGGGAGAAAATAAAATGGAGCAGCTCATGGGGCAAGGTAAAGACTGGGAGATCACTTGCCCGTTACCATCACGGGCAGACAGACTCAACTCGAGGAAGATTAATTTAATTTATTGCCAATTAAAAATAGATAGGATGGGCTGTCCATGGGCTGCAGCTTGCTTTTGGGCATCTCCACGTACTCTGGGATGGGGTCCTCCATAGGCTACGAGGTGGATATCTGCTCCGATTTGGGGGGCTGGAAGGGAATCTCTGCTCCGGCGCCTGGAGCACCTCCTCTCTTTCACTGGCCTTGGTGTCTGCAGGGCTGTTCCTCACTCTCAGTCTGCTCTTTCACACTCTGCTGGGCAGCATTTTTTCCCCCTTTCTTAAATACCCTTTCCCAGAACTGCCACCACCTTGGCCGAGGGGCTCAGCCGTGCCCTGCGATGGGTGGGTTGGAGCCGGCTGGAATGGGCTGTGTCCGGCACTGGGCAGCCCCGGCCTCTCCTCACAGAGGCCGCCCTGCAGCCACCCGCTGCCAGCACCTCACCACCGACACCCAGTAACACTGTCGATGAAAAATCAAAACTTGATGTTAAAAATAATATGGATAATATGTTTTGGGGACACTTGTTGTGCACGTTGGTTTATATAGTCCTGTAGAACTAGTTAAATGGTTCCACGTTTCCTGATTGTGTTTGCACATACGTCTCTTGCCGTTGAGAATACCTGGTGAAGGGTAAAATAACTATTAGGTTTTTTTACAGAATCACAGAGTAGTCAAAGTTGGCAGGGACCCCTGGAGGTCATCTTATCCAGGCACCTGACTCAATCAGGAACACCTAGAGCAAGTTGCCCAGGACCATGTCCAGATGGCTTTTGAAAAGCTCCACGGATGGAGGCTCCGCAGCCTCACTGAGCAACTTGTGCCAGTGCCTGCTCACCCTCACAGGTGATTCCTTCAGTCCTTGAGCACCTCTGCCAGTCTCCATGATTGATCAAAGATTATGGAGAGTGGCCTTGCAGTGACACCAGCCAGCTCCCTCAGCACTCATGGGTGCATCCCATCAGTGCCCTTGGACTTACATGTGTCCAGCTGGCTTAAGTACTGCCTGACATCATCAAGGGTATGTCTTCCTTGCTCTAGACTTGACCCCAGTGTCCTTACCTGGGATGTGATAATGTGGTGATATTTAGTATGACATTTCCCCTCATTTTCTGGTTCAAGTAAGGTTCATTATTTGCCTCTACGTGGACATAACGCGCTTTATGCAGTAATTCAATGGGGCTTATTTATTTTAATGGTGGTCGTTGGTGCTGTTAGCAGTTTCAGCTTCTGCTCTGCGTTAGCTTTCGTCTAGTATGTGAGAGAGTACGGCTGCAGTCAGCTGTCTGCCTTGGAGCAGTCTTTTCTGTGTGTCAATCTAGTGTTGATCTACAAGTGAAGAATATGCTTTTAATGAAAATGTGATGTTTAGGCCAAGGCACATGCACAAGGCAGGTGGATGGGCAGTTACTTCAACCCTTGCAGCTCTTGTCAGCTGCATTTTTACAGATAACTGAGTTGCTCCTTGCCTGCTCTTCAATTTCAAACGTGAGCTTTGTTTGTGTGTACTCAAAGAAGGTCCTCTGAGCCCAATTAGAACAAATATTATTAGTCAGGATTTTTGTCTTTGATTTAACGTAGCTTCCTGAAAAGGGATGGTAGCACAGACTTTGTAAAGGAGCAAGCTAGTTCTCATCTTAAAAGCAATTCTAGTATCTTGCATATCTGAATCTTCTAAGGCGATTTCCCTTGCTATGCGTGAGGTAGGTGTCGGGTGGTTTTTTTTTTTCCTTGCTGTTAATCTTTGAGATGTCTGTAGCAGATCTTAAACATACACAGTTATAACTTTCAATGAACTATACCCTAGTTATTTCCTTCTTTCAGGGGAGGATTAGGGAAAATTAGATTGTTTCATCTTAATCACATAATATCAGATAGGATTAAGCCTGGCATATCCAATTTTGTGACTCTCATTAACTCATTTGCAAGCCACAACTTTCTTTTAGAAGTGAAGCCTGTCATGTACCCATATTTAGAAAAATAACTGATTGGTAGTATAATGAAACATCAACAGTTATGTAAAATATAAAGCAATCGTGCTGCACTGTGGATGTGAAGAATGGTACACCTGGTAGAAGCATGCTGCGATGATACTTTGACGTGTTAACACGGCAGTGTCAGCTCTCAAATATAAACGCGGAAACTTTCTGGGGGTAAGATATTTGGGTGTCGGTGTGGTGCATGCTGCTTGAAGGAATGCCTCAAGCATCCTCATCCATCATTGGGAGCTAATTGAAAGCATGTTCTGTGAAGTTCTGTCTCTGCTTAGGCAGGGGAGGAGTTCATCAGTTACTGTTACTTACTGCTAACTGACAGTACTGCTTTAATCTAAAACAAAACCAAAGTACAATTTACTCGATTAGAGCTGCTAGCTCATGTGGTATGCTCAGTTAGCTCATTGTTTTGCTTTCTGAGCAGTTTGTGATTCCTGGTAATCTGTAGGAGCGGTAGCATCATATCCGTTGTTTATATTTTTGTTAGAGCTATTTGCTCTTTGTTGGTGAAACTGAAGCTGATTGTTACAGGGAGTATTTTGTTTTTTATTTAAACTGGTGTTAAGGGCAAGAGTTGCATCTGTTACCTGCAGATACGGGTTTAGGATTATACCTGCATGAGGGTTTTGTTGTTGTATTTGAAGGACACCTAATACATCAGAGGGATCTTTTAATGGATTTACATGCAGATAAGCAAAAAGGTGATTTGAATGCTTGTTAAAGTCCTGCTTCTCTTAGCGTGCTCTGTCTTTCCAATTTACTTTAAAGAAAATCTTTTCACTGATTCTGTTTACTCTTTGTTTTCTGCACACTGCCAAAGCAAGTTGCACTTTAACAACAAATCCTCATCAAAAGCAATTTTCTACTCTGGAAAGGAATTACAAATTTGCATTCTTTATGCCTACATAGGTCTATTATGCATAGAACAAAGAAATATTTCAGTAATAAAACATAATGCAGTGGCAATGGGTTCTGCTTTCTTTTTATATGTGTGCTTTTCTTGTTTGTATGTGAAACCTTGGAGAAAACATTACAGCTCTAGATACTGTTCTTGTGGTTGTTTTGCAAAGATCATTGCTATAACTCTCATTTCATTATCCATGTTATAAATCCTTTATTTTAATGGACTGAACCAAGCATGTCTGTCTTCTTGTAATAAATTTGGCCACCTTGAGTTGTCTTTAAATAAAATAAACCTTCCACCATAATCTGTATTTGCTCACCTGCAGGGCTAAGGTGGAAAAACAACTGGGAATGCAAGGTGCTTATTTCACTGTGAAGTCTGTCTCCGCTGAGCTAATTTAGGGAGCATGGCTTGCCTTGCTCAGCTTGCTTACCAGATGTTCTGCAAGGGATTCTCTTGTCCTGATTAGATATTAAATGTTCCTTGATCAAAATTACCTTTTATATTTCTGTGTAAGACACAGGAATAACATACTCCATCTGTAAAATATCCAGGGCGGAGATTTGCCAGTTGTATACAGCGCTGTGACACTGTAAATCACTTCAGCATGAAAACAAAGTCAGATATTCTAAACCTTCTTACATGCCCCTCTCTCAGACTGTTAGTGGTTATAGGAGGGAGATTGTAGCCACAATGCTGAATTTTCTCATTTTTCTGTTCAGTTGAGAGTTGCTTATCTGGAAAAGTAACCCATTTAATTTGGGACAGTGGCTCTTTTATTTGTCTAATAGAGAGTAGAGTTTGAGGCTGGGAACATCTGTGGCAAGTAATTTGCCCTTGTGCCATAAGCAGGCTGAGGTCCTTTCATAACTCATTTTGCTGTAATAAAAGCTAGAGACATCTTAAAGTGTGATGATTGTGGAAAGGTCCTTCTTCTAGAGATAAATTTCTGACTCAAGAAAACAAGGTATGCATGGGTCACTGAGACCTTTTTGAGATGTGGCAGCAGTGTGAACTCAGTATGCTCCCTGAAGTGGAAGTGTGGTTAAAGTTACTGCAGGATGCTGGAGTGGAATGAGAAATTTAAAAGAATTGGTATTTGGTTCTCAAGCATTTAGCTGACCTTTGGTGCACCTTATTCAGCTCTCATGGCAGCAAAGCAGTAAAGAAATGGTGGCAGTCAATGACTGAGGGATAACCCTATTTTAGGACAAAGCAGGAAATTTTGCTGTAGGTATTGAATGAAAAGCTCTGTTGTCATTCCATTGGCAGAGCTGCAGAAGGTGTGTGATAATTGAACATGCATATATAAAGCAAAGGGGGTGGAAGGAGGTTAATGTGTATTTCTTTTTCAGTGTCTCTGTGAGGAGCAGTTGGACAGAGCAAGACTAACGTTTTTAGATGATGGAAAGTTGGGATTTACTTCAGAATTTTTGTCTGAAATGCAGAAATGTAAAATGAAGTGAAGTTTGAACAGTAGAGACAGCAGTCTTGGAAAGCACCTTGTTGTTTGCTCTCTAACAGGGTGTTGTGAACTGCTCCAGCCTTACAAATAGAAGTAAATACTGTTGTGTGCACTGATGTACCTTTTAAAGATATGTATCAAGAGTTATGAGAGGTTTTGTTTTCTACAAAAAAAACCTGCTTGTGTGTTTCAAGGATCCATGTTTACAAGCATTAATTGCATGTGGGTATTGTGGTACGGTGTTGTAAGTAGACCTTAGTCTTCAGAGCTATGCTTGAAGTGTAGGAAAGATCTACTGAGCATCTTTCTTCTTACATTTTTTCAAGTGTGAACGTATTAATACAAGTGCCTGTTTGTACATGCTGTTTGCAAGTATGTTACACCATATCTTTTCCAAGCAGTGTCTCATTCTGATTTTCATTTTTGTAGTTAATCCCTGTGTATTACATAGACCAAATTTGCCCAGGCAGATTTTCTTTTCAGATCTCTAATTTAAGGGATGCATAGAAGAGTTAGAAAAATAGGATGTGTTTCAGGTGCTTAAGGGGAAAACATTTGTGTAGCTGGAGATGGAGTCACTTGTTGAGAACAGAGTTACGCTGCTGCTTCCCATCCCCCCCCCTTTCCTTTTCCCCTTCCATTCCTTGAAGAGTGTACTTGAAGAGATGGGTGTTGGTGGTCATTCCAGAAGTATGCGCACATGTTGGTCCCCTCCCCCAGCATTACAACATCGGAAAAGATGTTTGTCATGAAGATATGTCCAGGAATAAACAACGTCTGAAAAAAGAAAGTTGTGTTAGCATTCTGCTATTAATGCTGCTTCTGTGAAAGCCTTCTAGGACTACCCAGTCCATAATATGCTTGAAGTGGGACTGGTGCCAAGTAAGACCCAGATTTGCATGGGTTTGGTAGTAGAGCCACATGAAGTAATTAAAATACTTTGCTTGGGCTGTAACAGCTGTATATTATTCATGTGTGTGTGCTCCGCGGTATGACTAAGTTGAGGAATTGATGCTATAGAGTAAGAAGTTGCTGCCTTAGAGTACTTTCCCTCCTTTTTACCACTGGTGGTGGTGGTGATAAGAACTGTAGCTCGGTTTTGACAACGTATCACTGCAGAAAATTAGAGAACCCCTTGGAGGTGTGTACATACATAAAATAAAACACAATTATCTCCTAATTCAAAATGCTTTCTAATGGAATTTGGTATTCATAATCACTTACATTCCATCATACTGATAGTATATTTTTTATGTGTAATACTAATGCATCACCTCCTGCTTTGACAAATAATCATCCGATTATGTTCAGCAATATTCTAACATGTGGTAAGTGCTCATCAGTTTATAAGCTGGTACTTCTTATAGCTTGCCCTGTACCTGCCTGTTTAACAGTTACTGACTTAAATGGCTTATGCCCAGATTTTAGTATGGATGGGGGGTAAAAGCTGCTGAAAATGTTCTAGGAAACAGTGGTAAACTTTGTGTGTGTATTCTTGATCTCTTTCACAGAAATTGTGGGTGGAGGAAGAGCTCTGCGAAAAAGATGGGAGTAAGTAGCTTGGAATGTCTCTTAATAAGAACAGGACTTCAGAATATGCCGTTGTGATTGCTTGAGCTACTCGCTTTCATTCTTTCTATTGCTGTAGAAATGAGATTCTTGGAAGATTATGGAGTCTTAGTCTAATAGTCTTAGAAGCTCAGGCATATGAGGAAACCATTACATGTGTCTGCAAAAATGAAGTCAAGATTGTTCTACATACCAACCTTAATTTTTTTAGTACTTGACTTTTTGACTTTAAGAAAGAATGTGTGCTGTGCTCGCATCATTATTTGCAATCCCGTTCTAACCTATGTTGATATCCTAACCTCATGCCTGTCTACAGTCATATAAAAATAATGTGACTGCTTATTGGTGTTGGTTGTGGTTTTTTTTTCCCTCTTGGAACCCACACTTTGTCCAGCTCAAATGAAGAGCCTAAGAAGCATGCAGAATTGTCATTTGGCAACCCCCCCCCCCCCCCCCCCCCCCCCCCCCCCCCTCCCTTATTGATACTTGCATCTGACCTAAATTGATTAGGTTTCTCTGGGGAATCCAAGAGATTCTAGTTGGAAAAAACTGAGCCAGTCACTTAGTTACTGCATCAAGACCTCTGAGGTGATGGATTTATTGGATTTATTTATTACTACATCCTCTGAGGGGATGGATGTAATTTCCTAGATGTGCCAGATGCTGGCTGTTGCTCCTCTTCCCAAAACAAAAAGGAGATTGTGGGAAAAGTGTTTTGGATAGTTTGGACCTGTTTTTGTGTCATGTAGCAATTTAAAATTGTATACATTTTCATTTTCACCCTTTGTAACTACATTTTCAACTTTGTAGTCAAGGCCATAGTACTTCAATTCTAAACTAAGCTTTTATATTTGGCTTTGGGTGATCTACTTAGGTTGGGGAGGGGTATGTTTGGGTTTTTTTTTTAATTTTTGGTTTTAAACTCACACCCTGGCTTTAGAAGGAGTTTCACTGTTCATGTTGCTGTGGCCCTTTTGGCTTTTGGGCTTGCTAACGTGAGCTAAGTAGCTTGCTATGCCAATCTCTAAAAGTGGAGTTGGAGGGAATAGAGCGGGTACAATCTTTTGCTCTTGTTGAGCTGCTATTTGGAGCTGTCTCTGTATCTACACATCCACATAGATGAGTGCTGTTAGTGTCCTTTAAGGACCTAATACCTGTCTTAGCAGAGAATCAACAAAAAACCCTAGTTATGGCTTTCTATATTGCTGTAGTTAGAGGGAACTTATTTGAGTTGTGTGTGTATATATATATGTGTATATATATATAACTTTTATCATAAAGACAGTTCTCCAACTGTTTTCTACTTCTATTCTCTATCATTTCTTTTCCCTAAAGCATACATAGAATTATATGCATAAACCAACAGAGACTATGATGGAGAGCAGTACACTTTGTACTTTACATCAATGGTTTTGAAACCAGGTGTGTGTGCAGAAAGTCTGCTATGAAAAGCCCTCTATGTATGTGAAGTATCTGTAGCATTTTGCACTTCTATTTGAAAGGGGGCCACAAAGTGTGCTTAAAAAAAAAAAAAAAAAGGTGCAAAATTTAGGCTGCAAGATTTGTCATGTTGAATGACAACTAACTGTGGAAGTGGTTGGCCCAGTAACATTCTTAATCTATCATCTCATGATCAGAGTTTTCAACCTAACTGTGGAAAGCCCAGCTTCTTCATGAGGTTTTGATTGATGTTAGAATTGAAAAAATGACATTCATTAAACAACCAGTTTACAGCAGCTCTTCTAGATGCTCCAAATCAGGGGAATCCTAACTGTGTGTTGAGAATCTCCGTGTGTGGGTAGGAAGCTGACATCAGCCTCCTTCATAGGAGGCAGTGTTGATTTCCTTAGAAAGAGGTAGATATTTTTTTGCATTGTCAGACTGCAGTCTAGTCAGAACTGTGCACGTTTTAATCAGCCGCTTGTACTCGATACTGAGAGACAGTGGTTCATAAGGGGGTCAGGTTGCTGACCATACAGTTCAGCATGGTACGCTATGTTCTTTTCCCACAGGTGTGGAGTGTGAACTGACTGTCTCGGCTGTGATGTTAAAGAACTTGTGTAATGAGTCATCCTATGAACAATTCTTTTCTTTGGAATAGGGTTTCCGATGAAGTCTTTAGACTTCTAAGTATCATAGAAATTAAAAAAAAGCACTGTAGCATTACTCTTGAAAAATTTGATGTATTGATACATTGATAAACACCTTTGGGTTTTGGTTTGATTGGGTTTTTTTGTTGGTTTGTGTAGTTTTGGTTTCTTTTTTTTTTTTTTAAATATCTAGCAGTTGTGGGGAGGGGGAGGTTAGGATTACATTGTAATAGAAACTGTCAAAAATTACCCAATAATCTGGTCTTTAAGGGAAAAATAAAATTCATTTCAAGATTCTAACTTGCAGCTTTGAGCCAAACTACAGCCAATGTGACTTAGAGGTTTCTTTAGTCCTTTTTCTCCTCCATCTTCTATGCTTCCATTTTGGTTTTGTGCAGTTCTGATTGGGTTGTTAGTCATGTGGTTATTCTTTAGTTTTGAAAAAGCAAATAAACCCCAGCTGAGCTATTTGTATGCAAAATGAAGTGATAATACTGCAGTTTTCTGGAAAGCTTAGCCAAATCTTCTTACTCAGATATCCGTTGGGCATATCATGTCACCGCTGGTAATATTTACTTGAGATTTGTCCTTCATAAGTGATATATTGGCAGATAGTTATTGAAGTTGAAAGAGACATAATACTCAGATAAATACTTCATGTTACAGCACGTCAGTTTATATTCTATCTGAGCCTTAGTATTAGGACTTTAGGTTCTGTTGTAATCAGTCTTTCACCCTCCGGTACAGAAGAACACTCTATACTTAAAACTATGCTGTGACTTGAAGAAGAGAGCATCTTAATGTGGGGGTATCAACGTGTACAAGTAGAAAAAACAAAACACAGATGCTTATGAAATTGCTACCTGACAATATTACTTCTTGACCTGTGACTCCTGGCAGATCTTGCAGATGTCAGAAAATTTCAGTAATGGGTTCAGGCTATGACACTTGTCATTTAAAAAGTCACATCACAATTAATAGATTCAGGATTCAGTGGGGTTTTTTCCTGCATAGTGTCACACTCGTTGCCTCTGTGACAACCTTCATTTCCTTCTGAGCAAATGGAAGCCCAGTAGCACAAGCCTCAGGAAGTTGTTAAAGCAATTAAAGGCTTCTCTCTCTCAGCACATTGCATGGTTACCATAGTATCCTCTGCCTCCAAGTCTTTACTGATGATGTCAGTATGCATACAGGGGCTATTCACAGCATCTACATGAAGATGATTCAGCCCTTGCTAAAGATCATAAGCATCTCTCCATATGTTCTATTATCTGGTGTCATTTTAGGAGTTTGTGAGACTGGAAGGTAAGAGGCTTTTTGCTTTTTATTTAATAATTTGTATGTATCCTTACACTGTGAAGTGTCAGGGTTGCTTTTTTAATCCTTTGTTGCATTGTTCAATAAATGCATAAAGTGTGTTTTAGCTGAACCAATTGCATAGCTTGTGTAATTTAAACTTGGCAAAGTCTAACTAATCTTCAACAATATGAAAAAAAAAGGCAAACTAAAATTCTCTGGAGTTTAAAACTGATTTATTAAGTAATTAGAATTAAAATTCCCAGAGCTTTTTTTAATCATGAGAACCTAAATTATGTAATGGGAGTATTACCTAAGAGAAATCTTCAAGCTTTTTTTATTAAAACAAAGCAACAACAACAAAAATTAACACCCAACTTACGTTACCTTTTCTTTTTTCTTGTTTTCTTTATGTGGATAGTAGAACAGTGGATAAACATACTGTCATGCAACTATTCTGCATGCAATTTTGTTTGTATAAGGAAATGTGAATTCTTATTGAAATCTACTGTTACTCTCTAGGAAAGCAGAGGTTCTGTTGTTTATCTTTAACAGTGGAAAAACATAATAAAACACTGAAGGAACTGATTTTATGAGAAACTCAGGGGACTTCTCCACATTTTGGCCTTGCAAGCTAAGTTTATTTATAAGCCCGAGATACTAAGCTGTTAAATGTTTGGTTTCGCAGTTGGAATTTTTTTCCTTCTCCCAGTCCACTTTCTGCATTGCTTTAGATTACCTTGATTGCAAATGGCCATGCCCAGTATGTAAAGTGTCTGATTCTGTCTTTTACCAAAAAAACACCCCTAAACAAAACAAAAAACCCTGCAGGAGCTAAGCTGCAGAACTATAATAAATGTCCTTTTAAGTCCTCTTTTAATGCCTTTTAACTTCATTTTGGGTTTATTGTATTTTGATTTTCCGCCCTGAAACTCAGTGGGGTTTTACTTATAAAACAATCTGTGTTTAATACTTAAATGTGGAAAAACTTTCAGATGGGGTTGGGAAATGGGGAAAGAACTCTTAATGTAAATGAAAAGAAATTTGTAAAAAGGGAGTTTGTTGCAGGAAATTCTACATTAAGATGGTACGTTTTGTACAAGCTCACCAATTTACCCCTCTTCCCCTCCTGCCCCCCATTAAGTATACAGTATGCAAATAATTTTTCTTTCCCTCTACCTGTTTTGTTTTATGTTTTATGGCTGTAAAGTCCATTTGTTTATTTAGACACTAAGTCTTTTTGGGGAATGGGGTCCTTTATTGACATTTCTTAAGCTAAGTGCTTAGTATGCATTGAGTATTAAGACACTTAGCCAGTCTAATGCTATGAACAAGGTGAGATGTGGAAATACTATTAATCACAATAGACATGCTGCCTTAGAAGAATGAAGAAGACAGTCTAGTGTGGTGGGTTTTTTAATATTTTTAAGTCTGTGTAGGCTGAGGACTTTTTGCTTTCTAGTACAAAGATACATGTGCTATTTTTTTCTCTACTTGACTGCCTAGCTATTAGTTTGGATATTTATATAGAGAAGAAGAATATTTTAGGTACACTGAAGAAGCCAACTCCTCTTCCAGTGCTGATATCTGTTAACTTTCCTATTTGATACTTGGAAAAAAAAGTCTGTTTATTTACGAAATGCAATCTTGTATTGGTCACTGTGTACTCCTTTATTTTATGGCTTTAGGTGTTGTTCATCGTTTCTGGAAGGTTATCTAGCACGTAAGGACAGCAAGATGCACAAAGTGTTCAGGAATAGAATATTTAACTGTATTAACTCTATTTAACTATTAGAATTTAAATTATTTTAAAGTTGCTTTCCAAGATTTTGGAAAAAAAACCACCAGCCTTGAGGGTCCTGTAGCCAGAGCTTTGAAACTGCTTTGGTTAAATGTCAAAAGTTTTCTGTAATTGTGCAGAAGAAATTAAGACTTAAGATCCACTCATAATTTCCCTTCCTGAAAGCTCTGAAAAAAATGCTGATTCTGAGAATTTTTTTCTATTGAATTTCATTTGAGTGGTTCCACATTATGTGAATAAAGAAACATATTTCAAGGTGCAAAGATATGTTGGTTGTCTTATGTAGTTTCTCATGAAGTTGAGAAGGCTTAAATGCAAGGAAAATTATTATCCCAAATATTAAGAATCCTGTTTTAAGCCAGTAACTGTTTTAGAAGGCAGGTGAAGATTTCAGTTAGGAAAGAAATGCATATCTGCAGTATGAGTAAGTGAAGCAGACCGTATACAGTTGTATTGTTTTCGTGTATTTGTAAATTGTTTTTATTAAACAATTTTCTGTGTAGTTTTTTGCATGTTTTTTCAATAAGCCAAAGTGAACCCATACATACAGAGGTGATTTTCAAGTTGTTATCATATATACAAAAGAACAAACCAAATACTTAGAAAAAAGGAGTCTTACTCTTCAAAATAATACTCAAAATTTACCATAAATCAGTGTAATTGTCACATTCAAGGTAAAAACTAATATGTTGTTTTATCATAGAAAGTGTAACCTGTGGATCTTTCTTGAATAAGGACTTTAAAAATGCAAAAAGAAATTAGAACTTTACATACAAACATAAATACTCAATCTTTGCCAGTATAGTTACTCACTAACGTTGAATACCTGCTATATTTAAACAATTCTACTGTATTGCATCTAGGTATTAGTAATTACTGTTACAGCATATTTAACCTCTGAAATGCGATTAGCACTGAAGTGCAATTAGCAGTTTCCAGTGTTTGGGTTTTTTTTTTTTTTTGTAGTATGTGCTAGCAGCAATGACATTTTTACAAACTTTAGGATTGTATTTCTTGTCCCAAAAGACACCGTTGTATTAATTATCTTTTTTATGATTGTATTTTCTCTCAAGCATGTGCATTTGATTTTAAACTACAGTCCCAGTTAAAAACAGCGTACTACAAATCATCCTAAAGTTGTTAAAATGACAGTTAGCTATTGATTGTTACTCCCTAAATTTGCTTTTAAACTGCTTTGATTGTATTATTTTGTGGATGCAAGCAATGTTACATAGTTATCACTGAAATGAAACAAAAGTGTGTTATTTTTTATTGCGGGGGAAAAAAAGAAGTCATTTTGGCCATTGGAGAGAATTTGTTGAAGAGTGCCATTGTAAAGGCTAATGATCGGACCACAGATCACATTGACTGTTTGCTGATGATTTGCGTACATAGATGGAGATTAAGTTTCAGTTCTAGCTCATTTTAATTCTGCATAGTTATATCCTGAGCAGTTCATAAGTAACTTTAAAAAAAGCAAGGAAAAGTAAGCTGTGTTCAGCTAGTGGCAGACACCTGGCAGTTCCTGTACCAGAGGAAGCCTGACATTTTTTATTTTTTTTTAAAAATGTTTTTCTTCTCTTCAGGAATTCTTCCTGCTTTGTATCCTGGCGTAGGAGGAAAATGAAATTCTGTACCCAGTGAAAACTATTTAGTATTGTTTCTGGGGAGCGTTTGTAAGAATTTTTTTTACTTTGGTACATTATACACAACCATCCAGTAAGTAATACGTGTAGCAAAGGAAAAGTGATTGTTCAAGGCACAACTTGCTTTAATGACTCTTTCTGTCTAATGACATAGCAGTAGTTTGCTGTTGGGGGCTTCTGTTTTCTTCTTTATTGTAGTTTTTTTTTCCCCACCAGAGCTTTTGACTCTATATTCAGATTTCACATTCAAGTAATTCATTACAGAAACAAGACTTCTGTTTGTTCTTCCACTATAATCCTGTTAGGTCATTTATAGGGGGGCATGTTTGGGTGTACTCTATTTGTATTGTAATACTTGTAGAGGTACTTGAGACCTTCTATTACAGGGGTGTCATTAATCATTGGCATGTTTTCTCCATTCTGAGCAGAAAACAAGCAGGATTATAGGAGGACTGAGGGAAAGGATAAAAAGTACTTTAAAAACATGCTTTTTTCAAGTCTGTAATACTGTCCCAGACAGAGGGACATTACAGAATTAGAGGGAGTTTCGAAAGGATATTGAGAATAAAGAGATGGAGATAATTACCTTTAAAGTGGACCGAAGGAGAAGTTATTGAAAATAAAGGCTTGAACAGGGTAAATTGGGAGCCCTTTCTGTTTCTATAATATGAGAACAAAATTATGTAAGCTAATGCTAATAAAGTTTGATGTTAAGTGAATTTGATGTCTGGCTACTGCTGAAAAAAGTAGTCTTGCTCTTGCTTTCCTTGGCCTCGTTCTCCTGGTGCTATTCTCTCCCTATAGCAGTCATAGGGTGAGTTCATTGAGCTGGCCGATGTGACAGAAACCCAGTCTCTAACAAAACAGACAGCTTTTCCACCAAATTAGCCAGACGAACCTACTCCACTTGAAGCTATGGACTCACAAAGTCGGTCACAGTAGAGAAGTTGGGATCAACTGCCCTGCGGAGCATGAGCTCTGAGCGCACCCCACTTTATTAGCTTAGTCATAAAGTGGAACTATACCCTAAAATTGTGGTGGGGTTTTATTTTTTTTAAAATCTCCCTGTTCAAATGCAACTGTGAAATAGAAGAGGCAGCTGGCACAGGAGATATTAGTTAATTGATTTAGTTGTTTTAAATGGACAGTTTCTGAATGTCTTCCCTAAAATTTAGGAAAGTTACTACTCAGAATTCTTAAAGAAATTTTTGACCACCTTTGAACAAGGGAGTTCAATTCAAGATCTGACATTAGGAGTGTGCTGTTTCTAAATGATGACACCTCCCTCACACCCCCCAGATCTTTCAAGCAAGGACAGCGTAGAAGACCACTGCAGCAAGATTAGCGTTATTACTTATTTTCTACCTGTTTGATTAAAATCTGAAGTGTTAGGTTATGCAATAAAAGCTGGTCTGCGCACCCACGAAGGAGCAGAGAGACAGTGATAGGTGGGGGAACCTGAATAACCTCCTGCCCTGGCTGTGCCCAGGCCCTTCACAGGAGCCATCAGGACGTCAAAGGCCTGGTCTCCGCAAACGCAGAAGAGCATGAAGGTAGACAGTGGGGGGTACCCCAAATTAGGGACTATAAAGGAGGGGTACACCTTGTCTGGGGACCCTTCCAGGGCTGTCCCGGCAGAGTCTCAGCTCCAGTGTCCAACCATGAAACCCATCGTGATGAATCAACATGGGAGCACCTTTCAGACTGAGGGGAGTTGCTCCCCAGGCATACGGGACACATGAGGGGATGCAAGCATTTTGGGTTTGCACAGGGCTACTTATGGGATGTGTAGGTGAGGAACCAAAGGCAGGGAAAGGGGTGGAGTGAGGGGATTTGAGGATGAACAAGGGTGGGAGAATGGGTTGCGGGGTTGAAAAAGGGCCATTCATGTGCAAATAGCGTGCTGGTGAGTACACTTGTCTGGCCGTGCCCTGCGCCTGGTCAGCGCAGTCTGTCCTGGCTACCTGTTGAATTCCTTTCAACATTCCTTCCCTTCCCCAGTGAGGCCTCTCTTCTGTGTGCACATGTGTGTATGGGGCCCAAGTGCAGCCGCTGGGGACACACTGCAGGTTGCGGGGACCACGTGTCAGTGGTGCAGTGACTGGAGATACCGGAGTGAGTGGATTTAAGTGGCAGTAACTGGAGTGGGACCTGGGGTCATTGGGGGCCTGTGTGTCCCTGGCACCAGCAACTGGGCAAGCATGGGTGTTTGAGTGGGGGTACAATGGCTAACAAAGGTGAAGCGAGACTAGCTGGTGAGTAGGTGAAGTGGCCTGGGTGCCTGATGTGTGTGTCTGTGAGGGCAAGACCATGGGAAGAGCTGGCTAGTGAGGGGACCAGGAGGGTCTGCAGGTCTGGGGGTCTCTGGGGGTCTGAGACCATAGGGGGTTGGCTGCTGGGGGACCTGGGGAGGGCGGTCTCAGTCAACTCTGTGTGTCCGTGTGGCCTTGGGCAACCTGTGCTCGTGGGAGGTGTCCCAGCCCGTGGCAGGGGGGTTGGAACTCGGTGATCTTCAAGGTCCCTTCCAACCTAAACCATTCTATGATTCTGTGTGTGTGCCCGAGTGAGACTGTGCCAGCAACTGGAGTGCACCTGTGGCCTCGGGGGCTCCTGTGTCCAGGTGCCAGCAACTGGGGAGGCTGGGATCCAGGCACCAGCTTACTGGGCAGACCGGGTGTCTGAGGCCAGGAGCTGGAGGGACCCACATTGCATGTAGTGAATCTTCGTCAGTCGACCTCCATCCTGCTCAGCCAGAGGGGAGCAGGATGAGGCTGTTGGTGCTCTTTGTGTCTGTCTGTCTGGTCTGCGTGGCTGGCCATGTGCGTAATTATATGTGTGGTATATACGTGTGCTTTGTGTGCATGCGCTCAGTGGGAATACATGCTTAACCTCACAATGCTTGGACGTGGGGACATGGAGCTGCGGCCCCCTTGCCTTTCTCAGCCTGCTCGATCTGGCCAGATTTTCACCCAACGCAAAGTTTTAAGCTGTTTTGCACAGCTACATCGTTAAAGCATGGAGCTTCTGCCTCTTTTCCACACAAGTTAATTATAATGGAGGAAATGTGTAGTCTTTTGGAATCAATCAGTGACGTTTACTCAATTGCCTCCTGTCTCTTACGACATTATTTGTACATCTGTATGTGGAATGGGGAGATGAAGACCGTGCGGCTTGCATTTTAGTCAATAGGAGAAAAATTGTGCCCTAATCTTGCTAAGATTTGCTGACAGGATGTATGTAATATTTTTAGTCTTGTAAAAATAAATGAAATTACTGAGACATAAGCACTCACGTAATTCTGTAGGATTGGATCATTTAATCAGGATGGCTACAAATGTACAAAAATCCATATGCAAGTTATGTATCTTTTTTTTTTTTTTTCCCGCATTATTCCAAAAATCTCCCTTCGGCTGTGCCCTGAGATGTAGAATTTCCCCTCTGTAGCTGTATGAAATAGAAGAACAATCTGCATAAAATTCTTTTAACTGGTTTTCTTTTAAGTGCCTTTCTTTTGTCTGGAACCATGTGTACGTGTTTGTCTAAATGTGTATAACAAAATAGTAATAAAACAGGCAGAACTGGTAGTTAGAACTGGTATTCTTCTGAATGGATTCCTAAAGTTCTGGGGTTTTTATAAATACTTCCAGTCCATACTGATTGGTAACCTGTTTTCATTCCACTAGTGCATTGATTTCCAAAATGATATTCTCCTGTTCTAAAAATATTGCTTTCTGGTCTTGGGAATATTGTGATATCCTATAAATATGATTATTTTGCAATGGCAGGTGGCTTAGGGGATCATTCTTTAGGAGGAAAAAACTATAAAGGCAAATATACAACAAAAATAATAGTTTACTTAGAAAAACATTTTGGCTTTCTGTGGACCTTGTGTTATCCTGAACTGGCTGTTTTGCGTCTGCTGTGTTTATCTACAACATATAATTCTTGAGAATTTTTTAAAAAGCAAAAGAATCCCTTGACAATATTTAGCTTGTTCTGCATGAGAGGGAAGTAGGACTTCACTGATTTTTTTGAGAATTTTGTTTTGAGCTTGTCTAGTTTTTATCTGTGTTTTGGTTCTTGAGCCCCCTCTTCCATACCCCCGCTGAGTTGCAGTATTGTTGGTTTTGGGGTGTTTTCCTGAGCATAAGTCAAAATTATGAAGCCACGCAATTATTTTGCCTTCTGCTTTCAATCTTTTGACTGTTTAACCTCAGAATATAAGCAGTGCTGTGCATCTAGAAGAGGCATTAATTTATGATTCAATTAAGTACCACTGTTCCTGCAGTTCCATTGTGTATTACCTCAGAGAGGTTGTAGGTGAGGGTTTTTTCTTTTTTTTTTTTTCTTTTTTTTTAAACAGGGCTATTATTCTCAATGCACTAAAATTAGTATAAAGGTAAAAAGATTTCAGTTGGAGGTGTTGCAAGAATCTTGGCTGAAAATAAATTATGTTGACTGCAGCAAAAGCTGCACAGTTTATACTGGGAATGAATTTGATTTTCAGTTTTCTGAATGTAAATCTGTAAGTGATTTACAATGGAAAAGAGTGGGAGTCAGAAGGGAGCTTTAAGTCCAGAACTAAACCAGACTGCCTGGGTCTCCACAGGAATGAAACAGTCTTGGACGTCTCTGCAAGATTTCAGTGTCTGACTTCCATTAGTTATTGAGTAAGTCCAGTAGCTTATTTCTACTTTTTTTTTTGTTTTAGAATTGAGTGGTAAAATTAGGCTGATGAATCTTTTTACTTGGTGGTATGTAATAGAAGTTACCATGTAAAAATTATGAATGGGAAGTATTGTATTTTTGTTTGTCTGTAATGAAAATGTGATATTGTAAGAGGAAAATGCTGGGCCTGTCACTTGACTCCAATATAAGCTTTTAGAAGTGTCTCATTTAATGGCGGCATATACTAGCTCTGGTGAGTTTTATTGAGGGCAGCATGACTTTACAAGAATCAGTGTGATGATTTGTTGTGAACAGTGCTGTAGTATGGGTGGACTTGATTTTAGCTCTTGGCTCTGTCCTAAGACACCTTGCATGAACCTTTGTTTCAGCTCCCAATCTGTGTAGTGAATTAACTACTTCCTTGTATCATGGAAGCACTAGGAGTAGAATTTAGTAACACTTGTGAATTAGTCTCTTAGATACACCTGTTGAGATATCCACATACATATAAAAGTACCAAAAGAATTAGTTTTTGTGTTTCATACTCTTCATTCTCAGTATTCTTTAGGAATAATTTTGTGACTCAGTAGTGTAGTTGGTTTTTTTTAAGCTTTATTTGCTGTTTCAGTGCTTTGTAATATGTGTGCTTTACTCTTCAAGTGGCACTGAATATTGCACAATTCTTTGTGTTATGTTGAATTTGACAGAGGTAGGTTGTGTCTTTTATCTTTTATGTCACATGTATGTGGGACAAGAGAGTATGAAATTCTTTGGTGTTAATGTAGCCTTCAAAGCTTTGTGCTGGATTTGAGAAGAATGTCACAAAAATGAAAAGGAAAGCAAATAAGTAAACATAATATTACCTTCTGTATTTGAGTGCAAACCATAAGCCTAAAACTTGCATTTTTATTTTACGAGTGAGTGAGTGTTTATTTAAGTAGATATTGTCAACATACGCTTTAACAGAAGGACATTGTCAGCATATGCTTTTTTTCAGGAAGCTGTTAAGCTCTATCTGTATTTCAATATTTTAACCTTTTCCTCTGCAAATAGCGCACAATGGCTTCTCATGAGTAACCTCCTTTAGTTAAAAAGAGTTTATCTTTTAATATTACAAAATTGTGGAGCCATTGGAGCTATAATGGATGGTTTTGATATAGTAATTGAAACGCAGATGGACCTCATAGCTGAAGTGTTACTTGGTGTTGATCATGGGCACCGTGTGCATTTGGCCTGATTGAAAGAGTGTTCTCAGGAGAACTCTTTGCAATTACCATGAAATAATTTTAACTTCTCTGCTTGGCAAAATATCTATCTCCTGCCCAAAGATACTAAAGATCATTGGAAAACAAATCTACACAGTTGGGTAAGACAGAAATTTTATGGTTGTAGTATTTACTAAAGTGACAATTATTAGTGATATCATTGATCAGTAACTTTTTATGAACATTTAATGCCCACTGTTGCATCTAGTAAATGGAAAGTTTGTGATGCAATAAAATAGCAATGAGAATGTTTCCAATTTTAGGCAATACAATGGACTACTTTTTGTAGATTTTCTTGAAAAAAAAAAATTTGTTTTGCAGATAACATATTGTAAAATTTGGAATTTATCTACAGAAGATAACTTTTCTGGGTTTTTTGAGATAATTTAATATCAAGTTTAGACTGATGAAAAAATCTGTGTAAACATTTACTTGGTGGTTTTAGGGTTGGTTTTTTTCCCCCAGTAAGGAACTGTCTTAGTTGTCTTTAAATGTATCCCTTGTCATTTTTTTTTTCCTTAATCTTTCATGTAGTCAAATCTCAAGTTTTATTTTGTTGTGTAATATAAAACCTTTCTGTGCCTTTTGTGCTTTCCTGGACATCCTTAAAAATGGGTGTTAAGTAGAAACAATTCAGTCAGGTCTATTAGAGCTGACAGATCAAAGACAACAGTGAAGTGTTCATGCTTTTCATTTCAAGCAAATACTGAATTAAGTCTGAAGTACAATGTTTTAAACTTCAAAAGTAACCATTTCCTTGCTGATCAAAGCAGACACAAAATAGTTGCTGTAGGCAAAGGTTCAAACAGTTAGGCTGCAGTTTCCCCACTTGAAATGCAGTTGTTTTATGGATTTTAGCTTGTAAGTAGAAGTAGTTTGCTATCTGGGCTGGAAAGCCAGACCTGTCTGCTCAGGCAGCTTGTTTTTCTCAGCTGAAAGCATGGTGATGACCATCCTAAGATGCGGAAATTACAGCAGTTTTTACTATTACTACTTTTCTTTCTTACAGTTTTTAAAATGGGCTGAATAGTAAGTGACATATTTAACTGGAAAAATACTCCACTCTCTACTATACAGATGAGGTGACTTCTTAAAATTAAAATAGCTGCTTGAATTGTTTTAATTTGGGCTTCTTGAGTCTGCTGACAGGCTGCATTATTTAGATGCAATCTATGTTTTCTCATTTCAGTCAGCACAAATCTGCTTAATTTTTCTTCCCTGGAGCTTACCTGTCTCCTGCTTTCCAGAGTAGGCCAAGAGCTCTGTGCAGAACTGGGAAGGAACTTGCCTAAGTTTGGACAAACTGCTACTTAAAAACAAACAAACAACAAACTAACAAAAAAAACCTCTTCAGTGAATTCAGCTAGCTGTTACAAGGATGAAGATGTTCCTACTATCTCAGAGGCACCATACACAAACAAGCATTTAATTTGTTATGGGTGAAGCACAACAGGGTATGAAAAAAAACCCCTGTGATTTCTGACTTTTAATGGGAATAGTTATAGCTGTTAGTGAAATACCAGCTTTTGTAAACTGTTGTCTACAAAATTGTAAGACTGTTTTGAACAACAAAACAACCTTTTTTGAGTCTGCTTTAAAAAGGGGTCTTTGCATTGCTTGCGTGAATAGATAAGCTTCTATGAATAAGCAGATTTGCTTTATAAATATGCTTTTTTCGAGAGAAAGTTGTCAGGTTTTAATTTGTAAATTTATTTTATGGGTGTTATTATTTATTTTCTGATTCTTAGTTTGTACAACATTATGACTGACAAAACGGGAGTTAGGGCTGCTACTGAATACCTGGTTTCGCACTATATTTGATAATGGATTTTTATGACTACTTTGTTTCCTGTCTTTAAAATCAAGAAATGCTTAATGGGAAACCAAACTTCAAAAACACACTGCATCTATTTTCAGAGCAGTGTCTGGGAAGGGCGGTCGTAGTTGTTACCTTTTTGCTTAACTTTCTGAAACTGGATGGTAGGAAAGGACATGGTGCAAATACGCTTCAGTGTAAATCTGTTGTCTGCAGCGTGTCAGCGGTAGCTGCTGAAGCCCCCTGGAAAGCTGTCAGGCTTTCTGTTTGGTACTGCCAGTATTGTGGTGAAAGGGAGTAGTACTAGCTTTTATTCGTGCAGTGCTAAATATAGCTTGTGTTAACACAGTTTTGGGGTTTTTGGTCTTTTTATTTTCATCCTCAAAAGCATCACAATGGTCATCAAATTTTATCAGGCCTCTCTGACTGCTAAATAACTTGCGAATATAGAAAATGTTTTTCTTTGCAGCTTAATGCTGAACCTGATTTGATTCTCTTTAGCCAAAATACAGTACCAGGACTGATAAATGATGCAGCTGTTTTGTCATCTAATACATCTCCTACAAAGCACCTGTCAAACTACTGAATAAGTAACTAGACATTAAATAGAATTGCATGTTTTGAGAAAGGGATGAATAGGAAAATTCAAATGTGTGGGGAAAGCAAGAAACAGTATTAGAACCAATTCTACCTGTTCTTGCTAGAGAATGCTTGTGGCATCCTGTGTTTCTGTCTTCCCCTTTAAAACCTCAGTGGTAATTTCTTCAAAAGTATTAAAATCTGTTAAACCCCTCTCAACACAAATTTGAGATGACTCAGCTGCTATTCGTGAGTTTGTGGAAAGTTCTTCCATGTGGTAGGTATGTGGTGAAGAAATGAAGATCACCTTCCATCTAGTAGTTACATTACAAATGCGTGAAGAGTATATGCAACCAAACAGCATTAGGGTTTTCTTTGCTGTGCCACCTTTTTTCTGCCTACATGCTCCTCCTCTGCATTGCCCATCTGCTTCGCTTGCACGGAAGTTAAACTCTTGTTTGCAGCCATCTCCTTATTTAACTGCCTTTAAAAGGAGCACGGAGCCCGAGTAAAGGATAAAGCAAATCTGTGGCCTCTCTGAAGCATCGAGTTGTGGCATAGTAGTGACACTGGTGCCTGCTGCTTCAAAAACGCTTCTTTGCACTTGGTCCAGATAGTTTGTTTTACTTCATCAGGTTGCCTCCAGGAAACTATAGCTATGTGACACACCATAGGATTTTGTTGATGTATTTTGTACAGTTACAGCACTAATAAATAAAGCCTTTATCTATGATTGAAATCCCGTGCAAATACAGTGCAGCTGTGCAGCTCAGGCACCCAGCAGGCTCCCGCAGTTTGTCTCATGGTGCTTGCGGAGCTTGCATGCATACCGCTGTGCAATTAAAAAAAAAAATCCCAAACAACCCACTTTATCAATCCTGTTACTTCTGGTAGCTTACATGGCGGAAGCAGGCAGGGCACGCAGTCCCAAACTGGGAGTTAAACTTCTAGGTATGCTATGGTGGGTCTGGTCAGGGTGTGGCCCTACGGAAATGAATGGTGAGGGTCGTTGCCTTTCTCAGTGAGTATTAATTTCACTTACTGTTTCTGCAGACTTCCTCAAGGAATAAATAAGGTGCGCAAACTTTTAGGCAATTAATTTTCCAGCAGGAGCTTTTTTCATTCGTATAGCTGCCTTCGACAGAAGAGTAACATCGCTGGTTTTGTTCAAGCAGTCACTTCTGTTGCACTGGGGAGGAAGAAGGTTCTGAAACTGGTACTTCTCTACACAGTGTACCCCCCATCTCAAAGAAATAGTAGCATGAATTGGATTACTCTTGGTAAAGCATTGACTTAGTTGATGCTTACTTACTATATATTTTCTTAAATGTCATATAGATACAACTTTAATGATATTGCAGTTCAGTTTGTTTGTTTGCAGGTTAGGATACCAAAACATGTCTGTGGGGGGCTTTGTTTAGTTTTGGGATTTTTTTTTTTGGTTGGTTGATGTGTTTTTTTGTTTGTTTGTTTGTTTGCTTGCTTTTATTTAATATTTTTAAACTGGCAGCTTCATCTTTATATTTTTTAAGGTGGCTCTTACCTTCACAATAATAACAATACCCATCTACATAAAACTCTATAAACCTTACTAAAATTTCCTTAGTCTGTCTTTGTTTATTAGTGACATGTGGTGGTTGCAGAATGCAATAAAGTTTTAAGGACAGTGCCATCAAAAAGAAGAGCTTAGGTGAAAAATGTCAGCAGACTGCACCAGGTAACCACTTGATATAACACGTAATGAGTTTCCCAGGACTTGTGGGTGATGTGGTAGTTGGAGGCCATCTTGGGCACAGCAAACATTAAATAATAAGAGTTTTCGATTCTTGCAGAAGTAAGGAGGGGGGTTAGCAGAATGGCTACCTTGGACTTCTGGAGGCAGACTTTGGCCTGTTGAGGAGCCTGGCTGACAGAGTCCCTTGGGAGACAGTCCTGAAGGGCAAAGGTGTCCAGGCAGGCTGGTCATTCTTCAAGAAGGAATTCTTAAAGGCACAAGAGCAGGCTGTCCGTATGTGCCCAAAGATGAGCTGGTGGGAAAGAAGACTGGCCTGGCTGAACAGAGAGCTTTGGCTGGAACTTGGGATGAAAAAAAGAGTTTATGGACTTTGGAAGAAGGGGCAGGCAGCTCCGGAGGACTACAAAGATGTTGTGAGGTTATATGGGGAGAAAATTAGAAGGGCCAAAGCCCAACTAGGACATAATCTGGCTACTGCCATAAAAGACAATAAAAAATGTTTCTATAAATACATTAGCAACAAAAGGAGGGCTAAGGAGAATCTCCATCCTTTACTGGATGCCAGGGAAACATAGTGACAAAGGAAGAGGAAAAGGCTGAGGTACTTGAGGTACTTCCCATTGCTAAAGTCTGAATTGAAAGATAGAAGCCCACTACTGGAGGATAAGGAAAGATGGAAATAAAAAGTAAAAGGATTTGAGTCACTGGGGCTGTCGTCTTTGATGAGAGCAAATCGTTGTATTTGGAAAAGAGCTGCATGTCATCATACCTGAAGTCCTAATTTGTGGAAGAGTCAGAAGGTACTCCTTGAATAAAAAGAAGGAAGGTAAACATGGGATGTGATTTGAACCCGAGGAAAAGAGAAATCTCTCTTCTGGCTGGTATGGAAGTTCTGCTGTATGACTTAGGCCCTCGTTTCTCACACTTAAAATGTCTTGTTTCCAGCTGAAAAAGGCCCTGCCAATTACGTTGTATAGTACAGAATTACTGTCTTTTTTTGTTATTTGGTCATCTGGCTTCCATCTTTGACTTGGAACTTGATCTTCACCTCATTGTGCCGTGTTCTTTAGTACTTTGATTTCAAGCCCATATTGCCAGAAGGCAGTTCAAGTAAAAATGACAGATTTATGGTATGCATGTAACTGTGGAAATTACGTATTTAATTTGAAAAGGTAAGGGCAGGTAAGCACCATACTCCAAGGTGAGTTTGGAGTATCTTGTATGTTCCCTGCCGAGCTGTATGCCTCCATATGGGAATTAGAGTATCAGAAGTGGAATTAATGTGTAATACTAAAGTCTTTTTCCCCTTTCCATGACAGTTATTTAGGCTATCCAGTTCGTATGGGCTAGTTGTTGCGGTCATATTTTTTAAAACTACCTAATTTTTATTTTACACCAATTTATTAGTCAGTGAATAACTTGCCTTATATTAAACGGTGAATTAATGTAATCCATTGGAAAGCCAAGTCTTTCCTCACTTGAGATAGTAATAGTGTTTAAAAACTTTAAACTGTTCTCAACTGATGTAGGTACTGACCTTTCTGATAGTGTGCTTAAGTCTGCTGATAGCTGACCTGCTTCTCCATTATCACAAACTGAGCAAATGTTGTGGTACAACATTCTTGTCGTATTTCACACCAAAACACATAAAAAATCTGGTTTCTTTCTGTGTTATCAATGGTTAAGGAGGGCTTACAATGTGACAATGAAATGGTTGTGTGAACAATTTTTAATGCTGACCTAAAAAAATCAATCTTTGCATTTTTTTTACTTTGCTCTCAGATCTCTTTTTCTATCTGATTACTTTCAACTAGTGCAGTTCTGAAGTCTTTTGGAACTCAGTTTTTGGGACTCAGCTTGAATAATTTACTTCTGAGTAGAAATGTGTGTCTGAAACTAGAAGTAACTTTAAGCTAAAAATCTGTAAAATGTTTTGCTTAGCACTTGAGAGGTAGGTGAAAGAAAGAAAAGCAGTAACTAATTCAATGTGTAGTACTCTGTTATTTTTTAATTCAGCATTTTCAAAAATTCTATACTGATTTTTATTTCTTCTTTTCCTGCAAAAACTCATGTTCTTGTCCCAGGAGGAACAAAATGTACGAAACAAAATACCCTATAATTTACAGAGTAGTAGATATGGAAGAAATGCTACAGGCTAAAAAATATTCTGTTCATCTTTTTTTTTTTTTTCTTTTTTTTTGTTAAGGCTTTTCTACTGCTGTTTCTATACAGCATATGAGTGACTGACTTCATCTCTCCTCGACCCACGCCCCCACTGCCCCGTAGCTTTCACCTTCTGTCAGTAAAGTCGGTCCTGTAGAATGGGGAACTGGGAGTAGGGGATTTGGGACTTCTTGCTAAAGAAACATATGATGTCGTGCTAGGAGGAGCTAAAAATACTACATTGAAAAATTTTTACATGGGGGTAGGTGAGCCTGTGTTGCGTTTGGGAAAACTTCCCATAGGCACAGCAATACGTGAGAAACCTTTCCATCAACTGTTTTTCCATTATCAAAAAGTTCAGTGATATGCCCTTAATAAGAATTAATATGTAAAGGGAAACACTTTCTAAGTAACCAGTCTAAAACTTTATTTTTATTATAGGTTCATAAAGTTCATTCAACTAATGTGAAGGTCCTGTAGTTGAACTAGACAAAATACAAACATGTAAATGAGTTTCTTCACAAATCTGTTTCTGGAAGGACAGTCTCTTACCTCTAGTTTGTAGTAGTTTCGTGCCACTGCATTAAAATGAAATTAAGAATAACAATTTTATACAAATTTTTGATAGCAAAGTAGTTTTCCTAGGCTTTAATAAACTAGTGCCAAAACAGTTTTTCTTTATGGGAAACTTGGTTATTAAAATACAAACAAGAAAAAATAATGTCTGTTATACTACAAATAAAAATCATTCCAACATTCCTGCAAACATATCTGTGTGCTTCCCATTTGGTGATGGTTATGGCCTGGATCGTGACCAGGTTTGCAGCACATACGCACATGAGTGAGCCTTCTCATGAGCAGTCCAACTGAGTGCATGGGATTAGACTTGCAGTCATGTGGACAAATTGTGTCTCTGCTGATTTAGTTTCTATAGGCTATATTTTTAAGAGTATTCAGTATTCAGTATGATGATTGCCTTGGAGAATCTGGCATAAAGTAATTGTGAGCCTTTCTGACACTTGGCTTGTCGATATTTGTGCAGACAGCTTGAATCTCCTTCCACATACTGGTTAGTTTGAATAGTGGACTGTTGATCTTACACGTGTCCTTTTTTGGCTAACTGAAAAACTTGCACACAAAAAAAAGGCTTCTCATCTGTGAATAAGAAAAATTTGTGATGCTTCATGGGTTTTTATATGTAAGAGTGAGTTTGTGGGCTGCAATAGCTCTGATACCCTTTCATGGATTGTGATTATGTTTTTATTTTTATTTTTTAAAGGGCACTCAGTTGGTTTTAATCCTGGTAAAGTTTGTCCCTGTCATCTCTTGACAAGCCAAGAAACGTGGTGGATCTTATTGCTGCTTCTCTAGGACTTACAACCAGAAGCGTTTGTCTGTTCCCTGTGTTCCCATTTGGCAAGGAATTCATGTTCTGGCCATAAGGCTAGGCATTTCCACCACGTCTAAAAATGTCTTGCATATTAGGGTAAACTGATTTTTAGGTAGGAGATTAAAAACTAATAGGACTGAAGACATTCTGATTAAAAACTAAAATAAACCTGTGAGTGATGAAGAGAAAAATAGGCTAAATGGTTTTCCTCTCATGATTCATTTTATTTGAAATTTAAGCAGATCAGACCTGTAAAATAGTGCAAGTAGATATCCAGGTAAAGAAATGCTACCTTTCTTTCTGACACTTGTCAGGCTGTAACACTGTCCTCAGGATTCTGTTAAGGCTAGCTGTAATTGAAGCAAAAACGGGAAAAAAAATCCTGTATTTGATTACTACTTTCTAGGCAAATTACCTTCTTCTTGACGAAAAAATGATCAATGCTGCTCAACAGAAAACTTGAAAATGGAAGAACTTTGGAAAAGCTCGTGTGTGACTTGTTCAGCAGCTTTCATTCCCCATGTCCCTCTCACTTTCTGTTGGCCTGTGCCCAAAACTTTTAAGCCAAATTTATAGCTGTGAACAGTGGAATAGGGTGCCCTGGCTTCCTCTGAGTTCATATCTGCCGTCCCTACCTACCACCACACCTTTCTCATTTTGATTGCTTGCCCACCTGCTCAGTGCCTTCATTTTCCTTTCCCCAAAAAGTCCCCACCAGAGTCCCAGATCTCCTGTGGCTCTCCCCTCATCTCTACCTGTGTGGGAGGCACGACTTGGGGCTGAACTAGCAGAAGGGGTTGAGCAGGAGGCCAGGCAAAGCCGTGCTCCAGCACTTCCGCAGGTGGGAAAAAGGGCCAAATCTGTCTCTTCTTCTCATCATTGGCCATACAGGAGAATTTTGAAGCTACTTCCAGTTTGGCCAGTTTCAAACAAACTTGGAGTGGGTTGAGAAGAGGATGCACAATGTCGCTGCATAAACCTTTCTCTTAACCAGGTTAAAAATCTTTACTGTTATAACCTGATGGTGGTAAGCTTAAGAATTATAAGGTTTCACTTTGTGTATTTAAAATTCTAACTTTATATTAGTTTTCAGCATGCAGTATTCATCTAATAGGATAATCTGTGGCTACGTATATGTAATTTGTCTGACTTCAGGTGTTAGTTGTCAGTAAGTTTTAACTTTGGCTTCTTGGAGTGTTTGCAGTATCACCAAGCCTGTAAAACTCAACCTCAAAATGGGAAAAACACTGAAACAAAATAAAATATGTAAATCAGTTCTTTGTATCCATTATTCTCCTTTAATTTTCAATTATCTTCTGTTCTTGCCATAGTTTTATTACTGCTCTGTGTCTGAGTCTGAGATGAACTTTTACTCTAGAGTTCTTTTGTAATGCTGGACAATTACCTAATTAAACAGTCTTTGGTTGTCTCTAATGCGTTGTTCCTGACTTCAAACATTATGGTCTAATATTTGGAAGTAGTAAATTCTGGTTTTAGTCATAGGTAACTATGCTTTGAATTTATGTAATATTCTAAAAGTGGGGGGGAGGGAAGGTTGGTGGGTGGAAATCGTCTGTTCTCTTTCTATTCCCAACTCTATTTTTAAAGCATGGTGTTCCTGATTGACAGGTGGTGAATATTCAGAATTTTATTTGGGAAGAGGTTTGGCATGGCTTTTATCTGCCGCCTTTTCATCACGTAGGATTGTTTACTTCAAAATAGTAGAGCGATATTATTACAGCTCCACATACATCTTATAGGTGAGTTGGTATATTAAAGGTTACTGTTTTGGACTGTTGCTATGTGCACTGGCAATTTATTGTGTGCTGAACAATTTCAATGTAAATATGTTGCTGCAAGATAAGGCTCGTTATACAATTTGTAATTACTCTGTCATTCATTCTCCATAAGGGTAAAGACTGTAACTTAAGTATTGTGAGATTTATACGTTTTTAAATTTTTTTTTTTCCTAGAGATTTACAGAATCACACCTGTTTTGTTCAATTACCAGGGTAAATACTAAATGCCTCTTATTAAAATAATTTGCTCATTTCTAGACTTTTATTCTGCTTTATAAAAGGCACTGTGTTTGAAGTTTTGTTCTAGTTGTATATTCTTTGCCACTTTATTTGGATCATTAGGAAAATAATGCCATAGCACACGGAACAGCAATAAGTGTGGCTTTGGAGAGTGTGCCTTAGGAAATCTTCTGAGGGGTTTGAAGGAATTGATGAAGAATGGATGAGGGACAAAGGGTTGTCTTTTGCTTGGAAGTACAAAGCAGTTTCCCTGAGGTGTGTTTTGTGCTGGGGTTTCTACTGTCTGAATCTATTCTGCACTATAAAACCTGGATTCACTCGTTTGCAATTATGGCATTCTTCTGTGGTTTTGATTTAATTCCATATCTTTCAATGAGCTGGATAAAAGGCTGTGTTTTGAAGTATATGTGGAAAAGGGAGTTACATTAAGTCTGCAAGCAAATGTTCTTCCACTCACATCCAGCTTTTTTGAAGTATTTGACCTTATACTCTTGTAATCTCAACATTTTCCTAAAAGCCTAACTAACACCAGTATCTGCTGTAAAAGTAAGCTTTCTTACATTGTGACCTTTCTAAATTACATACAAACAGGGAAATTTTATTCATAAGTGTTTGATGGTTTGCAGTTTGTCTTGATTCTGTTGAATCTGTTTTGGAGAGAGAGTTGAGGGTGAAAGTTTCTTGGGTCTGTCCCTGCATGCTTCAAATATGGTATTCAAATATGATTTGTTGTCTGTCTGAATAAGCTTTTTGTTACTACTTCTAGAATTTGTTGGAGTAGCAAAATAACTTGATACTCGGTACAATAGAAGACTGAAAATCTGGAGCGCAAGGGTGTTCTTTTTTAATTATTACTGATTTTGAGACGTTGTGGGATTTCTCTTTGTGTCCTATTCCAGCACAGGTCAATCTTCTTTCAAGATACCCCTCTTTCTCTTTCTCCCTAAGAGGTTAGTTTATGCTTTATCTGTTTGGATTAAGTTATTAATGTTAAATAAATAGTAGAATATTTTTAAATAAACTAGTAGAAAGATTGATAAAAGATCCTGAAAGTATAGGTTTCTGTCTTGCTACTTTTATTCTGTATTTGATTACTGACAAAAGAAATAAAATATGTCCAATTAGAAGAGTGAACTATTCTGGGGAAAGGTAAAATGGACACATGAAGGGGCATCATAAAAAAAATTTATTATAGCCCATAAGGTACATTTTCTAGGCTATTCTTAACTATTCCATAAAATGAAATCTTTAAATAGAATGATTTAAGGGAAAAAGTTGTAAGTTTTTTGTTCAAGATCTGTACAATAGTTAAAATGATCTTTGAAAAGTGTTTAAAGGTTTGCTTCCTGCGATGTTTAATTTGTTGCTAACGTCTGTGAAACCATCCCATCCCCTCCTCCAATAGTGGATTGATTCCTGATAAATTCTGTGTTTCCGAGTCCTTTCTGGCTCGCTTGCTTCTTAAACTGTTACTTAACAAACACCATTCGTAGCAGTGTACTGGCATAAATCAGTTACATGGTGCTTAATGAGAGATTGTTTTGGCATAACAAGTCACCGATAAAAAGATCCTTTTTAATTTCTGCCTTTTCAGAGAATCAAAATAATCACTTGACAGATGGAATAGGACAGGAGAGAGATTGTGTTCTGGAGAAAAAGGCAAACAATGCAAAATACGTAAAATCATTAGCATGTAGTTGGTTTTTTTGGTGGTTGGTTTGTTTGATTTTTAAAATTGATTAAACTTTGTATTTAAATATCTATCTACAGGTTTATCACTGTTGAATTGAATGTGGGGAGGTGGGGGGGATATCACTTGCAACACCAATATAGTGTCTATAAAAGTGGTCATAAGCAATGAGACAAATACTGAGCCAAAGAACTGAGTCCTTTCTTTAAAACTGATAAAAGAGATTTCATTACAGCTCTTGAATTATATTCCATTTCCATCCCTGTATTAGAATTTGGGAGTTCAGGGGTCAGTGGGATTCACATGTACTCAGGTTAGGAAAAGTAATCAATTTTGGTGTTTCCTAAGGGAGATTTCTGGTACACCTTAATTCATTCTAATTTTCAGTAAGCAGTGGTTGTACTTAGACAGCTAAGAAAAACCTCATCGTGTCCTGGCACATTCCAGTTTCTCTTTGCCATGTGTCTACCAACTGTAGCAAGGAAACTTCTGTCTACTAATTTTAGCGAGGAAACTTCTGTAGTGAAATGCAAAGCTGAAATTTTTTGCTTTCTGATCTACAGGTTCAGAAGGGATTAAACCAGAATTCTTAGGGTCTGTCCAAACTATGTATTCCAGAAATGCTTTTCAGCTAATTTGTTGAAATTAGTTAACCTAAGGACAAGCTAAGTCTTGTCCTTAGTTTTCTTTTTATTAGAGTAAATTAAGATTCTTCCTTACTCTTAAATCACAACCATCACAAAACATAAAGCTTGAGAATTTTGTAGAGTGGTATAGGAAGGGCAGTGTGATGACAAGTTTTATACCCACATCTCTCAGAGTTTTGTGGAAAATAGCAATAAACTGGTATCGAGCAAAGCTATTGTTGTTGCTTCTTGTATTATGGTTCTTATATATTCTGTGCAAGGTTCTCTTTAAAACGCAAAAAAAAAACCCCAAAAACTTAGCAGAGAAAAACTTTAGACTGAAAATATGTATATGTGATATCCCAACTAAGATATAGGAGATACTTGCCCGAAAAGATGGCTTTGTGATCCAGTGCAGCTGTTACAAAGCGTGCAGGTGTCTATTCAAATTTGTGTTCAAAACATGATAAAAAAAGTACTCTTAGTGAATGCCGTTGCTAAGCTCAATACAAAGGTGAGTGGGTGAAGTGTATGGCTGTGCTGGGGGTGAGAAGAGATGATCTTGCAAATCTGTCTGACCTGACCCAGCCGACACATACAAGGTGTGCGTTTTGTAACGTGGCTTTAAATTGAGCTGATGTGAGATCTGATTCTAGCCAGTCCTGAAGAACTTTTGTATGCAGTGAAACTTCGTAAAACTTTATTGTTGTTTTATTGGTTTTATGGGTGCTATGAACTTGTGTGTCTATATATATAAATATGTGTATATATATATAAGCTGAATTGTAAGTATATGTGAAATTAAGTCAGTTTTGAAGACTGTTGAACAGTAGTGCACAGTACAGCTGTGTGTGCACGCAAGCTGTTTTTTTCCCCCCCTGCTTACTGCAGTTCTGTACTCTCAAATGTATGCTGTTGTCTGTCACACAGCAAGATCTTGTTTCTTAACATTTATTCATTAGGAATTGAAAGTAGATAGTCACAATAAGTTTTTTTTATGGTTCATAATTTAACTGAATTAAAGTGTGTGTATCAACAGATTTGTTACAAAAATGTTTTCTTTATTTTTGCAATAAGGAAACTGGTACAGGTTTTAATTTTAGAGTATTTTCTTACATAGAGTTTCCCCAGTTTATCTGTCTAGTAGAGGTCAGATCTTTAATGGAGACAGTGTATCTTTAATTTTGGCACTTGTAAGGACCTCCTCTTACAGCATGAAAGTTTACTTCAATAGTAGCCTCTTGTTCCTTCTCTTGTGTTCAAAGGTAACTGATTTCTGTTCATTTAATTCAAGAACAGATCTGCTTTTAAACTGTGTGCTGTGAGTATTGGTGACAATAATGAACGGGCTTTTGTTAAGGTAATCTAAAATTAAGGTAATTTGTAATCATTGAAATTGCTGAACAGACTCTGGAAGACAAAAAAGCGCCTATGACCCATGGTTGTTGGAAAAAGTTCTAACTATTTTTTTTTTTAATGCCAGCCAAGATTTTCAGAATTAAAAAAACCTAATGTTACTGATGAACAGAAGTAACTGGTACGTCAGTAAGCTTTTAAAATTACACATGCCATTGATCTCAAAAGTATGTGATAACTAATTGTTTAAATAGTTTGTCTTATTATGCTGTGGGAGAAGGTACTGTAGATTTTACACACATCTGTGTTACTCATACATACCTTTGTCTGAACAAGTAAAGGAAGTAAAAGAAATGTGAAGTAAAGGTGTCCTTCCTCATAAGTCAAACATTGCTGTTGCATGAGCCAAAATAGACAATAGAGTTACTGGAAAGTGTTGGATTTAAAGGTTTTTCTGTGCCTGCAGTTTGTGGAAAAGGAGGTTAAACATCATTTGAACTACCTAAATTTTGAAAGCAACTACTTCTACATAAATATATTTTAAAATATATTTTTTAAATTCCAGTACCCAGAAAGAGTATGCTATATTTCCCAATGTTGCATAGAGCCAATTTCATATCCTTTTCATTTGCAATTTTATATTTTTGGCAGTAATGCCATTACTTTCGGGATTGACTCTAAAATTAAGATGGGCGGGGTGGAAATCCTATTATTCTTCCTGTATCAACTTTCTAGGCCTACTGGTGTATAGCTGAATAGCATTTTCCAGGTGAGAGCACTTGATTCACTCTATTCTAGAAATGAACAAGGTTGAGGGAATTGGAAATGCTTTATAGACATGTCCTAGAATCCCCCTTCATACTCCGGGATCCAGGGTAAGACACATTGCTACAAGGAAATTTTATCAGGAGCTTGGAGCTGGAGGTTATAGAGGGGAGGCAACACATCCAGAGTAGTTTAGATACTAACCCCGATTATTTGTTTTCCCCTTCATGCTTATTTCTCTTTTGGCTTGTTTTGCATTACAGATACAGCAAATATAACAAAACTAATTGTGGTTTCATGCACGTGGGCGGCTCAGCCCACCCAGCCCCTCTCTCACTGCCTGCCAGTGGGATGGGGTAGACAATCATAAGGATAAAAATGAGCAAACTTGTGGGTTGAGATAAAGACAGTTTAATGGGGACAGCAAAAGCTGCGTGTGCAAGCAAAGCAAAACAAGGAATTCATTCCCTGCTTCCCATGGACAGGCAGGTGTTCAGCCATCTCGAGGAAAGCAGGGCTCCCATCACGCATAACGGTTACTTGGGAAGACAAACGCCGTAACTGTGAATATCCCTCCCAGTCCTCCTTCATGTGCCATGGGATATCCCTTTTGTCGGCTGGGGTCAGCTGTCCTGGCTGCATCCCCTCCCAGCCCTTGCTGGTGGGGCAGCGTGAGAAACAGGAAAGGCCTTGACCCTGTGTGAGCACTGTTCAGCAACAGGTAAAACTTCCTGGTGTTTTCAACATTGTTTTGGTCACAAAACCAAAACATAGCCCCCTATAAGCTACTAAGAAGAAAATGAACTCTATTGCAGCCAAAACCAGTGCAAGCTCCACCCCTTATTCCATACTGTTCATATCATGCTCAGGTCCCACACTGTCTAATACATCCTCATTATCCACACCCCACACACATGCCCCTTCCTGTCCTTTGATATATACACAGATATCATTCCCTTGTCTATGGGAATGTAAAATGCCCGTAAAGTTCACTTTATTAAAGTTCACTCCATAGAGTTCACTTAGTCCATGACTTTGGGCTCCATCTGTTGTGGTGATCACTTAGTGCAGGAGGGGTGGTGTGTTGTCTGGAGTAACTGGGCACCAACGCCAGCTCAGGTGACATCACTGCTGCACTTGAACTGCCTCGTTTGAGGCTCATCTGCCACTGGTTTGGGTAGTTCCTGCTATAGCACTTCCTATAACATACAACTCAAATCATGGGTTACAACAATTTAAAGGTATAGCCGTTACAATGTCCACCCCAGTCCCTTTGGGCCAGGTTATAGGGTTTAACACTGCAATGAGCTCCTCCTCCCTTTGCCCCTAACCTGACTAGCAGCAAGAAGTTCCTGCTGTAGTACCTCCTATAACATGCAACTGATATCATAGCTTACAATAGTTTAAAGGTATATCCATTGCAATTTCCACCCCTTGTCCCTCTGGACCAGGCCATAGGGACAATTGCAATAAAGATTGCAGTAAACTTGCAATATAATATAAACTTGCCCCTGCTCCCATGTGGTGTCCCTACTATGGGATATAGTTCTTCAAAAACTGGTCTAATGTGGGTACTCTCCATGGGGCACAGTCCTTTAGGAACGGACTGCTCCAGTGGGAGTCCCCTGCGGGTCCACATGTCGTGCCAGAAATCCTACTGCTACATGGGCACCTCTCCACGGGCCACAGCTTCTGCCAGGAGCCTGCTGTGGTGTGGGCTCTTCAAGGGCTGCAGCTTCCTTCAGAGCACATTCACCTGCTCCAGTGTGGGGTCCCTCCTACTGACTTCTGCCATGGGGTTGCACGTTTCGTGCAAAGTAATAAAGCGTAGTGTGTTCTCAGCATTTGTTTCTCACATTAGTTTTGGTTTCTGCTTTTTTCCCTTTGCTCTTCGTTGCCCCATGTGCTCTGTTTTTCTTCCATTTTCTCCTGTGAACTACTCTTATTTTCCCTTATGTAGTGGTGACTTCTAGCAAAGAAACTTGGGCTGCTTCTTGATTATCCATGTATGTCCTATATACTCCACATATTTAGACACCTTATAGAAAAACCTAGTGCCAGTGTAATCACAGGCTCTTGTGTTGTACTTACCTTTTTACTTAAAAATTTGACTTAATGTTAAGACTTCTTCTGCTGAAGTAGTAGTCAATCTATTTTATTGTGATAATGAAAAACTGGATCTCTTTCTAGAGATTCCAGATTTCTAGTATTTTTTTAATGTTCACAGAATTATTACTTTTACTTTCATGTATACTAGATTTGAAAAAATAAAATATTCAACTATAAAAAAGTTTGTAATAAAAAGAGCTACAATGGTTAAGAATTCATTTATCTGCTTTTGGTATGTGTCTTGCATTGCTCAATTGTTAACTAACACTAAATTGAATTAGATTTAGTGATTTGGTTTTCATCTTCCACTCTTCTCATTATCTTTTCTTTAATTAAGAGGTGTTATCTGAGTGATTTGGAACAAGGAAAGAATACAACATTAGTTTTGTAATGAACTCTAACAAACTTCTGTTGAATTATTTTCATTAAATGAAGTTGCTTGTCATTTTTATGAAGCTACAATGCTGTAAATCTCAGCTTAACTACATCACTTTGGCTGGATCTGTGGAGAGTATTCCAGATTTGTTAGGAGTGTCCTACTACATACAATTCAAGGAAAAAAACGTTCTGTATTCTGGTGGGGGCGGGGGGTGTCTTCCAAAGGCTGCAGGGAGACAATCTGCTTCACCATGGTCTTCTCCATGGGCTGCAGAAGAATCTCTTCTCCAGCACCTGGAGCACCTCTGCTGCCTCCTTCTTTGACCTTGGTGTCTACAGAGTTGTTTCTCCCACATTTTTTTCTTGCTCTTCTGTCCCGGCTGCTGTGCTGTGTTCTTTACCCTTTAATAAATATGTTTGTATCACAGAGGCAGGACCAGCACTGCTGAGGGGCTCAGCTTTGGGCAGCAGCCCAAAACCATCTTGGAAATGGGTGAAATTGGCTCTGTCCAACATGGGGGCAGCTTCTGGTGTCTTCTCACAGAAGCCACCCCTGCAGCCCCCCTGCCTACCAAAATCTTGGCACGTAAATGCATACACCATATGAAGAAAGTTTTACACATTTTGACTGAAAAAAAATGCTTTGTTCTTCTTTGAGTACATACCTCATACACAAGGAATTCAGGGAGCCTGATTTGAAGTCCTTCTTAGTGAAGGGACATGCAGTGAATTTAATTCATAGTTCATATGTAATGTGTAATTGAACTTAAAATTTTTAAATTATCTCTCATATTCTTTATCCTTGGAGGCTAATCCTAACTCTATAAAACGTTCTCCCTTTAGTATTTTCTATTTTTGCATAACAAAGGGAAAACAAAGGGCACTTTAGTGAACCTTTATCCTTATTATATTGTACTACTGATAGTGATCTGGATATTAAAATGAAAGCGTAGGCTTCTCATGTGTTTTCCCTTTTAAGCAAGTAATTAGTACCATCCAACTTGTTCATTTTTTCAGAATATGAAATTAGCAGTTTGTTAAGATGTCATCTTTCAATAGAAAATGTTGATCTTACTTGACAGGAGAATTTTACCTGTTTTGATACCTGGTCAAAGCAGAAGGATTACAAAGTGATTTTTTTTTTTGTGAATAAAATGCTTTTCGAATGCTCTTAAAATGCAGAATGTGAGAACTAACACATGTTGTCTCTGGTCTTTGGATTTCTGAAAAATGTCTGTGACTCCCACAAGAAGAAAAGGAGGTTTTTTATTTCACTGTTTTAACAGGGAGTGTTTCAAGGAGTTTTATGAGTTTGTTTCACAATTATGAAATACTTTATTGTCAATTTAGTAACAATTATTGAGTTAATAAATTATGACCATTCTTCTAAGGGCGGGGGAGGAGGGGGATTAAAAACCTTTCGTTCTTAGACTTTCCAAACAAGCATGCATCTTTCCTGATGTTTGGCTTCGGGGTTTTCTAGTCTGTGGATGTGCAAGAGTGAAAAATCAGGTTATAAAAGTGAATTTCTGCTTGAAATTTTCTAATGTTTTGGTAATGCAAACACATTTATATTAACATGAGCAGGAAAGGATCTTGTGTGGTGCTTTGCTAATATATTTCTGGTCTATCAAAAGAAGTACCATTCCTCATTCTTAAACAAGTTTATACCTAATAGTTTACAGTATGGTGATGGAGAAAATGAATAAAAATCTTACCTTGAATTGTGTATCACATTTTGAAAATCATAGCTTAGAATTCAGAGACTGATTTAAGTTTCCAGGATTTCCAAGAAAATTAGTTGTATTCTGGTATGAAACACAGCAGCATATGTTTCTAGATTATGTAGTATTAAATTTCTTTTTTCACGTATTTCTTTGTCTCATACCTGAGTGCGCATTGTTTTGAGGCGTGTTATTGGTCATATTTAGTTTGGGAAAGGGGAGAGAATGTGACTGGGGAGATAGTAATAGGACAGCTCTACTTGTTGGTAGATAGACAAGTCTTAAGCAAAGGCTGCTCAGTAAGATCACATTCCCAAGTAGCAGTTAAACCTTTCTGCATCTTTTTTTTCACTACACATTTTCATCTATTTTCACTGAGTTTTCACTGTTTAGAAAATTAACTGTTCTGGAAGTTGATCAAACAAAATCAGGTCTGCTTAGGCTTTGAAGTTTGCCCTTCTAGTCATCTTGGAGGCACTGGGGACAGCAGCTGTGGGCACAGCTCGGAGTCTGGGGTGACAGTGATTCAGACACCTTGACTTGTGCTTTTTTTGCTTCTCTTGGTTCTTGTGTTTTTCCTCATGCATTTCTTGATGCTTACAAAAGAATTCTGAGGCTGCTTTTAATTTCTATTTATCCTATAAATTAGTAGAGCACAATTTTTATTTTTTTTTTGCCTAAGCTCTTTGGAAATAATGTCCTTGTTCTTTCTTTACATAAACACATCTTATAAACTGTTTTCTTGTGTCCTTTTGTTTCTGATTTCTATGACTGCTATTGCTGTATGAGTTGCCAACTAAGCATGATTCGAGTGTTTCCCTTATTGTTCAGTGAACAGGGTTTGCTTATGGCTTGGGGAGATAGGGTTTATGTTATCTTTGCGATTCTCGCTCTTCGTAGCAGTTAGGAATGTGCAAGTCATGTTGTGAACCTGTTGATCTCCAAAAGGGGAGGGCAGAGTGTAAATGACACAATTCTTCATCCTCTATTTCTTTGCTGTATAAAACTTCAATTAATTTCAAAAGAAAGCTGTCTAGCAGGTAAAACTCTCCATACCTACTGAACTGACAGAGCATTTGAAGGATTTTGCTTTATTGATTTTTCTCGATACGGATAGCCTGTCTTCAGACAGTAAGTAGAACTTAGTTTCCCAGTGGGAAACCCATAAAAAGTGATTCATTTAACAAATAGCGCGTAAATGATTAACAGGTCAACAAAATCCCTCAAAATAAGTTTAGATATTCAGGTTTTCAGCTTTTTTATAAATGATGTTGCCCTTATAAATGATGTTGCCATCCTTTTAAACACTGTTTAATATGATTTTTCATTTAATACTTCTAGTCAAATAGAAAAGAAATACACGTTGTCCAATTTCAATATATTCGGAAAGCATGCAAAGAGTAAATCCTTTTAGAAAGCATCCAATTTCACTGCTGTAATACATACAAGAAAATTCAAGTCGCGGTTCTTTATTCAGTGTATAAATACTGTGCTTCCTCTGATGGAGTGCACAATAGGTTTCTTATCATCATGAAATACTTATTTTGAAAATATCCACCATGCTTATGCTCAGCAGATCAAATTTAAGAAAAGTTAGTTCAGAAAAACAACAATAAGGGCAATCATATTTCTCTTTTTTTCTTCTGAAAAATGCTTTGGTAGCAGAAGTTACAAATTTGTAAAATCTAAAACCAAGAGGCAAACTATATTTGACAACTTAAAAGTCTCATTTTAAAAAAGTATGTTTAATATTACACCAAACCCAGTGTGGATTGCTGCCAAAACAGGGGTTTCCTTTCCAGCCCCAGCTGCATGCTCACACCATTTCTTTTGTGATAGAAGTACGGCAGCTGCCTGCTGGCACATTGACCAGTTCTTCTGATGGAAAATTAACACACTACTGGGGTAATTATGTGGTGTTTGAGGTGCGGACTCACCAGTGCTGAGTATAGGGGGATGATTGCTTCCCTAGTCCTGCGGGCCACACTATTCCTGCTACAAGCCAGGGTGCTATTGGCCTTCTTGCCCAGCCGGGCACACTGCTGGCTCATATTCAGCCGGCTGTCAACCAGCACCCCCAGGTCCTTCTCCAATGGGCAGCCTTCCAGCCACTCTTCCCCAAGCCTGTAGCACTGCATGGGGTTGTTGTAACCCAAGTGCAGGACCCAGCTCTTGGCGTTGTTGAATCTCCTACAATTGGCTTCAGCCCATCGATTCAGTCAGTCCAAATCCCTCTGTACAGTCATCCTACCCTCAGGCAGATCAACACTACCACCCAACTTGGTGTCATCTGCAAACTTACTGAGGGTGCACTTGATCCCCTCATCCAGATCATTGATAAAGATATTAAACAAGCTGCCACCTGGCTTCATCCTCTTTGCACCCTCTGTTCAGGTATTTATATACATTGGTGAGATCCCCCTGAGTCTTCTCTTCTCCAGGCTGAACATTTCCAGCTCTCTCAGCCTTTCCTCAGAGGAAGGATGTTCCAGTCCCTTCATCATCTTCGTGGCCCTTCCTTGGCCTCTCTCCAGTATGCCCATGTCTCTCTTGTACTGGGAAGCTCAACACTGGACACAGTACTCCAGGTGTGGCCTCACCAGTGCTGAGTATAGGGGGGAGGATCACCTCCCTTCATCTGCTTGCAATACTTTGGCCAACGCAGCTGAGGATATCATTAGTCTTCTTTGCAGCAAGGGCACATTGCTGGCTCATGTTCAGGCTGATTCAGACGCCCAAGGCCTTTTCTGCCAGGCTGCTTTGCAGCTGGTTGGCCCCCAGCATGTACTGGTGGCTGGGGTTGTTCCTTCCCAGGTGCAGGAGTTTGCACTTTCTTCCCTTTGTTGAACTTCATGATGTTGCTGTCAGCTCACTTCTCCAGCCTGTCAAGGTCCCCCTGCGTGGCAGCACAACCCTCTGGCCTATCAGTCACGCCTCCCAGTCTGGTGTCATCAGCGTTATACATCCGTATTTCTGTTAATTGCTCTATCAACCCCTAGGTATCTTAACTGTTTTGTGGGGTGTTTTTAATTGATGTTGAGACTCAAAATGTTGTATAATTTCACAGATTCTTGCCAAATGCTTTCTGTGTGAATGTTTGACCAAAGTGTCATGAGTGGCTCTATTCAGTGCGTTATTAATTCTGATCTTGGAGGAGTTCAAGGCCAGGCTGGACGTGGTCTTGGGCAACCTGGTCTAGTGGAAGGTGTCCCTGCCTGTGGCAAGGGGGTTGGAACTCGATGATCTTCAAGGTCCCTTCCAACCTAAACCATTCTATGATTCTATGATCCCACAGCATATTGATTTTCCTGTGTTGTTAGAAGCAAAGTGCTTCAGCTTGGAGGCCTAGCTGCAGTTCATTTGGTGAACTGCCTATTGTTTGTATACCCAATTGTTGCTTAGACTTAAAGTTTTGTCTAAGATGAAATGTTCAGCTCTAGCTGAAGACAGAACTCAAGTAATCCTTGCTCAGTTTCATGACTCCAATGCCTAAGACACAAGAAAAGAGGTTCAACTATGAGAAATTACCACCTGTGGTAGACTTTCATATCAATCCCCATAAGCTTTCACCATCTTTTTTTTGTGTGTGTGAAGGTAGTGGTGGTTGAAGGTGAGGTTTCTGCTGCTTCTTGTTCACGTAGTACTGTATATAAAGTGTTCTAGTGACTAAACTGAAAATAAGAAATTAGTATAATGTGCTTCATGAACTTGTGATTAATACAGAGCTTTCATTTTCTGTAGTTGATTATTGGAAATTGATCATTTAATTGCTATTATTTTAATTATTTTAAAAGACTCACTGTTTAATTTGTACAATATCACATTGAAATATTGTTACTTCATTTTGCATACTATTTTGAATTCTAGTTTCTTTGACCACTGTTTTTTCTTTTTTTGCCTATTCAGTAAGATGTCTTGTTGCTACTTGCTGTTTCCTGTTTTGTTTTTCTTCTCTCCCTTGTTTTATATCATTGTCTTCTGCTATGTCTGGGTGGGTCATGTGGGATAAAATAGCATGTTTACATTGCCCAATCTAATTTGCATTTCCCTTTCTCTCCTTTCACTCTAGTCTTTGTCTTTTTTACTTCACTTCTTCTCTTCCCTTGGGATCTCTTACTCCAAATTGAAAGCAAAACAGTGGTATCAAGATGTCCACATAATGAACCTAAGTAACTGTGTTATCTTACTTAATCTCTTATCCTCACTTTTTTCCCTTGTTGTCTGGTATTCTTGTGTATTGCATCATATCTATAATTACATTGAAATCTCCTGAGGATAGTGCTGCCTTTTTGTTTTCTTTTTTTTTCTTCTTTTCTCCCAAATGTAAAATTTGGTTGTGTAGGGTCCTAATCTTAAGTACCAGGTGCATTAAACTTTTATCCATTTCATATCCATCCAGCTGATGAAAGTGTAGTTAAAAAAAAAAGCTTGTGGATTAAATTGGCCCACTTTTTTAAGTAGAATGTGCAGATGTTAGGCATACATGTATTGATGTCACTACAGATTTAATTTCTTTGGTTTTTTAGATAATTCCAGATATTTTTGATATTTTTTTTCTCTCTTGTCATCATTCTAAAAGCCGTGAATTTTCAGATACTCCTCTGTAACTGTAATCATAGAATCATCATAGAATGGTTTGGGTTAGAAGGGACCTTAAAGATCATCTAGTTCCAACCCCCCTGCCATGGGCAGGGACACCTCCCACTACACCAGGTTGCTCAAAGCCCCAGCCAGCCTGGCCTTGAACGCTTCCAGGGATGGGGCATCCACAGCTTCTCTGTGCAACCTGTTCTGGTGTCTCACCACCATCACAGTAGAGAATTTCTTCTTCATAGATATTCTGAATCTCCCCTCTTTCAGTTTAAAACTGTTATGCCTCGTCCTATCACTGCACTCCCTGATAAAGAGTCCCTTCCCCATCTTTCCTGTAGGCCCCCTTTAGGTAGTGGAAGGCTGCTATAAGATCTCTCCAGAGCCTTCTCTTCTCCAGGCTGAACAAGCCCAACTCTCTCAGCCCGTCTTCATAGGAGAGGTGCTCCAAAAGGTCCATGTCCTTCTTATGTTGGGGGCCCCAGAGGTGGATGCAGTACTCCAGGTAGGGTCTCACGAGAGCGGAGTAGGGAGGCAGAATCACCTCCCTCGTCCTGCTGGCCACGCTTCCTTTGATACAGCCCAGGATATGGTTGGGTTTCTGGGCTGCAAACGCACATTGCTGGCTTATGTCCAGCTTCTCATCCACCAATACCCCCAAGTCCTTCTCAGCAGGTCTGCTCTCAATCCATTCCCCGCCCAGCCTGTGTTTGTGCATGGGAGTGCCCCAGCCCACATGTGGGACCTTGCATTTGGCCTTGTTGAACTTCATGAGGTTTGCACAGGCCCACCTCTCCAGCCTGTCCAGGTCCTTCTGGATGGCATCCTTTCACTCCAGTGTGTCAACCACACCACACAACTTGGTGTTGTCAGCAAACTTGCTGAGGGTGCACTCATTCCCACTGTCCATATCTCTGACAAAGATGTTAAATAGTGCTGGTCCCAATACTAACCCCTGAGGAACTCCACTCATCAACTGCTCACTGCCTGGACATGGAGCCTTTGACTGAAACTCTTTGAGTCCGACTCTCCAGCCGGTTCATTATGCACCAAGTGGTCCATCCATCAAATCCATGTCTCTCCAATTTGGAGACAAGGGTGTCGTGTGGGACAGTGTCAGATCCTTTGCACAAGTCCATGTAAATGATGTCAGTTGCTCTTCCCTTACCCACCCAACACTGTAACACCATCGTAGAAGGCCACCAGATTTGTCAGGCGCGACTTGCCCTTTGTGAAGCCACGTTGGCTGTCACCAGTCACCTCCCTATTTTCCATGTGCCTTAGTATAGTTTCCAGGAGGATCTGCTCCATGAAGTTGCCGGGCACAGAGGTGAGACTGACTGGCCTGGAGTTCCCTTGGTCTTCCTTTTTTTCCCTTAAAGTGTGTTGTGGTGATTTTTGCTATTAACATGCTTACCTCTGCAGTAAGAATTGAAAGGTGCTGTAAAGAAACCCTCATATTTCAATGAGGAGGGAGTATAAATGGTGAGGCTTCTTAGTAAATTTCTTGTATTAATTCATACACCCGGTAGATGTTTTTAACAGACTTGGTGTAACCAATCTCAGGCTTCTTGAAGCTGGCAAAAGTTAAGCATTTGTTTTTATTTCTAGTGACTGGAAAATACCTTTTCAGAACACAAAAAATTACATCAGAGCTTTGTAATTCTGTGTATTTTAGAATCCAGTGTGTTCTTCCTCTCTCTGTTCTTCAGACTTCTTGCTTGTCAAGTATATTTACAGTATAGGCTGAAAATAAAGGCATCATTGCTTAAGTAATACAAATTAAAATAGTACTAGAACTTCCAGCCAGGTGGCTTACAAAGATGCTGAACAGTTACTGTTGAATAATTATGCCTTAAAGAATAAAAGTAATGAAGTGTTCTGTTTTTATAGTTGTTTTAACTTTTTGTGAAGTTTATCACACTTGTCTTTTTATCTTTTATTTTCATCATAGTACAGTCCTTTATATGTGCTGCAGCTTTCCATAGTTCACTAGTGAAGACAATGTAGATCACAGAAGTGAAGACATGAAAATTTGGGGGAAAAAAAAAAAATTAGGCTTGTATTGTTGCTTGTATGGATGATTTTGGACAGCTTTGGCATGTTTTTGGCCAGCTGAAAGCTAAGATGAAGTCGGTTTTTAGTTGTTTGTGACTGAATCTTTTGTGTCATCCTTCAATGAATAAAATATGCAAGTTTAATGATGGTTAATGTAATCAGGTTTTTAAATCTTTCAAACAGTTCAATGTGAATCTAGTTTGGCTGATAAACAACAGGCAAGCGGCTAGCATGGCTTCTTAGTCTATGCATATGCACTTTTGTTTCATGAGAAGCCTTTTCAGTGCACGTGCCCTGAGATGGAAGTGATTTTTTGTAAAAAAGATTAATTTTAATTGTGTTTCATGTCAGAATCCTTCTTTTCTATTTCATCCTTATAGCAGTATTTTGACTATGTCTTCCAGGGACTGGGAGGTAGTTGGTTTGGGGTCCTATTAATATTTATCCTAAAAGAATTACTACATAATACATTTTAAGGATTTTAACTTTTATTATGACTTGAAATTTTTGCTTCTGCCAGAATTGGAATGCCCAATAAAAATACTAGTATGTGTCTTCAGTAACACACAGTGTGATTTTCCAGCAAACTTATAAAAAAACTTTAAGTTTTGAAATTAAAATGTTGCATCAACTAAAATGGGGAAGTAAGAACAGTTAAAGTTAAAACAAGGAGGAGAGTGATGATTTATGCTGATACAACCTCAATATATGAAAGGGTAAAAAAGTGTTCAACTGATATAAAGCAGTCTCATCTGAATAGTTCTTCTTGCAGTATTTCCAAAAATAATTTGTAAGTATCAGTTTTCTGAAATGGATATTAAAAGTAACTAAAGTGCATGAGAAACAGATACTTTAATGACATAATGGTGTATTACAAGTTGTATTAGAAGTAAAATATTCTCCCAGCCTGCAATATGTGCAGAAACATTTAGTGATAGTTGATAAAATTTACAAACCTTGATTTTTGCCGTGTCAGTGTTTGGCTTTTTTTTTGCTGCTTGTGGAACATATACTAGTGTTTGTAGGTGTGAAATGATCTGTGCTTTGCCTTTTGCGTATTGAGGGTTCTTTTGTATTTCTTCCTATTACATAAAATGTGTTTTAGAGTGCATTTTGTATATCAGTATGAAATATGTCAGTTTCTGACCCTGTATGGATGGGAGGGGAGGAAAAGGAGGAATCAACAGACTTGGTGCAATCTTCACTGGGTTGGGCTAAAGCTTGTGAAAGAACTTACTAATGTATTAAAATGCCTCAACAGGGATTTGCTGAGAACTAATGCTGTAATGTGTTAGTCATCCTTTATCTGCTTCTATTTTTACAGGTTCTGAAGGATCACTGACGCTGGTTTCTGCGATGCCACTTGGAGCCTCTGGCACTGTGGATTGATAAGTAACATGCAGATTTAACTGCACAACCCGGGGAGAAAGCATCAGGAGCGCTACTTCTTTTCAGCTCCTTAAGTGGACAGAAGTACAGTGTCATCTATCTGCAACGAAAGATTCTTCAACAGATTTTTACAGCTAATAATAAAGACAACATAGCATCATCCACCTTCCTGATTTACAGCGCATCACCTTCCAAGACAGATGGTCTGTCAGACACTGGAGGATGCCTGCAGAGCACATAATAATGAAGTAGTGAATTGATACTGCTGCTGCTGCCGCCTAATTGTCAGGATCACAGCCGATAGAACTGCACTGCCCTTTTTCTGCTCACTTAATCAGGCCAGAAACAGCAGGGTGGACATGGCTGGCCTCGTTAACAACCTTCTAATACTGTTTCTTGTTTTTCAAAACATCTGTTTGGGTTTCAGAAGCCCACTTTCTGTCTTCAAGAGGTGGGTTATGCAGGAAGATCCTTCTGTGTTGAATGCATGCAGTCACTTATGATACTATGGAAGTACGAAAAAGCATGTCCTAGATAAAAATGTGCATGGTATTTGTTCAGTTTTGCTCACTTGTTCTGAATTTTCTTTCTGCAATTATGAAATGACACTCTTGTCACATTGAAGACTCGTGTTTTATCCGAAGGTTGCTCTATAAAATCTGAGTTTGTGATGATAAAATAACAATTAATAGAACTTTTTATATAATGCCGCAGGTGTATTTGAGACTACACGGGGAGTAAATATATTGCAGCTGCTCAAGTTAGCTTCCAGTATAAAATCATGTTTTAATGAGAAAGTATCAAATAGCTTAAAACTGGGCAATCCTGGGAAATTTGGGGGGGTGTTGAATGCAGAATTGCATAGGTAAAATCTAATGTGGTGTGGACAAGAGAAGAAGCCTCTTAGCTCTCCAAAAAAAGTGTTTTACCGTTTTTGAGGTGTATTGGGCACCATAGTTATCATGTCACTTCTATACTTATATATATATGAATATGCATATCCGAAATTTCTGTCAATGTTGCATCATGTCTTACCATTTAGTTCCCTACAGTGATCTACATTTTTTTTACAATTTGTTTATACATTGCATTCAGTACAGACTTTGATATTTATGTGAAGTTGTAAAATTTACCATTTTACTTTGCTACTTATAATAGTTGCTATAAATGTCATGGTGTTGGAATTAAAAATTTCTGCTTTATGCATTATTTAAATTTAATCTGTACTGAATTTTACATAAGCACATAGTCTTTAAAAAAAAAACCCAAACTGTTGTGAATGATTAACAGTACTTTAAATTTTCTAGTGAATTAATTTTCTGTCTGTACATCCATGTACCTCAGACAATTATTTAGATGAGATGACAGGTTACGTTTTCAGCTAATGTTTTGCAAACTAGTCTGTCTGATTGCTCAGAGGAACTACTTCACTAAGTGCTTGATAAGTAAGATGTTTTCCTCAGCTCACGGAGGAGTGAAATTTCAAGATCACTCCTGGAGCTACTCAGCATTGTCAAACTTCTTTACTAGTTCTGAAGACCATTCTTCTTAGAAAGACATAACAAAAATCAGTATTTTTAAAAAATCTTTCCTCCTTCTTTTTAAGGTATAAAGATACTACCAGATCTCTTTCCAGTGAATGCCTTGGAAGTGACCGGCCAGTGATTTCACTTGGTCTGTCAGATTTTGCATTGGACATTCGCATGCCTGGGGTGACACCTAAGCAGGTGAGAAAAATGCAGTTTTTCTTTTTGCCACATACTCTTTTTTTTATAAGCTAGGAAAATAAAGCCTTGCCTACAATATCATTCACATTAAACGAACAAAAAAACAGGGTAATTTTTATAGATGTAAGTATGTCCAGAGAAAAGTAGGAAACAGAAGAGTAATCTCAAATGAGAGAAAAATCTTTACGTCTGATTAATTTTATTTGTAAAATGTTAGTTTCATAAGCTGAGTTGCTGAAGTTTATTAAAACAAGGAATATGAGTTTTATTAAAGTTAAGTATTTCCAGATGTGTTGGTAAGATACATATTTATTTAGAATTGTGGTATACACCAAATCTCAGATGATGCCTCAATGAATTTAGTTAAATTGAACGTTGCTGCAACTTCGGCAAGCTGAGAGAAGACAACCAAGGAGCATTTTATAAGGGTAATACTTTTGACCCAGTATTTTAAATGCTTAAAATACTCCAGGAAAGCTACTATAAACAAGGTATAATGGTATACTCTTTCAGGTTTTAAGTTACTTATCTTCTACTGAGCCAAGTGAGTAAAAATGAAGACAATAATTAGGTAACTTAACATTAGCATTAGCATTTTTAAGAATCACATAAAAGTCTGAGATTCTAGTGTAACTTTCACGTGTGGTTTCATTAAGATAGATAAACAATGATTAAAGGTTGGGTTTTTTTGCAGCCAAGCTATGCAGGAAATTATGTATGTCATTTAAAGACCCTACATCTCTTTTAGAGGGCTGCAGGTGCTTGGAAAGAGCAGGATGTTGTGCTGCAGTAGATGATGACTCATTGTTGCAGATAGCACTTTCAAAAAATACTGAAGGGAAAATTAGGTTTTCAGTTATTGGGGAGCACCCCTCTGGAACATGTAATTTAGAGCAGGTGATGTCGTACCAGTGAGTGCAGAACAGAAATACAGTTTCTACTAGATCTTATTTGTCTACAGTAAAATATTAAACTTCTCTTTCAGAAAGAGTGAGAAGTACTCTGTTCATCCAGGTGCACATTTGTAATTATGTTTTTTTAATTTTACCTGAGGAGCCATTAGTTGAAGAGCTATGAAATACACGTGAAGGGGTCTGTCGCTTCAGGTTCCTATTTAAGAAAAGAAAACCAACATCCAACACCACCAACAGAAGGCTGTGATAGTTAATAGAGAGGACATAACGCTTTTCACATTCACATGTACCTGTAGCCAACAGCCTTTATGCACACTGAAATGCTATGGTCTAGTGTAGATTTGGGGAAAGGACGGGGGAAGACAGAAACAGGAAGCAACTTGCCAAGTTAACTCATAAAAAGGTAGGTGAAAATAAGCAATAACTAGCCTTATATACTTTTAAGTCTAGCTTTTCTTTTCCTCTCTCAGTCTCACCCGCCCTTATTCTCATTTCCCTTCCTCTCTCCACGGTGCCCCACACTAATTGTACAGGAAACTTGGTTCCCATTTAGACAAGTTAAACACTGATATACTTGGCAAGAAGCAATAGCAGAAAAGACAATCTTTGTTTTCTTGCAGTTCACAGAAGGAGATAACTAACAGCTTTGTAGTTCTAGTGCTGTTAGTTCATTTTTGCAGCAGAAAGAACATGGAAGGGAACAATCCTCTTTAGAGAGGAAATTCTTCTGTAGTGGCTTCATTCTAGCTCGCTATCTCTTCATGTACCTCTTGGCCCCAGTTGTGGGCAGATGTATTTAGTGAGCGTGGATCTGCTGTGAGTTCAAGTTGTCCATACTGATGTTTATATAAGAGCGTAAGTTGGGAGTTAGACTCAATGGTCCCTATGGATCCCTTCCAACTCGAGATACAGGTTTCTGTTTCCACAGTCTGGCTGCAAGTTGATCTCTATTCATGAAAGATGCAAAAGTAAACCAAAGAGCAAGAGGACAAGTGCAGTTGCTAAAATGCTTTATTAAGAGCTTTCTGGAGGTGTATCACTGTTTTGGTTATGACTAATAACCTAATAATAAGTGTGGTGAGGCACTGGTACAAATTGCCCAGGGAAGCTGTGAATGTCCCGTCCCTGGAAGTGTTCAAGGCCAGGTTGGATGAGGCTTTGAGCAACCTGGTGTAGTGGGAGGTGTCCGTGCCCATGGCAGGGGGGTTGGAACTCAAAGATCTTTAAGGTCCCTTCTAACTCAGACCACTCTGATTCTTTGATTCTGTGATTCTATGATAATTGCGGTTCTTGAGTTCCCAAGTGTAACAATTTAAGTGGGAAAGGTGGGAGAAGAAAAAAAAAAAAAACAAACGAGGAGGAGCAGAAATTAGTGTAGAAGACGTGAATGAGTTAAATTCTAGAGAACACAGGAGTATCTTTAGAGCAACACCAGTATATTCTGTGCTACTTCTTCATCATGCATTTTTTGTGAAAAGAAAATGTTGTTTCAACTGGATCGTTATGAATTCTGAATTCAGTGTTTGGCCGCAGGCTAGTACTTTCAGAAGACTTCACAAACTGAATTCTTCTGGCCTCTTTCTCTCTTGGTGGTATGCATACGACAGTTGCATTTTCATAGAATCATAGAATGGTTTAGGTTGGAAGGGACCTTGAAGATCATCGAGTTCCAACCCCCCTGCCATAGGCAGGGATACCTCTTACTATACCAGGTTGCCCAAGGCCACGTCCAGCCTGGCCTTGAACACCTCCAGGGACGGGGCTTCAACAACCTCTCTGGGCAACCTGTTCCAGTGCCTCACCACCCTTAAAGTGAAAAACTTATTCCTAATGTTTAATCTAAACCTGCCCTCTTCCAGCTTAAAGCCGTTCCCCCTCGTCCTATCACTACATGCCCTAGTAAAAAGTCCTTCCCCAGCTCTCCTGTAGGCCCCCTTTAGGTACTGGAAGGCCGCAATAAGATCTCCCCGGAGCCTTCTGTTCTCCAGGCTGAACAGCCCCAACTCTCTCAGCCTCTCCTCATAGGAGAGGTGCTCCAGCCCTCTGATCATCCTCGTGGCTCTCCTCTGGACACGCTCCAGCAGGTCCATGTCCTTCTTATGTTGGGGACTCCAGAGCTGGATGTAGTACTCCAGGTGGGGTCTCACGAGAGCGGAGTAGAGGGGCAGAATCACCTCCCTTGACCTGCTGGCCACACTTCTTTTGATGCAGCCCAGGATACGGTTGGCCTTCTGGGCTGCGATCGCACACTGCTTGCTCATGTTGAGCTTCTCATCAATCATCACCCCCAGGTCCTTCTCCACAGGGCTGCTCTCCAGCCATTCCCCGCCGAGCCTGTATTTGTGCTTGGGATTGCCCCGACCCAGATGTAGGACCTTGCACTTGGCCTTGTTGAACTGCATGAGGTTTGCTTGGGCCCACCTCTCCAGCCTGTCCAGGTCCCTCTGGATGGTATCCCTCCCCCCCAGCGTGTCTGCCTCGCCAAACAGCTTGGTATCATCAGCAAACTCGCTGAGGGTGCACTCTACCCCACTGTCCATGTCGCTGACAAAGATGTTGAACAGTACGGGTCCCAGTACCGACCCCTGAGGAGCGCCACTCGTCACTGCTCTCCACTTGGACACCGAGCTGTTGACCACAACCCTTTGAGTGCGACCGTCCAGCCAGTTCTTTATCCACCGAGTGGTCCATTTATCGAATCCATGTCTCTTCAATTTAGAGACCAGGATATCGTGTGGGACAGTGTCAAACGCTTTGCACAAGTCCAGGTAGATGACATCAGCAGATCTTCCCTTGTCCACTGCCGCTGTAACCCCTTCGTAGAAGGCCACCAAATTTGTCAGGCATGACTTGCCCTTGGTGAAGCCATGTTGGCTCTTGCCAATCACCTCCTTGTTTTCTGTGTGCCTCAGCAGAGTTTCAAGGAGGATCTGCTCCATGATCTTGCCAGGCACAGAGGTGAGACTGACTGGCCTGTAGTTCCCCGGGTCTTCCTTGTTTCCCTTTTTGAAAATAGGGGTTATGTTTCCCCTTTTCCAGTCGGCAGGAACCTCGCCAGACTGCCACGACTTCTCAAATATCATGGCTAGTGGCTTCGCTGCCTGCCTTCCTCTTTGTAGGAATGCATTGCTGCTGTGCTTGGAGGAGGTGGTCCTTGAATATTAACCAACTTTATTGGACCCCTCTTCCTTCCAGTGCTTCATCCCATGGCACCATACCAAGCAGATTCTTCAAGAGGCCAAAGTCGGCTCTCCTGAAGTCTGGGGTCGTCAGCCTGCTGCGCACCTTCTTCATTGCCTTGAGGAATTCAAACTCGACCATTTCATGGTCACTACAGCCCAGGCTACCCTTGAGTTTGACCCTGTCAACCAGCCCCTCCTTGTTGGTAAGAACAAGGTCCAGCATGGCTCCTCTCCTCGTCGGCTCCTCAACCACTTGGAGAAGGAAGTTGTCCTCAATGCAATCCAGGAACCTCCTGGATTGCCTGTGCCTGGCTGTGTTATCCTTCCAACTGATGTCAGGGTGGTTGAAGTCACCCATGAGAACCAAGGTCTGTGAACGTGATGCCTCCCCTATCTGTCTATAGAGGGCTTCATCCACTTGGTCTTCCTGGTTGGGTGGCCTGTAGCATACCCCCACTGTAACGTCCGCTGCTCCCGATTTCCCTGTAATCTTGACCCATAGGCTCTCATTTTGTGTCTAGAGTCACAACTAGCTAACAGAAAGATGTCTAATGGAACTAACCAGTTCTTTTGTTTACAATTATGACCAGTGTAACTTGTGGTAGGTGTACAATCAGAAGGTTAATGTAGCGTAAGAGTTGTTCTGGAAGGGCTAGAGTCATTGGTTGTTTAGTCAAAAATATCTCCAAGCTGGAACAAGAAAGGGAACTTCTCAAATAGTACTGCTGCTGAGTTGGGTTCTTCCATGGCATCACTGTAGGCAATTGTATTTAATTTTATTTTCCCAGGTCCTTGATACTCCAGCTTCCCAGATAATTCTTGTTGAAAAGTGATACTGAAAAACAATCTCTGTGGATTCCAAGAAGTTTAGCCGTCTGCATGTATTCCCTGAAATTTAGATGAATTTTTGGTACTACCAGTAAGGTTGTACCTAGATTATGTGCATTCACATTGTTGTTTTGGAATGGTTACTGTGGGAATCATTTAATTCTCTTAGTGTAGGGGCATACAGCTACCATACAGCTTAAACTCTGTAAAATATATACCCGGTTTGTGGAGGAAATACGTACACATTTCCAAAGAAGAGGAGAAGGGAAAAGAAACCCCAAATGATTTTGTATCATCTGCTTAGGTAGCACCTTGTAATGGTGGAGGTGTTACAATTCTTGGTGGAATGATTTGCAAATGGCTGGAGCCAAGTTTAACATCTGTCCTTGTATTGGTAGGTTAGTTGCATAAAATTAAATTCATGTGTATCTTGTGCTGTCAAGGCTGTGGGAAAGGTTGCCAAAAGTCTTGCATTTTTTTCCAATGAGTAACTAGACTTGTAGTGACTTCGAGGGTGTGGTGTGGTGTGTGTGCCTTACATTCTGTAGCTGGAGCTGCCTCATGGGTGGATCAGTGAGAACCAACCCCTCACGCAGCTTAGGAGTGCACTAACTGTGCGGATCTGCCCCTCAGTTGTGTGTTCTTTCTGCACAGTTACCAAACGTGAACATTCATGTGAAACTGTTCCGAGCTACCCTTACAAACAGGGTCACTGAAGTGTATATTCAAGCAATACGAATCTGAAAGTCGGTGAGGTAGAATAGTTCTCCGGCTCAGTTAATAGATGTGGTTTACATTCATTGGTGCTTTTGAACAGTACCACGTCTCATAAGTAGGGGAAACGATATCTGTGGTACTTAAGTATTTTTGTCTTAATAATTGTTCCAATTACACAATAGGGAAAAATGCAACTAATATGTCATGTGAAGAGTAATTTTGGTGTGCTGCTGAAGGGTGCAGGACATCTAAGAGCTGTGGAGAAGAAGACTGAAGGGCTTTTTCAGTTCTGATGGGAAAATTCTGTAATTGTTCTTTATACTTAAGGTAATTATAAGAAAATTATCCCTCTGCGTGGTAAATTAATAGTATGTTAGGACTGATTATTTAAACAGGAAGCCATATGTTCTGTCTTCCAATAAGGGATGGAATCAGCTCATTTTGAAAACTCTAAATTTCAGATACAAACACCAATGTTGTTAAGCAAATTGAAGGCTATTTTGTGAAAACATTATTAAGAATGTAGGGGAAGCATGTTTACTCTGCTGATAACACAGTTTTGCTTCTGTGAACACCTGTGTTTGCTACAAATCAAATAAGAAATAATGATAAAAAATTATAGTGCAATCAAAACTATCTCAAGTAATTTTATTCATAAATAACTGTTTGGGTTTTTTAATTAATTACTGCTATGTTTGAGGCTGAACAAACTTTTCATTGGTAAATTAATTTTGCTACATCATTGACTGAGTTCTTAAATATACACTTGAAACTTCATAAATATTATTAAAGGGCCAAAAATGTGGTGAAAGATGTTATTTGGATCTTGCAAGTCTCTCTCTCTCTTTTTTTTTTTTTTTTTGAAACTGCTTATTTTGAGCTTCTACCAGTACGTCAGCAGTGACTTGTAATACCTGCGTATTCAATTTTGAAACTTTAGTTTATCAGTTTGAAGTCTTTGGTTAAAGTTTTTCTTCTCATATCCAGTTCGCTTGGGTATACTATACCAGATAAAAATACATAAAACAAGAAGGAAATTTAATCATTTGGATACCCATAAATTACTGGCACCTCTTTCTTTACTATTGCTATGACAATCAAGTTGAGGTCTTGACCCAAGATACCTCAAGACTTGCTCTGACTCTGGAGAAAGTTGTGTGAATGACTTGGTTATTACTGAGGGTAAAATTCTGTAAAAATAGAATTTAGTTGCTTACGTGGATCTGGATCCTGGCACAGTCACTGTCAATACCAGAGATTCATGAGAAGTGATGCAATTATTAGTCAGTAATGGGCCTTATTTATAACAAAGATTCTTCCTTTAGAGAAAAAAGGGAGGGGGCAGGAGATGGGAAGGAAAAGCGTGGGGCTTTTCCCTTCCCCCCTCGCCAGTATGCCTTCAAAAGGCAGCTTGTGGCACTTTGAAAGTTCTATTTGTCTCGTCTTTTCACTTTTTTTTGAAACATCTGAATCGATGGGGTTATGGATAGTGGAGCAATCTCACTTCCCCCCCTCCGCGCTTGTTCCTTACACAAGTTGAAGTCTACATAATAATTTCTGTCTGAAGATGGATCAAATGTGCACCCTCATGCTCACAGACCTACTTACGGAGAGGTAGAGAAAACAGGACAGAATTACTGTGGATACTGCAGTGTGCCTTTTGTAATGCTTTGGTGTCAGGATGTTCCTGCTCTTCTTGTATTTGAAGTCTGGAACATTGACAATAGGAGATAAGCAACCAGAATCTGTTTTGTTGAATCCAATAGCTGCTTTTTCATTTGCTTATTTTACCTTATTAGCTAAATACAACCCGGCTTCTACGCCAGAAGCAAAATTGAAAAGCCTTGTGACTATGCCAGGACGAGTTTTCATGCCAGTAGTGGTAAAGACTTCAGAATGACCACATTGATTGACTGTGTTACCCATTTGGCCAAGTGACCTCTTCTCTTACTATACCTAATAGAAATTATTTATGGAAAGGCCATAAGAGGTAGAACAGGAACGCAGTAATACAAAAACCAGAACATACCCTCCCTGTTTACAGTAATAATGAGAGGTTGCTGGCTTGGAGTTTCAGTCCAGACTATCATATTTAATAGATGGTGATAGTTCTTTGTGCCATGACTTTGACAAGTAAATTTTAACCCATAGATAATCTTGGAATTATTTTTTTTTTTCAAACATGCTTCTTTCATTTTAAGAAGTTATTGGAAACATTTTTTGAAAGGGTTGTATTTAGGGTAATTTTGTGGATTTTTTTCCTTATTTCTCTGCTTTTGAAAAATACATTTTGATAGGGAAGAAGATGAGATAATTGTTTTAAAAACAATGTAACTAGTAGAATGGAACAGTAGGAAGGGGTAAGGGGTATGAAACTACATTGTGAGTAGTATGGAATTTTAACAATTCGATGTTTTGCCTGTACTGATCATCTATAGGCTTGTCATGTTAAAGTAACTGCTGGCCAGGATCTCTTGTTAATGAAATGGAGTTGCTTCAGATTACTTTGGAGGACAATCTGAATATAACTATTGGAAGGCAATACAAACAATAACAAACAGATGGAAAGTAAAAAACTTGGAAAATTCTCTTTCTTCTCCCTGCCCACCCCCCACGCCTTTCTTCTCCAAAGCAGTGGGTCTCGTTAATTTTTTTGGTTGTTTGTGTTTTCTCTTAAAAAAAACTTGCTCCGACACATTGGATTACCTAAGAGCATGTCTCTAAACTACAGAATGTAGAGTACATAGAGTGTTGAAGAGAGATGACAAAGAACATGGAAGAAAAATGTTTAACTGGGACAGCTGCTACTTGTAGATGTATTATGACACTGAGTCAGAGAGGCACGACTGAGTTCTGCAACAGCTCAGATAAATGAGTAGAATAATACCATTTTACTACCTCTATAATTTCCAGTTAACAGTCTTTGATTCAAAAGAGAAAGAGCCAAAAGTATTAGTACATCTGGACTTCTAATATTCTTTGTAGATGTTGTGACACAAGTTACAAAATCTCAGCCATTGCATCTGTAATAAGTCCTAATACTCTGTTCTTAACTAATTTAGTTCTTAATTGGGTAAAGTATGCTGTCAAAAAACCCATGTCATCTGTATTTTTAGTCCACAGCGTTTCTAAGTTCAATTTTTATTTAAAGACAAAGAATCTAATGTTTATTTCTACTACAATGTGAAGCATTGGTGCCATTGACTTTCAGAGTTTGGGTATAAGGTTGTAAATGAAGCTTCTTTTAAAAAAAACCTACTGCTGAACTTCGGTTAAATAGAAAGGGTAGAATATTTCCTTTTCTATTTCTAGAAGGCTTTAATATGTTCATTCTATAAAAGCATATAACTAAAGTGCGCAAAGGCATTCACATCAGTTGTATCAGCTGACCTCTGTTCATCCTTCCTGTCTTCTAGCAAGATCACCAAAAATAGTTTCTTATCTGTGTACATCACTGCTTTGTGTAATCATGTATTGTTATCACCACTGTACTTGTCCTTCCTTCTCAGTTTTATTTAATTGTTTACACCTATTTGCAGTGTCTTCTTTTAAAGTAGGTTTAAAGTTGTTCATAGCAGGAATTCTGTCTTCATCTGTTTAGTATAGTTCTTATGAAAATGAAAGTCCTGTCAGATTTTGAGTTCATGGGTGTAGTGAAATTCCAGTAGCTGACATCTTTCTTAAGGAAAACAAAAAAAGGCTGTTTAAAAAGCATTAAAAACTAAAAAAAAACCAAAAAAACCCCAAAAAAACAAAAGGTTTAAAATAATTAACAGTGTAGCTATCAACCTAATAGCCACATTGCTGACCTTATAGCCTAATCTCTGTTACATGTAAATAAACCATTGCAATGAATTTATTTCTTACAATAGTAATCTACATATCTTACATCATCTTTGGCCAAATATCTCAGTAAAGCAGGTGGTGTTTTTTTCTGGATGGTGCTTTTGTAGGACCTGCCCTTCATCTAACTGATGAAGATGAGACTGACTTCATTTTTTGTTTGTGTACTTCACATGCGTAGTGCTGTTCCAGTGATTTACCGACTTTTTTTGATGTACAAAGTAAGAGCCTTCCTTTCAATAAGATTGCCATATTTAGGTTTTACTGTTCTCAAGGTGTTTGTTTTATATTGCAAGTACTTTCATAGTTATGCAAGGTACTTGTAGATCGAAAACGTGGATTTTGTCTGTGGGCATTGCTCTGAGTTTGCTGTGTTTGCGTTTTAATTGGTTCATATTTTAATCCAGAAATGCGTCCAATGCTTATACGCTGAGCATTTGAAACTCAAACCAAGATGATTCTTTTAGGCAACAAAGGCAGCTGTAGCATCATGCAGAGGTCATTCTTGATAAGTTTTCTGCCCAGAGTGCCCGTCACACTGTATCTTGTGTAGATTGTTCGGCCAATTGCTCCAGGAAAATGTTAGTCCGTTACAGCACTTAAGCAAGAAAATCACATATCGAATTGTTTCTTTTTTAATTTATTCTGTTCTTTTTCTTTGTTTTAAAGGACATGTGCTGTTAGTTAGAATGCCCAGGGAAGAATATTTTCATTGATCATAATAGAATTAGGTGCATGAATCAAATATAAATGTATTTCTGTGATTGCTGCTGCAGTGGCACAGCATTTTTACACTTTGTGGTGCAGTTGTATAAATCTTGGAATAGGGTGAAATACTGCTATAGGTAGAATATATATATAATATGTATATAATATATATATATTTTAGTATTTAGCTGTGAAGTTATAGAATCATAGAATTTTTCAAGTTGGAAGTGACCCGTAAGGATCTTTGAGTCCAACTCCCTGCTCCTTGTAGGACTGCCTAAATCTAAGCCATATGACTAAGAGTCTTGTCTGCACACTCCTTGAACTCTGGCAGCCTTGGTGCCACGACCACTTCCCTGAAGAGCCTGTTCCAGTGACCAACCACCAGCTCAATAAAGAACCTTTTCCTAATGTCCAGTTTGAACTTCCTCTGATGCAGCTTCATTCCATTTCCCCATGTGCTGTTGCTGGTCGCCAGAGAGAGGAGACCAGCACCTCCCCCTCCAGTGCCGTTGATTCTTAGATTATAGTAAGTTTATAAATACTGAGAAAGTAGTGCATACCAGAAGCACAATAATTCTTTTCACTTTATGTAGCACACTCATTGATTCATGCTGTTTATTTGGACATTGAGAGGGTACTGTTACCCCTTCAAATTTTTAGTGGACAGGGAGGGGGGACAGTGTTTGTTAACCACTGCAACTAAATTCACTGCTAAGGCTTGTAAATATATAAATTTTATTTATTAATTTGTTCAGTATTCCCACAGTCATCTTTAGAAAGTGTAGAGAATTTTGATGCTTTATTTCTATTCTTTTAATTCTAAATATTCCCAATTTAAAAGTAATTTCTGTTCTTTTGTCTTTTAATAGTCTGATACCTACCTCTGCATGTCAGTACCCCTGCCGGTGGATGATGAAGCCTATGTAGGTGAGTGTTGGTTGACTGGAAGAACCTAAGCAAGCCATTTTGCAGAACCTCAGCATGTTCTTTTTTTTTGACTCATATTGACTTAATCTTCGGTTGTCAGAGTTTCCAAAATGCATTCATCATGGCTAATGCAGAAACAAACTAGAGCGAGCTACTTAGAGTCAAGATAACAAACTGTGTCTGGAGAGATTCATGAGTAATAGTGGTTAAAGAGCTGCATGCAGATGCCTCTGGCAGTCAGTACCAAACAGTCCCATTTGTAAAGTATTGGTTTTCTGTCTCTGGCCGGATACTTAATTCTGCTCCACTGAGCAGACTGTTTATTTACCTGCTGGTACAGGCTGTAAATCCTTTGCACTTACAGTCATCGTTGGCTGCAGCAAGATTTTACTTATCTGGGGGAAAAAATAAAACCAACCAAACCCTCTCCCCTTCTTTTTTTTTTTTTTTTTTTTTTAATGCTGTGGCATGAATAAGATGGCAGACAAATAGAAGGAAATACTGTAGTAGTGTACAGATGATGAGATCATACAGATCAGCAAAACAACACCATCTGCTTGGAAAGTCTTTGAGGTACTTTTTATTTTGCCTTGCTTGTGAACATACAGTTGTTCAGGTAGAGAGAAGGCTTGTTGGTTTGGCTGAAGATAGTTTCACTATTAGAACATGCTATAAACTGAGATGAAAAAAAAACCAATGAGAAGTTAAAATGTCTCTATTTTCCTTCCTTTAGTCTTTTCTTGCATTTTAGGATATCTGCCCTTACAATAAATATGGTGGGAACCTTACATAGTTTTTGTTGTAGTGCATTGTAAGGCTATTTTTCCATGTGGATTTCCTTGTATAAATCCTTTAGAAGTAGAATATTGTGTTTAGATTTGCATGTTGTATTATAGTAACTAAAAAAATAGATTACATTTTCTTCAGTGCTTTCTCTGTATATTTGTTTTGTAAAGAAGTAAGAACCTGGCCTCACATTTTGGCTGTGAGTTTGACCCCAGAAAGAAAAATGAGCATAAAAGGGAGTGAGCGTTCATTCTGTGATAAACTATAATTGCTGTGCGGTGTGTGCAATGGACTCTTTTGCTTTCAAGTGATTCATAGAAAGGCATACTACTAACCTGCTGCTTAAGCAATTTTTATTTAGTGCTTCACTGAGTTGCAAAATTGCATAGTTCAATTCTTTATTAGATTGCTGCACATTTAGTTCTGTCATTTGGTGTTTACATGTGTTAAAGCCTTATAAACTTTTTTCAGTTGTGTATATGTTTTAAAGGACCTACTGAAAGAATTTGCTTAAGAGTGGTATTTATGCAAACTCTGAATGTGAATCATGCAAGGCAACCCATTTTTTTCTCTGAAGACTGAGAATCTTCTAGGTTTTAGGTGTTGACATGTTCTTCACCAGATTTTTACAGGATTTGGTCACCTTTCCAGTGATCACTGTGCTTGGGTACATGTCATTACAAAGCAGAATAAGGTCACACAGAAGCCATTCCAGTTGTCAGGTGGAGCTTTGAAGAGCAAGAGGAACTTGAGGAGTAAATTTTTAAAAAAAAAAAAAATTTGTTCTGTGAACCTAAGGTTTTCCCGTGATAGCATCACTTACAACCTCTTATATTTGCATGCCTTGAAAATAAAACCAAATTGTTTGCCTTTTTTTACATCTTCAGTCCCTTCCATCAAAATGGAAAGGCATGGGGTCAATCTTAAGCATGTGAACAGTTGCATCTAGCTTCAATAAAGTCACTGGAAAGTGTTTTCAGTGGAAAAGATTTGTCAGATTGAAGTCTTCACAATCAACAGAAGTTACATAATATTTGGAAATAGTAGACTCAAACATATCCAATTGTAATGACTAAAAGAATGCAAACTGACCTGTCTTAGCAAGTTAAATTTTCTCAGGAAAGAGATTTTTTTAATAGGTATCTTCATCTAAGAAATGGGATGCTTAATGGAGTTTTTCCTTAAATACTTCTTAATATCGTTAAGTGTTGTGAAGCTAGCTATTAACTTACTTACGTGCATGTACTTTGTGTTGGTTAAATAAGCATAGAAGATTGACACACAGAGAATGAAATACTTCTTTTTAATAGGATAGTGTCTATATTTTTATGGTTTAAGCAAAAACTGCCTTCATTGCATTGCCAATAAATGGTGTAATTAACTTTCATTAATTGCTATTTTACTTTATGATAAAAGCATCTAAAAACTAACGTGAACTGTCACTCTGTGTTGCTGTTCGGTGATGTATTGAGAAGACAGTGTGTGTTGTGAGGAGCTTCAACACGAGGAGGTGTGAATACAGAGAATTAAAACAATAACCTGGGTTTCTGAGACAGTGCAATGGTAAAGCTGCGACCAGAACCTACACGTTCTGCTTCCAGTTCAATTTATTTGCACATAACGCTGCCGAGTAAATGCCTTCTCTTTTCTGTGTCTTTTTTTTTCCTTTAAAAGGACACTTTTATGACCAAGTGCCCTTACACTTCAACCAAGAATCACTTGTTTATTCCTTTTTTACTTTGCTTTTGTATTTTTACCCCCTCTTTTTCCCTCCTCCAAGACAGAGTGGAAGAGGAGATTACAATATTACAGTATCACAGTATCATCAGGGTTGGAAGGGACCTCTGGAGATCATCTAGTCCAACCCCCCTGCCACAGCAGGGTCACCTACAGCAGTTGCACAGGACGGCGTCCAGGCGGGTTTTGAATGTCTCCAGTGTGGGAGACTCCACAACCTCTCTGGGCAGCCTGTTCCAGTGCTCTGCCACCCTCAGAGTAAAGAAGTTCCTCCTCATGTTAAGATGGAACTTCCTGTGCTCCAGTTTGTGCCCGTTACCTCTTGTCCTATCACTGGGCACCACTGAAAAAAGACTCTTCTCATCTACCTGGCACCCTCCCCTTAAGTATTTATAGGTATTGATAAGATCCCCCCTGAGTCGTCTTTTTTCTAGACTAAAAAGCCCCAAGTCCCTGAGCCTTTCCTCATAAGAAAGATGCTCCAGTCCCCTAATCATCTTTGTAGCCCTTTGCTGGACCCTCTCCAGCAGTTCCCTGTCCTTCTTGAACTGGGGAGCCCAGAACTGGACACAGTACTCCAGATGCGGCCTCACCAGGGCAGAGTAGAGGGGGAGGATGACCTCCCTCGACCTGCTGGCCACACTTCTTGATGCACCCCAGGATGCCATTGGCCTTCTTGGCCACCAGGGCACATTGCTGCCTCACGGTCATCCTGTTGTCCACCAGGACTCCCAGGTCCCTTTCCACACAGCTGCTCTCCAGGAGCTCAGCCCCCAACCTGTACTGATGCATGGGGTTATTCCTCCCCAGTACCCTACACTCACCTTTGTTGAACTTCATTAGATTTTTTTTTCTGCCCAACTGTCCAGCCTGTCCAGGTCACGCTGTATGGCAGCACAGCCTTCCGGCGTGTCAGCCACCCCTCCCAGTTTTGTGTCATCAGCAAACTTGCTGATGGAACACTCTATCCCTTCATCCAGGTCATTGATGAATATATTGAACAGGACTGGACCCAGTACTGACCCCTGAGGAACACCACTAGTTACTGGCCTCCAACTGGACTCTGCACCACTAACCACAACCTGCAGCAGGATAGTTTGTTGTATATTGGTTGTGTGGTGGGTTGGTTTACATTTAGGTTAATGTTAGGAACATACCTTTTGCTCCTGTGAAATGAAATGGCTGTGAGATCAATATGACAAATATATTAATGAGTGAGATTGAGATGTAATTTTTCAAGAAAGTGTTATTCCAGTTACATTTAAAAAGCATATTGTGGTGTTCTTCTTCTGCCTCATGTTTGATTAATGTTTGTGAATAAGTAGCCAAGCCAGAAACCAGATTGAGTCTTTAATGGTGCAGGCATTGATAAAAGTCAGTTTTTGACTACTGAGCTGTAGCGATAACTAAAGGATGCTCTACAGACAGTAATAAGAATTGAGTCTGACAGCAGGCCACTCAGCCAAGAAATTTGACTGTCATCTTCACCTCCTTGCATGCATTCACATGGGTGACCAGTAAATAAATGTGTCTTTTTCTTACTGACTCATGGTAAATCCCTATGTGTCAGATTGTGCTGTAGAAATGAGATGGAGCCTATTATGTTCAGCAAAACATACTGAAATAATTAGGTGATTTATTACTTTTTGTCCATACATGACTCTGAGACACTGTGTGTTTTTTTTACTCTAGTATGGCGTATATAAACTTCCCTATTGCCAAGTAATGATGACTTCACTGTATTGAAGGCCTTTAATGTCTCCCTAATCTGCCGAACTGTGGACACTGATATGTTGATACATTTCTTTAAAGTTAATTCCATTATAGAGAAAACAGCAATTTTTTTTAAAAGGATATCAACTCTATATCATTGAATTGTTATTTATAAAGGTGAATGTCTTAGAAATGTTTTTTTTAAATACATAGCTTAACTAGACACTGTTAAGATTAAACTCTTGTAATGTTCTCTTCATTCCTGTTTCTCCTGGAGTTCATAATTCAAAGTAGTACTTGGTCAGGAAAGTAAGTCGGGGTATTCAGATTTAGTATATATATCAAAACTGTTACTGTTATTTTATTAATCATTTTCTATCACTTCTCCATGCATAAAAAATACTTAACTATTGAGTAATCATCTGTTCATTATTGCAAAATGTGGAGGCTGTCAACTAGAAAATATAAGCCTTTGTTTGATATTTCTTAAGCCTTTGATAGTGATCGGTACTGCATTTGTCTTGAATCTCATGCTAATCTGTATGGCTTTTACAACATAGGATTTTTTAAATGGCTTTTTTTTGACCCTGTTTTTGGAAAGGTATAAGCTGGGGTGTGCTGCCAAGAAAATAACTATACGGGAGCAGAGTAGCCGACTGTACAAAGCTCTGAAGCTCACAGGCAGACTGAGAGGTTTTTCAGCTCTTTCTTCAGAAGCAATGATGAGATATGTGAGCGAAAATAGGGTGTGCAAGCAGCTCATACAGAAATCTGATTTTGCTTGGTAAAGTGTGGGGCAGTATTTTCTATTAGTAAGAGTAGTATTTAGTAAGCTATTTGTAATAAGTTTTATAATAGTGCTTAAAGGTCCCATCTGTGCAGTAGAATATCATTGTAATGGGCACTGTGTGGAGGGAGAAAAAGAATTCCTGACACACTCATTGTAGTAAATACACAAGATGTGAGAGAGGTAGAGGAGTAAAAAGAACAGTGAGACAGTATTAACCAGCTGGGCAGGTGGTGGCTTTAGCAGGCAAGAGGCTTAATCTTTAATTTTACCTTTATTGACAGCTGTCTTGCTAGGTGTTGCTTACAGTACGTTATGTACAGGTATCAAGTTTGGCAGTATTGTTCATTAAAAATTCATTCACATCTGTGAACTGCTTATAAACTCCTTCAGAAATTTAGTCTCTCACTTAAATTGGTAACAGCAGCTTAAAACACCTGAACACCTGGAAACTAAGGTGTGAAGTCCACATAGAATGACACATTGTCTGTCCCATGTGAGAGTTAACCATAATTTCGTTACTAATTGTTACTGACGACAGCATCAAAACAAAAGGTCTTTCTGTAACGCAGATTAGGTTTTTAGCTATGAAATGAGTAGAATTTGCTAGTAGGAAAAAAACAGATGTTATGTAGTCTTTAGACTTTAATCATGTTGGCAAGTTTAGCCCTTCTAAATTCATATGTGGTACTCGAGGTGCCCTCCCAGGGCATGTGGGTGTATCTCTTACTTCCCAAACAAAGCCCTCAGCTCTGACGTGCTCATTTCCTTACAACTTGACTGCATGCCTTACATCTTCAAGCTAGAATTTGACTTGCATGCCTTAACTCTTGGCTGGTTTTCCTGGCTTTTCGCAACAGACCTCAGCTCCAAAAATAGAGATAGAAACTATTTGATTAGTTTTTTTCCCTCATGAAACTGGGACAATAGTCCACATCATCATTGACCTCAGGAACCCTGCCTCAGCTGCACGTTAAAATACTGAGTTCAGAGTGCACATAAGTCCGCAAACTTGAGGTGCAGAGTAGTGTTTCAGTGGTTTGCAGCTTCACCATGTGTCCATGGTAAGACTCTTGTAAGAGCTAAAAGACACTGACTTGAAGGCTCCTCAGTGTCTGTGAACATGTAAGGGCACGAGTGACTCAGTTTTGGAACTTCTACTGTAGGATAAGCTTAAAAACCCTCCAGCGTCCTTCTCTGTCTCATATGAAGAAAAATTCCATTGCATTCCCTGCATCTGACACATAATTTCAGTAGCAATAAAGGAAGTTACACAATGTAGCTTGCTTTATTTCTAGAAATGCCATCATTGTACATTTACGGTCAATATTACTACAGTGTGATGTTGGTAACCTTTTTCCTACACTAAACTGGATCACAAACATTTGAGAAACTGAAACAGTGTTTTGTTTGTGGTGTGTGATAAAGAACAGATGTTTAAGTGCTGAACAATCACCTTCATCTAAGTTCCTAATGGTGAGAAATATTTGGGCAATGAGACTGTGTTGACTTTAAACAGATCTTGTTTTCCATTCCAAAGGGTTTGACATATTAGTGAGAATAAATCATAATCCTTCCTTGGAACTGTTGTCCCAAGAAAGATTCAGGAAAAATGTAAACCAGGTAGAATGCTGGAAGAAGATATCACTAATGCATAAGATGTTAGTTGCTCTTAACTGTAACTTAGCGTTTGTTTGTATTTTTCATTAAGAAGTACAAAAGAAGTAGAAAAGTATTATTAAATTACAAGTGCAAATTTTGAAGCTAGATTGAAAATAGACTGGTTACAATGAAACTTTTTGGTTTGGGATACATCGATTTGTTTATTAAGTGTCATATTTAACTTTTGAGGAAAAAGACAGCAGTTTTGAATGGGAACTTGGAATTTCTTTTTCTTAATGCCTAAGTGAGGTAGAGAGTTTTACTTGAGAGGCAGGCTGCTGCATGGGAATGTAAGGAAAGCTTGTAAGTGGAATGCAAAGGTAAATAGATGAGTGGGGACATACATGCCTTGTTTCTAGTATTACAGAGAAAAAATGGCACAAAATGTTCTTGCTTATGTAACTTATGATGCAAGTAAGGATAGCTTATTTGTTTTATCATTTTGTTTTTCAGTTGACTTTAAGCCTCATGCCAGCATGGACACTGTCCATCACATGTTACTCTTTGGATGTAATGAACCGTCTTCTACTGAAAATTACTGGTAAGAGTTGCAACTTGCTTTTGTTATTGTACCTAACTTTTCTTGTGTTAATTGCTTCCACATAATCCTTTTCCAGTGTCACAATTTTTTGGAAAAGTAGAAAAATTTGCAAGGAAGAAGAAATGCATAACATTCCCGTCTTTCCACACTTGAAGTGTTTATTTTTTTTAACTACCTGCTCTGTAAGATGGAGAAAAAAGATCTGTTTTCTGATGCTTCCTGACTAATTGACTGTCTCCGAGGAGGAGACAGGAGCTATAGTGGGCAGGGTGCCATTGGATACCAAGAAATCCGGGTTTCCTCTATAGTTGTCCGCTTTTCTATGTATGAAGAAGTATTGTACCAGGTGTCGAGAAGGAAACTGCGTGAAGGATAAGCTGAAGAAGAATCTCTCTTTGAAATGGTTTGGTAGTGGACTTGCCTTTCAAAATGCCTAAGCAGTGAGGGCAGAGGGAAGCTCCCAATGCTAGAAAAACAGGTGTGGAGAGCCGAAGTGAAGAGAATGTGAAGGTGGGTGGAAATTAATGGTCTGTCCACTAATTTTGCAAGTTTTCTTCAGGTTTTCAAGAGAGAGCAGATAAGGTAGTTTTGCTAACACTGCATAGCTTATGTAGAATCATAGAATCGTCTAGATTGGAAGGGACCTTTAAGATCATCGAGTCCAACCATTAACCTAACACTGCCAAAACCACCACTAAACCACGACCCTAAGCACTACGTCTACCCATCTTTTAAATACCTCCAGGGATGGTGATTCAACCACTTCGCTAGGCAGCCTGTTATTTCCCTGGGCAGCCTGTTTACATGGCCAACATTTTTACATAGCCAGTTTTTATTCAGTTAAGGCATACCATATTGATTTTTTTGCTTTATTGTAGTTTCTTCATCAGAATTCTGAGCAACATTAGTCAGATAGTTTGTGATCAGTTGCAAGAACATTAAAACATAGCAACTCAAGACCTATTTTTCATACCATCATGATGTGGACTAGGTATATTATGGAAAATAGTCCTTTAGAAGCATTCAGAATGCAAGGACAAAATTTATTTTCCTGAGGCATGAAGTTTTATTTGGGCCAGTTTTGAGTGTGGAAGAATGGGAGAGGGGAAGGTACGGCATCCAGATAACTCTACTGGGATTAGCTGCCCTGTGGCCATAGCAGCACTGAGCTAAAATCTGTGATGCCACTTGGGCTTACAGGCTTTTCTGGTGACTTGGTGCTCTTTCTGCAAATGCCTCTGGCCTTCTGAAAGGCTGTCTAATGGTGTGGGACCTGTGCTGGCTCTGCAGAGTGGCACACGTTCACTGCAACATGGTAGAATCTTTATCTGGAGAAATGCTAAAGGGGTGCACAGGTGTTTCCCCCTTCAAATACACAGGCTTTTCCACAGAAATAAAGTGGGCTTCATTTGCTTAGGTTTTGCTCAGTGCACCAAAAAAAAGGTGTAGCTGCTTCTTTTTCTTGATCATAATTGGCCCTGAAAACAGTTCAGCCACTAGGACAAGAAGTCTTGCCTGAGCTGATAAACTGTGCTGAAATCGAAGTAGCACGCCTGAGCTGATTCATCAAAAGTTCAGATTCTCCATAGATAATCAAGAATACACTTGAATGATTTAAAAGAAAATGTTGAATTATTCAGAACTCCCGAGTCTCCTGGCAAGACAGGTCTGACACTGCGTCAAACCTAATACTGAAATGAGCTCCCATGAATGAGATGATTCATAGACATAGCCTTTATTTCGAGATCGGGGGGGCAACTTTAAATAGTTATCTAATCTAAACAAACGTATAAGTACAGGTCATAGATCACTACCCAGTATTTCCTCCATCAGACTAGCTGCTTCTGTTGGCAGGAGAGTATGGTTTTGGAAGCTTTTGACATCAATAGTTCAGTAAAGGTTGCAAAAGATGTCAAGACTAGTTCAGTGAAATGTAAGCATTTCACTGATTAAGGGAGAGTGCGAACCATATGAAAATTTATATTTCTGATTGTAGTTTCTTACCATTGTCACTGCCCCAGAATGTTCTGCACCATTCAGCTCAAGAACTAAAAATGATCATTTTTATTACTCAGTCACCTCAATTGTCTTTTTTCACAAGTCTTGGTTAGAATCCATGAGTAAAGTATAATAGGGAAAGAAGTAAAAAAAAGTTCTTTGTTTTCCCAAACAATCCAAATATCCTACAAGTATAGCCAAATACTGGTTTTGCTGACATAGTGAAATATTTTGCTTTCAGTCTAGGTAATCAGTTAAAACCCCAGTGCCATTAAAAAAATCCAGCTCCTGAGCTTACCCAAGATTGAGGACAATGCATTTGGAAAGTCCAGGAGAGTTTGCAGAAAACAAAGATCCAAGAAGCAGTCAGTCAGCTTCATTTCCGTGACCTCCCCTGCCCCCTTCACCCCAAAATTTGGACCACAGTCAAGATTAGGTTTTAGTACAATACTGTATAGTATGCGGTTATAGTCCATTTTTAAGGTGTTCTGTGCTACTCATTCTGCTCAGAATCTCATGGGGTTTTGCACGTAAAGAAGCTATGAATTTCAGCGATTAGTTAAATTTTTTTGTTTGTAGATTTATACTTTGTACTAGTTTCTTGCCTTTAAATCTGTTCATCAGTTCATTTTAATTCTTCTTTGTAATGTCCTCAAAGTTGGGTTTCTTCTGAAAACAGTTATTTCAAGATCAGCATTGATGGCTAAATGAGAGGTTTGACCATTTTTAAGCATAATGAAATAGCAATATGTGTATTTCATCTTCCTTTCCTGCAGTCTTCCCCTTCCATCAGCCAGTGCCTCAGGAGGAAAGTTTGAAACAACCTATGCAGGATTTTTTACCAAGCTAATGTGGTCCTAAAAGTACTGTAGTATAAACGAAGACTAGCTGGACCAGGGTGTGGTGGTGGTGAAGATGTGACTGTGCTTGTGGTTTCTGCTGTTGTTCCTCCTAACCAATCTTTTCAACACATTTCCAAACTGTGCAGCTCAATACCTGGTTAGATCCCTGAAGTCTTTTGGGTTTTTCAGACTGTAGCAGTTGAAAGCTCTCCGGTTTTTACCTGCAGCTGTATGAATCGTTAGTTGTCAAACATTTCGTTCATCCTGAAACAAGTTTTTCTTGTCCATTGGGGCATGTTTGAAGGGGCAGATGACCAAACTAGTAGTTGTGAAGGTCTAGAAATATGTTATGAGCAAAGAATGAAAAGGAAGAAGTGGCATGTTCCTTTTTCTCTTGGTAGTCTGATGATTATTGCAATGCTTTCTATCAGAAGAAAACACAGCAGCTATGTTGCAGTAAGGCTCTCTGGGATCACAGAAACATGTATTGTCCCACTGAGGTGGTTTTGCCTATATGCCAGAAGAACTGGCTATCCTTGGGAGAGCAGCCTGGAAAGCATCGTCTTCATTCATTCTGAGAGGTGCCATATATGGTTCAGGCATCCTCAACAAAAGCATTACCAACCCTGCATCCGCTAAAAGTCCTGGTCTTTTATGCTTTTATACTCTTCCTCACACTACGTGAGATTTTTATTGTCCCCAGTATTTACGGTGACTGAAACCCTGCTTTATGTGTAAAAACATTTTCCCAGGTCTGATTTTACCAGCAATAAACAGAGAAGGGGCTGTGCCATTGAAACCTTGGCATGGGTATCAACCTTCATTGCATCTGGCTTGGATCAGTTGATGTACTCTGAATAGTTTCAGGTTGAGGCTTTCTAAAAGTCATACATGTGTATGCTGCACCTGTGGAATGACTACACTCTGCTCAGTGCTGCAATGTTTTACCACTGAAGAAGGTACGAATACACTCTGTAAATAACCCTTTTCCCTAATAGAGGATTGTGAGGGAGAAGTGGCTTCTAGGTGGGTGTTCGGAAGTCCCCTCAGCATCCCTTGTTTATTTATCTATGTATATCATCCTGTAGCCTACACCCACGTACAGCAGTCAGCGTCCTCTTGGATGTGGTCCGGTTACATTGTGCTGTCCATACGACTGTGTCTGGCTGGCCTTTTACAGATTCGGTAGTGTCTGTGCCCCAAGTTTATCAGTTCTTGCTGATTGAGGCCCCCTCCCTGGAAGTGTTCAAGGCCAGGTTGGATGGGGCTTTGAGCAACCTGGTCTGGTGGGAGGTGTCCCTGCCCATGGCAGGGGGGTTGGAACTAGATGATCTTTAAGGTCCCTTCCAACCTAAACCATTCTATGATTCAAGATATGTAGAGTGTAGAAGTATTTGTGGGTCTTTCACACTCCGCCCTTAGTGTTGCCTGCAAGGTGTTAGCTGCAGAGGCTAGGGACAACTCCAGAGCACTTAGATACTGTAAGTTTTCGTGACCTGTTTGTGTTCTATAGCTTGGGAAACACTTCTTTTTTCTTTTTTTTTTTCCTTGGGTTTTTTTTGGCGGTGTGTGATTTTTCTGTTTATGAGAAACAAGAAACTATGCAGTGGAATAAAAATTAACTGCACTGAAGTGAGATTGCATTGAGTACAGGGAAAAAAGCATGAGTGCCTTCCACCTGCTGGTTCATATACATCTTCCTGTCACCTTTTCTTTTTGTCAATGATTTTAAAATGAATTTTAAATATCAGTTTTTGACTTAAAGCTTTTATATCTTGTGGCTTTTTTTCTGCTTTGCGCACAAGTCATGTCCCTCTGTGTAAATGTGGAAGCTATTGTCATTTTGTGGCACTCGAGTGCACTAGTGCTAGAAATTTTGATATGGTTCGTTCTCACAAAAGGTTCCTTTATTTTTTTCATCACTGGTTACGAGGCTGGCAGGGACTATCAGAACTGTCTATGGTTTTGACCGTGTTTGCCTAACACTACCTGAAGGCAGAGGGAGGGGAGAAAAAAGAAGATAGAAGATCTAATGACACCCAGGAAAGCAGTCTACATTAAAAGAACTGTGTTTAGTCAAAATACATCCAAAAACACCTTCATATATCCTAAAATTAGTGGGTTTGCATGTAATTCACTTGCCCTTTTCTGATTTCAAACCTAAAAAATTATATTCCCTTTTGTTTTCTTTCCCTGTATTTTTAGGGACTGTGATGAAGGAACATGCAAAGACAAATCTAACATTTTGTATGCTTGGGCAAGAAATGCTCCACCCACCAGGCTACCCAAAGGTATTGTGCCTTTAATGTGAAGTTCTTATAACAGGGGCAAGGGAAAGAAGAAGGTGTGGAATTAAGCACCTGGCATATCTAGGAACCTCCTATAATATTTTTATTATGTCAAGTTGATAGAAACTGTATAAACATCAACCTCATAAACTGTGAATATGTTATGCTAGCTAATATACTTGGGGTTTTTGTCATCCTGTTTGCTATAACCTTATGGGTTTCGCTAGCGGGGGGAAGGCTAAGGGAACGCAATGGTCATAATATAATGCTTTATTTTTATGTAGCATTAATCTTGCATTTCCTACTATATGTTATCGGAAGGGTATTATTTATATATTTTTCAGTAGCACACAAACTGCATCAAAATATTTTTGTGTGTTTGGCAAAGCACAAATGAGTTCAATTTAAACATTGAATTTTTTCGTGTCTTAAGTGCACTTGATAATTTTATGTGCTTTTCTAATGCTTTGATGTGGTTGAGCAACATGTTTACATACCCATTTTCTTGTATGATAGATGACTTTGCTGAATTCAATCAAAAATTTTTAAGCTACTTGGACTGCTATGTCTGGAAGACAGAGAAAAGTGGTTCTTTCTAATAACCACTAAGGGTCCTGGAAATATCTACCATCTATATAGCCTCAATCTGGAAATATCTTGAATTCTAAACATTTTTTCTTTTATCATTTAACTGCCTCTTTTCATAACCAGGAGCAGTGCACAGTATCATGAAGAGGTTTATTTTTAATAATCCGTTTACACACTTATCAGCACAAATGTTATTTGATTTGGTTATCAGAATGTCAAGTTAAAAAAAAAATGTTGCTTGGAGGAGTCTATGGAAACCTGGTATTTGCTTTGCTGTTAAACCCCAGCTAGCAATAATTTTCTTGTCTCTAAGCTGTCCATAAATACAAGGTTTGTGGGAAGGGTTCATAATGATATTACATTTGTGCACAGAGAGGCTGCAGTCTCATTTATAAGTAGGCTTTGCCGTGGGCACTGTTTAATCTAGTGGGATTCACTGACCGAATAGGAAGAAATTGCTTTCTCTGCTTCTTTTGAAGGCCGTTCATTGCAGAATTGGTTTAGAAAAATCCCTTTTGGTGATGGTGATATTTTGCATTTTCATTATTTCAAATTATATCAAATTCCTCCATTTTCTTCTGTGGCTGTGCTTACTTCTGTCAACAAGAAACATAGCTTCATAATTTCCACAAGATTTTTTCTGCATACAACAGTAATTTACATCTCAAAATATTTTACTGCAGTTCTTTTTATCTTTTCATTCTCAGTGCATTCTTAGTAAGTCAGTGTTAATCAGTTTGTATCATTCACAGGTTGTATGAGAATGAAAGTTCTACCAAATCCTATAAGGGTGGCAAAACTTGATTTTTATTTTTTTTAATATACTTGTGTGTATATATATCAAATTGTATTCATATTCTTGGATTGAGAGAATTCTCTGCTTAAAGCAGATGTCTGTTCCTTAATAACTAAGTTACAAACCTAGCTTCTTAGTCTGTTTGGGAACATGTGTTGTGGCGGTGGTTTTCCTTCCCAGTTTCGGGGACAATGTTTTCTTCACTGGCGTTGGTGAAATTTTCTGCCCTTTCATTCTAAGCCATTACTGTGATTTGTATTTTTATATATGGTCAGTGGTAGTGAACCATCTTACATTGTATTGTTTCTGAAAATAATGCATTTTCCTTCTCTTAGGTGTTGGATTCAGAGTTGGAGGAGAAACAGGTGGCAGATTTTTTGTGCTCCAGGTACACTATGGGGATATTAGTGCATTTAGAGGTATGTATTTGGGGAATTTGTTCTGTAAGTTGTATCAATTGCAGCATCAAAAATATTTACATCACCTGTAGAAAACAATTTTGCTGTTAGTGCTACTTACAAAGGTAAAGAAAGATCAGTGGGCATATTTGTAATAAAGTTTGTACATTAACTTGACTTTGACTTCTTTATAAACTTGCTTTAATCTCTACAAATGTTTGAAAGGTGAACAGATTTTTTTTCTTCAAAAAATATAGGGCAAATGACTTAAAGTAATGAAGAAGCAGATTAATAATTTTTAGCGTAGGGAGAAACTTGTTTTTCCCTATATTTGGTGTTTTCTTTAAGAAAGTTGAAAAAATACCTGTGAACACACTTAACCTGTCACCTTACTTGAATAGCTGGTGACAAAGATGACATACACTGGCCAGTCAATCACAGTACCTGTGTTTGGAAAAAGTTGTAACCAGTGGAGACAGTGTCTTTTCATATTTTTTTTTTAAAAAGATGAAACACTCATTTCAAGCATGGCAATATACTTACTGTTATCAGTGAGTGTTTCTCAGAGTCACAGAATGGTTGAGATTGGAAGAGACCTCTGGAGGTCATGTGGTCCATCCTCCCTTGCTCAAGCAGGGCCACCTACAGCTGGTTTTCCAGGTGTCTTTTGGGTATCTCAAAAGATGGAGACTCCAGAGCCTCTCTGGGAAACCTGTGCCAGTGCTTAGTCACCTTCACAGTAAAAAAGGTTTTCCTGATGTTCAGAGGGAACCTCCTGTGTTTCAGTTTGTGTCCATTTGCCTCTGGTCCTGTCACTGGGCACCACTGAAAAGAGCCTGGCTCTGTCTTCTCTGCATCCTCCCTTCAGGTATTTTTGTACATGGGTAAGATCCACCTCTATCCTTCTCTTCTCCAGGCTGAACATTTCCAGCTCTCTCAGCCTTTCCTCAGAGGAAGGATGTTCCAGTCCCTTCATCATCTTCGTGGCCCTTCCTTGGCCTCTCTCCAGTATGCCCATGTCTCTCTTGTACTGGGAAGCTCAACACTGGACACAGTACTCCAGGTGTGGCCTCACCAGTGCTGAGTATAGGGGGGAGGATCACCTCCCTTCATCTGCTTGCAATACTTTGGCCAACGCAGCTGAGGATATCATTAGTCTTCTTTGCAGCAAGGGCACATTGCTGGCTCATGTTCAGGCTGATTCAGACGCCCAAGGCCTTTTCTGCCAGGCTGCTTTGCAGCTGGTTGGCCCCCAGCATGTACTGGTGGCTGGGGTTGTTCCTTCCCAGGTGCAGGAGTTTGCACTTTCTTCCCTTTGTTGAACTTCATGATGTTGCTGTCAGCCCACTTCTCCAGCCTGTCAAGGTCCCCCTGCGTGGCAGCACGACCCTCTGGCCTATCAGCCACTCCTCCCAGTCTGGTGTCATCAGCAAACTTGCTGAGGGTACACTCTGCCCCATCATCCAGCTCATTAATGAAGATGTTGAACAGGACTGGACCCAGTATTGACCCCTGGGACACCGCTAGTTACTGTCCTTCAGCTAGACTTTGCACCACTGATCACCACTCTTTGGGCCCGGTCATTCAGCCAGTTTTCAATCCGCTTCACTGTCTGCTCACCCAGCCCATATATTAAAAGCTTGAATTAATGAAATCTGGATTTCATTAATGCACATTGAGATATTGGCGATCTGAGATATTTTGGGATAAGGTTAATTATTTTTTTTCATGTTGTACTTCGTTCTTTAAACCTGAAATGCCTTGTTCTGACACCTCCAAGATGCGTGAATTCTTATTTTTACTTTGTGAACCATGTCCTGTTTGGAGTTTTTAGGTTAGGGCCTCTCTTGCTTTCCAGAACAAAAAAAACTGTGAGTCATCATTCGCTTGGAACTCAGCTGTGATACATTACTGCATAGGATTTAAGTGAGAATGTGAAGGTCCTCAAGGGCTAAGTGATAATCAGAATGTTGGACTTGAAAGAAGAAAGGGGAAGTAATCTGAATAATAGCAAAAAATTAAGGGAGGAATATGCATTACACCAATAGTTTGAGCTATGCCCATGGCCTCTGAGTCCTTCTGTGGTACCATGGTAAATGATCCACAGGTTTTACTTGCTTTTGAACAGAGACGTTACTCAGTAGTTGACAGCTTCCCAGTGCCACGCGGCCTCTCTTCTGTACACCTCTGGTAAGGTTTGGGCAATACTCATCTCGAATTTTCAGCAGCACTGTCTGAAGCTGAAGGTATGGTTTGTACCATGACGTGAAGGTGTAGTGTAGCATTATGGCAATAGTGGTAACTGAGGAGGAGGAGAAGGAGGAGGACAACGAAGGAATAAACTCTGTGTGTCAGCACTGTTTAGAGGGAGCACATACGCAAATGTGCACAACTGAAGTTGAAAGACTTGATTTTTGTGAGAAAATTCAGATGGACCCGTACAGCCCATGAGATTCTTTGTCTGCTAAAATCAAGAATAATTAAAGTTACAAACCTCTAAAGAGAGCATGTTAGTTGAGAGCCTGCTCTTCATTATTACTTGGGGACAGTGAGACTTCTCATTGTTCATTTTCAGTCTTGAGTATAATTTATGTGTATGTAGTTATTAAAAAAAAAAAAGCACAAATGAGATCAGTAACCTGCATTGCAGATTAGTTGAGGATGTGTTCAGAAATTTTTGTTAGTCAATTAACTTGGTAGTCAAAGCTTCTACGCAAAAAAATCCACTTGCCCACTTAGAGAAACTTCAGTGGAATAAGTTAGCACCTGAAATTAAAACTTAATTTTACACCAGCACCCCCCCTGCAGCAGACTTCCTTATTTTTTTGCCCAGAAATCTGTACTGGACTTAGCATAATCAACGTCATGGATATAAGCCTGCAAAATTATGAAAACTTAAGGAGCGTGAACTGATAGCGCTATAATTTAGGAGATGATACGGGTGTCATGTACTGTTTCAGCAGCTAAAGAGTATGACAGAATGCCCTCTGATATATTTCAGTGCCTTTTACTTGTTTGTCTGATATCTTTTTTTTTAAAGTGGAATGTAATCTACCTTTTCTGCCGCTTTTGTGAGAAAAAAATTGTTTTGAATGTAGTCTGCCTGTGAGAATTCCAGTAGAGAAAAATATAAATTAAATCTCCTAATAATTTAGATGTCCTAAACCTTGATTGTAGTGTACAAAGGTATTCAGTGCATGACCTTCGACTAGTTTTACAGGTATTTTTACACTTCAGGAATGACCTAAAGGGAGCTTTTTTGTATGAATGAGATGTCTGTTGATAATTGTGGCTTGTCAAAGTATAAGAATATAGTCATTACAGTTTGTATGTAAGCGCATGCAGTTGCTGCAATTCAGAACGAAAGACAAATGATGAAATATACTCAGTTAACTGTAGCACATCAGAGATTCAGAAGCACTTTTCAGAGCTTCATTTTCTGACTTATAAGTCATTGCAAATATAAAATATTTGGCTTGAGGTAGTAATTATTTGTGTATTAGCACACAATTTTACTTCCTATCATTTTTGGGGGAAAAAACGTCATAGTTAAAATCTATCAACTCTCATTTTCAACTCTTTGTAAAAAGGATATTTTTCATTTCATTAACAAGCTATTAAACTAATTCTGCTTTCCCTCACTCCTTAGCTATAATCCAGAGCTAAGTATTTGTATTTAGATATGCACTTTACGCTCAGATATTAAAATAAAGCTTATTGTATCTTGTCTAAAGTACACATAATTCAAAAAATAAGCTGGAACACCAGAAATAAATTCTACCAAAAATTGGGGGTATGTGCAAAGAGCCATCTTAGAAAAACAGTAATTGCTCTACTTGACTTTCTTCAGTTTTTATACTGCAAAAGCAAAAATTATTTTGGTTTGGAGTTATGCTTGGTAGTAGATACAGTTATGTAACAAGTAAAAAGCTGTCAGAAATTTGTCTTGTCTTTTTTATATATTTTTGTTTAGGGTTCAGATTCAAATAAAAGTAAATCTAGCCAACTTTATATCTATAAAGGCACCCAGTCAACCTGCAATTTGGGCTATAGGGATATGCAATGCAGTTGTCACGCTGTTCTTGATTTATTCTTCCATATAAGTGCCTTCAGATCTGATTTTAAAAAATGTGGGGTTTTTTTCCAATCCCTAAAATTTCTTTTTTCCTACCCTCCCTATAACAAAGACTAACATTGTCTCTAACCTGCCATACTATTATCTTAGTTCTTTCCAGAACTTATGAGAATGTAAATGTTATCCCCAAGAATCAAAGTGATTAAAAGTTATCAATAATAATCTCTTGTGACTTGTTCTGTATGAAAGGTAATCACATTCTATCATTTTCTACGTGTGTAACTGTTGCATTGTTTGAAGCAGTTAATAATTTTTGTCAGTATGCTTGCAGCAAACTTTTGGGGAATTCTTTGGGTTTTGTTCAACTTTGGCTCTTTTCTCATTCCCTTTCTTGTTCCTTCTCTTTTCTTGCACAAGGCATGCATAATATTTGCATTCTCAGCTCCTTCTCCTAACCCCCACTCTTCACTGAGAATCGATATATTTCTTCCCGCTATCATTTCCTACAAGAATTATGTTACTACATATAATATCACAGACATACCTGCTTTTGTGAGGGCAATGTGGAATTCTTAGTGTTGGGTTTGGATTGGGGTTTTTGGGCGGGTTTTTTGGTAATTAATTTTAACCACCAAGCTGGTAGATGTCTTAAAATTAACTGTTTTCTTCATAAGCATGTGAATAGTAAGCTGTCATTTGACTTCTAGTCTTCTTTGAACACTGAATTCAGTGTGCTTCTCTTTGATAACCGGGAGGCTTAACGTTGGTGTCTTGAATAAAATTAATTTTGTATATTCCCAGAAATTCATGACTAAGGTATATTATGATATCCTTTCAGCAAATCAGTCATCTGCGACCTTTACCAGGGTATTTATTTGTTAAAAAATGCATACGGGACCAGGATCAACAATTGTTTGTCCCTTTTCTATTTGGAAAGTAAGTTGTGAAAATGGTCTGTGCTTGCATTTTGTTTTTCAAAAGCTGAATAAAAGTAAAGTTTCATTCTGCATGTTACAAGACTTTCAAAAAGATTTTTCCTGAATTGATTTTGGATGAGTGAACAGATCAGCAAGAGCAAGCACCTTGACTCATGAAAAAAATTAATTCAGCTAGTGTTCTTTTATGTATCAAATATTAGGTATCAATATTGAATGCAACATATTGAATTTGTCTCTTTCTTTACCAAGACTTCAAGTTCATTTTTGTGCTGCACGTCTTTGTCTTTTTAAATGTACAAAGTTACTTCCCAGTGGGCATTAACTTTGGAATTGCCTTGCTCAGAGGTTGTGCTCCAGCTTTGAGGCTACTTCTTATCTTTAATGAGGCAAAGCCAATCCTGAGACCATATGTGGAGATTCTGGTACAAATCAAAGGACCGACTTTGAAATAACAAGGGGTTTGGAACTTCATAAAAAGCACCACTCTGTTACAGTGGAAGCTTTTAAGTATTCTAGTAGCCATGTGTGAGTGCTATGCTGCTCCTATTAAATATTAGAAACAGAGCGATGAAGAAGCTGAATAAATAGTTTTAACACTCTATAATTTATAATCCATGTACCCAGAGTGCAAAGAAAACATGTTTTGAAGACTCTTTGTTTTTCTGAGTAAAAAGCCACAGATTCTTAACTATCTAGGAAGCCCTAGAAGTCTCAACTTCTGTGGCAGATTATCATAAATGTAACTAAAGAGTTCAGGATTGTGGATCTGCATAGACAAACTGGCAGGAAGCCTGTCAGACTCGCACTGGAAGTTTTGTCAAAATCAGGCTACAGAAGGAGAGCATTTCTCTTTAGGATAATTTGGCTTCTCCTCGGTTATGAGTGTTTCATTCAACAAACTGTATTTCTAGTATTTGAGATATTTCTCCTAGAAAACACGATTAACAGAAGTAGCATAGGTGATTCTCTTTAACTAATTTAAGTGTTTATTGGCAGTTAAACTTGGAATTATCATTACAAATTTGTCATGTACAGTTTTTAAAAATGATGTATTTAAAATCTGAAACCAGAGTTAGGCTTTAACGTGCACCATTGATTTTGTTTGATATAGGTAAATAAAAGCACAGAATATTTAGTATAGGTGTGTTACATTTGCGCACCACACAAAAAACAGTCGTAAGCACAGCTTCTGTTTCTGTTTGAGTTGAAAGCTCTGCATGGACAATTGGCTTTCGTTTGAACCTGTTTCTGACGTATGTAAAAATGCATTTTCCAGTCTTTGTCACGTGGCAAATAATAACTAGTAACTTCTTTGTCCCAGAGCAGTGCATATTTGCTGAATAGCTGAAACAAAGAAATGAAAGTAGTTAGATAAACTGGACTGACAGACTGGAAAGGAAACTTTGATTTTGTTTGGTTTGTGCATTGTTTAAGGATATGTTTGCTTAGGTCACACATCGAAGCTCAAAAAAAGTTTGCACTGGGAATCGGTACGGCCTCACTGCAGTCAGTGTTCCTGGATGGAGGGTTCCAAGGAGGTGAGCTGTAGGGAAGGAGAAGCAAGGAAACAGCATTTTCAGCATGCCTCTGTAGTTGTTAGAAAAATGTTTAGCTCAGTCATGGCTAAATATAAAAACGGACAAAATTACAACCCACTGTAGGAGTTCCCTAAAAGTCTAGACTAATGTATTCATCCATTATTTTACTCTTGACATAACAGTGCAGATCAGATTCTCGTGCCAGAAGTTGATTTGTTTCTCCCGATACTGATTAATATGATTGCCTTGTATAGAGGCAATAATAACTTCCCCACTGTCTTCAGTTCATTTTGAAATTGCTCAATTTAGATGAAAATACTGAATGAAAATTTTTTCAATACTCTGAAAATTTAGATACTGTGAAAACACTTACTATTGGCAAACTGAAATATATTGGAGTTGTTTCCCTCCTCCCACTGTGCTATTTTTAAAAGAGACACTATGACATAGTAGAGGTTAGATTTTTTCAAACATGACTCATGCTTGGCATATGACAGGTTTGGTTTTATTATTTTGGGATAGTTTTTCAGAAGTGTTTAAAAGACAGGACGGTGAGGTTTTCAACTGCAAATTGCAAAACTGGGAGACACAAAATTACCAATTGCATTTTAAATTTTTTTAATTTTAAATTTTATTACTTTAAGTAATAAGGTAAAACATTCTGAGAGGAAGCAAGCATTTCCCAGCTTCCATTAGAATTGATGTAGTGCAAACTTTCTAACAATGTTAAACTTATTAAAACTGAGCTCTGCAGCATCACCTGTGTTATATGAAGAGCCAAAAATTTAGTCAAAAAAATTAGTTTGAAATGAGGAAGGTGGGGCAAAAGAGACTTCACAAAGACCTTTGTAGCAAACATAGAGGTATTGAGATTATGAGTGGAGCTTCCTACAGTGACAAGTAGATAAGGATGAACAGTATATACATATCCTGAACTTTTTCTAAAACCATGGACAAAGAATTTAATTTCTTTCTCTTGAATGTTTTACCATTCCCCTATTTTTGTCCTAATAGCTTAGTCTTTCTGGTGCTTTTGGATTCATTACGACCATTTGGAAGCAACAGTTCTCTGTGGTTGAAAAGTAGTGCTTATTCTGGCGTGGTATAACTTCAGATTCTCTTTCCATCATTAGCCAGTGCTAACCGATTCTTGACTTTGCCATTTTTCCGTTGTCTACTCTTAGTCTTTTATTTGGTCCTGTCCCTTCTCTCTCCTTCAACCTTTTCTCCTCTTTCTTTGCCTCTCTCTCTGCCACCCCTTGCAAATGACTTACCCAGTGGTGAATGTATTTATGGAAAGATTTTTTTTATATTTCATTCTTTTTTAAGAAGTAACATTTAAATTATAGTCTTCAATTTTTTTTTAAAGTATCTTAAAGGCTGTACTTTAAAGTGGAGAGTTTTTGTCTTAGACTAATTTTTCAGTGTCTATTATTTTTCTGTACAAACGTGTGGTTGCATAAAAATGATACGTAAGAACATATGTTGAAAATATAAAAAATATGAAAATCTCTATTTTCTACAATATATTGTTTATTTGGCTGTTTTGTAGAACAGAAACTGTGGGTGACACAGTGGCAATAACTGGCTGACTAGCTTTGCATTTTTATGCACATATGTAGTCTTAAAATACTTCTACTGTAACGGCAAGTTAACTTTGTCAGTACTCTACCAAACCCATATTCAGTCCTTTATACAGAAGATAGGTGCTGAACTCTTTGTGTTTGAAGCAGTATTACATGTAGCTTGACACAGACAGTTAGAAATTCCGTCTGCATTGAATGGGTATGCTTTTGTTTCTGGATTACCAATTGAATTTTCAGCTGCATTTCTTCTGATTCATCACACTTGATTTCAAATATTCTCATGAGACATGCTTTCCAAACATGCAGTGCAACTACAGTAGTGGGTACTCTTGATGAAAGAGCTACTTTTCTAATTTTTCTTTTGTGTATATATTGAAGACTTTCCTTTTTTTTGTTGTTATTTGTAATGGTACAACTGTGATTTACTGATTCAGATTTTCAAATACAGAAGTGCTTGTTGAGACACATACAGCTGAAGAAACTAAGGATTCTCAGATGCCATGATGATGAGTATTATGAGAACCTGGTGAAATTGGGTTAGCTACTTTTTCACTTGCATAACATATGTACTAATTTATACATTTTGTAAAGGTAGTGACTATCTACTTTGTGAACATTTTGAAAGTAAGTTCCAGTATCAGTGGTGGTAAAACCCAAACTGCATGTTACCGCTTAATAATGCAGTGTGGTGTGACTAAAATAGCTAATGTTTGAAAAACTAAACTTGATATTTTTTAATCTGTAAGGCCTCCCTGTTTTGTCCCGCTCTAGTCATTATTCTTTCTTCTATGCAAATGCGCTGCTTTTTTTCATTTCAGAATCTAGCTATTGATGTGAGGAAAATCTCTCCCAAGTTACCACCTGTCATCAGATCCATAGCTACTCTGTTCTTTTTCTGACCTGAAGCATATACTGTTAGAGGGTATTTTTTCAGTGTTTTCTGTTTACTTGCTTTGGAGTTATATCCATCTTCTAACTACAGCTATTTTTGGTATAAACATAAGACAAGGAAACTTTACTGAAAAAGAATGAAGATTGAACTCACAGATCAACAACTAAAATTGAGTAACTATGAAGACAATAGTATCTTTAAAATAAAATGTCAAACATATTAGATAATGCTGATACAGTGCCATTAACAAATGAATTAACTATTAACTGTCCTTCTAGGATATCCAATGTTAAATAGAACTGCTGTCTGTATTGGTGTCTCAAGTTCACCTGTTGATTTTATTACAAGGATTTATGGCTACTTCATTATTACATCTAAAGTCATTGTTTTTCCATAAATCTTTCGTTTTTAACTTTTGTCAAAATACACATTTGTTTGAAGCAAACCAACTTTTACTGCTATTGTAAAAATGACACTGATCTCCCAGATGCTAGTTCATAAAGATCTGCAATTTTTAATGTCAAAAAAAGCAGGTTTTCATCCACCAGGGTTTTGGTCTGTATTAGGGTTTTGCTACATTGCAGCACTTCGATGTTCAGATTTGTGCAAAGTTGAGTAATGTTTCCACAGTATGAAAGTTGTACTGCAAACAATAAGATTAAAACTTATTTCGTCTTCAGGTATTTTTTTATACAGCAGAAGAATGTTATTAATGTGGAATAATTTCACGTTAGTTCAGTTGCTAATGATGAAACTGTTTCGTGATTTATACAGATAAACACAAGGACTGCTCTGGTGTAACTTTACATCTGACACATCAAAAGTAAGTATCTTCAAAAATACTTACCTATTATGATTTTTTTCATCAGAACAGAAGGCATGAAAACCACTCCTTTAGATTCCTTTGAAAACATGTGACATAAAAATAATATATACTTCAGAATATTAAGAATTTTGAAGCCATGTGTCATCTGTTGGTAAAAATTTTCATTTCTGCTAAGAACCTTGATGAAATGGTGCTATCAGTACCGACTTAAGAGCTTCATATTTAGAAATCTGGGACAAGAATAGCAATTATGTAGCTGATCGTATTGTCCTATTTCACATACTTTGTAGAAGATGGTCTAAAACTTGTAGCTCAGTATGAAAAAAGGGAGGAAAAGGGAAGTGCTGTGAACAGCTGCTTTCTCAGTAAAGCACTGTCAGATGTAATCCAACATTTGGAAATTAGTGGTGTTAAATGGTATTGCATATTGTGTCACTTGCAGTCAGGTTTTACAAAGGAGTTGTTTAGCAGAGCTTGGGTTTTGAATTGCAGGCAGCCTTTGATTGCTGGAATGTATCTTATGATGTCTGTGAACACTGTAATACCACCAGGCGAGAAAGGTGAGTCGCAATTCTACAAATTGATTATATAATTTCAGCATCTGATTTGTTTTTACTGCTTATTGTGGAAGAATATTTAGCAGAGACTTGATGTGTTGTAGGTGGACAAATTAATTGTTTAATTAAACAAATTATGAAAAAATTCACTGTAATTTTAAAATTGTATCATATCTCCTGATGACTACATCGGCAAAGGCAATCAATGTTGTAGAAAACAATATTGTACAAAACAATAATGATCTGTGCAATAGGAAGTTACTAGGATTCTTAAGAGTATTTGTTTGGTTTATTTTCATCTTAATATTTTACCAAAAAAGTCCTATTTTCTTATTTCCCCCCCCAAAAAAAGCCGTAAAAACTTTTGGACTTTTCTTCATCTGCATTTGTCATTCATGCTATTTGTGATTTACTAAGAGTTCAGTTTTAACAAATTAATTTCTACCAGTAAGGAACTGCTCTTTAAAATTTTTGTTACTATGTTCTGAGTTGGTTAAAAGGTCAAAATGCTGAAAAAACATTTTAAAACAAAGTTTACAAACAGTTTTTATTCAGAATCCTACTCAGTGGATTTCATCTGAAACTTAGCTTGGATAGTCCCAATATCATTACTTCAAGCTGGCATGGAATGTCCTGTTTATGAAAGTTCAGCTCTGACTTTGAGTTTTCCTATGCTATACTGGAATTTAAATTAGGTACCTGAGAACACCATTTGCCCCATTTACAATTAGCTGCCTAAATAAGATGAAGTGGTCAAATGCTCAGCTGACTCCAACTGTTTGGTGAATTCAGCAACTTGAAATCTTTTTTAATTTGAATTGAAACTTAATGTATTTTGCTCTTCAATATGAAAACATATCAAACGAACACACCCCACCTACCCCCCACCAAAATATTTGATCAATGCAGAAATTTACTTTTTCAGCTGGAGGGGTGAGGGAATGGGGAATAAAAACACTTCTGTGCCTGTTGACAACTGCCTTCTCATGTTCAATCAAATTCATAGTTCTTAAGTAAAGCATGAAGTTTGTTATAACAGGAAAAATGCAGCCAGTCCCCAGATACCTCTCAGAGAGACATTGGCAGAGGAACTTCTCTGTGGGCTCTTCCTTAGCTATTGTTACTACACAAGTACTAACCTGCACACATTGTCTGTACGGCATTTCTCTGCCAAAGTCTGCATCTAAACCTAAATATTTAAGACTGGGCGTAGAACTATAAGATGTTAAAATCGAGCCTTCATTATAAATTGTTGTTTTAGAATCATATCAGTTTATTTTTATTTTCTCCTGAGTAGACTATTTACCATATCTATGTTTATTTTAAGTGTCACTTAATATAGTCTGTAAGCAAATCTATTACTTTTCTTTGTTAAATAACAGTAGTGTACACTGGGAAAAATAATACTGAGTTTCAGCCCCATTTTGTATGTATATCATCACAGAAAGTAATTTTCAAGTGACTTTTACTGTATTTTACTAGTTTTTCTTTACAGATGTCTTGAGGTAGACACTGCAGAAATATAAGATATTACCCAGTATCTTTTGAAATTGTGAGTTGTCCAGTTTAGGTATACCTTTCATAAACCACACTAAGTGAAGTTTCTGTTTGATAAATAATGTGTTTTTTCATTGTTTGTTGTAATCTTGTTTTAACAGTGGTTGATGCAGACATTGCCTGCCATTACAAAAGGTTTCCAATGCACCTTTTTGCCTACAGAGTTCATACACACAGACTAGGTAAGAGTTTTATTGCAACATAGGAATACCAAATACTTAACAGAAAATGATGACATTACAACATATTTTTTAGAAGTGTGTCTTGTGTTCACATACATATTGGTATGTTATAGGTAAAGTAGTGAGTGGATACAGAGTGAGAAACGGCCAATGGACATTGATTGGTAGACAGAGTCCACAACTACCACAGGTTGGTTGTTTTTTTAATTCTAACTGTAAATTTTAATGATCATTATTTAAAACTGAGAAGCTAAATTGGCAGTCACAAACCCACAGATTTGCGTCACAGTGTTTCCACTGGTACATGTTGTTGTGCCACTGGAAGTGAATGCTGCCAAGTATTATCATGATTACATTATGATGCAAAAATCATTCTGAAATTGCTTTTCAGATGTGTAGCACTGTGATTCTCGTGTGTGTGTGTATTGATATAAATTATATGAGACGCTTCCACTGATTATGGTGAATCATCCTCTCTTTCAGGCATTCTATCCGGTAGAACATCCTGTAGACGTTAGCTATGATGATATCCTAGCAGCTAGATGTGTATTCAGTGGTGAAGGCAGAACTACAGAGACACATATAGGGTAAATTTTCTCTATTTGCTCCATTTCCTAACCATTTTTTTCCAAGGTTTTGGTTATGTGTAGAAATGTATTTGTTTCACATCTTCTTCCAAGGTAATTCTAACAAACTGTTAAATTCTGCCAGAATGTTCTGTTTTGCTGTCTAGTCTGCTAAAGATTTAACTCTACACAATGTTCTTTGCCTTTACTTATGTAAATAATCACTTTCTAAGCATTCAGAACATTTCTCAGGTGAAGCTGTGCTGCCAAACACCTCAGGTGTTGGACTGTTCTGCACTTAGAGAAGGATTCAGAATACCAATTCTAAAAAATGTATTTTGTAATAAGTTTAAGTTATTGACTGTTTAAAGTAAAATAATAAAGCTTTGCAATTTCTCTTCATTATTTCAGAAAGAAAATTTATGGAAGCTTACAAAATTTTGATAAATTTTTACCCATCATAAAATCTAACCTTAAATTCAGCGTAATATACTAGTTACTTTTTTTTGATATAAAAAGGCTTTTATGACAAACAATAAATGACTAGTAATGATAAATAGGAAAATCTGAACTGTGTCAGTGATGATATTCAGTCAAAGATGACAGAGTTCTGTTAAGATGAAGTTCACAAATACAACTGTAAAAACAGATGCAGTGTTAATATTCTCTTAACTGGCTCTATTTCTTTGAACCATAATTTACTCCATACGTAGAGATATGAAGATACCCTGCAGAAATCTCTCCGTTCTGAAAGTATGTGCTGCAGCACCCCAAGGGACGAGTTTTTTAGTGCTCTGAGCACCCTAAGATTACATCTCAGTAGATGGTTAAGGATTCAACATAAATTTATCATCTTTCAATGAGTAGTTAAAATACTGATGAGTAGCAGCTGAAGCAAAATGAATTGTCTGAGAAGAGATTTTTACAAAGGTCGTAACACTAACAAAAATATATCCAAAACCTTAATTTAACTGTATACCTCTTTTTTGCATGTTCTAAACGTTTCTGTTACATTTCTGTAACATTCCCCAAAGTAGCTCCTATTTGTTGAATAATCCTTACAGTTTAAGAAACAGTCCAGAGGCAATTATGGTCTTTTCTTTCATTGTATTAATATGCTTTCAGTGGGGAAGTAATAGGAACAGAAATTAAAGAAAGAAGCAGACCTCTACGTTTTTATTACGTAGTTTCTACCTATGAATTTTGAAAAACAATGCTTAATCATTTTAAGCAAATATTTAAACTATTACACAAAAGCTGATGCATAATATAGAAGCATATATGGTTGGAAAATAATAGGAAATGTATGGATGAAAAGGAATGCATTCACAACAATGCTGGGTATACGGAAAGATACACAGCTAAAATAAATTAAATAGAAGTTGTTTAAATCTTGGAAAATGTTGCCCTGTTGTTGCAGTTGTCTTGCTCCCATTCAGAATGACTCATCAGTCCAAGAGAAATATTAAAAGAACCTCTGAGCTCCAGCTATAAACACTGAAAAAATGGGAAATGCAAACGTGAAAGGAAAGCTGTGAAATAATGCAGATCTGAAAAGGATGAGCACAAGTCTGCATGTTCACTTTCCCAGTCTCTGTATTTAGTTTTCTGCTGGTGTTTTTTTTTTTTCTTACACTAGCTGGAAAAAAGTTCTTAAATTCCTTATGTGATTTATCTCTAATATACATAGAAGGCAGGGCTAAAACAAACTTAGAGTTTGCTTTCTCCATTCACCTTTCCAAAGCTGATCAGTTAAAGCTTAATCATTCATAATATATGCTAATTAAAACATGACGTTCTCAATGTTATACTTTCTTAACTGTGCAATTGAGTAATTTCTGTGATAGCGAACTAGTCCCTTTCATATGAATGAAGTGTCATTTTTGATGAAGTCTATTACTTATTATCTAACTTGGTGAGGGAGGAAAGGTGTTTTGTTTTTATACCTTCCTTACTGTGCTGTTTGTTTCTTTATACATTTGGTCTTGGTTTTTTTCATGTTTTTCTTTAGTTACACTAACTGCTTTTTTTTAAACATCTTAGATTGTCTCATGACCTCCATGGTTCACACTAACCTTTTTCATCCTGCTTCCTCTCCTAATCTGAGAAATTTAATCAGGTATTGAGGCATGCCTCTTTAATGTGTAGAGTTTGGCAAACCAAGATTCAGAAGTTCAGGGTAATTACACAAGCACAGACTTAATGTCTCTGGTGTAAAAAAGTGAGGCAGGAGTCATCTCTTCAAAAGTTTCATAAGTCGTCCATTTCAGTTAGCTGGATTTCTCCTCAAGCTCAAACTTTTGCAAATTAAAAGCTTGAATTATCCTTTGTCAAGTAAGAAGGACATCAACTGTTCCTAATTTATAAAGCAAGGTTTCTTCTAATTTTTGCTGCAGACCAGTAAGTACTTCATGCAGGCAGCCACTGCAGTTTTATAACAGATAACTTAATGATGTCTCAGAGTAAGCATTAGAGTTGATAAAGTGTCAGGTAGTATATGGCTTACTAGTCTAAGGGATATCAAGCAACTGGAGCCTATTCAGTGTAAGGATCATATCTTTGTAAAGGACTGTGCCATTAGCTATGGTGGCTGCTTGTTTTTCCAGTTGCAATGTAATGTATTGTTTAAAACTCTTAACAGACAGAAAGCAGTGCAACCTGTATCTTTCCCTTTCAAAATACATTTAACAGGTATTGTACCATTCCACAGAAGTTTTTTGTGCCTGTAGGAAAATATTCCCATTTGATATTTAAGATTCTTTAACTGCATTATCTTGCTTTTTGATGCTAAATAGTCTGTTTCATTATGCTTCACTGTGTACTGTTAATATACCAAGTTCTGCATACATTTCTAGATACCTGTGGCAGAGGTGTGAAAGCAGTTAACAGGATTTTTTTTATTTTATTTCTTTTTAACTTATTCTTCAGCATTTCTACTCATTAAACTAGTTCACAAAACAGGGTTTCTCAGGAGTTCAGGTATCTAATGGAAGGATTCTGGGTTTTCAGTGAATTTACTACAACTGTTGTTGACAGAGTATTTTTCTTTTTTTTTTTTTTTTTTTAACTGTAAATATTTAAAATGAGATTATTTCAAGTGTTTAGACACAGTAACACGTGTCAGGTGAACCAGAGTTCATGTGGGTTCCACATCCCCTTTTCTACTGTAGTTTTAAAGAGGAGGCAATTATAGTGACAGATACTGGGAGTCCAGCAGTGAAGTTAATGCTTTCTAAAAGCTTAAGCAGAGCTTGCCAAGTCAGAGTCTGATTTTTGTGGTCTCCAAGGGATGCTAAATTTTCAATGCATGGAAAAATACCAATTCCCCTTTTGAAACAGTCTCTTCTCCCATGTTTCCCCTGTCTCCCCTCCGGCTGGTGTCATTATTGTTGCTATGGTGAATAAATGAATGCTGCAGGATGCTGCTGGAAAAGTCAGCGCTGACGTCTTTTGCAAACAGCTAATAGGCCACCCCCGTATCTTTTTTATGAGTGTGGGCTCACTGGTTAATTGTGAAAGCTAATTAAAAATTCTTAATGTAAAACTCTATTTTGTGAACCATTCTTAATGGTTAAGTCCTAGCTTATTCCATTGTCAGGATTGTAGCTGTAAATAAAAGATACTAACCTATATGGCAGAAGAAAAAAACACGGAAATGCATCATAGTTGCAAGAGGCCCTGTATTGTCTGCTTCACAAAGTAATATTTTTCAGAAAAAATTCTTTCTCGTACCAGCTGTTTTTTCTATTGAAGACAGGATTATGTAGCAGTACAGAAGAGCCTCTTCTGTTTCAAGTACATGCACAGCATTTATCAAAGAACTGAATTTTACTAGTGTTTAATCATTTCTCTTGCACTTATGTTTTCCTTACAGAAGCTTGTGATCAAGTTATTCTCAAGATGGCAGTGCTATCTTCTTTTTAAGAGATATTTATGGTATCTTAATATGTGCTGAAATTAAGTTTTGCTGCATTGGAACCAGTGTGATTGGCCAATAAATGGATGCACTTGAACATGGGGAGAAAAAAACTCTCATAAAAGATAGCTGCTGAAATGAAACATAGATGTTATTTGCAACGATTTTAAATTAGGTTTGCTCCAGATTGACAGAGAAGTATATGAATGGTGACGTAATGAATGATACAGTTCTGTCGTATTTCACCAGAACGTGTGCATAGTTGGTGACGCACTGGGGACTATGAGGAGTATACTGGGAAATGAGAAGGAAGAGCAGTTTAAACAGTTGATGCAAGAATCAAAACCAAATTGCTAGGAATTTCTGAGATAGCTGGGGAGTTTGTGCAAATGGGTATTCTCTAGTATAAACTGAAAGAAACTTTTGATACAAGCAATGAAGCTATTAAATGTTTTAGTGTGGGACTTCTAAACATTTCATTGCAACTTTTTAATATTCTGTTAAACAAATTAGATTAATTTAACAATAGTTGTATTCAGCTCATTTTTTCCTAACTGCCACATCTTTTCTGTGTTGTGTAGAGGAACAGCCAATGATGAAATGTGTAATTTTTACATTATGTACTATATGGAAGCCAAGCATGCTGTCTCTTATATGACCTGCACACAGAATGCAAACCCTGAGATGTTCAGAAATATACCGCAGGAGGCAAATATTCCTATTCCAGTCAAGTCTGATATGCTAAAGATGACACATGGACATCATGAAGGTGAAAAAAACTTGTAATCCATTTTATTTAAGTCTTTTTGTGCTCACTGATGTGTTTTTCTGTGTTGGTTTGATATGCTGAATTTTCATAAAAAGGAAATGCAATTCTGAATAAAATTTAAGTTGCTAATTATAGACTTATCATGGGATTCTGCTTTTGGTTTTGGTGAAAATGTCTGGCATAGTCTTTTTTCTGTTTCTTCCTATTATCCTCTTTCAAAAATTTCCAACATATTTTTATAGCTACTTGAGCTCTGTACCTGAAAGATTGACCTCTTTTTTTTTTTGCCAAATACTTTATATTAACAGTTTTTTAATATTTGCTTTATCTATCTATTTCCTACAAAGTTGAATCGTAACATTTCCGTAGTCTCCTGGATCCCACTGCCTTGTTATGGAAGGAATCAAATGTTTATATTGAACAATAGTAGGCATATGAGCTGCAGCAGTATTATTCAGAAGTAATCTGACTGGTATGTCTGTGTAGCAAAGTACAAGTCTTAATTTTTTATTCCAGTTGTTTTATGGCTCCACTGTTTGGAATAGCTACTGTAGATAGATAAAAATACCAAGTGTGCATTTCAGAAGGGCATTTACCCCAGTAGGAAGATACTCAATTCCTTTCACACACAGAAGTTAACATCATATCCTAAATCAATTTTTCAGAAATGAAGGATACTGATAAAAGTTCTTTGCTGCAGCAGGCCAAAAAAGAAGAGGAAGAGATTTTGGATCAGGGTATGTACTTGTTTATTTCTATGTCAAGTAAGGGAGTCACTAATGTAAAATACTTATAAATTATATCCTGATTGTTAATGAGTTATGAAGTTTTTAATCTGTTTATCTTTAATTGATGCAATTTGCAATGTTCTGTACAGCTAATATGATTGAATGCTGTATAAGAAATAATAAAAAAAATCAGTCTACCACTGATCTCTAGCCTTGTAAGTAAAATTTATAGTGCATTTTAATCTCATTAGATTTTCCTGTGCTTGGTTTAATTTGCTAAAGAAAGTTGAAATTTGTCTGTAAGTGCAATCCTAAAGAATGGACACAAAGAAGTAGTCCTATAGTATGTAACTGTTCTACATTCTGTATATAACTATCTGCTATTAGCTCTTTGTCTATTTCTTATTTTGTATTACTGTGTTTGAATGAGGGAATATGTTCTTGTGCTTCAATATTGATTGTACATGCAGTGGGTTGAGTGCAGTTTATGTTTAATACTGAATTATTTTTCACTACATTTGTGTATATGTGCATATACACATAACAACTCATGCAAAAATGTGTGCAGAACCTATCTGCAGGAAAAAATCCATGACTATTACAAAGCTTCTAGAAATAAGCTGAATGTTATTTATATTTTGGAGATATATTAAAATAAGACTGTACTTTAAAGTTGCTGTGGATCATATGCTATTAGGTAAATATTGATTTAGTATCAAGATTTTTCTTGATACTAAGGTGAAGACCTTGTCAGCTGCAGTTTCATACTGTTTTTATTGAACAATGTTGAGGTTCAAGAACTAAATAAATTAAAGGCAAGTTTCCTTTCGCCTTTAATGAGAGCAAAGATTAAGCCAGTGTTTAGAGTTTTTGATAACATCTCCCAAGGGGTTAGATTTTCGATATACTTGGCCATTCTGCAGAGTTAACCCAAATAATTAAGTTACAGTTATATAAAAACAAGCTTCTAGAGTGTAACAGCATCTTGACTGAAAGTACCTTAAACTACTAGAGATAATATTTACAATTCTATATCTGAAACTTATCTTAGTTAATTCAAGATGGACTTTTTTTAGAAAGAAATACAATTCTTATTTTTTAAGCCTATTACAGAGCAGAATGAGCTAGCTGCTTACAAATTTATGTCAAGATTTACACTGACAAGCAGCTTCACCCTTATGTTACTAATAAGTGCGTTAGCATTTGGTTGAGGATCTTGTTATCTGTGTGTTTGATTGAATTCATTAATGTTTCAAACAAAATGTTGAAAGAAGGTCCTGTTTTTAAAATCTTTTCATTTTTCTTTGAAATATATTTCAAAGCCACATTTCTGCAATGCAGTCTCATTTGCTGAAACCACTATTTAGTATACATCCTCATCTAACGTGTTTCTATGGAAACACACTGCATTGTTTTGTCCATTTGAAATTAGTTGGGTTCATGATATGAAATATCAAAACACAGTAGTTATAGAATCATAGAATCATCTAGGTTGGAAGGGACCTTTAAGATCATCGAGTCCAACCATCAACCTAACACTGCCAAAACCACCACTAAACCATGTCCTTAAGCACCACGTCTATGTCTTTTAAATACCTCCAGGAATGGTGATTACACCACTTCCTGGGCAGCGTGTTCCAATATTTGACAACCCTTTCGGTGAATAAATTTTTCCTAATGTCCAGTTTAAACCTCCCCTGGCACAGCTTGACGCCATTTCTTCTTGTCCTATGACTTGTTACTGGGGAAAAGAGACCGACCTCCACCTCGCTTCAGCATCCTTTTCTCCAGGCTAACCAACCCCAGTTCCCTCAGATGCTCTTCATAAGACTTGTGCTCTAGACCCCTCACCAGCTTCATTGCTCTTTTTCAGACACGCTCCAGCATGTCAATGTCTTTCTTGTAGTGAGGAGCCCAAAATTGGAAGTCTTTGTGGTGGGGCCTCACCAGTGTCAAGCACAGGGGAACAATCACTTCCCCAGTCCTGCTGGCCACACTATTCCTGATACAGGCCAGGATGCTGTTGGCCTTCTTGGCCACCTGGGCACCCTGCTTGCTCATATTCAGCCAGCTGTAGACCAACATCCCCAGGTCCTTTTCTGCTTTCCAGCCACTCTTCCCCAGGCCTGTAGCACTTCATGGGGTTGTTGTTACCCAAGTGTAGGACCCAGCCCTTGGCCTTGTGGAACCTTATACCATTGGCCTCGGCCCATCAATCCAGCCTGTCCAGATCCCTGTGTAGAGCCATCCTACCCTCAAGCAGATCAACCCTACCACTCAACTTGGTGTCGTCTGCAAACTTACTGAGGGTGCACTTGATCCCCTCATCCAGATCATTGATAAAGATATTAAACAGAACAGGCCCCACTACTGACCCCTGGGGAACACCACTTGTCACCATCCACCAACTGGATTAGTTGCTGCAAGAGAATTTTATTTCATGCTCTTAGTTGTTAGTTTAAGATAAATTCTTCTATCATTTACAGGAGCCTAGCTTCAATTTTACATTGATACAGCTCTAACTTCAGTTGAATTACGTGTGTGTAACCAAAAAAAGCAAAAGGAAAAATCAGATCAGGTTTGGTTTTATTTTTCTCTCCAAAGAGGGAAAGTTGGGTGGCTGTTTTAGAAAGTGGGTTTTGGTCCTACAAGCACATGAGCACTTGGTAAGATGCACTGGAAAAAACAGGGGCTGAAAGGGGTCTGCTAAAAGGTGCATATAAAAATTACAAATTGGAATCTGATTTTCTGGGGCAAAGTGGTTTTATGTAATTGCATTGCCAATTTGTTCATCCCCTCAAGTAACTTTAGTGAGTTAGCCAATATCAACCAAATTTGAACAAGGTCTTAATGACAGGAAAATTCTACAGTTGAGGGGTGGGAGAGTGAAGCCCTAAGCTGCACAGAAGCAAATACAAACTTTCACTGAGGTAAAGGTTATAACATAAATTTTTCCATTTATGGTTTGGCGTGACATACTTTATATGATAAGCTTATCTACAAAACACAGATCCACCAAAACTCAGGCTTTGATTAGTTCTATTGCTGCTGAGCTGTTGCTCAGTAAATTCAGCCTTTGATTTGCTCTGAAGATAGTACTTCAATGATTTTTCCATAATTCTTTGTTTTATATTGCATGATTTTTTTTCCCAATGACTCATTATATTATCGCAACTTAAATTTTCCCCTCCTTAGTTTCAGGTAACTAAAGTAAACACTGTTACTTCACTAAAACTGAAGTAGTTGTTAAATTGTTATATTGCCCTGGAGATACTTACAGATCTGGGTGGTAGAGGCATGGTCAAAGAGAGAAATATTGTTGTGAGTAGTATTACATCTAAGCATTTGCCTCAGAAGGGGAAAATGAGAAGCCTGCCATGTCGGAGTACCTGTCTGCTAATTATGTGTATACCCCATGATTGCCTGGGCGTAGATTTAGAAGACTTACTTCCTGCTACATGCAGGCAGTTCATTATATTGTCATCTCCAGGAGATATCATCGTTTTTACGTTTAAATTTTCAATTTCATCACCTTTGCTCATGAGAAGCACATTAATAAACAACGTGAATATATTGAAATAAGTAGTAACTGTCGCAAAGTGAACCACCACTCACCATGAAGACAAAGCTGTAATGTTAAAATTAAACTGAGGTTACCTTAATGGAACTGACCTCATTATATTGTTTCTGAAACAGCAGTGTCACTCTTTGGTGAAGATAAACTGTTCGTAGGAAGTTAATTATTGTGGAATATGCAATTGATTTAGATATTTGTGCGTATTGATCCTGCTGAAGTACAATGTCCCTAGCAAAACAAATATTATTTATATTTATTGATTATGTTCATCAATAGAGGTTTTATTAAATGGTATTCAGTAGATGCAGTAGTGAAAAAAACTATCGTCTGTTAACAGCATTCACTATGACTGCTAGATATCTCTTTTTTCCCTGTGCAAAAACAAAACTAAATGTGTTTCATTCTGTTTCTTCAGTGCTTTCCTGGTTGTAGTCTGTGGCATAATATAATATAGTTTAGGTTTGGTTTGGTATGCAAGCAGTGAAGCAGCCTTTACTATTGAGAAAGTCAGCTGCTGCTGTACCTGACAGCTGTATAGACACAATAGCAGGCGTAGTTTCCTAATGACAAGGAAGGAATTTACAGGTGATGGTTAATCAGATGTGCAATGTTTTATTTGTTGACCTGTGGCTCGTGATTTCATACCTCTTTTTGTGTGCATTAGATGTAATCATAAACTTTCTTTTGAAGCAGAAAGGGCATTTCTTTTTCCTAGTAAAACGAGTATCATTATAATGGTTTAAAAAAAAATTCAAGGCTGTCTTGAACTGGAAATTCACTTGCAGCCTATAAACCAAAAATTAGATTTGATTTTTTTCTTTTAGAAGGGCACATCTGTACACATGTATACATTACTTACACATACATGGGGGAGAGAAGGTACAGGATTTTCATCTTTATTATCGTATTTTCAACTTACATTAATGTTTATTGTGACACTTACAAAAGTACATTTTTGTTGTGTCTGGCATAGGGAATTTAGAAGTTAGTACTGAAAAAGTAACATATATTTTTGCCTCTGATGATGGAATCTGAAGTGAGAGTTGCGATTCTTTTGCTCTCAGTATTGGTGAGTTGTACTGCCAATAAGGGTTTTTTTGTCCTCATCCCCCATTATTTCATGATTACCATGTCCACAAGTTATTCCAGGAGCTCAAATGGTAGAGTTCAATACAAGTGAACTTAAGATCTCTCTTTTTGCATGTTCCAACTAGACTCATGTGAAGTCCCTTTTTCACAGCTGAGTGTTTAACTGAAGTCCCACAAAACCTCCTACATTTAAAATAATATTACAGCTTGAGTTCAGCATTTGGAAGCTAACTTTTAGTTGGGCTTTAAGTCTGCAATCATAGAATTGCAGACTTAAATCTGTCCTGATGGCGAGAAAGGTTGCATAGAAAAACGTGTGACCGGACTTCTACATTATTGTTTTAGAGATTAGAATGTGTATAGTGAGTGAAATGGGAAACAACGTAAAGAAAAGAACATGACTTCATGGTCTAAGGCAATTTGATGCTCTCTGATTAAAGTGTGTTTTACTCTAGACTTTTATCAAAGTTGCTGAATGGTTCTAGGTAGCTTGGTACCTTTGTGAATGAAGTCTGATGTCCTGATCTGTCTTCCAAGTCTTTGAGGATGGACGAAACAAAGAAGTGAAGCTAAGTCTTGCATATACACAGCTCCCACTGAAACTGATTGGAAACGTGGCTTGAGCACAAGATGTAAAATATAATGCTAAGTACCCTGTAATGTCACATTGTGAGATGTTTCTAGGTGGGCACCCAAAATGAATGGATGTTAAATGACAGTTCTGGCTGTAATTGCTAGCAAAGTAACAGTAATTATGGACCTTAATTTCATAGGACAGGCTGTGGTAATGAAGTAATTTAGTGTAAGTAAGTGTTTCATAAACAGAGATGATGAAATAGAAATGTTAAGAGAAGTCTTTCTGTTCGGTTAAAACACTTGTTCAGGAGTGCTTGGAGGGGGATTCTTTGAATGAGGTTAAATATAAATATATAGTGATGGCTCATTGATTGCAAGAGGAGGTTTCTTTGTAAGAAAAATTAACATCATAATCCATACAAAATGGGTGCTGAATTAAGGTTACACGTAATTCTGCTATTTATTACCTGTTGGATGCCTAACCCATCTTCTAATTATTTTCGGTTGTTCTATGCTATATTTGCACATGAGTGCGCGTGCACAGATAAATACTTTTGCACAGCATGTTTGTTACACTGCTGGAAATATTTTGCTAGGTTGTAGATGAATCTGTGAGTTGAGAAGCTGAACTGTTGACTGTTGCGTATTTTGCTGTTTACTTGCGCATTTCTGTGAAAAGCTCGTTACAATAAAAGTGTACTGAACAAGGCTTTTTGTATCTGAGCTAGAAATTTCTGATTGATTTAAGTGAACAGAGGAGGTATAGCTCCTCCTCTTTCAACCTCATCTCTCTTTTGTTTCCTTCTTAAAAAAAAAAAAAAAAAATAGAAGGGTGGGGAAGATGTGAAGGGAGGTCTACAATTTCTTGTGGGATAGGTGTTGAAAGGAAGAGGAAAGGAAAATCAGCATGCAGGCAGGTCCTTGATTTTTCAGGTAATGAAGTAGTATATTTCTCTGATAGTATTACAAGGCAAACGTACAGCAGCAGAGTTGATCAATAAGACTATGTATTTTTATGCCAGCACATGTACCCATGAGTTACACTCCTTTCTAAAACAATTTTGTCATAATTCACCTTTGCTAGCTTGTGGTTATAAGAAAAGAGAGGAATTCAATTTGGTAGGTGGTTAAAATTTCTTAGGTTGATGGAGAAAGGACGAGGCTTGAAACAGAAGACAAATTCACTTCCAGTATTGATGTGGGATGCCTAGAATGAAGTGTTAGAGACTTTTTTAGATTAAGGCCAGACATATGAGAAGATCTTTAGATGTTTTCAGGGTTAGGATGCATGTTTGATGCTCAGAGATTATATGAGGTCCCTTATATAGAGTACAAAAGTAAGAGAAAAGTGGCTGAATTAAACCTTGGAAGAAAATGCAATTGAAAGGCATTGAGGGCAATATTTACAGTTAGAGAAGTATAATTAGGAAGATTCAAAATTGCAGAGGATTTGCTTGTTTTTTCAATGCTGAAAGGTCCTGCTCAAAGTTTTAAAGAAAAGATGAGCCTTTGATTTGGTTAGAATAAGGTCATTCATAATCCTTATAAAAGCGTCTTCAGCACAGTAAAGAGAGGAGCATCAAATCTAAGCCAAAAAATTGCAATTGGTATAAGTTGCATACCCAAGCAGGAAAAGGATATAACAAACATGGAAAGAAGCCATTTTAAATTGAATGTTTCAGTCTTCACTGTTCAATTCCTGATTTATGTTCTCAGACATTCCCTAGGTATTTTCTGTAATGTAAAAGACTACTTATCAGTGAACAACTGCAAAAACTGCTTATAGTATCATTAACATGTCTGAAGAAATGGAAAGTAGGACATTGTATTAGTGCAGGAAGAGTTCAGAGAAATGATGAAGTCGTATCACAAATATAAAACACACCAAAAATAATGTTACTATTATTGTAATTTTTATTATCAAAATGTTTTCATTTTTTTGATAATTTTCATATCTTTTTTCAAACTAAAGCATGATGATGCTTAAAAAAATAAATTTAAGATAGCAGTACTACTCTTTAATAAACATAGTCTCATAATGTCATTTTGTGAGAAGAAATGTATTTACAAGTGTAGTATATCCAAATGTGCATAGTATATCCAAATGAGCACAGCAGAGTCCTATGTAGTAAAACCATTGTGTTTATTGCTAGTCATTTAGCTGTAGCCGATAAATATATTCTGTTGTAACAAAATGATTGGTGCTTGTCAGGAACTTATTACTAGTCAGGAAGGAGAGGAAAGAACAGAGCAATTAGGAAACTGCAACCAGCTTGGGTTTTGAGTCTCAGGTTCTGTTTTGTTGATGAGGAATGTCTGTCTCTAACAAAATGTCACGATCAGTGAAGATTCTTTTATCTTTCATACTTTCTATTACCGTTAACACTGTTTTTCCCAGTTATAAACCCCTTTAATCTAGTGATTTTATAAACCATGTTTGGACTCTCAAAACATTTGTACATTAAAACATTTTGACAGTTGAAGAAAAAAAGAAAGAATTCACTAAAAACAAGGAAAATGCATTTTCATTGCAATAGTAGTAAAAGCTCTTCTTAGGGACATGCCAACATAGAAGAAAACAGCTAATGATTTTGCGTTTAAATTCTTTCTTCCATCTTTTTTTTAGCTCTGTAAGCTGCTTAGAAATGCTTTGAGAGCAGATATAGTTACCGTTCTTCAAACGTGTCAGTTTGGCTATGCTATAGGTGCACATCACTTAAGGCACAGTGATGGTGACCAAGAATCTCTAGAGCAGCTTAACCCTTTTCATTTCCTGATATCTATGCCTTCTTCCACCAGCCCCTGAAATCCCTTCAAAAAGAAAACAGCCTTACTTAATATTTTTTATTTCTCAGGAATCTTTCCAATGCTTTCATCAAAGCAACAGATTAAATCAGTATGGTAGGACTTGCATGAAAAATAATAGCAGACTAGAAGCCATTTTGAAATTTTTTTTGGCCTATTATATCAAACTGTGTCCAATGTCATGTCAAATAAATAGACATTACATTTTGTTCACTTACGCAATGTCTTTCCATGCCTTTCTCCCCTTCTTTTCTACGAGCAATGTTTTCTTATGTATGCCTGTTAGAGTGAGCTTAGTAGCTTCATCTAGGAGCCAAAGAAGGCAAAGAAAATTAATTTTTTTATTTTGATAAGTGTTTATTTGGAAGGCATTTATTCATGTGGCACAGTCTGGAGGGTGACAGTTGTAGCCAAATTTCTGTGTCTTCATCAGGAAGGTAGTTCTTCAACTGAAGTACACATTCTGTGATACGGCTCTTGACTTATTAAATAGGCATTACCTGAGATTCAAAATGAGGTGAAGTCATAGTTGGAGTCCATATCTTTTGGACCCTGATTCCAGCACTGGTGAAAAGGCAAAGCACTGACTATTTTTGCCAGATGAACACACTAAACAGAAGCACATCCCGATAAGAAACGGCCTCAAATTGTGCTGGGGGAGGTTTAGATTGGATATTAGGAAATATTTCTTCACCTAAAGGATTCTCAAGCATTGGAACAGGCTGCCCAGGGTAGTGGTTGAGTCACCATCCCTGGAGGTATTTAAAAGACACGTAGATGTGGTGCTTAGAGACATGGTTTAATGGTGGGCTTGACAGTGCTCAGTTAACGGTTAGGCCTGATGTTCTTAAAAGTCTTTTCCGACCTAAATGATTCTATGATTCTGTGATTCTAAGAGAGAAACATGCAGTCTCAGAATACACTCCATTTTATTCTGAGATAATGAGGAAACTCAAAGTCAACTATGAAAACTTGTCTTTTACTACAATCATAATAGGACCAACACATTAGTCTGGAAGGACCAACATACTAGCTCCATGTCAGATCAGACATGCTCAAGAAGAGACTTTCAATACCTGCAGATAAACTGCAGTACCATTCTTTTGCCAACACAGAGTGCTGAGAGAGTTTGTGTTGTTCAGCCTGGAGAAGAGAAGGTTCTGGAGAGACCTTCCAGTACCTAAAGGGGCCGTACAAGAAGGATGGGGAGGGACTCTGTATCAAGGAGTGTAGTGATAGGATGAGGGGTGACAGTTTTAAACTGAAAGAGGGTAGATTTAGAATAGATATTAGGAAGAAATTCTTTACTGTGATGGTGGTGAGGCACTGGAACAGGTTGCCCAGAGAAGTTGTGGATCCCCTGTCCCTGGAAGTGTTCAAGGCCAGGTTGGCAGTGTCTTTGAGCAACCTGGTCTAGTGGGAGGTGTCCCTGCCCATGTCAGGAGGATTGCAACTAGATGATCTTTAAGATCCCTTCCAACCCAAACCATTCTATGATTCTCTGACTGCTTGCTAGATTTTTGCTCTTAATCCCTCAGTTCTGGTTATGTCCTGGTAAGACATCATTTTGTCAGAAGGCTGCAATAGTGGCTTCATGTTTGAAATCCTGTTCAGTCTGATTCCTAACAGAAGTGTGGAATGCCAGTGACAGATCGAGGAGCCAGTCTGAACTGTCTAAGTGAAACTGCACAGGCATTATGATGCAAATACATATTCTGGAGATGAGAATTCTCAGACACCACCAAGGTGTTCTTACCTTTTTTCTAAAATGCGGTAGAATGAGTTTTCACATACGTATCATAACAGCTACGCGTTCAAGCTCGCTGGACAGTCTTACTATGGCTGACCTTCCCATCTATCTCATAGCTTGATCCTGCAGCACCATGGCTAGATACTTCATCCAGACTGGAAATTGGCACTTCCAACAGCATAATGGTGTACTACATGAGGACCATGGACAGCGGCTGCTCGCTGCAAGTTGAGGAACTCTTGCTCTAGCGCTGAAAAAAAAGGACTGTTTTTAGATATACATAGTTCAACACCATTGGGATTCTATCTAGACCCTGGTGGTCAAGATACTAAACTCTTTTATTAACCTTAAACTAATCTGGTCTTTTACTGAGATCAGTTGAGGTTCAGCTTATGGTTTGTCATGGAGTTGCCAATGTTACAATTTTATTTGTTTGTATGACTGTTTTCCAGAACACTGTTCTGTAAAGGAATTTTCCTAGTGTAGAACTGCCATAGTAATTAAGTTTAAACTCACTGGAATATGCTTGTGTGTTGCTTCATTCTAGAGATGTTGGTCTTGACAGCTATTGCCTCCTCCAGAATAGCATAAGCTGTAGGTATTTGTAGCCAATCATCTTTTACTGTATTATATAGAGGGAGGTGTCCTGATAACTTACACATAAGAAGTGCATGTAAGTATCCTCTCTGAAACTAAACTTATCAGTCAGCTTCCCTGAGACTGCAGTGCTAGACTTCAGTTATTTCAACAAGAGTAAATCGTTCATTCACCCATGTCTTCTTCTAGTCATACTCAGGCATTCTAAAGGCCAGATTGTGTCATCTCAAACAAGACCAAACAAATAACATGGTGTATCTTGCTGATGTTCCTTTCCCACTGAGTATCTTCAGGCAAGCAACATCCTTCAACTGTTCCAGCTAGTACAAGACGTTTGTAAAGCAGGAACACAAGATTGTGCTTTGACGTTTGCTGGATATTGCTTTGCAGAGAGCAACTGTTAATCAGAAACAACATGAGTCTGCTCTTTGATAGTGATACGTAGTGAATTCTGAAATACTTCTTAAAAACATGTTGCTTACAAATTTATTGACATTTGCCTGGGGATCAGAAACAAAGCTGGAAAAAGTCGGTCGCAAATAATGTGGGACCTCCATTCAATGTGTGGAGTTTAGGGAACAGTTGCATACATTGAGTAATCAGGAAACTTCAATTCTTCCCTTTCACATGCACACACATCTTTTCTGCTTTGCAAATACTCTGAGTTGTGTCAAGATGCTAAGAAATTGACAGAAGACTTCCACCTACTGTTTGTGCCAAGCATATGGAGATGCTGGGCAGATATGTAGGCTTCACGGATGTCTTTTGAACTTAAGGTGCAGAGATTTCATATTCAGTTTCTCCGACACATTTATTTAAGGTAAGAATCACAGTTTCAGAGCAGCTGCACTTCAGACCACTTTTACTCTCTGAGGTACACCCTTTGTCATACATTCAGACAGTTTCTAAATGTTCATGGTTCCAACAACCCTGCTTAATGAAAGCACTAATAGGACAAGCTCAACTTGGAAAATATCTCATCTATAGCCACTGATAGTGGTGTACTCAAACCACCTTACCCTGAACTCCACTGTTTGAAAGTTCCTCATGTATCTTACAATCATAGGCGCAGTGCTAGTAGAAAACCAAACATTATCAACCTATTTAGAGTTGAGTTCCTGATTAATAGCTCCTATAAAGATCACTGGAATTTTCTTTGAAAGCACCTTATCCTAAACATTGTTCCCTGGGCTTTTGTTGAATTAAGTTGGATTCCCCTGCTCTCTTCTCTTCTTGTCCTCCACTGAGTCCTGTCTCTTAGGAGTTCCTTTTACAGCTAATTTGAGACAGGTAAACTGAATGACTTTCTGTTTGTTTGCTTTTTTAAATCAAAAAGCAGTATCTATTTTAAAGGGTGAGTTAATTATTGTGGCAACCATTGCACAATAGAAGTAGGATGCAATGCTTTTGGCTGAAGCAGGAAGCTGGCATACTTCATTGTTCAAACAGGATGAGCATATGAGTTGTGAGTTAGGGATCTGAAACCTTTGTACAAACTGTACCATGTTGTTGGGTTTTTTATCACCAAGAATTACAAGTAAATTGATCAGATTGTTAATACAGAACTAGGAAAGAGTGAACTGGGCAAAGATCACTAAAGTTGCTTTAAAAAGATCTGCAGTTTGAAACAGCACCAGGGTTGCTGGTTTAGTGAGACTTTTCACAGTTACATTAGGCAGAACACTGCTTTTATCATTCACATCTCTCTGTTGGAAATTATTGAATATAGAGAAGTCAGCGAGCTTTGTGTATCTGTGGGTCTCCAGCCATGGATAAAACCCAAAACATTTTTACATATGAACTTTGTTTAATTTTTAAAACGGTACAAAAATATAGTTAAGGCCAATGGAGAGTATTTTAATACAAGTGTTTCCTAAGTAAAGGAAATTCCGGATGTGTTTGTACATCAGCACCAATTCTTGGATGCTTTAGGTAGAGACTACCGGACCTGATTAATGTAACCACAAACCTTTCTCAGAATAAATATAGTTTGTATCCAAAAATTCTATTTTATCATGCTTTTTGAATATTTGGATTTGTTCTGAATCAGTAGTTGGACTAGTTGAATGACAGTATTAGGATTATGAAGGATTCTATCTTTGCAATTGTATTTGAAGCAAATAATTAATATTTGTTATATAGCTTAACACTATTCTCTCTTATCTAATTTGCTTTGTTCATTTCATTGAAATTGGCCCTGTTACTTCAGTAATTATTTTCTGGCAGAAGATTTCATCTGGGATATTTCATTTCCAAGGGCAAGGAATGGAATCCTACTCAAAATCATTGAACTAGGACTGTTTATAAACATGACAGATCCTCTTAGGGTCATTTCCAAAAGACTTAATTTCCTCTGTCCCAGGCTGCTAGTGATGGGTTGGGTTCTGGATGTGTTTTTTTGGTGAAAGCTTCATTAGTTACTGTTTTGCTTTTCTAAAAACCGTCTTATATAGCCTGTAATAAAATAATACAAATTCTTAGTTACGAGTGATTTGTACTTAGAATGAAATAAAAGTATACCTACTTGCATTAAATCTTAAAGCATATTGGGTGTCTCTTTCCATTCAAATGGTGCAGTTCAATTTAACAGAACTGATGATAGTTTCAGACAGCCAAGATATTTGATTAATAAATTTTAACAAGTTGGATTACCTGCTTGTTAGCAGAGAATCCCAGGACAGCGATATACTTGTCATCATGTCATCACTTTATGTAATACTGCAAAAAGAATTGAACATTGACTTCATTGAAACCTGGTTTGATTATTTTGTGAAGAAAGTTGTGGTTTGGGAATTTGCATACCTATTTTTTCGTTGTTTGTTTTGAGCTATTCTTCTGGAATTTACTGAAATTCTTGTTGGTGTCTAAGAAAGCTATAGTGATAACTGCATTGCTAGCAAGCAGCTTGAGAAAATACTGTTCTCTGCATTGCCAGATGATATTGTGACTAAGGAACGTTACTATTTCGATGAAGAGGAGGGACAGGACCCAAACCGAACTAATAAACCAAAATTTAATGGATCACTCTGTTTTACTAGTGTGTCTTCTTTCTACAGTATGCTCTATGGAATCTGTTTGCAAATGTGAAAGTTTGTTTTCTTACAGCCTAAGCTTCTTATGCTATGCCAGATTTCAAAGAAATAGATTTTGAAATGCATCATGACTCTGTATTATTGTCTTTGTAAGTGAACAAATTGATAAAACTATAGAATTTTTACCTGTTTTATAAAAATAGAAGTCTGCAGTAGCCCAGCAAAACCAGATAATTCCATCATAAATATTTTTTTACTGAAATTTGTACACTTTTTCTTTTTTTTTCCCTTGTTCCCAAGAATTATCTGTGCAGAAGTGCTTATTTTTTGATGCCAGAGTGTCAGGTAAAAGTGGACATTTATATGTAAATTAAAATTCATATAGATTTGATATTATCGTGTCATACCAGAGATGTGGCTCATTCAATTCCAAAGGCTGAAACAGTTCCGTCGTATACTACTTTTGACAATGACTGTTTGAATAACTTTATTACATTATACTTTGCTGAAGCTTTCTAAAAGTACACGATCTGTTGTAATTGTTTTTTCCCTCCTTTCCTCTTATCTTTTCTCTTTTCTGTACAGGTGATTTCTATTCACTCCTTTCCAAGCTGCTAGGAGAAAGGGAAGATGTTGTGCATGTGCATAAGCATAACCCTACAGAAAAGGCAGACTCAGATCTTGTAGCTGAGATTGCTAATGTAGTCCAAAAGAAGGATCGTGCCAGAGAGATCACAAATCATGATGAGAGGGACAATACTATGCTTGTCAGAGACAGAATTCACAAATTTCACAGACTAGAGTCTACCTTGAGGCCACCAGAGAACAGACATTTGTCTTTACAACAGCCTAAACATGGTGAGGGAAGCTGGGAAAAAGAACATACAGGAGGTGGGTTAGGGGTTAATTTTATGCAATGAAATGTAATGTAAGAGCTGTGATCCACATTAGCAAAATCTGAAGGGAATATCAATTGATGTTTGGAAGTATTTTACGTGACAGTTTTCCTAATTATGGAAATGTGCTTCCTCTATTTTAGAGGTTTTTCAGTGGGGTTCTTTCCCCCTCCATGTGTAAAGAAAGAATATATACCAGTGGTACAATACCAGTCCTTGTTGGAACATAGAGTATTTTCTCTACTCTTAAAACTTTTACTTAATGATTTTATATCAATTATGCTAAAACAAGGTAAACACAGGATATAGTAGTCATGGGAAGTGAAGAATTTTCTTGATACAAGTAACTACTATAAAATGATCACTGGGATAATCGATGCATTTTATGGGTTTTCTGATTACCTTGATTTGTCAGACACAGGATTTTGTAAAATTTATTGCTGTAGTTCTATCAGACTTTTTTTCTCTCATTCGGAAAAAAATGGTAGCTAATAGTGAAAAATTGAGAAGTAAAATTTCTGCATATTTATTTCAGATTGGGCTTGGCTATCCAAATATTCTTGGACAGGCTGTTTTATTATACTAGGCTTATAATTCATTCCCTTCAGGTTTCTATGACAGCAGAAACCATGGAAGTATTGTGTTTGTTTTACTTGCATTTTGGTCTCTGTGATATTGATTGTGCTTGGTCTTACTTGCTAATGTGGAAAGCCAGATAACGCAGCATGTGACGAGTATCTCATAAAAGAAACTGGTATGTATGCATGAAAGTCATCTGTATGCATAAGCTGTAGCAGCACATGCTTGCTTTTATGTTGCAACCAGCCAGCTTGATGTTTTTAAGTACTGTTGTCCACAAATATACACCATTCATCGCCCATTTGATTTTTCTTTCAGTTCAAAATGTTAACATGTATTGTCTCTGCTTATGTGAGATTCTATTATAGTATTCAAATTCAGCAAAACTCTGGGTTTGTATTTAATAGAAAACCAAAGATGAGGACTTCCAGTGTTATGTTATGCTAGTCAGTTAAATCAGAGCCTGTCAAGTTATTGGCATGGGAGCAAAAAACGGGTGGGATGTTACCATATGCCTGACATAAGTGTATATCATAAATAATTCCATAAGCGACACTGGAATTAAATGCTTGGAAGAGTAGTGTGTGTAGCGTTTCAGCAAAATCAGTTTGTTCAGTTCAGACTAATAGCATGTGGTGTGTAGAGGGGGGTTTTAAATGATCCAGACGAGGGACTATCAGTGAAATGAATAAATGGCTTGGTTGGCACACCATATGGCATGAATTCTAACTACAGGAAGCATTTGCTCGTCTACATTAGTAGCTATATATTCATTTTGGGGGACTTTGTTGGTGGAGCTCTAATTAATAAATGGACTTTCAAATGATGCAGTTTTGATTTACAGGAAAAAGGAAAACTGAAATGATCTTAATTAGCATTGGGGTTTTTTTAATGTTTGTGATAATGCTAAGTACAGAAATTCTGAACTGTAGGAGCTGTCAGCGCCATCTTTTGGCAAAAGAACTTTTATAGCAGTAAAATCTTTAAGCACATATTTGGTTTCTGTTTTGGGAAGTATTTACATATTAGAAGAACAGAACCTTCCATAACAGAATTTTCCTCTTCAGAGGAAGAAGTGGAACATAATGTGCTTTAACTTGTCTTGATTTAATGAAAAAATTTCCACCCTTCATAAAGTTCTTGACTGTATTAAATTTAAAAAAAAATTCAGTATTTCTTAGGACAAGACTCTGGTTGATGTTAAATTTGTTTAACTTAACTGTTTAAAAATTAGCAGAGTTAAAATAGTTTAATATTTTTAGTCTTGCATATATTCCAATTTTAAACATGTAACTGGCCTAAAGTAGCAAGTGAATAATATGTTAAGTAAGATTGTTATAAATGTTATGTTTATAACTTTATACTACTGTTCTTTCTGCACTGTTGTTATGCTGTTACCCTGGGACTGGTCACTAATCAGTCAGGTTGTTAACATAACTGCAACCAATACAATTATACCTCCTCATTAAGGCAACCAGTGTAATTTTCCAATTTTTAAAACTCCTTTATGTAGTGCTTACTTATATTTGTCAAGATTTAAATGACTGCTCTTATGGCAAGGGAGTAAATTCAACATGACTAAAATTTGTAATGTTAAAAGCTAGCAAGAGCTTCTAGGGATTTCTGGACAGTAAATTGCAATTTTGCCAATAAATAAGGCTTTATTGTTTCACTTGTAGAGTTTAGAGGCTGATTTGCATGTTCTAGATCTATGTAATTCTTTATAGGTTTATTGATGAAAGGAATTACTCTAAATTACAAGGTAGAAGATCTGGTACTTAGTTTAGAAATCTCATTTACAGCAAAACTCATGATTGTATCAGGTTTTTAAAAACTATTATTTTAATGGGGAAAAGTAATTTTCCTTGGTTTTGTGTGTAACTGTTCCATGGACCACTTAGTTTTGTAGGGAATTCATTATCAGTCTTAGATAAATGAAGTCTAAATTTAGTAACTAAGTTTTTGTAAAAAAGCTAGTTGCCTTAAGATAAACCTGTATCAAAGGAGTTTGAGTATGAGGCTTGCAAAGGCGAAAGCCAAAGTAGCAATAATAAACTAATTTTGGAAAAGTGTGAGAAAATCTGAAGGTTTTGTAGAGGATGGAGTTCTTGTGATTAGACTGTATTACACCATACATTCATTTTATTGTTTTGATCTATCAGAAATCTATTAGTCCTTTAATTGTAAGTATAAAGATTTTGTATTTTATAGTACATGCCTTTTGAGAGACTGAATTTTACCAAGGCCAAAATTTAGGCCTTTTATGTTTAGCCTTTTAATTTCTCCAAACTTTTTGAAAAGGCTCAGAGGCCAAGGGGCAGTGTAACATTAAGCGTGCACAAGTTTTCTGCAAGTTAACTTAGACTGATATGGGATGAGCAAGTGAGGAAGCAGACACAGAATTTTCATCCTTTTATTTCTTTCAAAATCCGAATGTCAATGAATATACGTGGTACTGCACCTGTTGTGACCAACTGAACTGTACACAAGTAGGAATATGAACAATTTTTTTTCTTAATGGCTTTTCTTTTAGCTTGGAACTTTTGTTCAGCTAAAATTTCTACAGACTAGAATTTCTTGTTTTAGAAGTTTTTGATTGCTGTCTTGGATTTACTGCAGTTGCCGATCGCCTTAGGTTTGTCTGAGGTTTGTGTTAGCCTAAACAGTTCCTCTGTCAGTTACTCTAGCTATGGTATCTAAAACTACAAAGGTAAAAGATCTTCTAGTCTGTGGTAGGTTTTCAGCACTGGTTTTATCTTTCCCGTGTGTAGATTGTAGAAAATGGTTTTCCCTCCACCTCATCCTTGCTGTTCCTCCTCAGACTACATTTCTTCCAAGCGAAATGGAAGGAGGGGGAAGGGGGTATGCTTACCAGAATGCCTGGATTGCATAGGTGGCCTGAAGATTTTGGACATTGTTTCGCTTTTCATTTATTTCTTTCATTAAAAGATCAGTTCCAGCTGAACCCTCTTAAAACTCCTTGGGTGCTGTGTGTTAAGGTCTGTGATCTGCCTTGTTTCAAAGCACTGATTCCCTGGCACTTTGCGAATGGGGAGCGGGAATGTGCGTTTCACCTGCCTAGAAGGTACCCCAGTGATCCGTGTTCATGATCACAGCAAAACACACAAGCTTTGGGTGAACTGAAAGTTGCAAAGTACAGCATGATGCTGTCAAACACTTGGAGTACTAGGGAAACAGCTCCGGTTTCATGCAGCTGCAAAGAAACTGCTTTCTGTTCAGCTTCAGTTTGGCTATACCTACCTACATACAAAGACTGCAGGTTATAAATACCTAAATTATACTGAACATATTAATTTCTGACAGGAAGGAGTGATAGATTTCCTAACATGTAAAAGGAATTTTAGGGTTTGGGTTTTTGTTTTTGTTTTTTTTTATTAGAATTAGGGATGTTTGTCTTGCCATAACTTTTTTTTTTTTATTTTGGGGAATATTTTTCAATTATCTCTTAATACTGGCAGAGCAACCCAGACCAACCTCTTCCAAATAGCATTTAAGCAGTCTGTAAGAAGTTGAACCTTCTAGCCCACGCTCTGCAACTTTTTCAGATTTTGGACTGTTCATACCTTTAATCAGTGTAGGTCTATTTTTACATAAAACAGGTTGAAGTAAATATTATTTTATATATTTAATTTTAATCTTTAAGTTGAAAATAAATTTGTTTCCCTTAATTGAGGAGTTTTACGATTTAAGAGAAACACAAGAAGTATCCAGCTTTTTGGTAGTGGTTCACTTGCTAAATCCTGTGCTGTTGATTAAGTGTGAAAATCAGATTTGTGATATTTAAGAACTATGCAGTACTTATTCTTAAAAATAGTGTGTTATATCATAAACAATGACAGATATGTTCTACCCTTCTTCATCTCTTTCATCAGATTTAGACATCTATTTCCTATTCATGCCTATAATAATTTGGATTAGGATATGAACAGTAACCAGAACGAACGCATATGTTGGCTGTAAGAAATGTCATAGGCCTTCACAGAATTACTGTTTTATTTGCTTCTTGTTGCTGTTTTTCTTCCTTCCTTGTATTTTTTTTCTTAGTGTTAAAAGCTTTTTTGAAAAAAAGTCATGATTCAACTACTTCTGATATGTAGTTGGTTTAGTGATTCACAGTCTTTGTTATGCATTTTTTAATAAAGCATTGATAGTTTAATATTTAAATTTGCCTGCTGATTTGGGGTAGTACTTGTATATTTCTCTAATCTTTCAATGTAGTAAGTATTTGCAGAGCTTGTAAAACTTCTGCAGTCTGTGTAACTGTACCCTTATAGGATGGAGAAAATAATGGAGTCAAAAGCTGTTTTGAAGTTTCTGTCATCCTATACATAGCAGGATGCCAGTGCTTGTGCATGCTTTACTATAATAAAACTATGCTTGAAATTAAATTGCAATGCATTAATGGAAATACTGCATGTAAGAAAAGTCCCTATAATTCCCAACCATCTGTACCAAATGCTAGCTAACTATTTTTTTTTAATAATAAATATGCTACATGAATGTCTGTCTTTTGTTTATTTGTTTCTTTGGTCAGATTTCCACATAGAAGAGGCTGTGGAGTGGCCTGGGCTAGACCTCAAACTAGGCCAAGTTTCTGGGTTGGCCCTGGACCTTGAAAATAACCTAGTTATCTTCCACAGAGGTGATCATGTTTGGGATGAAAAGTAAGTAGATACTTTCCTGAATGGCATGTTACAAGGTCAAATTGGTGTGCGCTGTTTGTATGTCTTCTCAAGAAAAGAAAAGACAGATTGTTCCTTTTCTGTTTAAAATTGAGTTCTTTGGCTGAAAGTGCCTTTGGGAGACTCAGAATGGAAGTGGTGACTGACAGTTCAAGATGATGGGGTTACTAGGTCTTTAGACCATAAGAATGTGTCTCCAGAGAAGAACAACATAGTACGTTAGGTCCTTAAACTGTATGACCATGTTAGTATGATATTCACTGAGATTAATTATCCTTGCTTCTCTGTGTTTTTTAGCAGGACTAATTGGCCTGGGAGAATGATGTTTTAGTATGGTACACTGCTATTATCACCTGGGTTTAAGACATGCAAAGCTAGCTCTGATGTATCTTCAGTTTTTGTGTGTTTATCTCCACTGAAAAAAATTGGATCACTACAAGGCACTCATTCAAAACAGGCTTTGTTCTACTCACTTGATAAATTTACTATGTTTAGTGTCACTCAAAACAAAAAAAAAAAAGTCCAAACATTATAATGGCCATTTTTCTAGTCTTTGTAAAGCAATATACTCAAAGGTATATTATTTTAAGAACAGAACATTCCAAAGAAAGTACAGTGTCCTTATTTGTACAGTGTCCTTGTGTCTTTGAGCTTTAAAATAGTATGTCTAACTGTTTAGATGGACACTTTGGAAAAAAAGCCATGAAATTTTGACAGAACACTGGGAGGAAATAGTATTAGCCTGTAACAGAATATTATGTAGTACCCTTTTTCAATGTACTTTTTTAATCTTCTTTCTAAGCATCTGTTTTCCATATATAACTATAAGGCTAAACAGTAGGGTTTTTTTCAACTCCCACTGAATTCATTTTAAGATAACATAATTTCTGAAAGTTAGAGGGGCCAGCTTTCTCAACCTTATAAGAAAAATTATGCTTAGAATACTGTTTTATGGAGGAAAATAAGTTTTTTGGGGTTTTGGCTCAATAACATAATGCAGCAGATAAGGCAATCATTTATGTCTTGTGCATTATATCAATGATCTCTCCAGCTCAAGTGTATATAAATATAGACTATAAAATTTGAAGGGATGACACATGCTGCAACTTGTATTACTCAAGCTTCAAGTAAAAGCTGATATTGATTTGGGTTTTTTCATCCTCCCACGCATGAAACATAAGTGCTGTTCTTGTGTCATTGAAGAAAGAATTGAAAAAATATTTGAAAATAGGCTGGCAGTTATATTCATTTCTTACTTCTGAAATGTTTATTTTTGAGTGTCTGGCAACTGAGGTATACACACAACCCAGAGCACAAAGCTGGAGTTTGACGCCAAGCAAAGCCTACAGATTTTAAATAAAACAAAAAAAACATTGATGTTCTGTAAAATAGCAAGTAAGTGTAGTGAATCACCCATGTCGAGAGACAGGTTGAACTTCAGCTTTCTTGTTTTGTGGATGCAGAAGAAGGTCAGAGCTGTGGTCTGGAGTCTGTAAATCCATATGCCTGCCAGCTGTGCTGGGTAACACTACAGGTTCGCTTAACTCAGCCCTGTCCTTGATGGCAGCCATTGTTCATATTCTGAGTATTTCTAGCCTGTGATTATCAGACTTCCCAGAAATATGATTTATCCTGTATTTAGTATTGGTAGTGTTAATTTGTCCTGTGTGGGAGCTTGCCGTATTTGCCATCATGTGCAGACTGAAGTTGGAACAAAGTGGAAGTGCCTGGCCTTATAAATATCATCAGAAGCATTCAGTCCCTGATACGGAACCAAGATATAAGATGAGCTGCTGTTATTTGAAGCTGGTTATGGGCCTTTCATAAAGATAACTACACATGAAATCCTAATTCATTTCAGAGGGGGTTTTGTTCACAAGTTTTCTTTTTCTTCTTATGTTGCACAGTTAATAGATAGGAAAGCTAGTGTTGGTAGGAACCCTTAAATCACATAGGCTAAAACTTCTGTAGGCCTGTATATAGATTATGCTTACTTTAAAACTATATGTTTGGAAAACATGTCTGTGCTTATGATGTCGTTCCATATCTTGTGGCACAGAGAAGAGGCACGCAGAACTGTGCACAGCCAGTCAGCCTTCCCTTTTTATCTTAGTGTATGTCATGGGCATATGAGGAGTCTGGGGATGCTTTCATGGTTATGCTGAAGGAAAAGAAGTATATGTGTTCTCATTTTTCAATAAAAAGCAATAAAAAAAGAGTATTTGAAAGGGGTTTATCATGACTGTTGGGATAAGAAGTTATCAGACTTTTCAAGTTAATGTTTATCATTAGCTGCAAATACACAGTTAATTGATTATAATATTCCTTACCAAATCGTAAACACGATGAATCAAGCCTGAAAGCCCAGAATTTATTTTTGCTGTTTCAGTGCTTCACCAGCATAGTATGGAAACAAATTAAACAAAAATTATCTGTGCTGTTAGGCAATGCACAAGTGTTTCCAATGCATTATTAATACATGTCATAAAAGCTGAATTCTCATTCAACTAAATATAGCTGTATGAATGGTCTGTGCTGTTTTATAAGGCAACTTCAGTCTGCTTTAGAACGCAAAAGCAGTTATGCAATGACAAGCCCTGTAATAGTGTAGCAGCTTTTCAGTGGCTGTAGCATTCCTCCTGTGCATGATTAGAAGAAAAAAAAATAAATCCTTTTAAAGGAGTCAGGTTCTTCTACCACATCATCTCCTCACTTTCAGAACAGTCTTTGCTATATGCAGTGTGTGCTGTTCAGAATGAAAAAAATCAGAACTATTCAGCTGGCTAAGCAACGAATCACTTGGAAGTTATTTTGCATTTTGTGATGAAAAATGTATACTATTCATGCAATTTATAAAAGACATAATAAAGAATATAAACTGCATTCTTGTTACTGCATTCTTAGCAAGCTAGGCAGCTTAATTTAGGCTGAGCACAGTACCACAGTGGTGATGGATATTGATCAAGAATTGAGCTCAGGGTTGTGTCTTCAGGGGTTATGAGATCAGGTGGTCTGTCTAAATTTAATATGTAGCCCACCAGAAGGACATTAGATTTAGTAGTAAGTTGTTTGTGTTAGTGTGAAGTGGCCAGCTGAGAAGTAGAAAAATAGCTGGCGAATTGCACTGGGGTTTGAAATTAGAAGCAGTAACATATGCAGCATATTTTAGTTGTCCTTTGCTATCAAACTGCAGAACCTATTAGAAAACCATATAATAGTACGGTGTTCCGTTATTTTGTTCAATTGGTTTTGGTCTTGCTTCTTTTAAGCTAGCAGTAGTCAGCATTGTTTGTATCCTTATTTATCAGTTGAAACAGAGGAACATTTGCTACCTGGGAAATTGGTGTAAAACGCTGGTAAGGAGTGACAGTGATTCTGTAGCACACCAGGCTTTCTCCTAGAAAAGGAAATTGGACAGGGAGAAGATGCATGGAAGATCACTCCTATAAACTCATTTCAAAGCTCAGTAGGCTTGCTTTGCATAAAATACCGTAGAATCTCTTATTTACACTGAAAGCACTCATTTCCCAGAAGAGCTAGGGAGTAGTTAGCAGGGAATACTTAGAAGTCTGGACAGCACTGTTCGTGAGATTCAAAATCGTAATAAGGAAAGCCAATAATTTTTTTTTTTAAGTTATCTAGATAGTTAGTTCTCCAGGGATACAATCTTGTTTTCTGTGGACTTTTTTGTACAATGCCTACTGTCACTAAGATTCTGTTCTGTGATGAGCTGTGCTGATTAATGATAACACTAATAGTAACATTCGTTCCATCTATCCAGTGTTGGTTCTCCAGTGTGGTCATCCATACCTAGAGCAAGTCCTTACGAGCATTAGACTCATTTTAAATAAAATTGTTTAAAACCAAGAGGAGATGTCGCATAAGATTACTGTCAGTAATGGTAAAGAATAAAAAGAACACCTGCTGAACCACAGTCAGACAAGCAGATACACATTAGTAGGCCATTGTGTGCCGGTACTGTTTACCCTGTGTCTCCCTGTAGCATCATGGTAGAGTGTTTAGGAGGGCTCAGTAGAGAGTTTTAGTAACTATCACCTTGTGCTAACCCGTTCATTGTGAAGAGGACTTACTAATTTCTGTCAGAAATTAAATAGTCACAGTCAGTTACCATACATAATGGCAATATCTAAACATTATTTTTTAATCATAGCCTATGCAGAAGCTTAAACCCATCCTGTCATAGATTTTTCTAGTTATATATGAAGCCAGTATTGCTTTTCCACATTGAAAATTCTAGACTTATAAATATTTGATGTTATGGAGACGTGAGGCTGCTAGGACTGTACAATATAAAGTTTTAATAGCTTTATTCATAGCCTTCTCTGTGACTACAGAGTATATTCTTGTTTATGAAGTTGCATCAATCATAGCTGGATTTCTCATGGGATTAACAAATGGATTTAGAAATACAAGGTGGGAGGGGGGAGTGTGTCTTGCATTCGCACATTTTTCATCCACAGTCAAATACCATTTTCTAACATTTAGACTTAGATTTCGTTCAAAATATTTTACACTCTACTTACCTTCACTAAATGCTGAACGTATATTTCAACAGGTTAGAGTAATAGCCAGCTTCCCCATAGGGGTACAGACAACTATATCTTTTATTCTTTGTTAAGCGTATGATAATTTTATGCCTAGTAAATGTCTTCTGGAAAGTTAATCCCAGTTCTTAATGTCTGAAATAGTGACGTGTTTAAATGTTGTTTATGAATATATTCCAAGTACCCCGAAAATTGAGTGTAGAGTTGTGGGGATAGGAGAAATACACTTGATATCCTATAGTCTCCTGCAAGCACGCTCTGAAAAGGATAAGAACCTTAAGACCTCAGTCTTACAGTTTTGCTCTAGCAAAACATTGGACTGTGTTTGAAAAAAAGAAAAAAGAAGACACACAAACACGCACACACTGCCTTACACAGTACAAACTATACCTGTTTTCACTGGCAATTATGCCCTGGTGATTAGCTATATTTTTACTGAGGCTACATTGTTTAATTTCCCATTTCTGATTTGCGGCAGCAAAGAAGAGAGAAAAAAAAGGAAGAGGTGTTTTTGCTTGCTTGCTTTAGGTTTATCTTAATTGTTGCTGTGTTGATTTGGTGCTCCTTTAGTTTGGAAGTCGTAACCTCAGTAGGAAATGCAGACATCCGACACTATAACTCTTATGATCATACATAAGGCTTATTTGAAGAAAAAAAGAAGCCAATAACCCCATACTGCAATTAAACTACAGAACTTGGCTTTAAGGTGCGTGTGTATTGTTCATCAATGGAACCTACTAATGCTGGCTTTCTATTCTGCTATTTTTGCGTAGTTCTTTTGACAGCAAATTTGTTTATCAGCAAAGAGGACTTGGACCAATTGAACAGAACACAATTCTTGTCCTGAATCCAAGTAATGCAAAACTGCTTCATTCCATGGGCAAAAGTCTGTAAGTTATTTTTACTTTTATTAATAGAACTAACACTTCTGTGTATTTTACTCCCCAAACCCATTTTCACATGTTTTATATTACACTGTGTGATTGTAGCCTCTGAGTTTATTTAAATTAATAAATAAATAATAATTAAAAAAACAACAACTAATAAAAGTAATTTGCCATCTTTACCACCTCTGCTTTCTAACAACTCGTACAATTTCATCTACCAGCCAGATTAACATAAATGCAGAGCTCATAAGTATTGTATATTGTCCTTAAAGATACCAAATGTTAGCCTGTGTCAGATACCAGCGATAAACTGAATTTCAGAGCTGAGACACTCTTGTCAAGAAAATTCTGTTCTGTAAAGCTATCTTTTTCATTAAATACTACAAATAGTTAGTATGTACAGCATTTGCTGATCTGTAGATAAAAAGTGAAATCATCACATCATTCTTCCTGAAAGATGTTTTTAACTTAATTCTTCCACGTTTGTGCTTGCAGATTTTATTTACCACATGGTTTGAGTATTGATAAAAATGGTAACTACTGGGTCACTGATGTAGCTCTCCATCAGGTATGTTTTTGAAGCTTTAATACCAGGATCTTAACATATTGTGAAAAAATGTTTTTGTTTTCCTAGAGATTTGACATAAATTATTTATCTAGGCCTGTTAAGATAAACATTAAGAATATGCTTACAGAAATTGACCCCTGTGGCCTTCATGGAATATAGCTGTGTTGAGTAATTAGCTACATGTACATAGTATTCAGAAATAAAAGTATCTCTTTTAAAACAATTTTTTTTTTTTGAAAAAGAATAGATTTTTCTGCTACATCTTTGCTTATCAATTCTCCTATGTACGTAAATCCAGAATGTGAAACTAATTCGTTTGCTGTAATCACAGGTAATTTATATTTCAGGCAAAATTTACTAGAATCAACACTACTGAAAAACTGGTAATAGATGTCGTAGTCCATATACTAAGATTATGTTTGGTATATAAATTTATTTTATGCACAGTAATAGCTATTTTTCCATAGGCAATCGTTCCTCTTATATTTCACCTTCCATAACTGAAACCTCTTCTCTTTTCCCATCTACTGAAAAAAAGGTTTTCAAACTGGGAGCAGATGACAAAGAACCATTACTGGTATTAGGAGTGGCTTTGCAACCGGGCAGTGACAAAAATCATTTCTGTCAACCAACTGATGTGGCCGTGGATCCGACCACTGGCAGCATTTATGTCTCTGATGGCTACTGTAACAGTCGAATCATTCAGTTCTCTCCAAATGGATTGTACGTGATGCAGTGGGGAGAAGGTACAGATCAGAGCTCTTGGTACTTTACCCATACTGCTGTTATCATGAACGCACCGTGAACCATGAGATTGCTGATGTTACTATTACTTTTATTTATAAATTTCAATTACTGAAATACCTTCCAGACCCTAGCTGAATTCCAACCTTGTCATTGCATTCCGATTTTCTCTCTTCTATTCATACAGCTACTTATTCACTAAAAATAAAAAACGGGAATTTGTTAGCATGCTTTCAGTACAAGTATTGGCATGTGCTGCCTTTTCAAGAAAATGTTCTGACTTTCACAAAAACCTTATTTTTTTCTTAAAACACTTGATCAAATAGTATAAGCCTTTACCATTTTTGCAAGATTTATGCCATGATCCCACCTATTTTAAGTCTTATGAATAATTGTATTTCTGCCTGACTCAGATGTATGTATCAGGCTTTAAACTATGCCAAATATTTTACGAAATAGTGAAGTCATAAATTTAGGATTTACAAAGACAATGCAAAAGACTACCACAGACTACGTAAATGAGTAAAACTGCTAGGAGAAGAAAGCAAGCTAACTTAATTCTTTTCTCAATGTTATATTGGGTTATGTGGCATATTGCTGTTTCTAAGCAAAACTGATGACTTTCAGCGTGTACTTCAACACAAACCTGGATTATTTTGTATTGCAGAGACATCTTTAGGCAGAGCCAGACCTGGACAGTTTCAAATCCCTCACAGCTTAGCCCTGATCCCCGACTTCAGTCAGCTATGTGTTGCAGACAGAGAAAATGGCCGAATTCAGTGCTTCAGGTTAGAGACTGGGGAGTTCATAAGAGAGATCAAGCACAAATCGTTTGGAAGAGAGTTGTTTGCAGTTTCATATGTTCCAGGTAATCTTTTTTTCCTGTACTTCAGATTTCAAGTAGTTGCTTTATGCCAGTGTGCCGCAGTACACAGTGTTATTTCATGAAGAGTGCTATCATGTTATCTTAGGCCAGATATTTATTCTCTTCGAAGTAGATGTAATGGGAAATGTTAGAACTATCCTGTTGTCCTACGTGTGGGATGAGGAAAGCTTGCATATAATCCCTACTTCTGAGAAATGACTGATTAGATTCCCTAAATGTGATGTCACCAAGTAGGTGATCTTACTTGCTTCCTAGTGGCTGCATAGTCAATAATAGCTAATAATAATGTTTTAAGATATTAATTTCAAGCTCCATTGATGAAAGCAAAATAAGGAGATTCCAAACTATCAAGAAAAGTTTTGGGTTTCATAAAAAAAAAATCTAAAAGCAAACAGTTTGAAGAAGTTGTGTTTTTTAATATCCCAATGTGGTCAGCAATTACTGTATTAAGTTTTGGGGTTAGATTTTTTAATACTGATACTGAAGGTCATTTAAATGTCAAGAAATGGATGAGGAATTTGGGCATGTCAGGCTCCTGACTCTATAGTTGATATCAAATTTAATATCAAGGTTATCTCTCTTGCATCTGCCAAGAACATAAGAAATGCTGTACTGAATGAGATACTGGATACCTGTAGCTCTGTCTCTGACAGTGGCAGCAAGAGAGGCATTCTAAGGAAAATGTGTAAGCCTGGCTGCATTTTGTTGTCGGTTCCTCTCCTATTCCCCATGCATCCACAAGCACTTTATTTACGGGTGTTAGGAGTTAGCTCCTGACCTCTTCTTCATAATATCTTTCTATAGACCTACTGCCCATGAGTTTTCCTAATCCCATTTTGAACTGTTTTGTAGTGTCTGCCTCCTTGACCTTCTGCAGTTACAGGCTCCAGAAGTTCACTACCCACTTTATTTTATTAATTTAAAAAAGTGACCTAGTTTTATTGAGTGCTTCTTGGTCCCAGTATTTTGGGAGTTGGTGAATAACAGTTCCACACTCCCCATATCTGCTGCCTCTTAGCCTTCTCCTCTCCAAACCAAAGATCCCCAAACACCTTAGTCTCTCACTGTAAGCTACTTAATTGCTTTGGTCCCTTGACTATTGTAGTTGCCTTTCTCATCTAGCATCTTTAACTTCATTAGGACCTTCTTGAGATGCAGAGAGTGAAAGAGCACTCAGCACGCAAGATGTGAGCATACTAAGTTTTTGCATAGTGGCAGAACTGCCCTTTCCATTCCTAATTCTCTTCCTGATGATGCCTGACGTTCTGTTGAAATTTTGGCTATCACTGTATGTGGAGCCAAAGATTTCAGACACCTTTCAGTGATGGCTCGGAGGTGTCTCTCCTGGGTTGTAGCTGCTAGTTCCAAGCTAAACATCATGTAGGCATGATCTAGGTTATTTTTTTGCAGAAGCATCACTCAACATTTGTCTTTGCTGAAGCTCTTATGCCATCTGTTTGACAACTCACTTAACATTATAAAAGGTCTTTCCGGACTTTCTCAATATCATCAAGGTTTTGACTACTCCACGGAACTCAGTACCTTCCTCAGACTGGGAGATGTCACTGTTCACCCCATTTTTGATGTCACTGATGAAGACTATTGAATGAAATTGTTTCTGGCTCTGTTCACTGCAGGATCACACTACTCAGACTTTTCTGTCCTGAAAAATTACAAGCTCTGCCCTTAAGCTCTGCTCATTACTTCTTATTTATTAATGGATCTTTCATTCAGCCCTGTGACAACTCACATTCTGTAATAACCTCTCATGCACAACCTTGTCAAAGGCTTTCTGAAACTCCAAGTGCGTCTACAGAATCTCCTTTACCTGTGTGCTCTTTCTCCCCGTTCAGAGGTGAGGCACAATTTCCCCTTAGAGAAGCCATACCAACTTGTTTCCAACAGGCCACACCTCCCCATGATGTATTCTTCATTATGGATTCTACCATCTTACTGGGGAGGGAAGCCGGAATTGTTGACATGTAGGTCCCAGGCACTCTTTCGAGCTCTTCTTGTAGATGGGCGTTACTTTGGCAGTCTGCTAGTATTCTGGAGGAGTGGCTGTTTGCAGTGCCGGGTCACTCAGCTTGGCCCGAGGTCTGTAATTTCACGTTTTACTTCCTTCTGAACTTGAGTGAATGCCATCCAAACCTAGTAAATTATTACCCTCCAACTTGTCTTAACACCTTTTGTGTATCTCCTTCCAGTTAAGCTGGCTCCTCTGACCTCTTTGCTATGAAAAAAATTGAGTGTCAGAACCTCCCTGACTTACTCAACAGAAAAAAATGACAAAAACTGAGCTTCTCTGCCACAGGTCCCTCATCCCTAAGTCCTCCTTTCACACCTTCTCCTCTTGTGGTACCATGGATTTCCTAACTGACTCTCTGCTTTTGATGTATTTAAAGAACTTTTCGTTATCACATCAAGCATGCTTAGCAAAGCATTCTTCAGATTATTTTTTTTAATGCTTTCATATTCTTATTTACATTTAACCAATCTGTAATGAATGTGTGTGCATCTTTTAAATGCCAAACTTTCACCTGGTATACATTACTTAACTTTCCTCCTGTGATTCGGTTTCCTATTGAGCTACTTTTCTGTCTGTCTCTCTTGCTCTCAGACAGCCTTTTTTCATCTATACTATTACAATTCATCTTCCCTGTAGTTTGCTATGTGTGGATTATTAAAGCAAAACTAATGTTGTTGCAGGTGGTCTCCTCTTCGCAGTTAATGGAAAGCCTTATCCTGGACAGGCAGAAACAGTGCAAGGATTTGTGATGAACTTCTCTACTGGAGAAATACTTGATACTTTCATTCCGCTTAGAAAGGTAGAGTATTGCACAGAGTGTCTGGTGCATATCATTACATATACGAGAATGTTGGCAACATCCTACTTCTCCAACTTTCATAAGACTATTACAGGAAATAAGATGGTTTATAATGTAAGGTATTCAAAAGGAATTCTTTATAATAATAGCTTAATAAAGACACTAGAATTTCAGATCTTAGTTTCTACAGGTGGTACACATTTGAAAATTATACTACCCTCAAGATGATTCCTACAGATAGTACCTTCAGTCAGGACAAGCCTGCTTTATTGCAGTCAGACAGTTCTTAAAAGCAAATTTAAGAGAAGAATGAACAACTTTAAATATTTGTATATTTAGATGCTAGTAATTTGTCTGCACTCCTGAGCAGAAATAATATTCAACTGTATGGTAGTTAAGGCTAAATGTCCTTCATACAGTATTACACATAAAAATTATGTTGATTTTTTTAAAAAAGTTTACATAGATTGACTTAGACTAAAGAATGAATGTTAAGATTCCCATTTCTGGAAATCTGTTATTTGCAGTCCAGTTTTAAATCATATTAGAGTGAGTTATTTTTTATGAGTATAGAAAATAGCTGTGTTGCATACAAACTCTGACAAAAACTAAATATGTGGGCTTGAAAACAAGATCCGTGTTTTTTTAAATATATATCTCACAGGATAAAATTGAAAGCAAGTATGTGAATATAAATATTATAAAAATTGTTTAGCATGAATACATAGAATCATCTCCATGTTGTTATCCCTGGAGAAGGCAAACATGCGGTAGAAATGGAATTTCTCTCCCTTCACTCACGTTAGGTCTTCACACCAGCAGCTGCTGTGTTTTCCCGTCTAAGGACTGACTATGACCAGTCTCAAGTTCAGGGTTAAGGAGACCTTATGAATGTGTAGACCCTTAAAAGTAATCTGTGACTGCTTATCTTCACAGAGCTTTGAGATGCCACATGATATTGTTGCTTCAGAAGATAAGACAGTATTCGTTGGAGATGTTCATGCCAGAGCAGTGTGGAAGTTTGCATCCACAGAAAGTATGTTCTTTTTGTTCTTAATGTCACGGCTTCACATTTTGTATCTTCTGATCAGTACCATTTATCTGATGCCACTGGCCAAGAGCCTGGTGGCTTAGTGACCATGATTTAAGTGCATTAACAAGCTCTGACTGCAGAAGTTGTGTGCTACTGCTCAGGTTTTTTTTAAAAGACCATTCTTCAGCATTTGCTGCGTGCTCTGTCAGAGGAGAGTCCTGAGCGCCTGAGTTCATTTGTCGCAGGAGTAATCAAAATGCATTTGCCTCATGGTAGATCTATCCCTTGTCATGTCAGTACCTGCTTAAACAAAAGCATAACTCTAGCATTTTAGTAATTTTAATGTATCGTTTTCTGAGAAGTTAACTGCTTCCTTTGAGGTTATCAGATAGGAAACTCCCAGAGGCTGAATTAAAAACACAAGCCAACTTAAAATTTATATTCATTTCATTGGGAGTATTTATCATTAGAAAATGAATCTAGTATAATTTTAAGTCCTATTTCCATGAAGTGGAAGCACTTCCCAGTTTTAATCTAGTAACCCCCAAGGCAAGCAGCCTGACTTCAGGGAGAGGGACCTGATTAGTCAGACATCAATTTAGCAGGATTCAGAGAGAGATTAGATATTTTACAGGAATAAAAATATAATCCACTGTTACATTATATTGGATAAAAAATGTATGAGAGAGATAAAGCCTCAGGCTTCAGGGTGTTAGTAAACCAGTAAGAGTCTGCTGTTATAAATGAACTTCTGACTAAGCCAGTTATTCCATATTTGTCTGTTTATAATTCATGGATTTTCCTTTGGGGCATCTGGTATCAGCTGCTCTTAATAACAGGAAACTGGACCAGATAAATTGTAAATCTGACTGGATATGGCTTTTTCTGCATGTAGTAACCTGAACAAGAACAATTCTAGCCTTTTATTCAAAAAACATGAGAACAAAAAAAATAATGGAATTATTCATCACTTACCAGTTAGATGAGGAAAGTCATTGAATATCATTTTCTTTTTAGCTTTTGCTGCAGTATGAAACTGCAGTAGCTAAGGAGCCCTGATTCAGCCAGCCTCCAGCCTTTAATCCATCATGATTTTTATTATAACGAACAGTGTTATTTTTGTGGGACTCCCTGAACCTTTACACGTGCCCATAAAATCTCTCTGTGACGTAAGGGTTAACTATTGCAAACACCTTTCATGAATCAAGCTTGCTCTTTTTTCCATGGCCTTGTGAGCTATAGGATGGTTTATATTGACTCTCATTGGTGAAGTTCAGAAGCTGATGGGATTGTTTACTGTGGGATTGTGCTGTACATTTGAGAAAGCTATCAGGAAAATGTCACTGAGCGTCTTTCTGAAATGTCAGTTGTCCTGAAGAATAATTTTGTTTTACAGAAATGGAACATCGGTCAGTTAAAAAGGCTGGTATTGAGGTACAGGAAATAAAAGGTTAGTCTGATTCATAATGGAAATGAAAGAACCAGTATTTTCACATAGCTTAGGACTGCTTCTGCCATGTTGGAGGGAAAAATGCTAACTAGTTCGACTGTTTTATTTTGCACCATCATTTCATACAGATAAAACGAGCTGGCGTAGGAAGCACTAGAAGGCAGCTTGTAACACTGTTACTAGTAGACGCTATTTTACAGCCAATCTAAACATTTTATTTTCAGTGATGACAAGTGCTTCACAGACACTCAGATAAAAAATTAACTAGTGGATTAATTCCGTACCACCATCTGGTATCGTCCAGATTGGTATCTGTGTCAGCTCCCTTAGATGCAGAAATAGCTCTGAATTGTAACAGTGATAGTTACTCCCCAGCATGCTTCCCCCTGCTCCACAACCCTCAACCACTAAAAAAGAGTTATTTGAAATGGTAATTGGTTTATCTTTCTGCATAGTCTTTCAGTACGCAGCCTTGCCAGTCACACCATATGGCAAAAAAAATAATTTTTTCTATTTATTTCCCTAGATTTACTGCTTTCTTTTTTTTTCAATTTATCTTCATGAAAATGAAAAAAAGAAAACAAAAAGAAAATAAAAACATGTAGAAACTTAATATAAGGAGATAAAGAAATGCATGTAGAGGAGATTGAAAGGGGTAAAATAGCAATTCATGAAGATGAAAAGTAATTTGAACCATTTGTATTCTGTTACGTAGGTCTTTTACGTTGAAAAGGAAAAGTTCATTTCCCTTTCAGAAAAACAATACCAGGCTATGGAGTGGCCTTTATAAGATGCTCAGAAGTTCTTAACTGGTTTTTTTTTGGTTGAATTCAGAGCTTGTGTGATTTGCTTTAGCCATGTATATGCAGACAGAGGAAAATACCAAAAGATCCCAACTACCAGTGGCAAGCATATAGAATAAAGTAGAATAAAGGAGGCCGACATCATAAAACAATGATATCCTTATCGCCAAAACCATTATCCTTCTATTTTATCTGTGTTGGTACGTCAGCCCTCCTGAAGCACTCAAAAGGGAAGTGTTGACGTTACAGCATCCACAGTACAGCAAATACAGGGATATATTAATGCGTTTTGGCTTTCTTCAGGAAGATAGCATGCTAGCTGACACTTCTAATGTTACAGAGAAAAATGCCATAGGTATCACCAGGGTAAGAAACAACTTTTAAGGAACAGTCTCTAAAACTGCTTAGGACACACGGACTGACATTAACATCTTTCCACTCCATTTGTAGAAAACAGATAGCCAACGGACTTTGTGTCCTCCTCTGCTTAATAAATGGACAGGAGCGGTGTGCACTTTCACAGCCGCCTGGTGACAGCCTGTTAGTATTGCTTGCACTGCAGTGAAGTGGGGGAAAATAAGTGAACTGTCGCTTTCCCCAGAGGTGGGCGAGATGGTGGAGGAAAATTGCTCTTGGCTGTAACTACTACTTGAACAGACAGCATGTTATAAGTGCTATCATTGTATTAGTGATAACAATGATATCATTGTTACTGTATTACTGTTAAGTGTAAACTGAAGCATTTGCTGTTCTTTCAGAATAGAACATCATTTTAAGTTTGATACAGTATCAAAACAGTTGATTCAGAGTGTGTTTCTGACGCGGCTGCTTCTTAAGACATGCAGTTATGTCAGGCTTTAAAGTATATGGCTAGACGGTTTTACTCATTAAAAGTTAGCACAAAGCATGTGATGCTTTATGCACACACAAAACAGCATAGAGGATTTTAATGAAATTGGTTTTCTTCTTGTAGGTGGATAGGTAGCAAATTAGTCAGGGGTGATTGGATGCAGTTTTCAAAAGCTCTCCAGATTTACAGAGACAAAGTTCTTTCGTGGGATGTAGCAGTTCTGAAAATTTGACCCTTTGGCACAAGTTTCTTAAAAAGAACTTGAAATGCTTTCCTTTTCCTTTATGATAATACAGCATATACTGGATTTATATATATCAAAAGGAGATATGTCATTGATACTACATCAGAGGCCTATTTGCAAAAATAGATCTTTTGGGGATTTTCCTGTATTTTAAATGATAGATACTTATTAATTCAAAGCTCTCCCTGACACCTCTCCTTTCCCCATTCGAGAAAAGGGGAGGGTGTCTTTGCTAGCGAGTAATATCATTCAGACTCCCTCTGCCTTGCATTTGGGATAACATCAGCAAGAGCTAAAAATATCTCCATAAGTGTTTGTCTATTGTTTGCTTGTTGTTCAACACTGCAGGTATTCTAGCTTGTTCTTTTCTTTAACGCCTTGTTCTGTGTTGCTCGATGCATATGGATTACATACTGAAATTGTCTTCTTTTTAAAGAATCAGAAACAATTGTAGAAGCCAGATTGAAAAACAACCCAGAATCAACAGACCCTCTAAAGAAGCAGGAAAAACAACATTTGGTCCAACAGACCAGCACCGGAGTTTCCTTTGTTCTTGTTACAACTCTGCTAATTATCCCTGTTGTTGTCCTGCTGGCAATTTTAGTATTTATTCGGTGGAGGAAGACAACTGTCTATGGAGGTAACCATAAGTAACTCTAGAGAACAGGCTTTTACTATTCCAGTTCAAAACATCACTGAACACTGAGGGATGAGGGTATGACGAGAGAGGCTTACTGTCCCTTTGCCTTCCTGAACAGTTACTACAATGCTGCATGCAAACTAAGAATCAGCGTGCACACAGCAACTGCATCCCCCTGTGCCTTTAATATTACATCTCAAGCCACCACCTTTTCAGAACATGCATCTAAAACTTTAATTGGTGTCAAGCCGAAAATTGTTACGTCAGAAATTACTAAATATATTCATGTTACTGTCTAGAATACATAAATTTTAATACTCTGAGCATAGTTTGATTTTCAGTTTGAGATCTTTAAAATGTTGAGAAAAAAAAGACTCTATGGGTATTATAAACCTATAAGCAAAATGTGAACAGATAACATTTACAAGAGCTTACATATTATTGTTTGCATTTTGTGAGTCAGACATGTTTCCATAATGCACTTCCATCCATTGCTGTGAAAGCTTTAATTGGTACTTACGCTATGTAAATTTGTTCTTAATTCATACTGTATAGTAACATTATTTTTGAGAAACTGGTAGATTGCAGTAGGAGTTTGATCATTACACTTGTTATTTCGTATCGCATAAATAGTTTTATCAAGCTATTCTCATCAAGAGAAGAAAATGTACATGGAATAGACAAATAACACAGTTCTGCCACTGGCTAGACAGAGTAGGTAATTCAGTGATCTAATATTGCCGTGCAACTGAATTTGATGTATTTTATTTGAAGATTTCAGTGTGCAGCTTCTTGACTCTTTGTGTTTAACCATGTTTAGCACATCAAATGTGCTAACACTGTAGACTACTGCAGTACTGCCGTTAATGGATATGATCTATAACAGCATCTTTGCATTCCATTTGGATTCAAGCAGTGCTTGAATTTACTGTGGCAAAGAGCATGATACAGTTACATTGGAAAAAGTAAACTTGCACAGATTTATGGAAACTGAGTAGTACATAGGAAAAGACAGTTTCATAGAACCATACAATGGTTTAGGTTGGAAGGGACCTTGAAGATCATCGAGTTCCAACCCCCCTGCCTTAGGTAGGGACACCTCCCACCAGACCAGGTTGCCCAAGGCCACGTCCAGCCTGGCCTTGAACACCTCCAGGGACGGGGCTTCAACAACCTCTCTGGGCAACCTGTTCCAGTGCCTCACCACCCTTAAAGTGAAAAACTTCTTCCTAATGTTTAATCTAAACCTGCCCTCTTCCAGCTTAAAGCCATTCCCCCTCGTCCTATCACTACATGCCCTAGTAAAAAGTCCTTCCCCAGCTCTCCTGTAGGCCCCCTTTAGGTCCTGGAAGGCCGCAATAAGATCTCCCCGGAGCCTTCTCTTCTCCAGGCTGAACAGCCCCAACTCTCTCAGCCTCTCCTCATAGGAGAGGTGCTCCATCCCTCTGATCATCCTCGTGGCTCTCCTCTGGACACGCTCCAGCAGGTACATGTCCTTCTTATGTTGGGGACTCCAGAGCTGGATGCAGTACTCCAGGTGGGGTCTCAGGAGAGCGGAGTAGAGGGGCAGAATCACCTCCCTTGACCTGCTGGTCACACTTCTTTTGATGCAGCCCAGGATACGGTTGGCCTTCTGGGCTGCGATCGCACATTGCTGGCTCATGTCGAGCTTCTCATCAGTCATCACCCCCAGGTCCTTCTCCACTGGGCTGCTCTCCAGCCATTCCCCGCCGAGCCTGTATTTGTGCTTGGGATTGCCCCGACCCAGATGTAGGACCTTGCACTTGGCCTTGTTGAACTGCATGAGGTTGGCTTGGGCCCACCTCTCCAGCCTGTCCAGGTCCCTCTGGATGGTATCCCTCCCCTCCAGCATGTCTGCCTCGCCAAACAGCTTGGTATCATCGGCAAACTTGCTGAGGGTGCACTCTACCCCACTGTCCATGTCGCTAACAAAGATGTTGAACAGTACGGGTCCCAGTACCGACCCCTGAGGAACGCCACTCGTCACTGCTCTCCACTTGGACACCGAGCCGTTGACCGCAACCCTTTGAGTGCAACCATCCAGCCAGTTCTTTATCCACCGAGTGGTCCATTTATCGAATCCATGTCTCTTCAATTTAGAGACCAGGATATCGTGTGGGACAGTGTCAAACGCTTTGCACAAGTCCAGGTAGATGACATCAGTAGATCTTCCCTTGTCCACTGCCGCTGTAACCCCTTCGTAGAAGGCCACCAAATTTGTCAGGCATGACTTGCCCTTGGTGAAGCCATGTTGGCTCTCGCCAATCACCTCCTTGTTTTCTGTGTGCCTCAGCAGAGTTTCCAGGAGGATCTGCTCCATGATCTTGCCAGGCACAGAGGTGAGACTGACTGGCCTGTAGTTCCCCGGGTCTTCCTTGTTTCCCTTTTTGAAAATAGGGGTTATGTTTCCCCTTTTCCAGTCGGCAGGAACCTCGCCAGACTGCCACGACTTCTCAAATACGATGGCTAGTGGCCTCGCGACTTAATCTGCCAGTTCCCTCAGGACCCGCGGATGTATCTCATCAGGTCCCATGGACTTGTGCACCTTCAGGTTCCTCAGGTGGTCTCTCACTTTATCTTCATCTACAGTGGGCGGTGCTCCGTTTTCCCAATCCTCTCCTTTGTAATCTGTGTTTTGGGCAGTGCGGCTGCTGTCCTTGTCCGTGAAGACTGAGGCAGAAAAGTCATTGCGTACCTCAGCTCTGTCTCTGTCCCGGGTAACCAGTTCTTGCGTATCCTTCCGGAGAGGGCCTACATTTTCCCTAGTCTTTCTTTTCTCGCTGATATACCTATAGAAGGATTTTTTGTTTGTCTTAATGTCCCTGGCCAGATTTAGTTCTAGCTGGGCTTTAGCTTGTCTAACCCGCTCTCTGGCTGCTCGAACGATTCCTCTGTAATCCTCCCAGGCTACCCGCCCCTGTCTCCACTCCCTGTAGGCCTCCTTTTTTCTTTTGGTCACAAAAAAAAAGTTTGCTTATGGCATTTGATTTTTCTCCAGATGAAGGATGGAAAGAGTTCCAGGGAGGAGGATAAAGTTTGTGAGAGGGGAGAGAAAGTTCCTCCAAAATACCTGAAGCAATTTACAGATCAATGTCTTCCAGAAAGCCAGTCTTCTCTGAAGGGAAACTATACCATTTCAAATGTCAAGCTGTATTTTGCAGTGTGCTGGAATCTAGTTGTCCACATTATAAATGACAAGGTTCTTGTCCTTCCTGTAAACTCTTCACAGTAACATAAATGAATAATTGAGGGAATGAAATTATCAGAAATAACCTAACATCCGAATTTTCTTAATGGCTGAATTGGCATAAACTGAACATCCGTGGTATATGATTTTGTAAGTAACTATAATTTCACCTTAATTAAGAAGCTGAAAAGTATCAGTTTTGCTTCATAGAGCTGCTGATTAATTTGTTGAATGTCTGTGCTTTGTAGCAGAAAATACAGACAATTATTTAATCATATTATTATTTTAGCTTATTTTTGAAATCTACCTTATTTTTCAGCTGATGGGGAACACAAACTTGATTCAAGTTCAGGCAGAATTTTAGGCAGACTTAGAGGTAAGTCTAAGTCATTGAAGATCTTTCAAGAACACAGTAACTGGAGGGTTTTTTCTGTACTCAATTCTAGTTGAATAACAGATTTGATGGAACTTTCTCAGAGGAAGGATTGGGATCAAACCTCATGTGTTTTGTGGAAATGTCTGTTACGACACCTTTCATCCATCATTATCTGCCCACTGAAGAGGATGTGTCACTACCAGTGGGAGAGCAGTAGCTGTTATAATGAGTTATCTGTGGATCCAGTGAATAAAATGAAGCACTTGGAGATTAAGGGCAAACTGGTGGGAACACAAATAGCCTGCATAAAGACTTAATGAAACAATGGATGCTGAAAAAAATAGTTTGAAACTTCTACTTCAAAGGTTAATTTCCCTCCTCTTTCAGAATGTGTGTACTTAGCTTTTGTGGCTCGTGTGCTGATCTTTAAAAACAGTTTCTGGAAGGACACTTAAAATAATCTCCACTATACTGTTGAATGGGTAGATAGATTTTTATTCCCCCCTCTCCCCGTACAGCAAAGCAAACTTTATGACAAGCCTTTCCTTTCCATAGGGAAAGGCGGTGGTGGCCTTAACCTCGGGAACTTCTTTGCAAGTCACAAAGGCTACAGCCGGAAAGGGTTTGACCGACTGAGCACTGAAGGAAGTGATCAAGAAAAAGATGAAGATGATGGCACAGATTCAGAGGAAGAGTGTTCAGCACCTCCACCCCCACCAGCACCTTCATCATCCTGAAACCAGCCTTTGAGTTCTCCATTATATGATTCAACCCAGAATGTCAGATTCCTTTTCCCTTAAGCACGTTTAAGATTTTGTGTATTTAATTGTAAACTGTACTAGTCTGTGTGGGGCTGTACACTGGTTCCTTTAAGTTTTGTTTGGTTTTAGTTCTGTTTTTTAAGTGCAGGAGTGTATGGAAGTTCCATATCAGTGCCGTTGTTTTTTATGTGAACATCTTAATAAAGCAAACAGTCTTCTAATTGCAGCACTGATTTAAACCAGTAGTATTTTCTCATCTCTTGGGGATCAACTCATCATTTTCTCATCAACTTGGGGATCTTGTAAATAAGTCTTACTATCTGCTTCATCAAAATATTTTTCCCATAACTGTTCATTTGCCAATTTCTGTTTTGTGCCTTTCCTCTTCAATGTCCTTAACCTGTTGCAGTACAGAGAAACTACAGTGCCACAAGAAAATGAAGCTGCTAAATCTTCTTCTATTTTTTTAAAATCACTAACATTATATTGCATTGAAGGAAAGAAAAAAGTCTCTATTTAATTTTTTTCTTCTTCCTACCTTGATGTGTTTCTGGGATGTCTTATTTTTAGATGGTATCACTGTTAGAACACTATTTTCAGAAGCTGAATGTAATTTGTGTAATAAAGTATTTGCAGAGCATTAGTCGGAGCGTACTTTGGAATTTTTGCATACTTTTAAGTTTTTTGTGTACAACTTCTGTAAAAGTTACACAGACCACTTAATACAGTAAAAATTTTAATGTCTTCGACCAGCAGAGAAAAAGTGCTATTTTGTATGGAAGGTGGAAAAATATTTTGGTATGTCACAAGGGTGGTTTTTTTTAAAGACTAATGATTTACATACGTGTACAAAGACAAGCTAAAACATTTAAAGAGAAATTTAACTTGTATAGTAAAACTGCAGGGTATTTACTTTAATAAAACATGGTCACAGCTAAGAGGAAACCTGTGTCTCAAATTAAATGTGCAAATTAGTCAGGGTAGGCATCTATTACTACCTGATTTGTGGTACTGATTTTCTTGTTTCTCCACACTTCCTTTTTCATTCATACAGTGGATGTCCTCAATCCCTTAATGCGCTCACTTATTGAACAGGAGACTTGCAGAAGACCTGATAGATAATTGTCCTGGCTGCGTGAGTCATCTGAAGCGTGAATCATTGTGTAACGTCATTGTGAGTTATCAGTCTAGTTTGAGGATCAGAGCATGATTAATCTCCTTTTAAAACCTGTATTATGAGCAGAGTGTACACAGCTGTAATTGCCGCAGGGTGTTATGGAACAGCTTTCATTATCGTCATTGCAGGTGTTGTCATAGCTATTGCTGGTGTTGAGCTCGAAAAATAGGCTTTAGGTTCCTTGTGGCGGCAGGTTTTGCAAGGTGTTTTTTGAGGGAATAAAGGTAATGATAGTGGAGCAAAAGATAAGATTTTCTCCCCCAGTAAGATTTTATAAATCTCCTTTTTCTGGAACAAAAACTTAAAATCCTTGACAGGTTGGTTTTTTTCTCAAGTACAGCAAAATCTCCAGGATAGCTTTCTAAAATGCTGGAGTACAGGCTCAGTCTGATATGCTACGTATTTGGTGCGTACTCAAGTTGCTTCCTCTCCTGCTAATTTCTAGGGGCCTGTTTCTGTCTGGCTTTTGAAAGCAAGGCAGTGTTATTTTTAGCAGTGGCCTTGATCCCCTGGTGTATGAATAAAAACAAAGAGGTAGTTGGGAAGGATCTGCTAAAGCTGTCTGCAAAGATCAGTCACTAGTTTACAGGAAGTTTTCGGTGAGAGCAATTAAGAAAGCTGTGGCGGCACTGCTGTCGTAGGTGGTGTGTATGGCATCAGTTCTGAAAGGTCACCGGCTTTTCTCAAAAGCAATCAGTAAAGGTAACATAGCTCACATTATGTCCATGTGATGTTGGGTGTTCTCTGCTTCCATGGTATTAGATTGATGATGATAATACGCATCTGCCACCTTCCTCCTTTCCTTTATTTGATCCTTATCACCAACTTAAAAAAAAAAATGCTTTGTTGAGGGGGGAGTAGCTGAACACAGGTTAATTGCAAGTACAAGCTAAAACAGATTAATTCAGCGTTACTCATAATCTCTGCTGTCTGGAATTCAGAGGTTGGTCTCGACAATCATCCTGGGCTGCTTGAAGAGAAGCATGTCCAGGGGAGGTGATTCTCCCCCTCTACTCTGCTCTCTTGAGATCCCACTTGGAGTGCTGCACCCAGCCCTGGGTCTCCAGTGCAAGGAAGGCATAGACCTGTTAGAGTGGGTCCAGAAGAGGGCCATGAAAATGATGAGAGGGCTGGAGCACCTCTGCTATGGAGAGAGGCTGAGAGTTGGGGCTGTTCAGCCTGGAGAAGAGAAGGCTCTGGGGAGACCTTATTGCGGCCTTTCAGTGCTTAAAGCGGGCTTATAAGAAAGACAGAGAGACTTTTTACCAAGGCCTGTGGGGACAGGACAAGGGGTAATGGTTTTAAACTAAAAAGGGTAGATTTAGATAGGGTATTAGGAAGAAATTCTTTACTATGAGGGTGGTGAGAAACTCAAACAGGTTTCCCGGAGAAGTTGTGGATGCCCCACCACTGGAAGTGTTCAAAATCAGGTTGGATGGGGCTTTGAGCAACCTGGTCTGGTGGAAGATGTCCCTACCCATGGCAGGAGGGTTGGACTAGACAATCAAGGTCCCTTCCAACCCAGACCATTCTGTGATTCTTTGATAACTGCGTTGACAAGCAACCAACTACTTTCCAGCAGCAAGTAAACTTCTGCATCTCAAGTTGCATGCTGTAATTTCATACAGGTACAATGGCAGAACATCTGAACCTGCTTGAAGGCACTGAATGTTATCTTTTACTGAAACTGCGTCTTATGAAAACAATGTACCAGAGGCTTCATACTGCAATAGAAAATTCGGGTAAAACAGAAGACACAAGCTTTCTGTAATCATAGCTCTCGTTGTAATAAGCCAGCAGACCATCCTCCATCCTAGGAGTTGCTATGTGCCAATATTGTTACTTATGCATCAAATGTTGAATACTGGTTATTCAATCTCAGCTAGTGGATTTGGAGTGCATGTGTTTAAGTTTCAGCAATTGTCCCAGTTAAGACTATGCTTTCTAATCAACAACATGGAATTGCACATTTTAAGACTTCAAAGACATGACACTAACTTTCATTATTGTAGGGGCTGCCTATTTTTCATTAAAACTAGGCTGACGAAGCACCTTTCCCTGTGGTAGTACCATATCAAGCATCTCCCTGTTTTTGAGTAGTCTGGCGCACTGGCGGTCCCTCACAGTGACGGGAAGGTGGCTGGTGTCCAAGCAAGCAGTCGGGCGAGCTCACCGTGACGCAGCTGTAAGTGAGGGCAGACGGGCAACCGCGAGCTGCCCTGAGGAGGATGCGCTGGACGTGCAGGTTGTCACCCAAGTCACCTGAAGGTGTCCCGATTAAATGAAATTACCATCCCAATTAAGCAGCTGTCCTTGCCACCAAGTATCATTAGGTGTAAATTGATTCCTTGGGAAGCAATCTTGATTGAGTAGAGTTTTCTAATTAAGCACTGCACGGTTGTAGTTAATGAGGATTTATAGCTCAATGCAGTGAGCTGCAACAGCTGCTTGCTTGCTTGCCAAAGCTAGATTTATTTATGTTTTATCAGAACTTTTAGGTCAGTAACGTCTGTCATGCTACAGAGGATTAGGATTAAGCGTGGGTCATGGAGAAGGGACTGTTGATGTCTGTCTTGCCATTCAAACACACACGTGGGAGCCTGTTTGAAGGACTGCGTATGCATTATCAATACAAGCTGCGGGGAGCAGATCACTGCTGAGCAATACAAAAGCAACTTTATTATTTAATTGCACATTAGGACATACTTTTAAATTTCAAAGGATGTGTTTACTTTTAGATTGCAAAGACTTTTATGATATAATGCACAGTTTGCATGGATTCATGTCACGTACTACTTAAAAAACAAAACAAAACAAAACAAAACAAAACAAATGTCCAGGTCAATTAAATTTAAGACCTGAAATTAGGCCACTGTATTTTCTATGTAAACTAGATGCTAGTAAACCCTGGAGATTTGCCTTTACCTGTTTTTTTTAATTCTTAAACATGAAAATATTTTTTCTCCATTGTGAATTATCAAATTTGTTAGCAAAATTTATACTATAACTGCTCCTCAAACTCCTCTCCCAAGACCTGTCAAAAAATTTAGATTCATCTGCATAGCTAAACATTACTGGCAGAAGAAAGAGGGGAGCTAACAGCATAGAGGAGGATTTTAAATCTCCAGTGGCAGCTATTTATCCAGGCAAAACCTGTGAACTGGCTGTTTCTGGACATGGTGGCTGGAAAACCTAAAGGAGCATCCAGCTGGCTTCATTACACACATATTTGGAGAGGTACAAGGGAGAGCTGCATGGGAGTCAACTTGGAAGCGGCACTAGAATTTTCTAAATTCTACCACTCACAGAGGCATGTTTGCTGAACTGCTCCTTTCTTTAGCTCCTTTCTGCTAGTGTTTCTTATTAATTAATCGCATGTGAAGCACGACATCCTGCAGGTGAAGCTCTGTCTGATTTCCTCATACAGCTTTTTTAAAAAAAAGCACAGATGATGGAGAGGCAATTTTTTTTTTTCCCCTAGGGAACTGTGCCAAAAGTACCATTTTAAAGATGCAGTGGAGCAATATGTTCCTAGCAAATAGTCAGTGGTAACAGTTCAGCAAACTAGGGACATTATTATTAATCACTAGCTACATTTATTTTTCAAACAAACATATGAGAAACCTAAATCATCTACTCTCTTTTTTTTTTTTTTTTTAATTAGAATTTAAGAATTGTGTCAGAATGGGGATAAGGGAACCCACACACCCAGCCATAACTGGCTAAAGTTGGTGCCACTTACCGTGTAGGTTTCAAGAAGAGACCGCTGCCCTGGCCACTGCTTTCCTCAGTGCCTCGATACCCTCCCCACCACATTCGCTACTGCTTGCTTCAGCCAGGGCACATCCTAAAGCTGCAGCTCGAGGGAAGATCGCTTGCATTAACAAGGACTGACTGCCACAATTCTGCCATGTTTCCCTGAGCTGGGTCTGGGGCCGCACACTGTGCCACGCGTAAGGAACGGGAGGGATGGCCGCGTTCCAGCTGCGTGTGTGAGATCCTGCTCACAGCAACCGAGGTTTAATGGGGACTGAAAGGCGCCCACTCATTAGGAAGCTGCAAAGCTGTATTGAGTGTTGGCCACAGCTGGCAGTTCTGCTATAAATGACCTCATGCACAAGCAGGTTATTTTTGTACCGTAACTCATTCACGTGAAAGGTCAGTCACGCAGCCTTCACACAATGCAGGTCACGTTGCTCTCAGAAATGCATCACCTGGCGACAGGTTTTTGCTGTAATTTTGCTGAGGACATGTCGCTGGGGAAAGAAAGGCTCAGAGCAACAAACCACCGGGCAGCGGTTTGTACCGGCATCACGCCTTCGCCTTCGCCTTCGCCGTGCGGCGGTGGCGGAGCGGCTCCTGCGGGGACAGGCTGCCACCGTGCGACCATGTCAGCAGGGAGGCGGAGAAAAGTCGGGGCTCGAGCGTACCTGCCAAAATAAATCCCTAACAAACATCTGCAGAGTCGAGCATATGGAAGTCAAGAAGCTAAAAAAAAAAAAAAAAAAGTTTGCAAGTATAATACCATAACCATACGCTTAAATGCTGTCCTGTTTCTATTTAGTCTGCTCTCCTTGTCCTAGGTCCTTAATCCGCGGGAGTGACGGATGACATCTCTGACCAGATAAACATTCAAAACCAGTCTGGTGGGGAGCCCCATCTATTCGTTACTGCATATCACTGAAATTCTGCACAAAATACAGAAGTAATTTTCTTGTGGACTTTTTCTGTTGGGGCTTTCATCGCTGCGCCTGCCAGCCGTGTGAAAAGCAATGAATATTTTTTCCCGTATGTCTGGGAACTGACATGGTGCTAGTCGGTTTGTACAGAAGGGGAAAGTGAGGCACAGAGAGATTAAAGGCGTCAAATGCCGGGGGGGGGGGAAGAACCAACAACTAAAACAAACAAACCAACTAATTTTAAGTAAGTACTGAATTTGTGAAATCTTAGTCAGTCATTTTTAACCCACTTTTACTTTGATACCACTTCATATATTCAAGACACTGCTGCCTGCCACTAGCTGCAGCTCTGCTGCTGAAAGCTCAGAGATTCTTGTCAAGCACGCAGAAAAGGACCACGCAGGTAACAACTGGTAAATTACAGAAAGCCGTGCCCCAGAGATCCGTGGGCCATTGCGTTATCTATCTGCAACAGGGCGGCACTGCCGGGCAGACTGGGACTGCTCTGTTTCCTCCAGCGCAGCAAGGTTCCTGCAGATCCCTTCATCACCCTAACACGCTGCACCGCAGCGGGGTATGACGGACCGCACACGACTGCAGCCAGGAACCCCACGGGAAGATAAATGCGTGAATAATCTATCTATCTTCAGAGCCTGCAGTAGCGCCTGCTGCGACGGGACAAACGAGTAGGCAGCTCAGGCAAACCGAGTGCACTTCGTATTTGCAAATGTGGTCTCTGCCTCTTGTACAAGCAGAGAGGAGGAAAGGAGAACTGTCTCCGGAATGCGTCTCCCAGGATTAATAGTTCCTGAATCAAATGTTTTTAAAATTAAGTTACTGTCTGGTTACTTCTATCTGGAAGAGCCTTCCTTTTCAAATTAAAGCTTTTTGTGTACTGCTTTCCATTCCAAATGCCTACACAGTTTGATTACCAAGATTTAAACAGCAGACCAACAGGTCTTCTAATATGTATAGAAGAGCATAACACCCATTTCCTGAAGTCACTGCTAAATCCTGTTTATTTGTGTCAATTTTAGCCTTCTAATTTAAAACAGTGTCCGGTCTTGGTGACTTCTAACATGGCATTTCCTCCTGTTGCGTTCACAGGTGGGCAGCACACTCTTGGACCAGCAGACAACATCAGCTGCTGATGTGCCTTGCTGAGTTTCCATAACTTGGTGAGACTCTAGAGCTCACCTGTTTTATTTTTAGCTAGTCCAGTAAGTAAACTGAAAGCATCCACGCCACTCCAAATCCAAAAAACATTCCATTACATATTTTGAAAACACCAAGAAGGTTACCATGCAAAGATTTTGACGTTAGGTCATTAGAGTAATGATGTCTGCTGCAAAACATCGTCGATATGGATGTTGCACGCAAACCAATGAGTAAAGGAAACTTATCTCGTTCTCATAAGTGTTATTTCCAGACTTGTTAACTGCTTGCTGTGAAAAGCAAACCATGAGTCATTGGTGCCCTCCAGGAGGGAACACTCAGTTCTAGGGAGAAGAAGGAAAAAATTGTAAAACGTCTCTAGCTGGAAAGCAAGAACACTTTAACACAGAGTAGGGAAATGTATACAAAAGTTCAGGAAGTATTCCAAGAAGAAACAAAAGGTTTTCACTCCACAGTAAAACACTCCCAGCATTTATACAGAGTCTTTCCATTAGCAGATGCTTTTTTATGGTGTTTTTCATCAAATCGTGAGCTGGCAGTTAGAGCTACTACCAAACCCAAAGGATAAATGTTCATAGTTCTGTGCTGGGAGGTATGAGGAAATTTGCACTTCTTTTTCATGATGTACTCCCTTTTACTCCTCCCCTCTAAACAACTTGCCACGAGGGGGCACAAACTCTATTAGAAAACAGAATTTCTAAAAATTCGGTTATGAAATAGTCTTCTGCTATTGTCCTATCATAAATCAAACCTGTGTGCCAGTGAAAAAGAGTACAGATGGACATTTGTGCGTTTACCCAATTTATGGTTAAAATACAACCACAAGCAGGCAGGTCACAACTCACCGCGGTCACAAGCGGATGCCCAACAGCACTTGGCTATGGCAAGGCTAGGAGGGGTTTCTCTGAGCTTCCCCAAGCACAGCACGCTGCTAGCAGTGGCTCAGGTTTCCTGGTGGTTTGGGGTTTTTTTTCCACAGTTTCCATTGATTGTTTTTCACGTCATTAGTTTGAAACCCCTGTATTTTATGTCAATGAACCTCCCACATGCAGAGAAGGCCCCATTTAGGTGCACCGAAGAGGCACTAATGCCTGCTTGCTAATACAGTAGATCAAAATCACCAGGAAGCCTGAATGATCAGCATTAAAGAATGTTAAATGTTTCCTGGTTTTCCCATTCCCCTGTCACTGTAGCATTTTCTTTCTCTCCAGTGCAGCTATAACAAGTACAGAGTACAGAGTACTCGCGTTGCCCGAGCTTCCCCAGAAAACAGCTCTGCTGTACTGTGTGGAAGAAGGTACTGAGCAGTTGAAGTTAAAAAAAAAAAGAGGGACTGGTTCTCTTTTGCACCTAACAAAGTAGAAAGAGATCTTGCAGACAGCTCCCTTTATTCTCCAATTTTATCCCTGACACTAACTTTTTTTTTTTTTGCACACACACTATATATATACACATATTGCATGCGCGCACACACACGCTGTATTTAACAATATAACAAATCCACCCTAGCAGATGTGACTTTGGTCAATAATCGTAGTGCAGGAAACAAAGGTACATATAGAGGAGGAGGAGGGGTTGGCTTAAAGAGCCTGAGCCTCTATGAAGGATTGCCATAGGAAAAATTTAGGCTGCCACATCATTATCACAATACGAACCTCCAGTGCCCGTGGCACACAGCACACAAACACATTATTGTCTTTAAACTACTATTCCAGGGAAGAAATACTGTATGACCAAGGTGCTCATTAATGGAGGGAAAAATTAAATCAAAGTAACACCACTGATCACAATTACTGGTTATGTGGGGTTTTCCTTCTGCTGTAACTAGTTTGACAGGTTTTTCCTATTTATTTTTTTTTAAAAAAAAAAAAAACAAGACAAATGTATTTCACCAAGCCCACTTTCTTTACTTCCTTGACACTCTAGACTGATGACTATAAAAGTCAGCAGTCCTCAGGGGACAGCACAGCTTGGGGGTAACAGCAGGTAACAGAAAGATGGGCTTCTCAGCTTGTGTATCTTTGTCAATGCCAACACAAAGCTCCTTCATCTCGAAGTGCTCTGTGGAGCTGGCACAGAGGAGGAGCCTGCTAAGCCAGCATCCCCAACTGCGACCCAGTACCCTCTTTCTGAAACAGTCTTGATGGAGAAAAAGTATATATAGGACTGGATTGTCAGAAGACACAAAATACTTTGAGTATTAAATATTTTCCATTTGAATTTTAAGACAGGATCCTGTCATAGTGCTGAGCTCTCTTCTTGCATAGCTGCAGCCCATGATATCAAAGACATACTGTACATTAGGTATGAATTTCTGTATGAGTTAGGTACCTAATCAGCCTTGCGGACCACGTCTTGTTGCCCAAGATTAACTAAAAACTCTTAATAGTACTTCCCTCTACCTATGTTACAAGTCACATGACATTCAGCAGCAGAGATGAGAGGGAACACATACATTCAGAGAGTGAGATAAGCAAATCAGTATCAGACAGAACTTGCTGAATTCCTAAATTCAGTTTTCTGCTAGTTTTCTTCCTCCTTCTGTCAGTCCCCCATAAAAAGAAGTAACTTGCACTCATCTGTTTTTCACATGAAATCATTCCTCCCCAGCTGACTTTGAAATATAGTCTTCTCAGCAGGAAGTCCAGACCAGTAACGACTTACTCAAGAAGTCCAGAGAATAAGTAATACCCGTGCTTCACCTTTCCCTACACCACTGTCAGGGGAAACCTCCAAACCTGTACTGGCTCTGGGAAGATGTAACTGTAAGGGAAAACAGATGTTTGTGAAGAAAGCATAAATGAATGCTGAATACTCCTATATGCCTGGAAAATTAAAATTGCTCACCCTGGCAGAGTTTTGATGAGTGGGGAGCAGCCGAAGGCCTCATTGTTTCATGTGCAGAACATTACATTTACTTGACTTTGGCAGCTTTACTGTTTCGTGAGATCTTAGAGCTGTGGGTTGGACTAGAAATTAAAAGCTGTAAAAGTCAGTTTGCAACTTCTCAGAAAAAATAGGGAGCTTTTATAGGAGGAAATGGAGGACACAAGCTTCTCTACAGCGGAGGGAAAATTCACATCAAGTTGCTTAGAATATATTCATCCCACAGTATCTCTGCACATCAGGAATGAGTCATCTAAGGATTAATGTAGAGATCATTACAGTGAAATGATGCATCGCGTCCTGAGAGCATGACAGTAAAGTATGGCCACACTGCCATTCTACCAACAAAATCTGAAATTCAAATGCAAGATGAGAACATGTACTTTTACTAGGTTGTGCCTGTACTTTTGGTCACCGAGTGAGTGCCTCTCAACACCCACATAAACCAATCACCAGACACCTACAATGGTCTTAAAGTCATACTTAAAGTCATACAGTAGCAGAACATGTGCTTTTACTAGGTTGTGCCTGGTTTTGGTAACAGAGCAATTCCTTCTTAACGCCCGTACAAACTAACCAGTGGGCACCTGCAGTACTTTTATATTCATAAAGTAGTACAGTAGATTTGGCTAAAGAATTTGGAGCTATTACATTTTTTTAATCAGTCTGCCACAGAAGTTCCAAACTGTTTGGCAATGAGACTATGCTTAAGTATCCTCTATCTTGGTCTGAAGTGTCCAACAAGGTGAAGGCCATTGCTCCAGCTTTGCAGCGTTTGATTCAACGCAGTCATCTTCTGTCAGCTCAGACTGAGGTTTACCATCTGTTGACTCTTGGTCTTTGCAGGCTGCAGGTGGCATTTGTACAGCAGACATGACATCTCCTGTGTAGGCATTTATTTCTCCTTCAGCAACAGAGTCTTGTTGGCTTGGATTATAGGGTCTTTCAGATAAGCCAATATAGTCATGGTCAACAACTACTGCACCTTGTAAAAAGTAATGGTTGTCTGTAAAAGAAAAGTAGCCATTAAATCAGATCTTTCAAGCCATACTTAAAATGTTAATGAGGTGTTAATTTACTTTTCAAAACTATTTCGATAAGAGGATAAGAATGTTTGAGTGACAGCAGTTTGATAATGTAAATTTCCTAATTTCACTGAGCATCAGATGTTTGGCTGCATCTCATTACATCCACAGAATAATGCTTGTCGTGCTCCACATTAAGAGCTTTTCTTAGCTAGGTCAATGACTGGCTTGGTGTCTGTCATAGTCACCTACTGAACTAAGACCTTAAGTGAATGGACACGCAGGTTCTTCCATTTTGTGCACACACACAGAGAAACATGGCTACTCCAAGCTTTTGCTGGGAAATATTAATGCAACACAACAGGCTTTTTGAAGACGTAAAAAAATAAATAAGACAGTTCTATAGAATTTGAAGACAACAATAGTGATTGCTACTGTATAGTACTATTGGGCTTTTCTTCTTTCCAATATATGGTTAGTGTTTGACTTTTCTAAGTAAGTTCAAATAAAATGAAAACAGTCTGACCAGACAAATTGGAAATGTGATTGTCAACATGGTGTTAATATTTCTCTTTCGGAAGATGAGTTTAGGGCCTATCTTCTTGCTCACACAAGAATCCCAGTAAGAAATTAAGTATTCTGTTAAATCAGAAGAGCCATTCAACAGATATGTATCTCTCTATATACAGAAGGCTACAAATTCCTTTGCGAGATCCAAAGAGGCATCTTTTTGGGAGCCACAGTGGAGGTGAAACTGCACTTTTCTGGCTATGTTTCTCAACGGATGTGTCCTAAATCTGCCTATTTGAACTCCTGAATCATTTGAGCACTGGACCCAGAGGCAGCCTATTGAGTTTAATATTTAAACCAAACTACACTCAAACAAGGAAAACAAAACGTTGTTTCAGACACATAAAAGTATGTATGTATAAGGTGTCCCGGAACCTCTGTGTGGCTGTAAACACACCCAGGCAGCAAGCAACCCACGTACACCCAGACATCACTGATGCCTATACAAGGGCCCCATCAATGCACTAAATAACTATTTATCTTTAGACCAAGAGTATTACAGAAGATTATGAAAAAATACCTTGCTTCTGATTGCACATTTATTTCACAGAGAACACTGCAAATGCTTTGTTCCCATCCAAGGTTATGCCACCAGTCTGGCGGCACAGCCACCAGACTTACCCCACAGTAGCAGGAATAATAAATAAGTTGCAGACAAAAAGAGCCCACCCCTGCTAATAAAGAGAAGTCCTTTGTTACAAAGACACATGTGTTTCTTACAGATGAAAAAGATGTCATTCACTATGCCATTCACTGCCTGGTTTCACTGGTCTTATCCAACTGAAATAATACTCTTTCTTGATTGCTGTTAGGCTATTTGATAAAGGCTGATAATTAATTTGGCAAAGCCTGGTTTACCTCTCCACACAATGTAAGTATGTGTGAATACTGGTCTATAATTTTAAGATTTGTAAGTACTCATAACCCATTGAATTTTTTGCCTGTGTCAGACAACTAATCTTTAGTCACTTCCTGGGAAAGGGAAGAAACTTCATATTTACGTACTGCTTCTGCAGTATTTAGTGGTAAACATAGTAGGCTCTGATCCTACAAAGACAACTACATCTAACCTTTTACACTGTGACACAATTTACCAAAGTCATTGTAATAGCTGGAGATTATCTGCAAGCTTGACATGCATGTGACTTCTTCCTTATGGATCAGCAATTTAATGAGGAACTGGAAGCCACAGAGTGATCGTCCAACAGTAAAAGTAGTGTCCTGGAGACGTGACAAGAAATCGGTATCTTGGTTATGAAATCTGTAACTGACAACTGGCATAAATATCAACTTCACATGAAATTCCAGAATTAGCTTCAGCTTTGTGAATCCCTTAGTTTTAAGAGGTGATGGAAGACATTACCATCTCAATGCAGTTTATGCATTGTCAAGAACCAAATCTTAACCACTTAACCACGCATGCCAATAGGGTGGGAATTGTTCTACTTTTCAATAACCCTGAATGAAAGCTTGTTCTATTGCAGAAGTATTCTAAACACTGAGTATTCATTTTGCTCAAAATGCTTTGCCTGCGGTGACTCAGAGACAGCATCAACAGAAAAGAAACAGCTGCCACTGTTTGATTAACATAGCAGCATTGCAAAAGGACACACTGAATGTGTAAGAGGAAGCATGGCTGCGTGTTACCCAAGTCTTTGGGAATTTCCAGCATTTCTACTGCAGAGCATGACAATTTTATTTGGTCTGGTAAAAGACATTTATTTCTTCAGTAGCACAATTTAAAATAAACTCTCAAAAAATCAGTTCTCTGGTGTAGTCTTTGTATTTTAAGGCTTTAGAGGACATTCTTTTGTTATTAAAAAGAAGTCTAAACATGTACTGTCTGCACTAGTTAGACTAAGTAAGAAAAAAGTTCCCATTGCACAAGCAAAATAAACACGAACATCAAAACAGAAACACAATCAGAAAATGCTCTTTGAATACAGTTCAGCCTGATTATACTTCTAGCATGTTTTCACCAGCCAGCATGAACAGGGCCAAATCACAGATCAGAAACAACTTTAATGGAAGCTACTTTTAAACAGACTTTAAACTTGATTCATTAACTCTGTTCCATGCTCTGCATAGGTTTGAAGCCACTCACACTCCCTGCTCTCCTTACTGAAAACTGCAATTATTACATTATTACCCAGCATTACTTTAATTCACACTGGTAAGTGAATGATACTTGTTCACTCTGATAACCTAACCTAACCTCAAGACATGACAGGAAAGTTAAAAAATAAAAGCCCAAAATTATATATATATATATATACACACACACATATACATATATATATACACACATATATACATATATATATATATAAATACACACACACACCTTTTTCACTGGACCTCCTTATGTATGGCTTCAGGTGAGACATCTTGATGGGTCTTTTCAACCTGGATCCTGTGGCATCTCTTAATATTGCACAGCCATTATCTGTGATGTAATCTATAATACAAGGACCAACCCATTCCGACTGGAAACGGCCATCTTTCCACCAGTTTTTTCTTTGCCTGAGGACTTCATGACCAACTTTAAGTCGAAGGGTATTTAATTGCTTTGACTTCCTTTTGACAGTGATTTTGTTTCTGATTTTTTGTTCCTCTGAAGTGTTTTTCTCTACCTGCAAAAAGATACATATGAATTACATTTTCTTTTTCAAAAAGCAATCAAGCATTTTCATAACATCAGTTAATAATGCAGAAGCATAACGTTAAGTGGTTTTGGATGTGTGTAATTCATAATATGTAGGGCTGGAGAGTTCTGAAGAAATTTATTGTATCTTTAGGCAACGGCTTTCAGCTTTCATAGAAATGCAGCCCTCTAAGTCAATATGAATCTCTCAGCAATACGTCTCTTCTAAGGTTACTCCCTCCAAATGCATATGGGAATTGTTACACTGGAATCTAGGAATCACAGGCAAAGGAAAAGAAAACCAACCAACCAAACCAAAAAAACACACAAAATCCCACGTTACTTTAAAAAGTTAGTTACACTTTACACTTCAAGCTTTTCCATCTTTTTTATCTTCAGTCTTATTACTAGTAAAATTTGAATATATAACATTTACCTGGCAATCAGAGGCTTTCTCTTCTTCCAGTGCTTGACTGGCTTTTTTAGTTGTTTCAAATATTTTGGCAAACATACTGTATTCTCCTTCCACACATATATTCATTGGCCCAACAACATTTGGGTTACGATTAAACATTTGGAAATATGGAGTGTTTTGATCTGGCTCCTATTTAAATGGGGAGCAAAAAGCAAGCAAGTTTAGCATACAGTTCTGTAGATATTTTTAGGGAATTCAGTCAAAAGAGGAAGAACCGTCACATACCAAATTTGTCAAATTGAAAGCATAGGCAATAGCAGACAAATGTTCATCCCAATCATTTGGATGGTCAGTGCAGTATTTGTTAAGGAAAGCTTTAATTGTCTTGCATGTTCTTTCATTTATATCATCTGTCTGAGGATAAGACAATACAATTTGTTTCATTCCAAACAGTGCAAATAGTTCTTCATTTATCTTCAAAAGAAAAAGAACACAATTACTGACGGTTTCCCTCTTCTGTATCACAGTTCAAGTAAACAAACTCAGTTTTCCATACCTTTTGTTGATATGATGGTGACTGAACAAAAGTCTCACACACATACTCCCACCAAACAGTCCAGGGTTAAGAGTGAGAGCTAAAGGAATCAGTATGGCTTAGGAACCAGTAATTGATGGTTTCTAAACACATTTCTGCCACTAACTCAATTTGTCATTTCCTCCATATCATAGTCTCATGATTTCATCATTTCTGAGAGGATCAAAGTGTGAGAAGTTCTTCATAATCACTATAGGCCAATGTAGAAAATACCCTTAGCTATCTGCTATACTGGACAATATGGATGAAAGAAATACAGCATGTTGGAGTGTGAAAGACTGTGCTAGTTCAACTGAGTGACAACACCTGCACTGTGACTGCCAGGAAATCATTTTGCTTTGTTCTTTATCCAAATAATAAAACCCTGGGAAACGTTGCATAATGTTATAATTGCAAACAATCGGTTTGTCATTTTCTGTATGTGTTAACTTCTTTTTTTTCTTTTTTCTTTCTTTTTTTAGTTAAAGAAAAAATATTTACAGTGTTTTTCAAGAATAGTCTAAAATTCAAATTTAATACAGGGTAAAATGTGGGGGGGAATAAACCAGAAAAAAAAAAGGAAACCACTCATGGAAATACTCACCTGATAAACAAGCTCCTTCCCTTGATCAATAGGCATTTTTTGAGGTGGCCCATATAAGAAAAACACATTTATTATTGCCTTAGCAATTTCAGCTGCTGAAGTGTCATGCAGCGGCAAGATAACAGTCCATCTTGTAAACAAATCTGTCATAACTATGATGTACTCGTGGCTTCTGCTAGTAATATTAAAAGGTCCCATTAGGTCTATAGTGACTGCTGTCCACGGGTCCTCTGCTTTGATAGGGTGTGTTTTGGGTGCTGTGGTGGTTGTATTCTTTGCCACTTGGCAATGTTGGCAAGCATACACCTAGTGCAAAAATCAGGGAAGATGCTATCAATAAAAACCAATGGTGAAAGTTTGAGACAATCAGCAGGATCATAAATCTCCACTATTCCTCTGTAAGTTAGGTCAGACCAGGCAATGTAAACCAAATTCATTTTATCATCTTCCTTACAATTTTTTACCCTTAGATTTTTGAGCCCCAGCATAAAAACAAAACCAAACTAAACAACAGTGAAGGCCAGGAGAAAGACATGTGCAGGAATTCATAGCTGAACTCTGCCCGTCATGAAAGCACTGTGCTCTTTCAAGTCCACAGTATAAATTTTAATATCCATTACCATCTGTAAATACTAAAGGAAGTACAAAGCAGCTGGGATCAAAAGAAAGTCCTAATCATTCCCCTTTTGGTTCTACTGTGTATGCTGTGGCTGAAAAACATTGGCGGTATACACAATCTTCCATGCGTAACATGGAACAGCCTTATCTACAGGACAGAGCCTCTTTGTCCAAGTCTGAATTGAAAGACTCATTTTCAGTTCATGTTACAGTTGCGCATGAACCCAAAGTATTCAGGTAATGCTGCAAGCTCATAGCAACAGTAATTTGGCCATAAAAGACATTTACATATAGTTTCCTCAAGGATCACATTCTGCCTGGGGATCATGTCCATGTATCTTTGCGTGAAGGAGAAGGAACTTTCCCAAGCAGTGATTTGTTTAACTATTTCCCAAACACACCTAATTGTAAGGCAGAGGCACCGGTTTCAGGCTGTTATCTGCCAGCAGCCACTCTAGCCACATATCCTTGTGATGATACACTGCATCCTAACAAAGATATAGAAGAGCCGTTGCAAGAGAAATCCCTCTCAAAGACCAGATATGCTCTGCACGCTTAATGGCAGTATAGCTTCCCACCACTGGGTAACACATAGCAATACGCAAGCGACATGGTCAGCAGTAAAAGAAAAAAGGAAACACTGTGCTTTGCCAAGACGACCATTTACAGTTTCACTGTAAGCTTATGTTTCCTCATCACAAAGCAGTATGGGCCCTTCCTGTATCAGTCATATGATTACAAAATGTTTGTAACAGACTACATTAAAAAAATATCCTGTAGCTATGAGACCATACCCACTGCTTGACGTCATTTGTTACAGAGGTCCAGTAGTAATTAGATTCCACTAAAGTCAGTGTCCTTGATATGCCATGATGAGTGCCAGCAGCATTTTCGTGGCATTTCTCAAGCACCTTTTTCTTCTCTTCATCAGAAACAATTACCAGGCGCATTTGTTTTCTGTCCTTTCCAACATAGAACAAATTATTCTCTGAAAGAAGAAAAGTACCAGCAAACTATATGCAAGTGCTTTGTCTTTTGTTTAGCTTAGTACTAAAATAGTGGGCATGATTCAGTACAGAATTTATTTAATCAACTTCAATTCACTTCTGTGTAAATGTAGCTGGTTTACAAATACTTTAATTATTTCCTCCAAAGAGCAAATTGTTCACCTATGTTTATTAATCTGGACATGAGGCCTTAAGAGGGCAAGTCAGAATGCAAACAATGTTCCCATAGGAAGTCTGACTGAAACACAAGCTAATGTCGGTGGTGGGAAGGCGAGGTTGGACATGTTAGGAGACATTGTCTGCCCGCCAGCAACCCGACATTGCTACTCGTAGCTTTAACTCCTCCCTGCCTTCTCTCTACATAGAACTGGCAGGTTTGATGGGATTAAGAGAGCACAGCAGACTACAGAGACTCATATACCTCCTTGTAGGGATGCAATAAAGTTGGGAAGGGCTGGGAGGCTCTAAGGTGACAGATGGCAAAGCCATCCTTGCATTTCTGCCCAGCCACACACAGCATCCTCCAGACCAGACCAAGCATTCCTTGTCTACAGCTGCAGATCAGCATTTCCCTTTCTGTAGTGCTTTGAATTATGGATTGCAATGGCTACGTATTTCCTCAGTATCTAGAACAAGGTTTGGCTTTTAGATAGTTGTATAAATCCCTCCTGGAAAGGACTAAAGCCAACTGAGTTTCCGTTTCTGTAAACATCCTGTTATATATTAACAGGGATTTAAGCAGAGTGTTTGTTTCACAGAGAATATATATTACAATCACAGTATACTACAGAGCAAAATCTTACTTTCTTTTTTTCTGCATCAGCAAATCTTCACCTAAACATCTATTTTCAGAGTAGTTTGAGAGAATCCTTTTACCTTTGAAAATAAATTTTTTGGCTGCTCTCCTAATTCCACTTCTTTCACTTGATAATGTTGTGGGATGATACTCTCCTGTTCGCTTGTAGTATGCAATCTGCTTCAGGTGGAGCCCACCGTTTTTTCCACTACGGACCATTGCCAACCTGAACAAATGCACAGTATTTGTTAGATGGAGCAACTGTCAGAGGAGCACATCTTTGGTTTTAACTGGTTTCTTTGTACTTCAGCAGTATCCTGATAATGTAGCATCTAAGAGGATGTTACACCGTGCACTGCACTGCTCTTGATATCCCCATACTATCAACTTAAGCAATAGGGAACACTGCTCGACACGCTAATTTTGTTTTATGCAAAGCTGGTTTTGTCAACCTACATTTTAAAACTTCCAAACAATGGGGACTTCCACTATATTCATTGGACGGGGAAAAACAAGACTAGAGAGACAGAAATTGCTCTTCTCATTCTTAAACGTCTGGATAGCTCTCAAATGCAGGTGTGCTGGAGATTAGATGTGTCTAAAGAGCCACCCTAGTTAGAAAAAAATCACATAGACAAATAGGAAAAAACAACTCCCCAGACAAACTGACAAAAATTTATTTTGTTCATTAATTCGTCTGACAAGCAGGTTCTGAAGTCCCAAACCAGACCCCGCATGTAAGGTAACAATTTATTCCTTGACATGGGCCGACTTCCCTGATCACATTAATAAACCAAAATGCCATTAGTAAAATGCGTCATTGGTACAGGAAAAGTTTGTGTCTAGCAAGAACAGCATCAAAATAATTAGGAATTAATGACAAGCAGAAATATTCACAGGCAGAAATATTCATGCAGGCTCTATACAATTTCAGTAATTTTATTTTTTTTTCTCCAGTTCCACTCCAGCAGCAATGAAGATGGAGATGGAATGGCAGTTTGATCCTGCTCTAATTGATGTCTACAAGAGCAGGATCAGGCTTGGGGTCTGCCATGTTGTAACTTCTTAATGAATGCTGGTTATCCACAGCATTAAGCAAATTTCTTCCTTATCCTGCCAGTGTCTCAAGACTAGACAATGTAACAACACATAGCCTGCTAAAAAGAGTAATCAGTTTGTCTGCCAAGTAGCATACAATTATGGGGAAGTGACAGTATCCAGTCACTCTGGAATCTATGTTATCTCATTATACCATGATGCTATTTGAAAGACAAATGTGTAAGTCAGGATGTTTATTTTTCAGTTTACAGATTCTTACCTACCTTTACTGTACTGGGGGTGAGAAGGGGGTAAAGAGCTCTAAAGAATGATTAGGCCTGCTTTTATTTACTCCATTCCTCCCAGAAAATAAAATGCTGTATGATATTTATAGAATAACATATTCGACATATACAGCTGGGCTAAACATTGTTGTGTTATCAGTTTTAAACGCACGCCAGGAACTTCACATTCAAACAGTGACAAGACCTTTGCTCCACTAAATACTTTATTTTACATAACCTAGAGCTGGCTTTCGAAACCAGCCAAGTCTCTTGCCATCCAACATTAGTGTTTTAAAGTAAAATTCTCATACCTGAGAGAACTAGCACAGATAAACTTTTCACCACTCCTATCCTGTCTACGAGGAAAGAGGGTGTTTCAGAGCAGGGAAAGAGTGGAGCCAGAACAGAGTACTGTTTCTAGTGATCTTGGCTGGCACAGCAGTTTCATGTAAACACACATGATAGCACAAGCCAAAGCAACCCACTGAGTTGGTAAATTGGCTAACTAACAGCAAAAAGGAAGGTGAGGCTACCATGATAAAATTCGTGTTTCTGTTCTTTTAAAGAAGTCGATTAACTAGCATTTCTGACAGGAAAAGAGTACTGGTAAAGAGCAATTAATATGTCCTATCTGCGAGGGATACGCGTTCAAGCTTCATTCAGGGCTCTCCTGAAGGCCATCCTGCAGTTACCCAAGCATGGCTGGAAGTCAAAACTAGCCAGGTATTCTTAGTCACTTAACTACTCGGATGATGGACTGTTTTGGCTTGACACAGACTTTCACACATAGCAAGAAAAGATGTCCCAGAACAATCATTCTTCCAGTACTTTTTGCTCATAGAACTCTTGCCTGAAACAATGAATATTCTCCATGTAGTAATCGACATGGTTATTGGTAGTAACAAAACGAAGCTGCACAGCAGTAAGATACATCTAAGCAGGACCACAACTTATACTTCAGCTTAACAGAAATTCTATTCTCATTCCTGCAGTGGCAGTTTCTACTATAAAAGTTTGCAAAAACATACATAAGCTAACAAAGAAAGAATGCATTATGTAGTATCCAGATATATTTAATGTATTTAGTAGGATCCTGATCTAGCAAACTCTTAAGTGCTTCAATAGTCTGCTGGATTGCTACCTAAGAGGACAACATTAAATAAGCTTCCTTCCTGAGTATTTAGTTTCCTGTGCCCCACCTCATTTCCCCCCAATATCTAATTTACTTTGGCCTAATCTTAAAAAAAACCCAAACTGAAATTAACAAATTATAACATCTTCTGGGCTTGTTATTTAGAATAAACCATACTTCAGATAATTCATACGCCATCTCTATCAATACTCATAATGTATCTGGTAGTCTGTAAAAATCCAAGACTTTTACAATCAGTAATCAATTCTTAATACCTTTGAACCTGCTTTACAGTCAAGGGAAGTATTTTGGCAAAGAGAATGAAACTCCCATGTAACCAGGGCTCTTTTTGCTTTCTTGTCTTACCCAGAACAGTCATACCTGCTAACACTTAACACTTTTTAATGTTCATTTATCCCACACACAATCACAATCCTAACTGCAAAGCTGTTTGGTTGGGTTTTTTTTTCATTCCAACTTGCAAGTACTTCCCCTACCTCTATCTGCAATTCCTACCAGAAGAAGTCCCCATGGAGCCCTGAATATATCTTCTCTAACTAAAGTGCTTCCAGGAACCTGTAAATGAGATGGGCACACTCACCTACATCCCTCCCCAGTTTCTACAAGCCTGAGCCATTTTTGACAGAGACCCTGACATTTCAGAACACCCTAATTTCTTAGTTATCTCCACCTTCAATCTTGACACCACCTGACAGGCCACTGGCACCATTAGGCCACAGGCAGGCCCAGGTCATGAAGGCAGCTGCACCACAGATGACACCAGTGCCACCTCAAAGGCACAGGCAACTAATTAAGCCACTGCACTAACCCCCGAGCACCGCCTCACAAATACCCCTTTATCGTTTACTGCGACCACCACAGGAGGACAGGGGAGGCCAGCAGGCATGGCTGCCACAGGGCAGGCAGAGGGCCAGGGCAGGGGTCAGCAGAGCCGAGAGGCTAGGCACGCTAAGCCGAGGGTCCACCGCCCGCCGCAGCCGGACCTCCCAGAAGGCTCCTCCAGGCAGGGACTCCCGCCCGCCCGCAGCATCCTCCGCTGCGGCGACGCCGCTGCGCCAGGGCCCCGTTCCCGCCCTCCGCCAAGACTACAGCCCCCAGCATGCAACGCGCCGCCCGCCCCTACCCGCGCAAGGCACGCTGGGGGCGGTAGTCCCACGGCGCCGCCGCGAGGCTCACGCACGCGCGAAGCCACACCGACGCGATCTTTTTCCTCCCCCCCCCCTCCGCCGCCATCTCCTCCTCCTCCCCGCCGCCGCCGATCCCCACCCCCTCCTCTCGGCTCTGCGGCGGGGTGGTTGACACGCCGGGAGCCGCGGGGAGCCGCCGGGCCCCTGGGCACGCACCTGCTCCAGCGGAGGTACCGGCGCGACCGGTCCCGGGGGCCGCAGCCCACCGCCCTCACCCCTTCCCGGCCGCTTAACCGCGGCGGCCCTTGCGCCCCCGAGACTTATGTGGCGCCCCCGGAAATGGCGGGCGGGCGGGCGGGTGTGGCGGGGAGGGGGCGGGGCGCCGCGGGGGCGGGGCGGGGCGGGGCGGGGCGGCCCGCGCGCTGGCAGGAGGCGGCGGCGGCGGCGCGTCCTCAATGGGCCGCGGGGGCGCGGGCTGCGCCAGGTGCGGCGGCGCCACGCGCAGGTGAGGCCGTTTCTCCCCAGTGCCGCTCGCGCGCCCTCTCCTTTCCCGCCGCCCCGGCGGAGGCGGGCGGTGCCGGGGGGGGGGGGCGGGGCGGGTCGCCCCCTCAAGGCTTCGGCCTGGGGACGGGCGGCGGTTGCCGCCCCGCCCGAGGAGCCGGTCCCCGCTCCCGCCCCGGCGCGGCAGCTCCCCTGGTCTCAGGGCGGGGGAGCCGCGCTCGGGGCCAACCGTGCCGGCGGCTCTCGCCTCGGGCTCCGCCGGACCGGGCCGTGTCGGCGTCGCCGCGGGGCTGGGCGCGGCGGGCTGGGCGGCGGAAGGGGCGGCAGCCGCGGTGCCTGCGGCGGTTGCAGCTCCCGCCGGCCCCGCAGCGAGCGGGAGGTGCCGTGAGGGTGGTGAGGGGTCGGCGAGCAGCTCGCTGCCGCGGTGCGGGAGTCGGTCGGCCCGGATCCGGCCCTCCGTGCCCGGTGGCAGGACGGGCGAAACCCTTATGCTCCGCTTTGTCTTCCGCGCAGAGCTACAACGTGCTGTTCAGCGAGGTGCAGCCATCAGTGAAACACGGCGGGCATGGCCAATAGGCACGTCGAGATTTTGGGGGTTTTGTTTTTGGGTTGTTCCCCCCCCCCCCCCCCCCCTCATTTTGTGGTTTATTCTGTTCTCAGAAGCAGTTTTACTGAAACAGCAGTGGCGTGAGCTTGCAGCGTGCTGTGCTGTCAGAAAGGCGGGGGAAGGTTTTGAGTACAAAGAAGTACATGGGGTGAAAGGCAGTGTTCCTAAAGGGGCGGCGCGACACGGCGGCTCTTAAACTGCTGGATTCGGGGCAGCCTGCTAACATCCCAAAATCTGGTGATAAGTTCCATGTAAAAATTAGTTGTGTCAAGGGAGATTGCTTGTAATCAGGCTAGGGAAGGAAAGCAGCAGCAGTCCCAGAGCTGAGAATCAGTTACACATAGTAACCAGAAAATAACCTGTTGGGAGCTGAGATGGGAGGGGTGTGTAGATAGAGCGGTTATGTGTAACATTTTTCTTTGTTCTAGTGGTGTTTTCCTGAACCTGGGGACTTTACTGAGTATTGGTAAGCGTTGAATATGCTCGTTTTTTGCGACTCTTAATGTTGCCCTGTAGTAGTTGATTTTGTAGTTAGCCGCTCTCCTCACACAAGCAGGAAGACTGGGGGAGATCAGTATCACAACCACAGTGAAATAGGTGGTTTCCTCCGTCATCCAAACCACTTCTATCTAGTTACCTAAGCTGAAAAGCTACTCTTTACAGTTTGTTACAGTATTTCTGCATTATGTTGCATCTTTCTAAGTATTATTTACCTGCTGGAGGTGACCCTGCTCTGGGAGGGGGGTTGGACTAGATGATCTCCAGCGGTCCCTTCCAACCCTGACCATTGTGTGATTCTGTGATTTCCCTTCACCTGTTGAAGGTGCTTCATTTCCATCTTTTCTACCTCCCTTCTACATCATTTTTCTACTCTAGTAGCAAGCCAAACTTTTTTTTTTTTTTGGCCTGAGGTATCAAAATTCCCGTAGAATCTTCCTTTGTCTTGGTGAAAACGTGCATGATTGTAAATGACAGGAGGCAGCTAAACCTATCACTTTAAACAAGTTCTGATTCAACCAATAGCAAAATTATTCTTGCTGTGTAGACCTGGTTTTGGCATAAGGACTTGACTTACACAGTATGCCTCTTTTATCATTCAATGTGTGAGAAATACGAATTTTTATACTGGTTGGCTTGTCTTGGTTGGCTGATTCTTTCTGTGGAAGGGAGTCTCATCCTTCTAGCAGTCGTGGTTACAACAGATCAGGCCTCCAGAGGCTGAGCCTACTGAACTTTGGTACAGAATTTTTTGCCAAAACTTTCTCATCTTGGCGAAAATTTCCTCTTCTCTACAAAGTTGAAGTAACAAGTTCTTTGTGAGAATATGGAGAAGCTGTATTGACATCTTTGAGTGGGATCTCTGTAAGTTCAGAAGCCAGGCTTTCATGAAACATTCAAGCTTGCAACAAATACAAATGTCTTTATGTGACGTGTTTGGCAAGGTTTGATTTAGAAAGGAACTTGAAGGTTAATGAGTGTGAAGGTTATCTGTTCTTTGGCTGTGCAGGAGACACTTGTAACACATGCCAGATGTCAGTTTCTAGTAGTGTTTGCCAGTTTAAAAAATAATGCTTTTCTATCTTCAAGGGAAGACAGTGATATTTACCAGACAGGTTTTTCTAGACTTTCAAGGCTGTTCCGACACTTCTGTTGAAGGATGGTAATGATTCATTTTGCAGTTTATACTCTTATGACTGCTAAAGCGTTGAAAGATGCCCTGTGATAGTGTAGCCTTTGGGACTAAAACACAAAGTTGTAGCAGATGTCATTACATGTGCTGAAAAGTCACATTTCTGCTGGTGAGATATTGGGGCGAAAAAAGTTCTGCAAGCAAAGAATGTGGTAAGGGAAAGATGCTTTGAAAAGTTATTTCACTTTAAGTTTGGTAATTCTAAATGGCTGGAAATATTTTGCTTAACTAACTGTATAATTACTAGGAAAGAAAGCAAACATGGGGAAATCAGTTAAGTAATTACTGTTTGAAAACTGTAACAGTTGTGCTTTAAGACTAGAACTGTCATTCATCAGCAACCTAAAAGGTATGTCTTTCCTCGCAGCAAAGCTGGCTTCTTGACAGAACCCTGGTTCACATGGCATGGTACAACTCTTTAAGTTTTTAGTCCCCTGGGCTAAGCTACTGTAATATGGAGGGTCAGACTGAAATCTTACTTTAGGCACAAACATTTAAGTGGCACTGTTCTTGGAAAATAATTCAGGCGCCTGGGAGAAGATTTAGGCGACGGCAGTTAGTTGACTAGCCTAGCTATGTAGCATTTCACGACATGTTAAGTTCCCCTGTAAGTAACGCTGACAAGACTTGTTTCCAGTAGGAAATGCTGGTAAGGTCGCTATTTCTGGATTCCTGTTGCTTGAGAGTGTAGGTGTCTCACTGGTAAGATTTTGCACACTAGGTACCTGCCTTCTGCTTGCACTCCAGAGCAGCAAGCCCTCTCCTATAAAAAGAAACCCATTGGCCATCTTTAAAGAAAACTATTGGTGTATGGGAAAAGTGAAGTTGGGTTATGGTAGCTTGATGGTTAGAACAGTTGAATGGCACAGAACAAATACAGTTTCTGTTCCCTCCTGTTTCAAGTCCCTGTTTTCTGTTTATCACAAGAATGTCCTAACAACCAAGCTGAAAAAAGTGTGGGTAAAAGCACCTGTACATAAACTTTACTGCTGAAGATGGAATGCAGGTAACAGTGCAGTAGATTTTTTGCCCAGGAAACACTTTTGGAGCAATGTGGTGGGTTGAGCTTGGCTGGCTACCAGGTGCCTACCAAGCCACTCTATCACTTCTCTTCCATTAATAGGGCAGGGGGAGAAAATATGATGAAAAGCTTGTCAGTTGAGATAAGGACAAGAAGATCACTCATCAACTACTGTCATGGGCAAAACAGAGTAGGATAATGAGAAATATGAAAAAAATCTACAAACACCTTCCCCCCCACTTTTCTTCCCATCTCAACTTCACCCCCAACTCTTCTACCTCATCCCCTCAAGCAGCGCAGGGGAATAGGGAATAGGGACTGTGGTCAGATCATAACGCTTTGTCTCTGCCACTCCTTTCTCCTCACATTCTTTCCCTGCTCCAGCATGGATTCTCTCCCACAAGAGGAACTTCATGAACTGCTCCAACGCAGGTCCTTCTCACAGGCTGCAGGATAGGATAGGATAGGATAGGATAGAATAGAATATTTCAGTTGAAAGAGGCCTGCAATGACCATCTGGTCCAACTGCCTGACCACTTCAGGGCTGACCAAAAGTTAAAGCATGTTATTAAGGGCATTGTCCAAATGCCTCTTAAATACTGACTGACAGGCTTGGGGCATCAACCACCTCTCTAGGAAGACTGTTCCAGTGTTTAACCACCCTGTCAGTAAAGAAATGTTTCTTAATGTCAAGTCTGAACTTCCCCAGGGGCCACTTTGAACCATTCCCAGATGTCCTATTGGTGGGTCCCAGAGAGAAGGGATCAGCACCTCCCCTCTGCTACCCAGGTCACAAGAATGGGAACCTTGCATTGATACCACTACAAGCAGTTCTTCGTGAATTGCTCCAGCATGTGTCCTTTCCATGGGGTGCAGTCCTTCAGGAACGGACTCCTCCAGCGTGGGTCCCTCATGGGGTTGCAGGTCCTGCTCCTGCATGGGGTCCTCACCACAGACTGCAGCTCCTGCCGGCTCCTGCTTCATCATGATCTTCTTCATGGGCTGCTGGGTAATCTCAGGCACCTGCAGCACCTCCCTCCCTGACCTTGGTGTCTGCAGGGTTGTTTCTCTAACATTTTCTCACTCCTCTCTCTCAGCTGCTATGCAGTGTCTTTTTACCTTTTCTTAAATATACTATTGCAGAGGCACCACCAGTATTGCTGATGGGCTCAGCTTTGGTCATCATCTTGGAGCTATGTGAAACTGGCTCTGTCCGACATGGGGGCAGCTTCTGGTGTCCTCTCACAGAAGCCACCCCTGCAGCCCCCCTGCTACCAAAGCCTGGCCATGTAAACCCCATACAAGCACTTACCAGCCAAGGAAGACTCATGGCTCCTCTTCATTCTTCAGAATGTTTCTTCAGGTCTCAGTAGAGCGAAACTGAAGTCTCTTTTGGAATGGGAGCTGCTATAATTTTTCTGGTAGAGTAATGCATAAAGTACTAGATAGTAATGCTTTTGGAACACTGTGCAAAATATTTGCAGTGTTTCTGCAAACAGAAAGAATTTAGCATGTTCACAGTTGTCATTTAGCATAGATTATGACTCTTCATCTGACAGTCTGAGGGCTGTGCTTGGCTTGTAGGCACAACCAAGCGGCTGGCTAAAAGCAACAAATAAAGGCTACTTTTCATCTTCTCTTTTGGGAGGTTCGTGTCATGTCATCACTTCCTGACAGATTTTGGAGACTGCGCTACTTCATTGCCTGTAATGGAGGAGACTGGGACTAACAGGTAGAGCTGGTCGTGGTGACACATTGGGCTGGGAGTCTAGGTGGGACAAAAAGGTGCTGGGTTCTTGGTATGGGGAGAGGAAGGTAGTAAAAGTGTGGCTGTCCCTGTGCTGGAGTGCAGAGGAGCAAGTTGTGGTGCAGCGAGTCTGGGAGGAGAGTGAGTGGGTTGCAGCCGCCTGGCCGGAGCGGGTAAAGTCAGCTGCTTTTGAATGGAGTAGAGGGAGAGAAAAGAGTTGTTTTTATTTTATTGAATTCCTGTGTGGGTGCCTACCACTTTTTGCCCGTGCCACACTGTCTGCCAGCGGAGAGGGGAATGTGCAGTGGTCTGCCCTGCTGCCTTCTGATACTTTGCAGATTACCTCTCTTGATTTAGCTAGGGGAGAGCAGACTAAATCTTGCATCTGGCTTCCTGTGAAAATACTTACAGAATGAAAAAGAAACTTTGGAAAAGTTTGTATTGATGTGTAGGTTACTTATGATGGGGGAAGGTGTTAGCGTATTGTGAAATCTAGAGCTTGATGCAAGATCATAGCACGTGACTTAGTTCCTGTAATGCTGTGTAGTGTAGCCTTTACAATTGCATCTTTTTTCCTTTGCTACCTTTTTTAGCCTATTTCTTGTCTGTTCTGTTGCACATCAGCAAAATTCCTTGCCTTGTGTTACTGAGCAGAGCAGAGTTACAGAAGATGGTGCTAAACTTCTATGGCTGAAGTTTGTATTTGATGAGGAGAGCTAAGGGCTTTTCTCAGCTTCCGGTTTCTTAATCAGCCTGTTATACCACTGGACCTTGTAGATTCCAGCAATTACTGGAAACCTTTATGTCCCTTTGTATTTTCTGTGATTATTGTTTCAGTTGGTTTTGTTTGGTTTTTGTTTGTGGGGTTTTTTTTGTTGTTGTGTACAAAGCATTATTGGGCTTAAATTGTAATATTCTTTGTGGTTGAGGGATATTGGGATAGATTTGCTCTACTAAATCTTTTTTTAGATTTAGTCCATATCAGTAATGGGCTGACAGCAGCTACTCACCACTTCACAGGATGTGTGGTAGAACAGAACGAGGTCTGTGTGTAAATAGTAATGTTTTGTATTACTGAGTATGTGACACTGTAGACACTGAATATTTAAATTGGAGAGCATATGTATCTTTTGCTGTGTAAGGCACAGCAATAAACAAATCATGTATGGTTCGCTCACAGTGTTGTCTTCAGCAGCTTCTGTGTCTTGACGTCCTTTCCCACTTTTTTTTTTGCCTTCTGACTGTCCTGTCTCCTTTCCTTTCCTGGTCACCTGTCAGACCTTGAGGAAGTACTGTTCTTGAGCATGGGCCTCGTTAGTAGTTCTAGACTCTTGCATTGAAATCTGAAGTATTACCAAATTTCTGTGAATCATCTGTAGAAAGCTGTTACACATCCACGCAGAGCACTGGGGATCACGGTCGCCGCTGTCAGCTCTCTTGGAGTTCAGGCTCTGACGGTTCTTTCTTCTTCCATCTCCCCTCCGCTTCCCCCTTGCCCCCTCCCGTACTTTCTGCTCCGCCAGCAACCCAACAAACTGGCTGTCTTTGTTAGTTGATTACACCATAAATCGTGTTGCAGAACTGGAATTTTAAGACCGGCAAAATGCCTCGGCAGGAGTGAGGCAAACATTTTTGCTGTTAAATGTGCTGTTAATGGAAATGTCAGGTATCGCAGTTGCAGCAGGAAGATGTTGAAAGCTTTTTGTCGTCTCACTAGGAGACTTCCTGAAAAATTGCTGTCAAAATCATTCGGGTTTTAACTACTTAATTTGGATTGGAGGAAGCTGGTACTGGAAGCAGTTTGAATATACCTACGGCAGTAAGAACTGAAACTTTAAAAGGAGCAATACGGCGGGAGGGTGCAGGGGAGTGGGCTGCTCTGCTGTTGTTATGTATGTAGATGGACAGAATCATGTAACAGATAAGCGCCGCTTACGCTTCTTGTACAGTTAGTTAGCTGTTTGTTAAATTGCACAATGTAAATGTCACAAAGTGTTTTATAGTTATCTTGTTATAATGGCATTCCCAAAAGTTGTTTTCCTGAGTGGTTCGTGATTTAGAAATGTTTTATAGGTATTTAATGTATGATGTGTTGTTTTTTTTCGTGAGATAGCAGATGAGAAGCATTTTTGCTCTAGTTTTGTTCCATTAGTTTCCATTAGAGTGCAGCAGAGGCAGTGTATACCACTTCTGATAGCTGTAGCGACGCAGAAGAAAACCTGGTGAAATGCTTCTGTTTATACGGGAGTTGTATATAGTTTTTATTAGTATTTGGAACATGGCTGTTAAAATTTTGAGTCCCTCTTACATGACTGTTCAGACCACTGCTGCTATGTTGAGCTGATTCGTTGCTGGCAGTTACTGGAATGCTAATCTTTATGGTCTAAGTAAATATGGGAAATACCAGGGCTGGATTCCTGAGCTGCTGAAACATGTGGAATGGGGACAGGAAAACTGTTTGTGGGAATATCTGTTAACACTTAGTGAGGACTAAGTTTTGGCTTATTCTTTTAGAATACACTTGTGGAAGTGTAGAAACGTTCTGTTAGAAAAAAAAAAAAGTCTGTAGTGCACTGCTGGAGTGAACATGGGACTTAGAGTCTTTAGCAGGCTACCAAAATCTGTGATTCAAATACAGCCCTTTTTGTATTTTAATATTAAGTTTGTCTATGTCTCATCTTATATATTTAGAATGTTATTTTGTATACCTTCCACTAGTAAGTGATAATAATTTCAGATAAAGAAGGATTTTTACTTGTCCTTTGCAGTGCACTATTTTAGTGCTGTCTATCTTAACAAGGAAAAACTGAGATTAGTTGATTTTATGATGAGAGTGTAAAATTAGCAGATTTAGTGTTTTCTTAAATTTTTTTTTTTTTTTTTACATATCGTGGTGGTTATGAGTAGGAAGTTTTAGGACAGGTGGAATGAACAGGGCATCCATTTGATTGGAAGTCCTTTTAAGAAACAACACTGTTAGTTAAATCATGTTTTTCAAAATTAGCTGAGATTTTTTTTTATCTGTAAGCTTTAAAACAGCAGCCTTGTGTAACAGCTGAGGTTTGAAGGGAACATAGTCTAATTAATTTTACTTGGAAAGGTCATTGCACGGTAGGAGATAGTTGCCTGGATATTCTTGATGCTATCTCTTTGGAAATGGGTCAGTGTATACTCTAGCACGAAGCTTTGGGTTTTGTCTTGCTTAGATTGCAGTCTTCCATGGTTGAGGCATGCATGTAATCTTCTAATCTTCACTGTCTGATGAGGCTTATGCGCATGCACCGATTACCAGAGGATCTAACATAGAGTGTGTGAGCCTCTATATTGCTGCTGTTGTTCACCTCATAGTACAATACAATAGTACTGGGAAGACTCTTCCCTGCTGCAGGGGCAGCAAGATGGAATTCTGCATAGGGCACTGTGTGTTAAAAGTTTTTCCCATCACCATTGACAGTACTTCTGGGGTGGGAAGACAGTTCCATCTTCTTGCTCTGCCATTTTTTACTTCTCCTTAGTGTACAACTTGAGAACCACGTTTTTATCCAAGCACAGTCTTCCTGCATTTTTGATGTCAAGTAACGGTAGATGTTTCTAGGAGACTTGTGCAAGTTGTTCACTATAGTTACAGTCACTCACTCTCATATTTCTCTTTCCATGTCTCTTTTCTTGGACTCTTTTTATTTCACATACCACAAGAAAGAAGGGGATTCTTCAATTTTTATAGTAGCCAAAGGATTTGGAGGGAAAGAATTTTAATTCCCATCTCTGAAAGCATTTATTCTAAGAAATAAATAATTTATTCATTCTATTCTGACTCAAATTTATGCTAATGACAGTAGTTTACGGCATCTGATGGCTGGGAGATAAGCTGGTAACCATCAGCAGTCAGAATGCCAATTTATATGCAACTCCGTGAGTCCCTGCAGTAATTTACAAGCCTGAAAATTGTCAGTATGTGTTCTCAAACCTGTGTCTTTGGCTTTATTTTTACAAGTTATCTGGAAACTCTGGGGCCCAGTGACAATAGCATGGAGTGGCAATCTAGTAATTCATCCACTTTCAAATGGCTGAACAACATACTAAATCTTGCAGACAATAGTCTGTTAACTCCAAGCAGACTACGTGACTGTTCAAAGTCTGTTTTCCACAAGTGAAGCTCCACTTGATGGTTCTGCTTGCCACCAATAACACCAGCACTGTCCAGATTCTTGAGTTAGGAAGACAGAAAAACAGCGAGTTTCAGATAGGTTTGTTAGGGAATTAATCTTGCCAGGTTATATCTTTGTAGACATTGGAGTCGCTTGTAGACAAGTGTGTTGTGCCTTCCCTTCAGTTTTTATTTGTGTGGTTTCTACTTGCTTTGAAAAGTAATCACTTCGGGTTAGAGAGACTCAGGTAGTGCCAGAGGTCCTCATGAAATAACTACTCAGTAACTGCACACGAACTTCACAACTTCTGCTGCTCTAACAAAATGCGCTGCAGGAATAGGTAGGGGAAAGAATCATAGAATCATAGAATGGTTTAGGTTGGAAGGGACCTTGAAGATCATCGAGTTCCAACCCCCCTGCCATGGGCAGGGACGCCTCTCACTAGACCAGGTTGCCCAGGGGCACGTCCAGTCTGGCCTTGAACACCTCCAGGGACGGGGCTTCAACAACTTCTCTGGGCCTTCTTAAGAAGGCTTAAGAAACCTCGTTTTATGACCTGCTGCTTACCTGCTTCAAGTGGTTGCTTTTCCTTTTTTTTATGAGAAAACCTTAGGTTTTAAAAAGCTGTTAAGACACTTGTTTCCAATGTACAGAATTTGGATAGTGAGAGGGGAAGCTGATGCAAGAGGAACCGGTAAACTTCATTTTCAGGCTTTGCCAGTTTTCTGGGGTCTTTTTTGTTTTTGATATCATTTCAAAATTCTGCATTAGTTGCCAGTGTATGTTGGCAATAGCCTCTGCCTTTCTGAAGCTTGCTAGAAATAGGATTTGGAAAGCTCGCTTTTTTCACCCTTTCATAAACAGGATTGATTTATCTGAGTACCTAATTTCTAACTCTTATGGGAGCAAGATGAATTAGGTGTTTGAAAATTCACTTTGTTCTTGTTGCTTGAAGGGCAAATGGGTGCAGCTTCACATTCTAAGGGAAAGTAGTTTTTCATTAGCGGAATTGAAGCAGAGCACATACGTAACAAATATGTTTAAGAAATTAATCATTTTAATCCCCTGCTGTCACTCCAGCATCCTTATGTGTCTGTTGTTTGGACTTCAGTTTCTGGGTCTGAAACAGCTGTATTGTTTACCCATGCTTAACCTATTGCTCCCTGACTTAGGACAGATTCTTTCTGGGTAACTTTTGCTCTGTTTACCATTCTTTTTCACAGGAAACTGAATGGTTGATCACCATTGGGAATTTACTATTGCTTCACTTCGTTCATAGAACAGCCAAAGTCATTTTGACAGATATTTAAAGATAAATTCAGTTCTGCTGAGACATCATTTTTGAATGGCACTTACGTAATGATCTGACTAATAAACAACCTAAAGCATTTGATCAGATGAGCTTCTAAACAAGTAACTGCTTATTAATTTTCTAAGTGGTAATAATGGATTATCTTTAATGGCATAAAACCATGCACAACTTACAGCAAGAAAAGCTACCTAGTTAAAACAACAGAAGACTGAGCTCTGAGTCTCTGTTTCTGTATAAAAGTTATTTGGCCAAGTTTTTATTTTCACATGACTGGTTAAAAGCGTACAATATGTGTTCACTTCACATTAGTGAAGTACATTGGTGCTTAGAAGTATTTTTGACAGAAGGCAGTGCTAGTGTACATCTCTGCAAATATTATTTTTTCATTGTGAAAATAAAGCAATGCTTTGTTGGAAATAAATAAGCAAACATCAAGCTTTCACACTGAAGATTAACTCAGTTTTTGAAAGCATGGGATTCCATTTAATAGTCCTAGGGGAGGCTTTATAGCTTTCATTAGCGTTTTTGTCTGTTTGCCGTTGCCATTTGATCAGGAAACTTTTGGGGAAAAAACAGATGATGACAGGGATGATGAGTTAAATGTCACAAATATCGGAGAAGATTTTTGTTGTTTTATTTTTCATATAAAAGATATACTCTGCACTTTTTCTTTCTTAATTTAGGAAAAAAAATGCACTTGACAGTTTTTACTTCTGTGAGTTATCTGTTTATAAAATGTCTGTGTCAGTAGTTTGAAAGTATCTTGAAATTATTCCCCGTGCTCTAAACATATGTCTGAAAGTGTAGACTGTGTGTAGTGTGCACAGTTTTATTTCTGATGCTTTGCTCAGAGGTATGTAAATGTCCAAACACTTTTTCTAAATGACAAGGGTTTATTCTTACGTGCCTTTATCAAATGTGTTTTTTCTTTTTGTTGTTTGGTTTTTTTTTTTGGCATTTCTTTTAGGGTAAAAAGCTGTATCATCTCAGGGAAGCAGTAGCCTATCGTGGGTTTCTTGGAGCAGCAACTCAAACCAATAATAAGCAGATGATACCAGTTAAACAGTGTCTGGCAGACTACGTCAGCACAGTGACAACACCGCACAAGCAACATCAAAGAGTGGGGGACTTTTGTGTTCCCAAGTCAGCGGGAAACATGCCCAGTATCTCAGCTGCCAAAGCGGCTGCAGTTTCTACATAAGATCTCTGTAGGTCTTGTAACCATGTCTGTTAGTGCAACAGAGAGTGATCCTCCTAGATTCTTTGTGGGTGGAGAAGATGGAGAAGAATTACTGGATTCAACCCGATCTACAGATTACGAACACTTCTATGACCATGGGGAAGAAGAGGAGGAAGAGTATGACTCTGTATGTACTGTAGCGGCATGTGTGTGGTATTCTGTATGTTCTTTAGCATTAATTTACTTTGAAATGGCATTAGATCACAAAAGTCTAATACTGAAATGGTGTTCCGAATTGGGAGATTGTTCATAGTCAGATAATGATCTGCCAGTTATGTTTGGAAATGCAGCACACTTGAAAAATAAGTATACCTTGAACTTTGAGGTTGGTGTGCTTGACCTTAATACAGAGTTTCAGGGCAGCTGAGGTTGATGTGCCAGCTTTGCAGGCTTCATTTAGATTCTGGGAATGAACTTGATGGCATAAGCCTTCATTTTATTTATTTGGATAATTAGTAGCACAAAATTATTGAGAATTTTTCTTTGTGTGTGTTATCAACTGCTGCAGACTTAACCTTTGATTTTTCAGTTTGAACAGACTCCACATTTCTTTTTTTATCTTACTGTTGTTTTCATTAAGATCTGACATGTTTTCATTCTTTTTCCTTGTCTTGGTGTATAGAAAGTGCATGCTAAATTAAGCTTAAGCTATACCTTAGTTTATCATGTTTGCAGAGTGTTCTGAATTATATTTTAGCATGGTCTTTACCAATTTTTAGGTTGTTTAAGACAAATTCTTAATTTTATTATGCATGAATCGTCATGTTATGTCATTTTTTAGCTGTATTTTGCTGCTGTTCTAGTCTGTAACGTTTCACTTTAGGGAATAGTCAGTTTAAATTTTCAGTGACTTGCAAGCATGTCTGAGAAATTTAAATGCAAGGAGGTGTTAATAAACACTTCACTATGACTAAAAGTAACTTGAAGAAAACTGGTGCAAAATTAGCAGCTCAGCTCTATTCAGTTGATGTATTTTAGCAAGGGAAAGTAATTGGCTATGTTTTAAAAGAACAGTAAGTTGAAACAAACGCTTGTTCTGGGTGGGTTTTTTTGTTTGTTTGTTTCTTTTTAAACAGAGGAGTTGGTTGGCTGTTGGTTCCACTTAGGAATACCACTGGGGAAAGAAATTTTTAAAGACTTATAACATGAAAGAAAATATACAGAAGAAAAGTGAAACTGTCTGTGCACAAAATAGCTCAGAAACCTAGAATAGCATTTTCTGGTTTACTAGTTTTCCTTTTGACAATTCACTTGTAATATTAGGTACAAGATGACGAGCCTTGTGACTACTGAGTAGATGTAGAAAAATTGAACAGTTTAAAAACTAATTGCTAGTTAATTTCAGAATAAGCCGTAAGTATTATTTAATTCAGATTTGACATTTGTGACGTAGCTTTTGATCCTGTGTATTTGTTCCTGATACGATACTCACAAAAAGTGTACAGCTACTGAAAAGCTTCATTTTTTGAGGCATTTTTAGTAAGGATGTAGTGCAGCATACTGTCATACTGCATTTTGTTACCTGCTAACAATTTACCTGATTAAACATTAAATTAAAGGTAGTACAGTAGTACATGAATTTTAACAGAAAGTATTTACTCTAATATTGTGCTGCTAAAACCCTGTTGTATTCTGAGAAAACATAAAAATAATAATTGCTTTTCCCTCCCGCTTCAGCCACCAGAAAGACAAATCGCAGTTGGGATTTGTTCAATGGCTAAGAAATCCAAGTCCAAACCAATGAAAGAAATTCTTGAACGCCTCTCCATGTTTAAGTACATAACTGTGGTAATATTTGAAGAGGATGTTATTTTGAATGAACCAGTAGAAAACTGGCCTTTATGTGACTGTCTCATTTCTTTTCATTCTAAAGGTAAATATTCTAGTAATACCATAAATATTTTTGATATCTAGATACTTTAACCAGTTTGAGGGTCTTCTTAATTTTTTTTGTCTTGTTGTTTTATTGGATTTTCCTTGGAAGCAATTCATTTGTCTTACCTAATATAATATAGCTGACTTTTAAAATACAAGCTTTTAAAATGATACTGTTTTCATTGCTTGAGAAAGTCCTGCCTGACATGGTATTTAAAATAGCTATTTCATTGTTAAATATTTGTGGAGCCAGTGGAAACGGTGATCTAAAACTTACTTGGTCCAATAACTGTGAAGGCATGCTACTTTCTTAATGGGAGCGTTGGGTCTCTGGCCACATGTTCATGTATCTCTTCTAATATATAGGTTCTTTTGTGGGCCTGGCAGGGGACCAAAGATGAGTAGGCTGAAGTTAAAAATCGCGTTTTCAGGCAGGGGCCATAGAAGCATTTGTTCTGGCCCTACGGAAGTAGAGGGCATGTGGAATGAGGAGGAGGGAGTTGAAGACAGGAGCACTAATTTTGGCAGCCTGTACTGAAATTAGGCTGTAGTTTCATGATTGTCTTAAGCTGATTATTATGTCTGTCTATAGTTGAGGGAGCATCCTCCCACTTAAGCCATATCTCTGGTTGTACTCTAAAGCTTGAATATGAAGGTTCCAAATCATTTACTGGTGTTGTGTCTTGTAGTTTTAATTTATTTGCCTTAATAAACATTTTAGGATTTCCACTGGACAAAGCAGTTGCCTATGCAAAACTCAGGAATCCATTCATAATCAATGACCTGAATATGCAGTATCACATACAAGACAGGTAAGTAACACTAATTACCTGTAAACAGCAAACTACTTTTAAGTCAGAGTGTGAGAATCTTGTTATTGCATAGCAACAGTTCCAGTGTATTATTATACAGTAGTCTAAATAAAATTACAGTGAATGCTATGCTTTGTTAATGTATGCATAGTTTTCTGGGATGTGTCTTTAGGTGTATGTTTTCTTTTACTGCTTTTATATTGGTACGCCCAAAGATTTACCAAGGTAGAAATTTGGTGATACATTTGTCTAAGGCTTAGCAAATAAAAAAGTATAAACTTTGAAAATTTGTATAGCATAGGTATGTATAGCAACTGTACAACCGCCTATAATTGTAGAATTCATGTGACTTACTGAAGGTCTTTTTTCTGTTAAGTGGGTACTTAACAGAAGTTGTTGGTATTCAAAGATCGTGTGGTTATTCAAAGTGAATTTTCTTTTGGAGCTGCAATCATGCATAGCAAATATTAACAAAACAATAGTGAGCAAAATACATCAACATTGGAGCCTTCTGAACAGTGAGCAGACTTGCTGTTTTGGATGCCTTCAGTTGCTGTCCTGTATAAACTTTTCCAACCCTTCACATCAATAATCTCCTTTAACAGGAGAATTGTTCTATGTAAATTGCTGTTGCACTGCCAGAGTGGAGAGGACAGGACTGGCATAGGAAATTACATTTTTATTGATATTGATGAGATCACTGGAAAGGTACTGCTGCGTCAGTGACCTTTAAAGCATTATATTAATAAGTATTATATATGTAATCTTATCCTGTGTGATTTAAAAAATCCTCCCTTAATCATGGACTGTAAAGTAAAAATATTAGTAGGATTTGCTGTCTTACTGTGCAACTTTTGTTCTTTTCTTCTAGGAGAGAAGTGTATGGTATTCTCAAAGCTGAAGGCATTTTACTTCCTCGCTATGCAGTTCTGAACCGTGATCCAAACAATCCCCAAGGTAATAACTGATGACTAAAATAGCAACCATTGGCATCTCTTTGTTTCCACTGGAGAACAGTACATACATAGCAGAAAGCTAAATTTCACTTGCTAGATGATTAATTCATTTGTGTAGAGGTTGATTTCTCCTCCAGTATTTAAAGTATTGTTATGAATTAACCCCTGCCTTGAGGCTGCTTAAGCACTCTTCAGCAATAACTAAAACATCAAGACTGTTTTGCTCACAATTTCAAAACATAGCACCATACCAACTGCTGTGAAGAAAATTGACTCCATCCCATCCAAAGGCAGTACAGGTATGCATCTGAAAAGCACGATTCTAAAGCCTGGGGTCACAATCCTTTTACAGCCATCATAGAACAACTAGAATATAAGGGCCTCCAAACTCAAAGTGAGATTCTAATATGTCACCAAAGAGAGCAGCGTTCATGTTACATTACCCATAATAATTAATAATTTTACTTAGGAAAGGAATATTGACAGAAACAAGTCAGGCTATTGAATACTTTCCCTTCTGAGTACAAGCAACCGTGTAAGGGAAATCTAGTCCAGACAGATCTGCAGATGATATACTCTGAATATAAATTGGAATTAATTTTTTCTGTATCTGAAAACAAACTTAACAGCTTTTTCTACTAAAATGAAAACTTTAGGTTAAAATGTCTGTGTAATCTAGGGGAAAAAGGACTCACTTATGCTACAAAAGTCAAATAAAAGCTGCTGCATGCAGTCAACCAGTGGTGAAGACTTTCCTGATCCCTGGTTCCAGAGGACCTAATCATCTGTGCAAGGTGCATCCGTAAACAGTATGAGACAGTTCTTAGCCTATTAAAATACTGTTGCATCTGGCACCACACCATGCTCATTGTCCATCTGCCATTCCCCTGATACATCAGAGAAAGGCACTGAAGAAAGACACAAACAGCCCTACCCCCTGTCCTCGAAACATTTCCAAAAACGTATAACCCATGCAAGCTTATGCGTCTGTAAGAGACCATTTCCTCTCTGACACTGAAGGAATCAACAGAAATCCTGGAACATAGTATTAAAGTAACATAACATAGACATGGTACAGCAGACATGTTCAGCACGTGATCATTAACTCTTTGTGCAGTCAGTAACAAATCCATAAAACAAAAATGTAACATAATCTTCTTATTTCAATGGGCAAATTTACCCCGAATCTCTAATAATTTTTTTCCTTGAATATATTATTACATCTCTGTTGTTCATGCTGTTTCTTCAGAATGCAACTTGATCGAAGGAGAAGATCACGTGGAAGTGAATGGAGAAATTTTCCAAAAGCCTTTTGTAGAAAAGCCAGTTAGTGCTGAGGACCACAATGTTTACATTTATTATCCAACATCTGCTGGGGGTGGAAGCCAGAGGCTCTTTCGAAAGGTGAGGATATTGTACTAAAGCTATCGAAAAGTTGTAGATGTCTTAACAGAATTGCACAGTAATTCTGTCCTATCCATATGTTAGCTGGGACCTGTTTTGTCCTGTCCTGCTTGTGTAGGAGTAGTGACAGATTGCAGAATTTCAGGAGAACGTGTAGATTGAATGAAGACCCTTGTTCCTTGCAGGAGATTGTCTGCCACTGCAGATTCATATAGGTGAAAGAAGCATACACTTTGGTGCGCTTTTAGAATCTTACAAAAATCTTTTGGGAACGATCAAAACCTACTTGCTTCCTTTGGTACAGGAAGTGTTTTCTTGGTACAAGTGTGTTATTTTAAGGAGTTTTAAAGTTTCTCAAGCCGTAGCCTATGAGTTTATTAATAGAAAAATATTCCTTTCAGATTGGCAGCAGAAGCAGTGTTTATTCCCCTGAAAGCAGTGTGAGAAAAACAGGCTCCTATATTTATGAGGAATTCATGCCTACAGATGGCACTGATGTGAAGGTATGACAACTGCGTGTGCTTATTTATATTTAGAACAATCAAGTGCTCCAAGAGCTTGTCAGTTTTAAAGATGAAAGTATATCTTTGTGTCAAGGATTAATTTTTATGAAGTTTTTATACAGTTCACAAGTAAAGAACGTAATTCTTATTCTAGCTAAACACAGTCCTTGTAATGTAGAGCAGCTTTGCTTATGTTGTTAGAATCAAGTGCTGGAGGCTTATTACCCAACACATTGTTTTGATTTTTGTATTGTATTAGTGTCAGAACAGCATATATTTTCATGTGTAAACAGATGCTACCTAGATATTTTGTCTGAAGGTTACAAAGAAATCTGTAATTGAAATAGATTTTACCAACTATGTTAGTATTCTAATTAATAAACAAAAGTTACTTACTGAAGTTATATGAAGTTGCAGAAAAGAACGCATTGACCTTATCTGTAATCATTTTCACTCTTCTGTCCATTTATTTTCTTAACAGATATAAAGATTAGGTATCATAAAAGAATGCTAAAGTAGAGCAATAACAGAACAGGTGTTAAGCCAGCCATGTATGGAGATTGCATTCTTTACCTTCGTGTTAGTTCTGGCTATTTTAAGTCCATCACAAAACATGTGAAGTATTTTACAATATGCATGAGGCATTACCATATTTAGACAGAAAGTGGAGGTTTAGAGAGTGTGAGATCTAATCCAGTCTTAAGACAGAGACCACTCAATTGCAGTTAACTTGTTCCGTTTGGTGATACATGAGGGGAATGCTCTTTTTGTGTTCTCAGACAAATTCCCTATTCTCTAAGTTGCTATGTTTTCGTGAGCTTTAGTCTTCAGGTGGTTATACTGTGCAACACTTTGCAATAGGTTAATCTGAGTTTACAGGGATCTGTGTAAGAGCTTTACAAACTGTTTCCAAAAAGAAAAGTTTCTTGCAACATGAAGAGATGCAAGTGACCTGAGGGGTGGGGACCATTTTGACTGCTTGTTTTAGTGTAGTCATCTAACAGCACCTGTGGACTTTTAACACCCCAAATAAATAATGGATTTTCTTCAAGTAATAAGACTGTCAGCTTTATATTAAGCAGCTTCACCCAAGTCGCCCTCCTGCCTGCATTGACTAAATTGGCGGTATTTGCAATCATCTGGTTTAGTTAATACCTTTTTATCAAAGCTTAGAGTTTGGTTTTTAATTAAGTGAAAAGTAGCCCATTTTTGAGAGCTGCTGACAAGTCTTTTCTAGCATATGGCCCAATTCTTTCAGGGAGCATCAAAACTGCGGTAGAATAGATAGCACAATCATTCTTTCAAGCCCCTACCTTGTCATGCTAAAACTGGGCAGATATTTGCTTTGTTTAGTCCTGCCTAAAATATGAAAATATTTTTTAATGAAGACAATCACTTAGTCCTGCAGCCAGATTTTCATAATCAAGTAATTCTCAAACTAATCTGCTCTCCAAGTTGTGCAGGTGTTTTGGAGAGGGGAGCGTTATTCTTTACCTCTGTACCACCGTAATAGAGAAAAGCATTTTTATTCATCAAGTTTTATAATTATTATTTTTCTTTCTGTGCTACAGCTGTTTTCTCCCTTGCTTCATCCTAGGTTGTCAGTAAACAGTGGGTGTTCTCTGAAGGCAGAGAATGCCGTTGAGGAAGGTACTTTAAAGTGACCTTTTCAATTATGAAAGCAGCTACCACCTTTGGAGGTCGCTACCACATTTTAGATAAATTTAGCAAACTGTATGCATATATGTAATGTAATTTAATGACACTGAATCAAGAGTTCCGTTTTTTCACTAAAGGTGTACACAGTGGGTCCAGACTATGCTCATGCTGAAGCGCGGAAGTCTCCAGCTCTGGATGGCAAGGTAGAACGAGATAGCGAAGGAAAGGAAGTGAGGTATCCAGTCATCCTGAATGCAAGAGAGAAGTTAATTGCTTGGAAAGTATGCCTTGCCTTTAAAGTAAGCTGATTATTTTCCTATCTGATCAAACATTTAGTGTTAATCAATTGTTTATTACTTGAAACTTCCATAGGGCTTCAGTGCACAGAGCCAGCAGTGATAATTGCTACTGAACACCTAGGAAGGTGCAAACTTCCACATCCACATCTTTTTTTAATCTAGAATAATTCTTCCTTTAATGCATTGAAAAGTTCTGGGTGGGTTGCTTATGTTGCATAAGTTTCCTGAATTCACATGGCGCTATTGTGCTTTGCTAATCCATGGTGTATCTGCTCCATACATAATACGTTCACACATTTTGGTAATGGTTTCCAAGTTAGAGAAACACAAGTTCAGTAGTTAAGTTTTTGTGAATTTTATTACCTATTATTTCCATTAGGCCCAATATAGATGTTAATTTGGTACTGACATGACTAGGCCCTTATTTGAAGTGTTTGATAGTTTCCTTTCTCTTATAGTTTAAAGATTCCTTTGTTCAAAACTTCATTCAGTCTCTTACCTCCTTTCATCTGTCTTGTTAAAAGGCTGTCTTTCACTCTGTCTCATTACCTGTGTGTAGCTACAGTGGCATTCTGGAGCCTGTAGGGTGTGAACCTCTATCACTCAGCAAAGTGGGTTTTGAGATCTAAAAGAAGTAATCTGTTGAAATAGCATCTGGTATCCTGTGCTAATAAGGTCAATATTATGTCAATGTCAACACTATCCTGTCAAATTTAAATTTGGACAAAAATGTTTTTATTAATATTTTGTGATTTCTTGCCTGCCACCTTTAAAAACTATGTGCAGGGGGAAAACACTGTCAAAATGGGGAATTTGCAGGCCCATCATTGCTTATGCTGTAAATCTTAAAGGTTAAGTTTGTGCACATGAACTTTACCTTCAATACTGATATTGCTCGGGGTCCATGTTAGGAAGAGTAGGAAGATGCTTGCATGACATGAGCGAACCTAACATGGAATTGGCAAAAGGTACTAAGTATAAAATCTGTCATATTTTTGTCATGTTTTCAGATGAATACCATGTTAAAATATAAATTTTATTTAGAATAAGCAATCCCAAGGAAGGTGACCAATAACTTGAACTTTTATTCTTAAAAACAGCAAACAGTTTGTGGCTTTGATTTGCTTCGTGCTAATGGACAGTCCTATGTCTGTGATGTGAATGGCTTCAGTTTTGTGAAGAACTCCATGAAATACTATGATGATTGTGCTAAGATACTGGGGTAAGAGTTTTCTGATTTTATTTCAGGAGTTTTGCCTGTTCCCTCTCTTGTATGTGACTATAGTTCATGTGCTTATTCCTTATTCCTAAATTAATTATTTAAAATGAAATAGCATGTAAAATAAGTCATTGAATTAAATAATAAAATATTAAAAATACTTCTAAATCAATAAACAAATCCTAAATAAATTCCTTGTTCCTAAAATCATCCAAAACACCTGAGTCTGAGTGTTTTGTGAACACTTAAAGCTAACTGAATTAAGTATTTTGAAAGCCAGATTAAGTTCTTAAAGGTAGTTGAGATTTTTTTTCAAGTAGGGAAGCACCACTGAATGGTTATGCTTGCTGCTGTTTAATACATTCCCAAATTAATCTACATTGTCCTTGATCTGAAACTGATGTGTACTTGCATATCTGCGGGTTTCATACTGGTAAATCCAAACTGATGGTAGTATCAAGGTGTCTTCTGTCAAACCATCTTCTCTCGACTACTGGGAGCAAAAAAAGGTATAACAAGGGATCATACAGAACTGGATAGTGAACTCTATGCCAATGAAATGTTGCCCTCAAAGTAGGCTGATACCCTTTTGGCTAATTAAACTGGCTTTACAGTAAGATTTTACTGATGAGATACAGCATGACTTTCTGCATTATGAAATGGATGAAGAGCTAAGCTAAAATACTAGGTAACAACTATAGTCCTTTTGTTTTAGGCCACTTTTTGAGTTAGAGTTACAATTCTGAACCCCATTTTGGTTTCTCTCTATTCTAATTGTTGTAGCTGTTGAATTCTCAAAAAACAAAAGTTATCTCATAATTTTTTCCTGATGGTTTATTTCTTAAGGTAACATATTGCAGTGTTAAGTAACAGCAGATTTTTTTCCAAGCTTTTTAGAAATTAAATTTTGGCTTATGTTACTTCAAGATGCACAGTTTTTTTCCTCTGTGTTACTGCTTCTTACGTAGATACTAATCTGAAGTTCAGTATGTTTTGATTAAATACTTGGGAAACAGAACTTTAGAAGACTAGCAGGTGGAGGTAGTGTTATCATTTTGTAGCTATGACCACAGATGTTACCTGTTTTTCCAGTTCTATTGCAGAAACTTTTGAGAAATTACCACTAAAGGTACAAGCTACTCTTTGATGAGAATGGCTTGCTGATTATTGGGGACTTTCAGTTAGGCAATGGAGTCAGGTGTCCGAATACTTAAATGAGCAAGACTAAATCATATCCAAGGAACTCTTGAAGGAACTGGAGTTCAAAAACTGTGGTTTCTTACAAATCCATGGTCATTAGGCTAATGTCTCTGTAGCAGTTGTAGTACCTTTAAACTGTTTAAGTAGGTTTTTATTATACAATTAAAAGAAAAATCTGCATCTAGAAACTCATGACTTTTAATGCTCTAAGTATATACATGCATTTTTATGAATGTGGTTTATCTATTTGGTTTGGAGTTTGTGTATGTTGTATAAGCTGTGCTTTAAACTTAGGTGTTGTTTTTTTTCTTTTTAACCCCTTTTTTTAGAAATATCATAATGAGAGAACTTGCTCCCCAGTTTCAGATACCATGGTCGATTCCTTTGGAAGCTGAAGACATCCCTATTGTGCCAACCACATCTGGAACAATGTAAGAAAGTAGTAGCTCCACCTGAATTGTGCAAACTCCTAATGTAACTTTTGTGTGAATTTTTTTTTCTCTTCACAAGGTGTGACCACTTTGGCCTATGAACGCTTGTTTTGTGTGATGAAAACAAGGAAGGAATCACAATTGCTATGCCAGCAATCAGAGTTTCTGACCCTTAGTCAAGCTGAGTATAGAACAGCAGATTTTCAAGTGTAGCATCTTTTATGCATAGCTTCTTTCACTGCTAATCATTGTTCCAGCACCAACTTAATATGCGCTTCTAATAAACATGCTATCTCATTTAATGAACCTCAAAATCGTTGTTTTAAAAACTACTTAAAGTAGATATTCTGTAGTTACCCAAGTCTTAAAATCAGTATTTATATTTTATACTTTACATCATTTTCAGTTAACCTTATATTCTTGCATATCCTTCCATCACTTCTGTAGTTATGTCAGATAACTACGACTTTGTCAATTGTTTTGATTAGTGGTGGTTTTAATATTAAGTAAAAGAGTCTCATATATAGAATTGTGAACTATAACTCTTGAAATTTCAGGATGGAGCTTAGATGTGTTATAGCTGTAATACGCCATGGGGACCGAACACCAAAACAAAAAATGAAAATGGAAGTAAAACACCAGAAGTAAGTAGAATCTTGGTAAAAATTAATTTGGATGCTTTAGAGCAGAGCTCACTTCTGCGGACTTGCAAGCAATGGATTTAGCAGAAATTCCTTTTTTGTTTTGTTTTATTTTCTTTTAAATCTAGCTGATGTTGTGGCTGATTAACAAATACGCCCCTCTCTGCCTAACAAACTCTCAAATTACTTGTGCAGCCTTCCTTCATCACATGCTGTGCCTTGTGAACAGTCCTGCTTGACTTTAATTAAAATGCATTTGTCACTATAGGTGTCTTCATTCAAAATAGTGCAGCAGAGAATATTTCTGGTTTACCATTTCACTGTGATTTCTGCCTTTCTCTTTTTATCATAAGTGTGTGTGAGCTGTCATCTTACTGCACTACCTTTTTGTCTTTTACTTTTGTCAAAGTTTGACTCTGAATTACTGGTAGATACCATCCTTATGTTAGCATTCATAAAGTGACTTACATTACTGGCCTGGAATTAGGTGCAGTTTCAGTAAAAAGTAATTGTTTGGTTTGGGACTAGATTCTTGCATTCAGAGATACATGCTGTAAAAGTGTAGGACTGCTCATTTGGTATTTTTGGTCCCTACTTCTGTTCAGGATCACTCTTGAAGATTAAGAATTGATAGAGCTGTATATTATGTCATTTGATATATAGAATATCTTCCCTTGTTTTTTTTTCAACACTTAGCTAGTCAGTAAGAGAACATTTTTAGTGCTCTTCTTTCCCTAATGTGTTGAAGACTTTCTTGGGAAATGGGATTTGAATAAAGGTTGGTTTGACCTCTGTAGTGCAGGTTTTAACATGCTTTTCAAATAGTGTAAAGGTGCTAATTTCAGACCAGTTTAAGTTTACGAGCCACTTGTTCCAGTAATATTTTAACTTATTAACTGCATTTTTTAAAGCAATATTCTTTCTCTAAAAGGTTTTTTGATCTCTTTGAAAAATGCGATGGATATAAATCTGGAAAACTAAAACTGAAAAAACCAAAACAGTTGCAGGCAAGTTTTTCTTTATTTTCTCCCTGTGGTATTTTATAAGTAGAGAATTATTTATTTAAGTAAATTGTATGTTTCCTTTCTATAGGAAGTGCTTGATATAGCAAGGCAACTCCTTGTAGAACTTGGGCAAAACAATGATTCTGAAATTGAAGAAAGTAAAGCAAAACTTGAACAGCTAAAGACTGTGTTAGAAATGTAAGTGTCTAATTTTCAGGCTTCATAGCAACAAAGTTGTATCTGCTGTTTTGACCTGTTTGATCAGTTACTGCTTGGATTGCAACGGTTATCAAATATTTAATGATGTATTAATTCAAGCACAAGGGTTATCAAGAGAAAGGATGCCATGTTTGACATTATGGAGAACTGGATCATCTCTCTGTTTTTTCTTCTTATCTTTTTAATTGAACTTACTGCTTTATCTAGTGTATCAGTATACTTCCTACATGAAAAACTTACTTCTGCTGATTTCAACTTTTATCCTCTTGCATGTTTTTAAAATGAAAGTATTTTAGTGCAGGGTCTGCTTCTTGCAGTGTGTGGCATAATGAAGTCTGATGGAGCCAATAAGAACTTTCACCATGTGTACTGTCTACTTACAGCAAACTTGGAGGATTCCAAATAAATAAAGCTTTGTATTTTAAGACTGAAATATTTAGTCATTTGGAAAAAAAAAAAAGCCTAAGGCTTCAAGGTTTGTTAATGATCTGGGATCTCAGAATTCTAAATGGTAGTAGATAACTTTAATTTTTTAAAAAAATCAGGGCAAAGACTGTTATTATTGAAATTTGTGACGATTGTTTCAAATCTGGAGTTCTGCGTGAGAACTTAATTGGCTAACAAAATAGTAGCCATCTACACTGCCAGGTCAGATTCTGGATACTGATGGCCACTGTAGTTGTGGATCCGCATAGATAAATTACTTGTGCAATCTGAAAATCCCTGGTTTTTTACCAGTTTTATGTTAAATGTTCTGAAAAAAGTAGTAGGTAATATTTTTCAATGTTTCATTATAGAATGGTTGATATTTCTGTAGTTATTCTGTGTTTGTTGAGTTAGGTTTGTTCTAAGCACTGCTTCAACAAATGGTGGTCAAATGCACTAATCAATGACCAGCATAGATTTATTATATCCTGTCACAGGAGCATAGCAGGTTTGGAGAAAAATATTTAAAATGTTTCTCTCCCTCTTCCCCTCTCACTTTCCTCTGTTCCTACTTCAGGTATGGGCATTTTTCAGGCATAAATCGCAAAGTTCAGTTAACGTATCTTCCTCATGGTTGCCCAAAGACTTCCAGTGAAGAGGAAGGTATTGTATCACTTTTGCACCTAATCACTTAATATAATGTGTGCTTAAATAGTCACGGACTAGTGGAATAACATGTCTTCATGTTTTAAGAAGAAGGAATATGTTGTTTAGAATCAATGTTTGTATTGTTTTCAGATATTCAGTCTCTCTTAATCTGCTGAATTGTACACCTAAATCTATGTAGTAAATTTGTATTCTAATGCTGCTTTTTTGTAACACAAAAGTAGGGTGAAAAGAAGCTTCAGTGATTCACCAAAAATAGTGTTTGGGGGCCAGGATAAGGAAATTGCACTCAACATTTACTGCTATCTTTAAAACTTTTTATAAGTTTTCCTGGTCCTTGACCCATCGTTATTGACTGAAATAACTGTAGGGTATTTAGCAAGCAATTTGTCTTAATTTTTCTGTCTCAATTTACTTTTTTGCTTCAGATTTCATGCTAAATATTTTTCACTATGTTTTCTGTGTAATTTAATTACTTGAGGTTTTTCTGTTTATGTGCCATTTAGTTCTCAGTTCAATATTTGCTTAATGTTAGAATGCTATTGAAGATCCATAATGTTGAAGAGATCCTTTACTGAACTCCTGCATAGTCCAAATATTTTTGTTCATTTGCAAGAAAAAAAAATTTGGAATATACTACTAAACCACTCTCTTTGTGTATAACTAGATAATAGAAGAAATGAGCCATCCCTGCTTCTGGTTCTAAAGTGGGGAGGAGAATTGACCCCTGCAGGCAGGGTTCAAGCCGAGGAGCTTGGAAGGGCTTTCAGGTGTATGTATCCAGGTGGACAAGGTAAAAAAAAAAATCAAAAAGAAAAAAAAAAGTATTGAATGGCATAAATCCCTTTTGAACATAATCAAGTGCAAACTGAGATTTTAAGCAAAATGTTTGTTTGGTAGGAGATTATGCTGGATTTCCTGGATGTGGTTTACTTAGATTACATAGCACTTACCGACATGATCTCAAAATCTACGCTTCTGATGAGGGACGAGTTCAGATGACTGCAGCAGCTTTTGCAAAGGTACAATGTGAAATTTTATTTTCAATTTTAAAAATTCTGATGTTCTCAACTTTGTTTTTTCTTTTGAACACTGGGGGAAATTTATTGTTTATTAGAGTCCACAGTGTATAATGAGGCTGTGTTTTAAAAGAAAGGTATTTTCAAAAAGTATTCAGTTCGCTGTGAAAAAGTATCCAATTAATGTTCCAAGTATTTGAAGTTCTTTGAGCAGATGCAGACAGGTTTTAATTATACAGCCCTAGCGATATACCTTAGTCCTTTCCAGTAACAACCTCCAAAATCATAGAATAGTTTGGGTTGGAAGGGACCTTAAAGATCATCGAGTTCCAGTGCCCCTGCCAGGGGCAGGGACACCTCCCAGAAGACCAGGTTGCTCAAAGCCCCATCCAACCTGGCCTTGAACACTTCCAGGGATGGGGCATCCGCATCTCTGGGCAACCTGTTCCAGTGCCTCACCACACTCACAGTAAAGAATTTCTTCCTAATATCTAATCTAAATCTGCCCTCTTCCAGTTTAAAACCATTACCCCTCATCCTATCACTACATTCCCTGATAAAGAGTCCCTCCCCGTCTTTCCTGGAGGACCTCTTTAGGTACTGGAAGGCTGCAGTAAGTTCTCCCTGGAGCCTTGTCTTTAGGCTAAACAACTGCAACTCTCTCAGCCTGTCCTCATAGCAGAGGTGTTCCATCACGCTGATCATTTTTGTGGCCATCCTATGGACCCCCTCGAGCAGGTCCACGTCTTTCTTATGTTGGGGCCCCAGAGCTGAACACAATATTCCAGGTGGGGTGTCACGAGAGCAGAGTAGAGGGGCAGAAACACTTCCCTCACCCTGCTGGCCACGCTGCTTTTGATGCAGCCCAGGATGAGGTTGGCAACATTTTTAGTTTGTTCTTTTCTTATTTGTTTCAGGCTTGCTTTCCTCAAATTTTGTCAGATTTTTGTGACAGATTGTGTGTTGGTTAAAGCACAGACATTAGAACTGACTTGAGATAATGTATTCATTTTCCATGAGCAAATACTGCAATTTTCAGTCACTTTGGTGATTTGGACCAGAAGATTTGGGGTTCAAAAGGCAACTCTTTTCATTGAAACCATCTTTGATTCATTGAAACCATCTTTGATTCATTGAAACCATCTTTGATTCATTGAAACCATCTTTGATTCATTGAAACCATCTTTGATTCATTGAAACCATCTTTGATTCATTGAAACCATCTTTGATTCATTGAAACCATCTTTGATTCATTGAAACCATCTTTGATTCATTGAAACCATCTTTGATTCATTGAAACCATCTTTGATTCATTGATTTGTAACTTTATAGAGGAAATTGGAGGGTTGGAAGCTATTAGAAATGTGGAGTTAACAAACTACTTTGCATATATTTTAATGGAAATGGTACAGACTGTACATTAATGCTTGTTTTGGAATTAATAGAAGTAGCTTAATAAAGTTGTTACAGGAGACTTTACTTTGGGCCTGTCAAAATGGATACCTAATAAGTAAGACGTGGTAGCAGTATTGCATCTTGGCACTTTATAGAAATATTTTTTACATGTATTTGTTGATGTGAAACTATAAAAATTTTGTGGTGATATTTAAAAAGCATGAACTACTTTTTTCATTACAAACCTGAATTTACAGGAACTATTAATATAAAACACTGAATTCAGAACTTCCTACATCTATAATGCTTGCTAAAATACTCTTTTACCCTCTTCATGCTAGGCAATTTCCTCTTTTGCTCCTCCCAAGTAGCCCTTTTCATGCTCAATACGTCCACTTGTTAATAATTTATTTACTACTTTCCTCATTTCAGTGATACAGATCTTTTAATTGTGTGAGAGGACACAGGCAGCACAAGTGTTACATCAATACTTCTTAGGTGAATGAGTTTCAGTAATAATGCAGAGTGATAGGGAGGTGTAGGTTTCAAGGGGCCTCTGTAGGTCATCTGGTCCAGCTCCACACAGCACGGAGCCAGTTTGGATGAGGTTGCTCAGAATCATATCCAGTCAAATTCTGAGTATCTCCAGGAATGGAGATTCCACAGCCCCTCTAGATTTTTAATTCCAACCACCATTTTCAGGCCTGTTTCTGCTCCTCCGAGGTAGCTCATCCCTGCTTCCACTTTCTGTGTGTTCCTTTTTCATCCATGCTGATCTTTTGCATGCCTTTCCATATGTCAGAGTGGACTGCTCTTGTGCTTTGAGAAGGTTGTCTGTGGGGATCATCCAGCTTTCCCGAGCACCTTTGTCCTTCAGGACAGTGCTCCATAGGATTCCACAAACAGGCTAAAGTCTGCTCGTTTGTAGTCCAGTGTTCTAATGCAATTATTTGTCTTGTTCAGTTCTCCAAGGATCTGTCATAATATCAGGTTTCAATTACCAAGGCTGCCATAGACCTCCACGTTCCTGACACTTCTAAGTAACAGGTACAGGGGAATGCCTCTGCTTGATAGTTCATCAGTAACCTGTGTCAAAGAATTGTCCTGGGTGTTTTCCAGAGATCTGGATTGCAATATTGCCCATGCATGAGGTACCTAGGGCTAAGGGCACCCATGGAAAACAGGGTCTGCAATCAGGAGGCTTTCTCCAGTTGTTTTAAGAAGGCTTCATCTGTTTCCCCTTTTAAATTGGGTGGTCTGTAGCAAAGGCCCCCATGATGTTGTCCTCCTATGCTTATTTGTCTTCTGGTCCTTACAAATAAGATCTCAAGTTCCTTGCCACTGGTTTGAAAGCAAAGGTCTCGGTGTTCAAGCTACTCCTTTATATAGAGCCCAACTCTGCCTCCTTGCCTTCCTGGCTTCCAGAATGCCCTGTGTCTAACTATAGCAAAACTCCATTTGTGTGAACTATTTCACCACATCTTTGTAATCTGAACAAATACCGAATAAGTTCGGGAAGCGTTCATACTTCTTATTTTTCTTTGTTTCCATGCTGCATGTGTTGGTGCAGAAGTATTTCAGCCATCTGTCCTACTTTCTCCTTCGTCAGCAGGCTTGAGGAGACACCACCCCATTTCCTTTCTTATCCCACGGCCCTTCTGTTGCCAGAAAAGTCACAAAAGTTTCCAACCATCTCCATTTTGGAAGTCTCCATTCACCTCTTGTTCAACTGTAGCCTTTGATTGTCCTTCTGTGCCACACAGGGTTTGGGTTTTTGCCTTTGTCTATCTCCCATTTGTCCTCCCAGATGCTATTGGGTTTGCTAACTCTTCCCATAGCTACTATCTGGTGACTCAATGCCTTGAGCAGAGCATGTCCCCCCCAAGTCTGGTTGCTTTTGCTCCCAGCTTCAGGGAGAAGGCATTGTGCACTCCCTGCAACCCAAGACATGAACAGCTGTGGCCTCCCAGGAGCAATGTTGGCGCCACTGAGATGCTCGGATCACCTCAGCTCGCGCTGGGGTCCATGCTGTATGACATGTCACCATCACTTTCGCACCAGCTGTAGCAATCCTGCACACCAAGGCAGTGTTTGGGGAGTCATTCCTATGCAAATATCTGCATTGTCTTCGAAGTCCCTGTTTATCTAATCCATAGGCAAGTGATACAATCTTCAATTTAAATTAGTGTTTTGGGTGGTTTTTTTTAAGATCCTTTTATATTCTCATCTTTATCTGTTTGCCTGATTAATTGTATTATTTGCTTCAGGGACTTCTGGCCTTAGAGGGAGAGCTGACTCCTATTCTTGTCCAGATGGTAAAAAGTGCTAATATGAATGGTCTGTTGGACAGTGACAGTGATTCTTTAAGCAGCTGTCAGCATCGTGTTAAAGCAAGACTCCATGAAATTCTCCAGAGAGACAGAGAATTCACTGCTGACGACTACGATAAGGTTAGCATATAATTAGTTTCCTAAGAAATGAAACAGCCATGCAAATTCTTGTGTAGGAGTAATGAGCACTGATTTTATGTATCTATTTTGAAAAATTACTTGTGTGCTTGCAAATAGTTTGCAAAGGAATAAAGGAAGCTGTACCAGTTGCGATGTTAGATATTTTGAGCTATTTTGCAATTTGAGTAATCAGAATAGCTGCAAACTTTGAAATAGGAGTAGGTAGGGACCTCATTCGTAAATCTTTTTCACTGTTCTATTAAAAATATTTTAATTATTCAAGACACAAAACTATTTTGTTTACACTTTCTGTAATCTTTGACAGTGTGTGGTATTACAAAATGTATTGCCTGCCTACTGTAGTTGTTTCAATACTTAATCTGCTACAAGGCCTTGTTTTTTTTAACTAGGAACACTAAGATGATGAAAACCAGTAGAATACTTTCTAACCAGTGAAAGGAAATGTCTCATTAACTTGCTAAATTAGTGCATACTAGTATAGTTTATGCTGACTTAGTACAGCGTACACGATTGTTCCTGTTTTCAAATGTAAGTAATGTTTGTTATTGTTAAGAAACTTCTTTCTCTTTCAGTTGCCCTTACTCTGTCTGGTATAACAATTAAAAGTCCTCAAATGAGGTTTAAGCTTAAACTACTATTTTCTAAAAGGTATTGAGAACAAATTATAGAAAAGTAATTTTACTACCCTGCATGTATACTCTATGTGGATTCGTTTAAACATACGGATTAAAAGTATCATCCAAACTGCTGCCAGCAGTGGATTCAGCAGTCCTTGGAAAAAGTGAGAGGGTACAAGGTCTCAAGGGTTTCTTTATTTTCCCCCTTGTTTTTGCTATATAGATATAATGGGATTTGAAATGTGGCTGGAACTAATAGAGCATACTGTTCTAAGCCAGTCACTGAAAGTGACTAACCTTTGGGATTATAAAGTGATAGTAACTTTTTTCCTTTTTTTTTTTTTTTTTTTTTAACTTACTTCCGATGTGGGAGAACAATATGGTGTGGGGGATGTTCTGTGCCAGAGCACCTTTCCTATTGATTTACTTGGTCATAATAGGGCAGTAGGAACTGCTCACTATTAGATAGAAGGCAGAAGTTTTCCATATCCAAATTATCCTGTGCATTTGAGGAAACCGGGGAAAGTGCAAATATGTATATGTGCTAAGTATATAAATTATTGTTTAATATCATTGTTTGCTTACTTTGCATTATGCAGACTTTTCTGAAAAAATGAGGCGAAGTCTCACTTACGTGGACATTGTATTGTTTTAGTGACATTCAACTTGTTGAGTATAATTTGCAGCTTCTACAGTTTCTATGATTAAGTCAGCTCTGAAGGACATCTTGTTTAAAGGGTTTCGTTTTGTTTATGTTTGTGTGCTGCAGTCCTATAGAAACAAAAACCTAAAACAGGAAGAGACAAACTTTTTTTCAGGTATCAGTTACTATTGCAAATCTGGTTCTTCCAGTTATTCTAAGGAGGGCACTTTACAGAACAAAAAGTATTTTGTGAGGCATGTAGCCTAACAATAACATTTCTTACAGAGTTTTTTGAAGCTTTTGAATACAATAGTTACTTGAAAGGAAGTTATGGAAAGTTGTGAAGTACATACAAGCTTTTAAATGTCTTTCCAATTTTTCTGTCTTGGAACAAAAGAAGAGTTTTAGGAACTCCTGAAATTGCTCATGTTTAATATATAGAATTAGTTACCCTATGAATTTGTTGTCACCTTTGAATCTCCAGTAAATCGTACTGCCTTTTGATATATTTTATTTTATTAATTCCTCAAAGGGAGTAGATAAGTGAGAAATGGTTTCCAAAATTAATAGCAACCTGCTTGAATGCTTTTTCTCCAGTACTTGGAATGTATCATACATTCCATCTTATTTCCCCAGTTCTTTCAAATCTAGTCAGTTTGTTTAGATAATTTTGTGTTTATCTCAAATTGCAGCTTACTCCATCTGGAAGCATCTCATTGATAAAATCAATGCAGGTTATTAAAAATCCTGTAAAGACGTGTGACAAAGTCTATTCCTTGATCCAGAGCTTGACTTCTCAGATCAGGCAAAGAATGGAAGATCCAAAGTCTGCGGGTACGTAAACATTTTTGTAGTTGTATTTAGTTTCTCTTGTTCACATCTGAGAGAGAATTGTACCATACATTTTCATCATTAAACTTGCTTTTAGTAGAACTTTAATCAACAATGGGCTAGGGATTTTCACAGTCTGATTACATATGCAAAATTTTAAAGTAAAAAGCAGGAGGAACATGTGATCGTATTGCAGGTAAGGGCTCTTTGTAGTGTTCAGAAGTTCAGGCTAGGCCTCATATGTTTGCAAAAATTCTTATCTTAATTATTTGAAACTTAGCAGTCCACAGAATTAATAGGAAAAGCAGATGGTACTAAAGCTAAGTTATGTTGGTACATTTTTATATTTAAGTATCTTTGCTGAAGATCTGTTGCTTGCTATATGATGCGTTGTAGTATTGCATAGAATGATGCTCAGTATTAATGGTGGTGAATCAATGACACAGGAAAACTAGAGCTGGACGTGACCATAGTGCTTTTTTAGTACTAGCTAAGTATAGGAATATTTGCTATCAGTGTTCTCTGCCATGTATAGTATGCGAACAGCTTCTGTTCTAAGGCTGAGCAGTGCAAGTGTCACCTGTATGTCGTATCAGTGGATTTTTTTCTATTTGGTCTGATCTCCTGTCCTGGGATGGGGACAATCCATCCTTTCTACCAGTCTATTGGCTCTTCCTGTTGACACCTGCAGGAGAGAGAGAGAAATGGGATGTGTGGTCTGTTCTAAAACAGAGATGTTATCCTGCTCCTCTTGCTCCCTCACAGAATTTTCTTACAGCCTTTTTTTTTTTTGCTGTTGCTTTTTTATATATATGTTCCATACTATAGAACACTTTATTCTTGGTGCTGTAGCTTTGCTTAACGGGCCAGTGGTGCATTTCTGCAGCGATGCTTTCTACTGTCTTGATGTAGCTATGTAACTGTGATACTTTCAGCAGTAGAATTAACCATATGCATATCTGTTCCCTCTTCTTGGAAGTAATGCAGTTAAAATGGATCAAATAAGTTATCCGTCTGTATTCAACTGTTACTACCATGTAATTAAAATTTCCTTTTTGTTACTTGGATGGTCTTGATTACTTATGAGATATGTGTCCATCCAGATATTCAGCTGTACCACAGTGAAACACTAGAACTGATGCTGCGCAGGTGGGCCAAGCTGGAAAAAGACTTTAAAACAAAAAATGGAAGATACGATATCAGCAAAATCCCTGATATCTACGACTGTATAAAATATGATGTACAGCATAACGGCTCCTTAAAATTAGAAAACACAATGGAATTATACAGGCTTTCAAAGGCTTTAGCTGACATTGTGATCCCTCAGGTAAGCATTTTCAGTTATGAAAAAGAATAAATTGAAGAATAAATGCTTTTTCACATTTCATGAAAATGACTGCTCTTCCTTTTCTATTGAAGGTTCCTGTATTTTGCATAATAGAAGCCTTTAACATTACCTCGTATTTTCCAGTAGCAAGCTGATTATTTTTTGCAAGAAAAATTTGATTCGTAATTCATTAAGCTGTGTTCAAAGTGAATTTTTCTAGCAATTTAAGCTATGAACGTGTCTGCTCCCTTTACTGCAGTGTATTAAAATAAAGTGGTTCATCTCAGCCATTCTTCATAGACTTAAGTGGAGCCCCTGTGAACAACTGTGTATTCTGAAATAGCATTTAATTTCATTCTTCCTGCTTTTAGAAATTTCATTTTCAGGCTCTTTGCAAATGACACTGTTAATCCTAGTCTATGCAATTTCACTTGTTTTAAGCAATTTAAATTTAAAAAGACCTTTATGCTGCTTCAAAATGCTAACAGTCCCTGATAAAAACATACACATTAAGTTTCATAGAATTTGAGGCCAGAAGCAGACAAGTTAAACTTCCCTGTACTACAGGCTGGGAAACTCAGGCTAGCTTTAAAATGTTGTAGGCTGCAGGACATGAAATTGTTTTGTGGTAACAGGACAGAACAGACTAAAGCTTTCCCCAAATGTCCCTGCAGTTAGAGAGGTATTATCCATATTGTATGCACCAGGTGAGGGGACTTCTTCCTCTCCCCATCTCTCAGATTCCCTGACAGCAAGAAGTATAAAAAAAGCAATGATACTAAGTATGTGTTGTGTCATCTGGGCCTGTTAAGCTTAAATTCTGAATAGAGTGTTAGAGAAGAGTAGGTAAAAATAAGAACACATACTGAAGGAAGAAAAACAAAGAAAACTTGGTAAGCCTACATACTGCAAAGGGAAAGTGCTTATGTTGCTTTCTAGGGTAACCAGGAGGCCCATCATAATGATGAGCGCATTTTTATATCATGTGCAGCAAAGAGCATGAAGCTTCTGGAAGAGCAGATGTCTAAATGTCATAGATAGTGTAACAGATATAATATTTTCCAGTCATATTTAACTACCATTTTCAGTATTACTTGAGGTGAATAGGAGATCTTCTGTGGGGTGATACTAATATAACTAAGATAGCCATATTAAATAGGTAATGTGCCTCTTTATTGGCTGTTTAAAAATAAAAAAAAGTTACTTGAAATCAGGTGAGATGAAATGCATCATAAATGTCTAAATCTGTGGTCAGGGAAGGAAGAGGGGTAATAATTCCCTAGATGTTTTGCTTAAGAAAAAAAGCTTCAACATACCAGAGGTGAACCCACTTTTGTGGTTTAACAAATGAATGCAAAACTGTTCCTCTGTGTCAAATCAAACAGCAAAAAGGCAAACCACTTGTTACTTGAAGGGATGTCAGTAACCAAACATAATAAAAATGTTAAACAAAATAGTTTGCAGCCAGATCAAACTAATAGATGACTAATTGGCTTTAATGTACAACCTTTGAATTAGAAGGCATTTTAGTCTTTTAACTAAATTTTAAAAATCAGTTTATTCTTACACAGGAATATGGTATTTCTAAGGCTGAGAAACTAGAGATTGCCAAAGGTTACTGCACTCCTCTAGTTAGAAAAATCCGTTCTGACCTTCAGAGAACTCAAGATGATGATACTGTAAATAAGCTTCACCCTCTGTAAGTCTTCTACTTTTTTACATGGTTACATTAATTTCTGTTAGACTTAATAGAGATAGTTCGTAGCGTTCCTATTTGAAATGTCTTACTAGCTCATAGGAATTTTAAAAGTATGATTTATTTATTTGTTGACAGCTATTTCTAAAATAGGGATGCATCTCATTATGGTCTAATAAGATTTTTTTTCTTTCAAGTTACTCCAGGGGTGTTATGTCCCCTGAACGCCATGTTCGTACACGGCTCTATTTCACCAGCGAGAGTCATGTCCACTCCCTGTTATCTACCCTTCGTTACGGTGCCTTATGTGATGTAAGTTCAACACGTTTTCTGTTAAAGCTCTGATATTTTGAGAGGAACCAAAAGGACTCAATCTTACTAAAATTGTATCAATTCGAAGCTTAATTTTCTTAAGCGGCTTTGAAAGTTACCACACTTTTTCAAATATTTGACTTCCTATTACATATGCAGAGACATACTTCAGATTGCTGATGTCCACATTGGTGGAAATCAGCGTGCCCTTTAAAGTAATGCTGAGTTCCATTGGTGTGTCCAGCTGTATATGTTACAGTCTCAAAGAGATTTGAAATGGGCAAATAATCCATTTTTTTTGGCTTATGTTGTCATCTATAATTCTTCCAGCTCTTTTTCCTTCAAGTTATCATTCAGGGTTCTCTTGAATTCACTTTTGGACTGGCTTATTAGTTTTGATCATTGGCATATTGTCAAGACCTCCGTACCTGACTTCAAGAATGCTCACGTAGCGCAAAGTTTCTCCTGTTCAGTGGATTGTCTTACTTTCTTATACTGCCATAGAGTACCTTGAAGGTGTACCTTGAAGGTAGTGCATTATTCTCCATCTGATTGGCTTTGAAACCAGAGACTAAAAAAGACAAGGTCTCCAGATTCAGAAATGACCTGAGCTCTGTGAGAGGATAAATGCAGCACCACAAAGCCTACGTGGCTGCTTCTAAGATAGAGCTTGATTAATGTACCAACTTTTGAAATGGTTGTATTGACATACTTGCTTCTGGTAACGGATGGGTAAACTCACTGATGGCAAAAGCATTTTTAATCCTAGACTTCTGTGACATACGCTACAGCAGATAACACTCATAGTTCTAGGCTGATAAACTTTTAAGTTTCCTTTGAGGTGGATTACTAAATGTGTTTTTCTGGACCATGAAAAAAAGGTGAATATTCAATTTAAATAGTTTGGGATGTGATGTTTATATTTCCTCTGTGTACCAGACACCTTCATTTACTCTGTCTGTTTGACTGGTAGAGTGATATCTAGAAACATTTTCCACAATATACTAGTTGAAATGAGTTTATTGCAAAATTAACAATTCCCATCAGGGGAGTTTAAAATGGTGCCTCTGTCTACAAGACATATATCATCATTGGTGAAAGAACGTGAAAGATTCACTGAAATAAAATATGAATATGAAAAGTTCTCATTTCCACTTTTGATTCATTTGATGAGTAATTTTAAGTCACTTTTTTTTTTCCGTTGTATCTCTTTTTTTTCCTTAGCTGTGAAAAGCTTTGTACTTGTGCTGTGAATGTAAAATCCATGTAAATGGGGAAAAAAGGGAAATCATCAGCCTTTTTAAAGAAAGTAGCTGTTTTTTATTTGTTGATTTATTTTTTCCCCCCTTAATAAGGAATCAAAAGATGAACAATGGAAACGAGCTATGGATTATTTAAATGTTGTCAACGAACTCAATTACATGACACAGATTGTTATCATGCTTTATGAGGATCCAAACAAGGTATTTAAAGTGGATAAGTATCTTCAGAAACAAGTAGTGCTAAGCTATGTATTAAAGTGTAAGCCTACTTAATCGTTTTCCTTCAGGAACTTTCTTCAGAAGAACGTTTTCATGTAGAGCTGCACTTTAGTCCAGGAGCCAAAGGCTGTGAGGAAGATAAAAATTTACCAGCTGGATATGGATACAGACCTGCCTCCAGAGAGGTAATAACTATGCCTTCTTTAAAGCAAAAGTTAGTTTTTCTGGATGCGGACATACCTAAAATAAACACTGGGAAATTGTTAGGTAAAAAATACAATTATTTTTATTTTGGTAGAAAAATGTCTAGTAAAATATAGGCAGTCCCAATGTATTATTCCATTTTGAATGGACACTGAGGTAATGGACACATATAATTTGGACATTCTATGGCTTTGCCAGAATTTTTGTTAGAAATATGAAATATTCTACGAAAAGTGATATCAGCATCAGTTTCACATCAATGATATTCTGGCAACTGAAAGAAATATTTAAGAAAGTAAGGTATGTTTATGAATACAGATTGTTGAGGAAGGATTGGTATTTTTAAAGATGTAGCGGCAGGTCTGTGGAGTTATCACATGCTTTTTGAGAAATGAATGAAAGCTGGAATTCTTCTATTGACTTGTGGGGCCAGGATTTTATTACTATGTCAACAGAAAATTGGATTAAGATATGTTGGCTGAACAGTGTGGTTAATTAGGACTATGCTGTTATATGCAGTGGCTGGTTAGGAGCAAATACACCTAGATTATTGATGTCTAGAGCACTTTGTTCAATAATACATCATTTACATCTTGTATTTTTAAAATCAGCTTGCTTTACGTTTACGCAGAAGATTTATTTAACAACCATTTCTGTCTACGTGTTGCAAGGTGTGCAGCTAAGCTGAAAATGAACTATGTATTGTTCGTAGAATGAAGGCTCGAAGAAAACCTCTCATAGAAATGACAGTGATGAGGAGGCACACGCTCCTAAACGAGATGAAACAGACCGGTCAGTAGTGATGTTCAAGCCAATGGTATCAGACCCAATTCACATACACAGAAAGTCACCCCTTCCAAGATCCAGGAAGATTGGTTCTGTTGAAGTAAGTGTTTATGTTCCAGACAATGTCTTTCACTGAAATTAACTTCTGCTTACTTTTAACAAAATAAAAACAAATGTAGTTCTGCTTTTGATTACACAGAACCAGTATGATGTTATGTCTCACAAAAGAGTTGTTCCTATTCTATGGGAAATCCTCCATGGCAGTAATTTGTCTGAAGGAATATTTATTTTTTTTAAATTAATTATTATTTTGCAGTAAGACTTATTTCCTTTTTTCTTTTTAAGCCATTTTAGAAAAGACGATATTTGAAAATGAAGACTTTTTCAGTCTAAACCTACATCTTCAAACTAACATACATTGCTTTTGTATTCATCCTTACAAGACAGCTGCTATTGGGAATTAAGCAAACCTTCAGGGTGATCATGCTGAGAGGGAACGGAGGGCTTGGGGGCGGTAGGGGAGGTACAGGAGGTGAGAGACATGTCTTCTGCTGTATTTGCTTTCACGTGGGGTGAAAGTGACTCCACTTATCAAGCATTTGAAGGTAAGAGAATAAACTGGAAGCTTTTTTTTTTAAGTGGGTGGGGTTTGTGTTTCATGAATTCTTTAGATAACGTCTCAGTCTAGTCTCCTGTCTTGAAGGCCATACCATCTAGGTGTGCTTCACAGATACAGCTTTAATGTCACAGAGGTGGGGGGGTGCATGGCAGTATCACCGATACCATTGTACGGTTGAGTAGTAAAGCTTCAGATGGTGCATAGGGGCACTTCTGTGATATTAATGCTAGAAGCAGACTAACAGCTTCTTATTGCCTCATTTTCAGTTGCTTAAAACCATCAGAAATGAAGATTCACACCAAAAGCTTTTCCTTTCATGTTTGTGTTGGGAATGGGCTGTTTGTATGCAATGAAAGTATTACAGATTTGCAAGTAACTTGGTTATTGGTAGTATGGAGGGAAAAAGATGCATGATTCCCTTCTATAAGGATATCTGTATAACTTCACATGACTTCCATAAATTAACAGAGATAATAAATGTGAATGTCTTACATTTTCTATTTCCAAGTTTTATCATAAACAAATGCTCACAACATCAGTATTTTGGATTTTTAAAAGCTGTTTTCACTATGATCATGCAAACTCCCCTCCTAGTTACGAGTTCACATACACACAACTTAATAGTCTATGACTTCAAACTTTTAACCATTGTCATAAATTATGCAGAAGTTACTTTCAAAAGGTATCAATAACGTAAGTTGCTAAATTTTGACTGTGCAGATAATATATGTTCAGATGAAATGTATTTCAGCATTCAGTGCTTGTTTATTTGCTGGAAGAAAACAGCCAATTTAAAGAAAACATACTGTATGAAACTTTTTTAAAAAAGTAAAATTGGAAGTTTCATCTGGCCTACTGAAATCTGCAAAACCAGTATTTGGAATATTTAAAGCAATTGGTATTTTGAAGTGTAAAAAAAAAGTCATTGCAACTTAAACTGCAACTGCCTTGAACCTTTTTTTTTTTTTTTTTCCTCCTATAAGGCAATTCTTTCTTCACCTATGTCCATTAACTTGAAAGGACACTGTCAGGTGTGAGATTATGTGGCAATTTTAATCTGGGGTATAGTCAGCAGTGTTTATAGAAGGATTGCAACTGTGATTGAGTCATGAAAAGAATAAAAAAAGCAGAGTTCTAACAGTAAAACAAGAAAGTAAAGCTCATCAGTATTGGAAATCAAATTCTGTATTGCTAAAAATGTTGAGTGCTAATGATACATAATGATGTACGGCATGGGGGACTTGTAGCCTGACACTGTCCTCCCTTGAAGTCTTAATAGGTGTCCAGCATCACATAATTTTTAGGGCTTTTTTAAGGTTGGAAAACTACTACCAGTCAGGCTGGGGCTACTACTAGTGACTCAGCTGTAAAGTCTCAAAGGCAATTCTAAAAATGAGAATCTTTTAGATAAGGTTATAGGCTAAAAATGAAAACTATTCAGTAATAAATAGGAAAGTTTAATGTACTTAGAGGGGGAAAACTATTAAACAGTATGTCAAGGATAACAGATGTTCTGTTTCCAGCATGTGGGAAATTCTTAAAATTATGAATGAATTATTTGTAACAATTGCTTTTCTCTCATATCTAATAATTAGTCTACCAGAAATTTGATCAAAGTGTTGTACTAAAAGATATAATTGGATTAAAAGATACAAGTGGAACCGATAACTTCCTAACATTGTAGTATTACTCTTCCCTATTCGCTGTTTAATAGTTTTAAAAGCAGTATATAAAAGGGTGCAAGCAGATTGGTTTTTTTTCTTTTCTGTTCATTTGGCTCTGTTGAATCTAACTTTGCATGCTTTGCTGTTTTTTGCCCCCTTTCTCACTTCCAGGAAGAGAGCCCCCTGAGTGTGTCTAGCCCAGAGTGTATTGGTACCTGGCTGCATTACACCAGTGGTGTGGGTACTGGGCGTCGAAGACGCAGATCAGGGGAACAAATCACTTCTTCCCCTGTCTCCCCTAAATCATTGGCTTTCACATCCAGTATTTTTGGCTCATGGCAACAGGTTTTTAAACTTTACTTCATTAAACATTATTATGCATTCCAAGCAACAACCAACTGTCTTTAAGGACATCTAATCCCTTGTTATGGATTAAGTTTGAAGCAAATTCTTCCACCTCTTAAAATTACTTCCCGAGAATGTTTGGGGGAAAAAGAGCAAGTGCATGTTTTTCCACTGAATGTGTTACATGTTTTCCTAAAAATTTGGTTTCTTTATAGGGATTGCAAATGTTACAACAGTAAAAAAGACAGTCTACTGCCTAATGAAACAGATTTCTGCTTTGGTTTAGTTGTCCTTTAAGACTTTAAAAACAGCATTGCTTAATTTGGTGGTAGGTAAATTGAAAAACTTTTTTTATAATAATTGCAACCAATACCATTTAAAATAATTTATTTGGTATTTCATATTGCTATTCAAAACTTGTTTTGCATATATCATATTTTCAGTGGCCTGGTATTAACTATTGCAGGGAAAAAACTCTAGCACTAATAATTCTTGCCTTCTATATCCGGAGGTATCTGAAACTCCCAACACAGTACATCATCCATTGACTTGTACAATATTTTGAAGATTTTTTTCTAAATATAGTGGGGGGAAAGGCAGGGAAAAAAGAAACAGTAAATTTTTTTGAAGTACCACTGAAGATCTAAAGATTGTTTAGTATGTCAAGATATTGTTTACATGTGTGACAATGGATGGTGTTCTGTTAACCGTATCCTTTTTCTTTGAAAATTTTCATGATTTCTTTTTATTGTGGAAAATTCTAAAACTGCATAGGAAAAGTTTATATCAGTAAAGGCTGTGAGCATCTGAAGATTACACTGATTGAGCCCGTGCATGGATCAGTGATTGTACGGTGTCCTGAATAGCTTGTCTGTCTTTCCTTCCCTCCCCTCCTTTTTTCAATACAGGCGCAGTTTAGGAGAGTGCATTTGGTAAAATGAAATAAAATGTCTCAAATGTCTGTTCTCATATCAGTCTTGGTCTGTGTCCTTTCTCATTCTGAATGCTTGCTTTGCACCACTTCATTGCAAGGAACTCATATGTGAAATGGACTCCCTTCAGAAGGGGATATTGCATGATCTTTCATGTTTCCTTTACATATTTTTACTAACACTTATCATACAGCTTATTAACACTTGTCTGTCTGAAACAGGCTGCTGTATCAAGTTAAATGGACATTTCATGCTGCTGTTCTACTTTCCCTTATTTTTCTGTTTTTTATATCCAGGTCCTCTCAGAAAGCAATAGTAACTTACGAACACCGAGAACTATTCTGGAACAAAAGCAGAGTGGTTTAGGTATGTGCCTACAATTGAAATTTTGTTTGATGTTTGCAGCTTTTCATCTGCCCATTGTTCTGTACAGTTGTACATTCTTTGAATAGCTTTTATGTTAACAGGACCCAATAGTACTTGTTATGAATTATGTATGCTGAGTGTCAGCCTATGAACTGGACAGTTTTTCTGCAGCAAAAGGTTTAAAATAAACTATAACTGAAAAGAGCAGATTGTTTGAGACTGTTCACACTACTGACTCTGTACAGCTCGCAACAGGTACACAGGATTATTTTTAACATCAAGTAGATTTTTAAGATAATGTCGTTCATGACTGAGTGTGGGGGTTTTGCAAGAATCTTTTGGTTTGAAATGGCCTGCACTGGAAACTGCTAAAACACTTTTCTTGAAAGTTCACATTTCCTGCTGTGGGCAATTGATGGGATTGAAGGTGTTTTAGCAAGGGGAGGGGAATGGGGAACAAATCTCCAGTTTCTTAGTAATATCAGAGCTTTTGCACACATTCCCTCTCCTAAAATCAATTTCTTCCTTTCAGCATTAGGATGAATCATGCTATAATTCAATGAGTAGTTTCAAATTCTTTTAATTCAAAAGTGGTGCTTTTCTGTTGCTTCCTTGAAACAGGCATACCTATGACTCATATGCAGAAATATGAAATCTTGCACTACTGTAAATCAATACTGCATTTTTTTCTGTAAGTGTGTCTTTTCATGGGAAAAAAGAAGTGTAGAAAATGCATAAGCCATATGCATAAACTTAGAAGTAGCTTTTCCTTTCTTTGTAAAGATCTGTATTTTTTGTATGTCTAATCTTTCTGTGATACTTTTCTCCCTATTATATTTTTCCCTTAGTAAAATGCATACATCAGGTGCTCTTGTTTATCAAAGTCATGTTTTATATTGTGTGCTTGCTAAAGTTAAATGACTTTTCTTTTGCCAATGTGTGACACAATATGGCTTGTGGAAGTTGATGTATTTCTGTGCATAGATTAAGGTACTACATTTGGTGTGAAAGGCTTTTGCCACAGACCAGGCACCAATTTATTTTGGCTGTGATTGGTCACATGTGCTAGTAATGTTTCCCCTCACTGGGTCATTAAAAGTAATGAAAGGAAGTGTCACTGGAAAGATAGTTGGTTTTCAGAAAAAATCTGCTGCTACTTATCTAAGATATGAAAGATAAGTTCTGAGTGAAAAAACACTTCTCCTTTCAACTAGTGGTAAAAACTGAAGGAAAAAAATTGCAACATTTTTTTCCATTTTGTTCATTGTTTTATGTAAATTTCATTTATGGTGGATGATTATGAAAGTTATTTTTATATTTCTGTCTGTGGCTTTCAGTGGTTTGTTGAAACTCCCATTCTAGGGGCAGGAATGTATGAGTTGTAACAAAAGTACTCTCTCTTGCTTGGAGATGTACAGAAGTCTTCTCAGGAAAGGAAGTCGAGCTAAACTTGAGGGAACTTCTGGGTATTTTCATTTTGTAACATTGTCAGTGATGGTAGCTGAAATATGAATAGAGTATTTACAATTTGGTTAACGTTTTGTTGGGGTTAGAAGGGAAATATTTCCATATTAAGTCTGTGGAAATGCATGAGTATTTCATTGCAGCCTGTCATCGGAAAGATTGATTTGGGTGTAGCAACGAGCAGTGTTTTTCCAGTTTATATTTGTTTCAGATCTGCAGGTGTAGAAACACACAACTTTCACATCATCATCATCTTGTTTTTGTTTTGTTGTTTTGGTTATGTTTACATTGATGCTAACTGGTAACTTTTCTTTACCAAAAGTGAAAACAGGACAAGAAATCACTTTGTTAAAGCCAGTCCTCTCTTTGCACATATAGCAGAGGGTGCTGTGTCATGAGTAGAAGCACAATAAATTATGATAGTTTCAGCCTACAAGTACCACTCTGACATTACAAGCATATTGTGAACCTGTCCAAGGCACTGCCAAAAGCTGCCTTTTGTGTGGTAAGAGCCATGTGCTTGCATGCTGCATGCATCCCCAATGTGAATGGACGAACACCTGGTTGTTGTATGTATTTTCTCTAACTCCCATCAGGGTCTCACTGTGCGGGCCTGTTTAGCACCTCAGTGCTCGGGGGTTCTTCAAGTGCACCTAACCTACAGGATTATGCTCGTACTCATCGTAAAAAGCTGACTTCTTCTGGCTTCATAGATGGTATGTGCACACTCTCGCACATGCACGCACAAACCCATGTGCCACATTAAACTTCTAAAGATAAATCCTAGGTTACTGATTTTAATGGAATCCTAGAATCCTTTGCCTTAGTATTAATTGTATGAGTTTCTATTGCTTCTTTATTTCCTGAGGCTTGCTTACGTTTAACTTAATAGTGTAGTTAATTCTTGTTTCTGTCTTGAATTGAACACTAGCTCACAGACTTGTAATGCGTGCCAGGAGATTTCAGCAAGTGCATTTTTTAAGTAAACTAAAAGTTTGGGTTTGAAATTCTTTTCTTATTTTAAACTTCGGGGTTTATCATTACCTATTGATCTTAAAATGAAATAAATTACTTGGAGCATATGCAAGAAGTGAAAGAAATTATAAACTAATAAGTTAAATACTGACGGTGAAAATTTTAGGATTCCTGACCTTTTTTTTCGGTGGGGTTTGGATTACAAAGGAGCAGGAAATTTTCAGTTTTGGATAATCTGGGGTAGAGAAGAAACTCCGTCACTAGATTTCAGAATGTAAAGATGCCGAAGCACACCTTTATAACTCTGAGGTGAAACAGTATTCTTGCTGTTTTCCCCCCAATTCACTACTCAGTGTTCGACTCTAACCTGATACAACTTTGTATGCCAGAATCACCAGCTCATTCTGCTTGTTTTCATACACCTCATTACACATCTTGTAGTTACCAACAATCCAAATTTTCTTCTTTTTAACCTCTATTTAGATTTTAGCCCTTTTCCTTGGTCCCTTCTGCATGCCACTCAGTTCTAATACCTTCTCATCTTTTCTTTTTTTCTTTCTTCTTCCTTTCCGTTTTTTAAAATGTCCCTCTTTTGGTAGCTGTTACAAATTTCAGGTACCTGTTTTTCTCTTTCTCAGACACCACACGCGGTTCTGCTGTTAAAAGGTTTTCTATCTCATTTGCTCGACACCCAACCAATGGTACGTTTTGCTTTTATTTTAAAAACAAAAACGAAAACAAAAGGTTCCTTGCTTCATCCCTTTTATTTTTATTTCAAATATGGGGTGTACAGTATCATCCAGCCGTCTGTCGTTCCTAACTTCAAGCACAACTCCAAATATATTTGTAATCATTAGATATCCTAAATCCCTTCTTTACCATTCATTAGTATAAATACAACATCAAAATTCATCCTTAGAAAAATCCTTGAAAAATTTTAAGTGCTACTGTTAATCATGTTCTCTGTAATAAATTATTCTCCCCAATTTCTTGTGTGATCAGACTATATGGTACAAGATAAAAACAGAATTAAATCTGATCTTTATTGAGCATACACTTCTTGATAGCTGCTGCTTCTTCTTTGTCTTTCTTCTGCTGAGCTGTTTCCCTGAGCCTCCTGATTCTAAAATAAATCACTGAATTGACAACTGGAGTTTATGACGATCTTCTTGAAGTGATGCTAAATTAAAAAACGAAAGCAGAAGCTTTGGTTCTATTCCTGCTAAATAGCTGTATTTGTCATTAGACAAAAATTTATTTTACCTTATACTTCTCTGTTCATCAGATGTGCAAATTACTTAAATGTTGCACTAAAAATCACAGCAAGAGAGCTGCCTGTTGCTTACATTGACCTCTTGAGCTTCAAGAGTGAGAGTTAACTTGTCTTCAGTCTACCATAGTTACAAAAAAAGTCTGGTTTAACACACAGGACAGAGGTACGTCTTTCTCTTCCTCAGCAAAATACTGCGTGCCTACCTTTCTACGTGATTAAATAGGTCCAAGATGTATCCTGTTCATGAAAACCAGACTTGGTCTTCAGCATCTACCGGATCTTAACATAGCTTTTCCAGATTTCTTAAGTGCAGTTTTAAAATGTGTATGACTGCTGGCGGAGTACAGTGGTGGTGATATTATTGAAACTTCAGTGGAAATCATCAGCATTTTCATGTTAGATTCAGAGTATATTTGCTTAGAAACAAGGTTAAAAAAAACCAAAAAGACTGAGTTTTTTTTGGCTTTGCTGAAAATCAAAGTAGTCCTTTATTATATTCATTTGGAATCCATAGCGACTTTTTGCACTGCAGTGCTTCTTGAAGGGAAACTGCTATAGTAAAGCTGAATTAATACCATTAAGACTGTGTTTGACCTAAAAGGCCAATTCTAGTGTCCTATTTCAAATAGGAAAGTTAGGAGTACATTTTTTTAATCTTTAGACTCAAATGAAATAATATTTCCAAAACATACGAGGTCAGAAAGCAAAAAGTGCATTTGAGTATCAGTGTCTAATAATATGATTACTTCCTGTTCCATTAAGCCCTATCTTTTTGTGACTGCATTCTTTAAAAAAGGATCTAAATTGCTTTTAATGAATGCATTGATTGTTCTGATTCATTTAATACAGCAGTTTTACCACACATCTTTTACAAGATTAATGCATGCTGTATGAGCTCCTATGAAACCTAAGTATATTGCAGGTTTCCAAGGGTTGTCTACTAACATAAGAACATATTGATGTTGTTTTGTCTGTCCTCTGGACTATCATTTTGATTCTCCTTGTACCTTTCACTCTGTTTTTTCTTATTTTTATGTTGTTACCACATCCTCTTAACTCATTTCAGACTACCCCCCCATCTTTAGTTCAAGGAACATGGTGAACCAAGTATCTTGTGACAGTGCTTTACCTTATTTTCTGGGCCTCTGTGCAGAACACCCGCACCTCTTTAGGTGCTGGTCCATTTCCTCTGTGGAATTTCTAGGCTTCAGTGGTATGTCTCTATAGCTTTTAAATGTAAGACAGCAGGGTGGCTTTTTGAGATGCTGCGTTAACCCTTTCATTGTCTTGCCTTTGGATGGGGACAGTGCTTTAAGAATAAATACAGCCAAAGCTCAAAGGCTGTTAGTTTACAGGAAATTGTTTTTTTTAAGGGATACTGTCAGGCGGCTTCTTCATTAAAATTCAAGTTTATTTCTCATAACATCATAAAATATGTATCATAAAGTATTCAAGTAAAACACTGGAGATGGATTTCCAGGGCATCTTTTAAGTTGTATCCCTTAGACACAAAGATACTACAACAACATGCTGGGATATGGCTATCTGATAGCAGAATTGTCAAAACTGAACAAAAACCTATGGTGGGGAAATTCCTGATAGAAGAAAACTTTTTTTCTTTTCTTTTTTTAAAGGGCATGGGTGTATTTTGAAATTCCTTTCTGGTTTTCTGTAACACTGCACTATTGCAGTAATAGTTACTGAAAAGTTAACCTGACATTGTCCCGCTACATTCTTTGCAAAATGAGAACTATAAATTCTCATAATAGTGACAGTGACTTTTCTGTCAGGGTAAAGAGAGAAATCTTATATTTTACTGTAATGCAACGAAAGGGTTTGCGCTTTGCATGCATGCATAGTTACTTAGGGTATTAATATGTATGCCAAACATCTTAGTGCTTACACTGAAGCTTAGCTACTGCCTTTGTAGGAAAATAGGAATTAAGTATGTGGTGGTGTTTCTTTTGTACATGAAAAACAAGTTTCCATGAAATACAGCATTTTATTTGTAATACAAGTGAAGCCGACATAAGTACACTTCAGTTGATTGTATATTTGAATCGACTGTCCCTCAAATTTGAGTAGGGCCAAGGTGGATCCAGATATAAGTACAGACATTTCGGGGGTGAAATTTTGTTGAGTAACTTCTCTATGGAAAGCACTAAATGGGGAGTGAATGGGGAACACTGGATATCACAGGAATATTGATGCTTACTATTTTAGGGGAGGGAACAGTTCACAGTCGTAATGCTATTTCTAATAAATGTACCTTGAACTGAAATACAAAACATTCTTTCATTCACTATTGTTTCTTCATTTAAATATCTTAAAAGAAATGTAGCAACTGTAAATTTACAATATTGAATTGCAAAGTTGTAATGTTACAGCTGTATGTTGAAAACACTAATGGACATGTTTTCCTCTTCTGAAATGCAATTGGATGAAGAGCTGTTCATTGAGTTATCAAACTTCCATCACTTTAGAGAACTGCAGTTGTTTTTTTGCCCAGATGTTTAAATGCTTTTTAGTATGTTAGTAATATGGATGTGCATGGTTGGTATATAATCAATACTAATGCAGAAAAGCAAAGTCCAATAAATTTTTAGATTTTTGGGTTCCTTTACTTACCTGTTCTAATATATGAAACTTGTAGTCTTTTAAGTACTGTTTTTAAATGCATAAAGGTAGGTGTAAATCTGTCTTACAAAGTTAAAACATGTAACTTCAAGGTACAAAAGTGCTAACAATGGTTTTCCTTTGATACTGAAGGCAACAGTTTGTTTTCACAGAATACTGAAGATGATAGAACGTGAATTCTGCAAATTTACTTCTTGGAAGTTGTAGCATTTTTAGCCCTTGTGTGCTAATAGTTGACAACATAGCTATCCTGTTTTACTTGCATGAATGAGTTATCTGTGTAGTGTTGTGGCAGGTATGAGAATGAGTAGGAGAAATACTACCATTTCCTGACTTTTTTTTTTAGTGATTTACTAAGTTTGTCTTAGAGGAAAGTTATCTTTCATGAACTGATTTGGGAGTAGAGTGCAGTTGTAATGGTTGAAGACCACTTTATGCGTACTTGGGATTTGTAGCCCATGGTATGTTACATGGTACCTTTAGTTTAGTACACTCTGGAAATTGGCACATCTTGTTCCAACTCCTGTAATATTTAGTGTCCATGATTTCAAGAGTACTATGTCTGCATGTGCTGATTTAAAATAAGTACTTTTTATCATGCATTAATACTTGCCTATGCAATAGCTTAAATCCTGTCTTATGTTTGGAAATCGCTTCTTTTTACTATTTGTATTCCAGGTTTTGAACTGTATTCCATGGTGCCTTCTATTTGCCCTTTGGAAACGCTACACAACTCCTTGTCTCTGAAGCAGGTGGATGAATTTCTTGCCTCTGTTGCTGCTCCATCAAGGGAAAATCTACAGGAGACATGTACTGATTTTAGTTTGTAATTATGTTTGGTTTAAAGTGTTAAATATTGTCTAGTTAATCTTTCTGGTATTTTACAGCTAACAAGTAAAGTAAGAATACTGCTTTTTTAAAAAATGAAATATGTGCATAAATCATAATTTTAAATTTTGCAGTATCCTTTTGCGGTATGGACACTGGCATAATTCATTGAGTAATGTCTCTGTTGACTGGGGTAGTAAATTAAGGATTTAATGAAATTGTAATTGGTTTATTTCCTCAAATTAAGAACTACTCTGTACTACCCACACTGTTAGCTGAATTACAAGGAATGCTTTTTAGTGAGCATGCAGTGTTTCCAGCTTTATACGGGACTGTTGTACTGGTAGTGTTGCCTTTTATGTCTTAAAACTGTTATTTCTGTTACTAACTGTTTCTTTCAATATTACTTGAGGCTTCACCTGTGAAGTGCCTTGCAGTTACTTAGTTTTTTAGTAGTTTGTGCTGTATGTTTAATGTTTAAATGACCTTGAAATGAAATGCAAACTGAGTTTTATCCATGTGCGTGTCTCTGGGAAGATGACTTCCCATTGCGATTCTACTGCTGTGTCTTTGGAAATGGTTTCAGTTAGGTCAGATTTACTGTGTATTAGGATGCTTATAATTCATGTGTCAGGTGACTGAAAGTCGTCATTCTTGAGGAAATATCTAAAGACTCATGCTTTGATCAGAAAATTTGTACTTGCTAGTACTGATACAAAGGTTACTGAGATGTTAGGATTCTGCCCTTTTTTTGTTATAGGATTTTTCCTTTTTTTTTTCCCTATTATTTTAGTTTTATATAGTTTAGATTTTAATCAGCAGCTAATTTGATAGCATAGGCCTCCTACATCTGAGAAGGGAGATAAGCAATTTAAGAAAACTGATGTTACTGAAAAAGAACTCAGGGAGGCTTACAGATATTTTAAAGTTCTCACCTACTTAAAATGCTTTGTTACACTGGTTAGGAAGTTCATGTCTCTTCTAAATCGGTTCAGAATTTAGAGCACACAAGAAGAACAAATACTTTCAAAGAACTGTCATACTTCTGTGGTGGTCTGGTTGTCACCTTTCTACAAAGGAGTGGCTGGAAATTAGACCTAATAGAATTGAGGCCATATATGCTTTGCTCTCCTTCTGCTTTCCTATAACATTTGGAAGTTGTCTAGAGAATAATGTGTTGCACACACTTTTCATAGGCATTTTGGACTAAGTGGCTATTCAGTGCAATCTTCATAACCTATGAGAAGTAGCACTAGTGCTTTTGCCAGTCTTCCGGCAAGCCAGCTGTTACTAAAATTCAGCTTAGCTGCCTTAGCAGCATGAAGCTATCATGTTGCTTCCTGAGGCAAAAAGGAGATTTTTAGATTTGTCTTTCATGCTTTCAAGTTCTGACCCTAGAGTCAAAAATCTGTAGCTGAGCTACAGGCTGTGTAACTGTGGCATCTGTATTGCCGGACAGATACACAGTTCTGTGTCTGTGTGTTCTGTGCCTACTATTTTTGATGTTTTGCTCAGGTGAGAGTATTTTTACTCTTAATGATGTGTATCTTTTCTTCCCCCTACCCCCTTCCCCTATTTCAGCTTCTCCAACTTACATGACTCCACTGTCAGGAAGAAAAATTTCTTTAAATACATATACCCCTGCAAAAATTCAACCAACACCACTTGAAACTTTGCCTGAAAGGCTAGCAATAGAGAAACCAACCTTATGTAAGTAACTGCTGTCAGAGGCAGAATGGCTAACTTGATTACATTATTTCCAGCAGTAGGATTCTTTTTTATATGTTACATAATTTCTTAAGGCAGCTATTTCTTAACAGCCCCTGTCTGTGTAAGTGGGATCATTTTACAGGTCAACAAGCGCTCAATAGCATTGCAGAAATAGTTTTAGCAGTAAAACTGCATTAATAGCTACTTTCTCTTATGCTCTGAAGTGTTTGAAAGAATTTCTATGGCCTGAAAATTCATGGGGTTTGGGGTGGGGTTTTTTTTGGTTTTAAGTATGACAGTATTTCCAGCTATCTCCAAGTAAGACAAGCAAAGGAAATTTATATATTACAATGGCAGGATTTCTAAGATGTTTTCTGAAGATTTACCATAGAGCTCTGTGACCAGGTTCTGACTAAAGCTGCCAATAACATGATGATGCATTCAATCTCCAGTTAACGGTTGGCCAGCTACACTGTCTGCTTTTGGATGGTTGTGCTGGTTAGAGGGCCTCTAGAACAAAATCCCATTGCATTTATGGTTTCACTGTGTAGCTTTGTGTGTGTTTCTGAGCTAGGTAACTTGCATTTTTCTTGCCTTTGATGCCTTTTAGCGTGGAGATTCTTAAGTGTAAAAACTAATACTTTTTTCTTCTTTATCTGTACAGCTACCCCTGGATCTTCTGTTCGTGAATCTGATGTTAAGCTATCTCTTGAAGAGGCCTCGCTAGATGTAGAACTCAGTGGTGAAACTCTTTCTGAGAAGAAATGAAGTTTATCAGACAAAACTGGAAGCAACTTCTTAAATATTTGTTTAGTGTGCATTCAACTAAATTACTGAGCTTTCAAAAGCCATTTATGTCTGCGGTTCACAGTGCACTTAAGAATCTTTAGTTTATATATGGTTAACTAGTGTGCACGCTACATATTTAGGTCAAATGTCTTTTCTCATTTTCTAAAACATTTCAGGAAATATATTTATTTATCAGTTTGATGAACTGCACACCTTTAATGGAAAAGCTGCACATGAACCTTTTCAGTGTCTTCAAATATTTACTGTAAACTTGTACAAAAAGAAAATACCAATGCAGTGGTATGTGTTACGGTGGCTCTGTTGATGTCACTGTAATGAAGGCATTGTCTGTTGTCATTATAAACTTCTATTTTCAGGAGTTTATAATCTCCCTGTGAATTTCTTTTGTGGGCTGAAATGTAACACATCTTGGCTTGAAGCTTTTTTTTTTAATTTAACTACATTTCCAAAGAGATCTCTTTTGCCTGGTTTTGAAGAAAAGCAGATGTTTTCTGCGTTTGAATTATTTTATATCATATATGCTGCAATAATTGGGCATGATGGAGTGAGTTAATGTATTGTCACTTTTGACTCTTCTTATTTTTATTCTGTGTTTACATCAGACCTGTAACATTCAAATACACCTTCTCTTTTGTTGTTTAGTATACATGCTTGTATACGGGTACCTGTATATCATCCAGCAGATAAAACTGTCTTTTATGTGTTTTTATCAAAAACTTCTTTTGTTTACTAAAAAGACAGTTTTATTTGCTTTACAATGTGTTTCTACAAAAAGGTGATATTAAAAAGCAGGTTTTGTAAAAAGAGAAATGGTTACAGCTGGTCTGCTAGTAAGTTTATCCTAGAAATTGTAAATATTCCATCTATGCTTTATTATCATCCCTTCAGAGTAGAGAGAGACCAGAACTCAGTACTTACTGTTGCAAAATACTCAGGATTCATCATGGCCTGGGAATTTTCATACCTCTCTCCTTCCAATCTCGGTGGTTGACAACAGGTCTTATTTAAAAAAAAAAAAAAAAAAATTATAAGAGCTGTGAGAAGCATTAGTAAGTCAGTGGAACTTTCGGTTATTGGGTTATGTAGAGTAATCATCCAGTCTCAGCGGTTCTTGTGAGTTTATCTGTGGCATGAAAAATTATTGAATTATTATAATAATCCCAAATGTATGAAAATATTGTCCACTTTTGTAAGTTCAAGTGGCTGATTATTAATAATGGACTTCATAAACGACAAGTTAGATAATTCCTTTCACATTTAAGTTGCAGAAGACATAGCTTCCAAGTAATATTTTTAAGTAGGGCTCTTACTCATCTCCAGAGCCAGTGCACTTTGCCACAGGGTCTGTTTTCAGTGTTTACCACACGTGAAATGGCTTCAGCAGACTAATTCTAAAAATGCTGGTTAAATACCAAAAATATGAAGGGTTTCACGGCTATATACTTAAAACATTTCATTTTCTGTAGTGTAATTGTGTTACTGACAATGTTGGTCTCACACACAACTGAATGTACACTTGTTTACCTTTTTTTTTTTTTAAAAAAAAACTGTTAAAATTTAAGTATGTGTATCATTCCAGTCAACCAAAGCTGTGGCATATTTTTTTTATGTGCTCCTAAATAAAAACAAGGTCACTGGCAACTTCTTTCCATTTTGTTTTCTTTTAAGCGTATATGTGAAATACAGCGCATAGTTGACTCAGTAGTCTCGATGGAAAACGATTTGCAAGAAAGCCATTAATATACAAATAAGCCAAAATTTATCTTGGCGGTGAAGGACATGACTTATGAGGTTTTATCATTTTATACTGAAATCACTCCTCAAAAAGTAAACTGTAGTCACACATTCTGCAGTACTTCCTCATGTTCCAGAACAGTAACATTAAACACACAACCATTGTGAGTGCTCTTCTATTTCCTGTTACTACTCTGGCAATAAAGTAGAACGTGGACTGTCCTGAGCTGATTGGAACCTATTTTTGGTCCAATTTCCTTATGCAAGTGGACTTTCTCGCTCACATTAAGCTTTTTGAACTGTACATCTTTTTCCAACCAGATTTGACAGGGGTCAAAGAATAAGTTCACAGAAAATCAATAGTTGAATATGACTGTAACTCCCGAAATACTACCACCCTGAAACGTAGTTTAAATAAACATTTAGCATTTCCTTCAAAAATGAAGCAGCATTACCAAACAGACCAAAACACAAACACATTTGTACAAACTCCTAAAATTATTTTTAAATCTTGTTTTACGTCTCTTATTATAATAAAGACATAAATCTAAGTTCTCTGTATAATTATACTAGCAAGTACTTAAGAGAAAGCAGATGTGCTTTCATAGTTTACTTTTGTAGGAATCCATATAAACAAGCCTAGGGAGGTATGCATACAAAAAATATTCATACACTGATCAATAGCATCAAAATAAGCAGAGTTTCAAAGGGTGATGGCAGAAGAGATGTAAGAAATACTTCTAATAGCTATTTCAATGCAATAGGCTTCAAGTAGCAGAATGTAGGGATTTAACACTGTTTTCTGTCATCTAACACAGAAACAATGTTCCTTTATTTTTCCTTTATTAGTTTACAGCAATTATATGGTTGATTGACTTCCTAAAGAAAAGATTGCAAAAACTTTTCCAAAAAGTCAGTTCTGGAAGAACTGGTGAAAGAAAAGAAAGCTACTTTCTAGTAGTTGTTTATATTTATTTTTATTTTTAAACAATGGTTTTAATTTTACTTGGGTTTGTGGAGAGAACAAATTTCACTGAGTAATTTCAAACGCTAATTTCTTGTCTCCCTCACGTAACCCTTACAAAGAACCATCTTCTGCTCTGAAATATAAAAACTGGTGTGATAACAAAATGGTCCAGTGTGTATTACTGTGGAAAACAGATGCCAAATAAAAAATTAAACTTTATAGATCTTTATAAATAAAGCAATAAACCCCAGCATACTCCAGACCACATACTGTATTATCTCCATCAGCTTTATAACTATTAATTTTTAAACTTAACAGCCCTGTTCCATTAAGAATAGCAAAGACTCAGTATTCCGGCTCTGAAGTTCCCTGCAAAATAGCTAGCTGGAGGTCTGGCTCAGTGTTCACAGCATGTGCAGTTCCGTCTCTGACCCCTCTTTCAGTGAACAAGCTGAAGTATGATGCAGTGTGACAGCCCTGGAAATTATCTGTACTTTGGAGACAAATTCTATTTGCAGTTCACACCATCTTGGAGATGTCCGAGTGTGTGTGAGTGGCATCAAATGTGGACCTTTGAGGAGGAGATACATGCACTAAATACAGAGAACATCCATATCATAAATGAGGTAGAAGCTAGTGTGGAAAAGACCTTACAAGAAGCTTAAAGTCTTTGCATTGATACAACAACAGTTCTAGCATGTACTTACTTAAAAAAAAAAGTAATCGATGAAAATGGATGTCATGGATGATTCATGAAATGTCGTGGATGATTCTATTCTAAACCATTAATTCCCATACATTTTGACCTCAACATATGCTATGCGCTCAATCCGCAAACAATAAGGTTAAACAAGGATCATAGGAAAACAGAATAATTCAGGCTGGAAAGGGCCTCAGATGGCCTCTAGTCCAACCCCTTGCTCAAATCAGAGTCTTCCGTGAGACCAGACCAGGTCACCTAGGACTTCATCCAGTTTGGGCTTGAGAACCTTGAAGGATGCAGATGGCACCACCTCTGTGAGCAATATGGTCCAATCATAGAATCAGAATCGTCTAGGTTGGAAGGGACCTTTAAGATCATCTAGTCCTACCATCAACCTAACACTGCCAACACCACCACTAAACCATGTCCCTCAGCACCACATCTACCCATCTTTTAAATACTTCCAGGGATGGTAATTCCACCACCTCCCTTGGCAGCCTGTTCCAATGCTTGACAACCCTTTCTGTAAAGAAATTTTTCCTAATATCCAATCTAAACCTTCCCTGGCATAACTTGAGGCCATTTCCTCTTGTCCTATTGCTTGTTACTTGGGAGAAGAGACCGACCCCCACCTCTCTGCAACCTCCTTTCAGGTAGTTGTAGAGAGCGACAAGGTCTCCCCTCAGCCTCCTTTTCTCCAGACTAAACAACCCCAGTTCCTTCAGCTGCTCCTCTAGACCCCTCACCAGCTTCATTGTTCTTCTCTGGACATGCTCCAGCACCTCAATGTCTTTCTTATAGTGAGTGGCCCAAAACTGAACACAGTATTTGGGGTGCAGCCTCACCAGTGCCAAGTACAGGGGGATGATCACTTCCCTAGTCCGGCTCACCACGCTATTCCTGATATAAGCCAGGATGCTGTTGGCTTTCTTGGCCACCTGGGCACACTGCTGCACATGAACATGTCTTCATCACTTCTCTTGCTTATTTAACAGATTTACATTTCCATTTTGATAAACTTACTTAGGCCCACTTAACAGACCTAGAACAACATTAGCAAGTACTTTCTGTTGCCTTCTCCTATACATGTGCATACTTAATGCATGATTTGTCTAAAACTGGTCCAAAACTTCACTTTCCCAGTAGCTTTTAAATCTTACAGTGTAGGACAGAGCACATCTCTTCACATTGGTTGGTTCTATCGATTGTTTTGAGGCAGTCTGAATCAGAGTTGGTACTAACTGAACATCTGCAAAACACACAAAGTTCTAAAACCACTGCCTTTTTCACATTCTTTCCTGTGTTTAATGCCTCCATCTGCACATAAATTCAGCCTTGCTTAGTAGCCATAATTCCTACTGATATCAGCTTAATTAGGCAAAAAGTGAATTTGGCCCAAAAAGTAAATCAAGGGATATTTTTTGCACTCACTAAAATTATTTTTTTAACTTGCTGTATAAAAAATAAAGGTGAGATTTTATTAAACAGTGTACTGAAGACATTTTGTTTAGGTTTTAAGTAAATTTTCACTATAGTTTCTTTTAACTTAGCCTTTTAAGATATGTTAGAAAATGACTAAGCTTTTGATTTTGATGGCAAAAGTTGCTAAATGGTATGGCAATAGATAATACTTCTTTTTTTGTCTTTTAATATTAAAAAAAAAAATCCCTGGTTTTAATGATTTTTTCTCAGTGTAAAAGTTATGCTACTACTTCAGCCATACCCTGCTCAGAATTGTTTTACTCTTCCGCCCCTAAATACTTTGTATTTTATCCTGAATTTGGTATCGATTTCCAGCAAAATCCAGATTTTCAGACTAAAGGATGCAATCCTTAATGAAGGAAAAGAAACTGAATATTTAATAAAAAATGTTTGTCTCATTATGATTTGGAATTAAATCCGTGTGCACAAAACCAAAGAATTAAACACAGTGAGTAAATATTTTTTCAATTGCTCAGCTTTCAGCCATTGTGATTTAATAACTTCATTAATGCTTAAATCACCATAGCGGTTTCCAACGCACAAGCCTGGAATATACAAAAGCAAGGAAAAAAAAGTCTTTTGATAAAAGCTCTCTCAGGATGATAAATAAGGAAGAACTTATGGAGAGGAAAAGAAATTGAGCCTTTTTTCTGTGTGTTTTACCTTTAATATGTTTCCTTTTTAAAACTGAGTTATATTGTGATTCTAAATGACTGTCATTGATGCAGGAACTTACAGATTAGCACAGTCATCATGAGATGTAGGTAATTCATGTTCTGGTCAGGGTGTTGATGCAGAAAAAATGGTCTGTAACTGTCTGTGGTTTTCTCTGTGTTGAAGCAGCACTAAAAAGTGTTAAACCAGATCTTAAGTGGGGAAAACAAAGCCCAAACACTTCAAAGTATCTTTGTTCTGCTTGTAAAATCTTGGATGACTTTAAGAGCACTGGAAAAAAAATAGTGAAATACAGCATTTAGTCTTGGGAAAATCTTAATGACATTGCTTGTTGCATGGAAAATGCAGAACTTTAAAAATTGTGGGGTTTTTGGAAGATCTAGGTTTGTTTTCAAATATTTGGTGTGGAGTTTGGATGCTATCTTTGGGAGAAGTTTTCAGGATCTGCCTTTCTTTTAGTACCTATAAATTTAAAAGACAATTTTGCACCACGTTAATTCTGTCAGTGCAATAAATGCTGTCAAATATTACAGTTTATTAAATGTTAAAATGCATTCCGGGGGGGGGATGGGGGGGGGACACGGGGACGGGATGGGGACACGACACACCGCTCGCTAATCTGTAAAGCGTGTTTTATTTGAAACAGGTGCTTAGCTAGAACCCATTATGATCACCCCCGAGCATCTGTTACCTCCTGAAGCCATTCACTACTGCTGCCCCCCCCCCCGCCCCCAATCAACTTTGGAAGTCTGTCTCAGAGACTGACTCACAACTCAGTCGACAGCAAAGGGGGGAGGTTTTTTGGTGAAAAGTTGTGATATACTGACTCACAGGATTTTATAGCTCCATTTATACTGCAGGACAACACAGGAAGATGGAAATTTCTGACTCAGGCGAAAACTAGTATTGCAGATGTCAACATGAACCAACGGATTCTGCGTACTGTAAGCAACATAGAGCATCATAATGACTCTGAATTACACTCCAGATTCCTCTTCTCACGCTGCTGCTTGACCAGATATACTCTCCATGTTCTGTACTAAATCTCCTAATTTAGTTCTAAGAACACTTCTGCGAACTTGCAAAACCAACGACTCTTAAAGGGCTTGCAGAGCTAAAGAGGCTGTAGCTAAAATTCCTGACAAAATCCTTGTTCTTTGTTTCTCTGTTGCTTGTTCTAGCTGAGAATTTCCAAGGGATGCACATTCCAGGTGCACCCCTGTGCACAAGGAGCCGCGAGCCTGGGTGCGCACTGAATGCTGACACCCTTCTCTGCAGTTCACCGCCAGGTGACCCGCCGCCTTCGTGACCACTGGGACCAGAGCACGGCCTTTGTGCGGAGGACATCGATGCGTTCCCAAGGAGGAGGGTAGTACATTTTAGCTATGTATTTAAGAATGTGTCTTTTAAAGACCCAGTTTTAGGAACAAAAGCTGGCTCAACTCCACCGCAGGGGGATTGGAAATACCAGCTGTGCGGTTCAGCCCCCAACAAACTTAATAGTGGGGGGCTGGGGGTAAACAACTACAATGTTACCCTTTCTCTTCGCCTTCCCTTTTATTTTTACTTATAGGAGGGAAGTTAGGCAATCGTTTGCAAGGTTTGGTGCAGTCATACCGCCTTTGCTCAATCTTTGAGCAGCACAATAAAATAGGGAAACGATCTTACTGGTTGTTGGCCAAAAAAAACCCCAAAACATTAAAGGTTTGTATCCGGTCAGTGTCCAGACTTTGTAGATGTGGAAATACCAGAGGTTATAGGCAGAGATGGGCGGTGTTTCAGTGAAGAGAAAGACACCAAGAGAGGATTACTCGATCCCGTATAGTTGTGTACGAAGTGAGAAGAGCTTATTAAGCCAGCGAGTATCAGAATCGGCGGGACAGGTGGTGAGCCAAGCCCTGCGGCAACACGGCTCCCTGCCCAGCGCTCCAGAGAGCCGCCTCTGCAGGGGGGGGTCCAGAAAGAAACTCTTGCGGCCCAGCTGACATGGCGGCCTCCTGCCTCCTCGGGCGCAGCCCTGGCCCCAAAGGCAAGAAGCCGCAGGGCTGCCAAGAGCCAGCAGGTCACTGCCCACCTCCGGGCTGCCGCGCTTCCCCTGCCCCCCCCGGGCTGCCCTCCGAGCTGCCGCCCGCCGCGGGGCCCGCCGCGGCCTGGCCCGCCCCAGCCGTTACCGGGGCCTCGGCCTCCTCCTCGCAGACAGCAGCGCGCCAGGGGCATTTCACAGAGAGAAGGCCGCGCGGGAGAGACAGGGCCGCGGCGAGAAGGGCCGGCGGGTCGGGTTCGCCCCGCTGCGGGGTGCGGGCAGCCGCCAGCCGCCGTTGGGACCCGCCACCCCGCGGGGCGCTGAGCCCGCCACCGCCCCTCGCTGGCGGCCCGCCCGCCCGCCGCCGCGCACCGCCCTCCCGCCGCCGCGCACCGCCCTCAGCCCCGCCGCGCGGGGCGGGCCGGGCCGGGCCGGGCCGGGGCGGGTTGAGGGAAGAGGAGCGCGCCGCACTCGGCGCCTCGCTGCTCCTTCCGCGCCGGGCTGGGCCCCGCCGCCCTGGACCGCAGGTGGGAGGCGGGGATGGCGCCGCATCGGCCTCCGCGGCCTCGGGCCCTGCCCGCGCCTCAGGCAGCGGGGACCAGAGCAGGGGCGGCGGGTGGGCCCAGGGAGGGGCTGTAGCGCGGGCCGGGGGGGGGGATCCGGGCCGACCCCGTCGCCCCGGCGGCAGCGGTGGTGGGGCGGGCGGCGGCGGGGCCCGCCGGGGAGCCGCAGTGATGCCGCCCGCAGCACCCCGGCCAGGGCGGGAGTCACGGGGAGCCGCGCGGGGTGGCGCGGCGCGGCGCGGCCCTCCCGCGGGCGGCGGCGGCGCCTCTCCCCGCTCGCAGCCGGTGCTGGGCCGCTGCCGGCCTGGGCGCCGCGTGGTGGCCGGAGCCGCGGGCGGGGGCGCGTAAGACGGGCTTCCCCCCCTCCCCGCCCCACCAGCCCCCGGCAGCGCGGAGGTCCTGGCGCGTATCCCGCGCCCGCCCCTCCCCTGAGCCCGGCGGTGGGGCCCGCGCTCCCCGCAGGCCCTGCGGTCCCTGCCCGCGGCTGCTGCGCTGTCCCCGGCGGCGGTGGCGGGGAAGGAACGCAGTGGATGCGAGGCGGCGTTCGTGGAGCTGTCCGGGCAGGGGTGGGAGGGAAGCGGGTTTTTGGTGCCGGTACCCGCCTGCGGAAGGCAGCGCGGGGGAATTGCCGTGGAGGGCCTGCAGTGAAGCTGCTCAAGTGCCCCTTTCTGTGCCAGCCGCTATTAGCAGCGCTGAGCGGTGGGAAAGCCAAGAGTTCCTCTGTTAGCACCTGTGCATAACCAGCTACAGCTCTGTTCTGTTGTGGTTTGCAACCACGGGCAGCGCCCGTACCATTATTAATGCTCTTAGGCCAAGTGCTAAACCTGAATATGACCTTGCTATTCAGTCTGATAGTATCAAAGTGCACTAGTGCCCAGCTTTCTATGGGTAGCGTTGTATCTCTCTGTAATAAATTTTGCTTAGTGAAGGGCAAATGGAGGCTCAGAGCTCTGTCTAAATGTTGATTTTACCATCCGCGGTACTCACTGGCTGCATTTGTGCTTTCTAACGTGCATTAAAGTGTTACTTTACAAAGTATGAAGCTTGCTAAGCTGCTTTGCTTTATTGGCAGGCATGTTTTGCCAATTGTGTCTTGCATATTAAGATATTGGGGGAGTGTCTCTGAACAGTTGAGGTGCTGTTTTGAGTGATCTACAGATATGTAGGAAGATGGTCTTAGTATCTTTATAGGGTTTTAGCTGGCATAGGTGTGAGTGTGTATGTACCTATTACAAAGAAAATAGAAAAATTATGTGCATTAGTAGATGTTTTCTATGAACAAATCTTTGCTTGTTAGTGTGCTCTCTAGAGTGGGGCAGTACGTCACTGTACATACATACATACATGCTTGCATAGCTGCACGTGGAAATGAATAGATGGCAGAAGCCTGCAGTTACACAGATCTCAGTGGGAGTGATGGGGAGGGTCTGTGGTGGGGTGAAGGACTTGCTGCTTGTACCAGTAGTTGGCCAGTTTCTGGCACGGCTCTGTCCTGAATACAAGTAAGAGTCCTTGGAGCGTTGCCCGGAGGGGTGTAGTGAGGACTGTGGAACTGATGCTTTGTTTTGCCAGGGGGAGTAGAAGTGTGTAGCACTGATTCTCCTTCCTACTTTTTCCCAGTCATTTCCTTTACTGAAAGCTGCTCCTCCCACCACCCTATTTTTGAACCATATCATGGTGGTGTTGCTTTATTTTCCTTCTTTTTTCCCCCTCGAGGAAGAGCGCTTGTTAGAATAATGAAGATGGAGGAGAGTGGTTCTCACAGTGACTTTGAAACGGAGGGGAGTGAGGCAATGGCAGTGCTGTCACTTAATTTAAGTGCTTGCGTAACAGACACTGTAGTAGCATGGCTTTCTTTGTAATCTCTTTTTTGACTAGCCTTATGCTGCCAGCTTGACCACCAGGCATGCATAATCATATGCAAATGCAGTATGTTATGGTAAAGTCATATGAACTGAGTATTCCAGGACAAAGTTTTCTGTTTGCACTATTTATAAGTTTAGTACAAATTTACTGTACCTGCATGTGCTGTGCTGTTGGGCTTTTTTTTTTTTTTGTTATTCCATGCTTGCATTATACTAAAACACTTTTTTTTTTAGGTAGTGTTTAGGTAAGGGAAGGAGCAATTGAGAAGGAGGCAGAAAACAAAACTTTAAAGCCATTATATACATAACTCTAGTAAGCTTGAGGAAGCGACCTTTTGCAATGCGGATGGTGTAAGTGAATGAGACATCTTTCCAACAAACACCTGCTGCAAACAATAGCTGCTGCGGATTGAGTCAAGTTAAGACAAAGAACTAGTCATTTAAAGTGCTTCAGTTAAAAAAACCAAAAAACCTAAATTGCATATTTTTCATGATACCTTTGAGTAGGTCTTATTTTTAACTAGTATCTTTCTTTGAATAGCTATTCCTAGTCAAAGGCTGAATATAATATTGCTATTGTTTAGGTTGATAGTTTTAAATAATATCTGCAGAGCTGTATTTTCTGACATGGCAATATAGGATATTACCAAACATGCGTTTCTTGTCTGACACAAAAGCAATGGAGACCCTTATTCCTATTAGCATTTTGGTTTTTAAACACAAAAAAATCAGTATTTAATCAGTGAAATCTGTAATATTTTAAAACCTCTCCTTTTTTTTTTTTTTTTAGCTATCTTTAGTATTTTAAAAAGTTAGTTTAATTTTTGTTGGCAAGTCATGTCAACATGACAAGTTGTTTTTTTGTTGTTTTTTTTTTCCAAGTGGGCCAACCTGAAACCGGAGAGAACTTTGCAAATGAAACTTGGATTTTTTTTCAGTGAGAAGATGAAAATAAAAAATACAGAGAAATAAAATGCAATTATGAAGAAAAAATTCTTTTAACTTATAACTAACTAAAGAATAAAAATTATTTGTTTTACAAGATGTATCAGCTTTTTTTACATGTGTTTCACTGTTTCATCTTTTGATGGATAATGATAGCAAACAGCTATCTATGCTGGCCGGGAGCATCAGCTTACTGATGGAGTGAGGGGGAAGCGTTCATCTGTGATTCCATCCAGCAAGGAAGTCACATTGTTTATTTAAAAGACTCTAAATATTTCAGAAAAGTTACCCCCTGTTAAACACTTCCATCTAATATTGCTTGGCAAAGAGATGTTAGAAGTTAAATGGCCTTCTTTCCCACCATTTTCTTTTACTCTCCCTGCTTGCTAAGTCTGCTCATACAAAATTCATTAGCCTGGACCGACTCTTGAAATTCCATCTGTCTCTTTTCTGTGTAAATTGTACGCTCTGTCATGCTGATCCGGTCTGAGCTAGTCACTGGAGTTGTCAGTTGTAGTTCTTCAGTAATTCATTTGTGATCCTCTTAATTTTTAAAAGGTAGTTTCCTGGATCATAATTGTTTTGTTTAAAGCTGCATTAATAACAAGAATTAACAAACTGGTTAAATAGTTGTTGGTTCTTGTAGTAGGAACATATTAATAGAAATTAATTTAATCTTCTTTTGTAATATTTCTTTGTTCTGTGTAAACCCATGTGGTATTGACTGTCCAGTGTACTGGATTGCTGAAGGGCTTAATGCTTCACCTGTTGCCAAGAACCTCCTCCCACCACCACAGTATTCTGTAGTTATCATTTTTACTGGTTGTTTTGTGGAGCGTGGTTTTGCATCACATTCTGCAGTTACTGCACGGGCTGTATTAAATCAGTAATATCCATTAATCTGTTTGCTTAAAGCTTAACATAGGCTTTATGCATAATTTCATTTTTTTGCATGTAATTTTGAGAAAAAAATCTGTGCTAAACTTTGTTCTTACTCCATCTAAATGTTTTCTAATGTGGTGCAAAAATTCAATATTACCTCCATTCTCTTTTTCTTTAGCTTTGAGTAGTTTGGAATTTCTCGTAAGGAGCTCTCCTAAGGAGGGTTGGTGAAGAATGTGTGTAGTTTATTGATACCTTTCATGTTCTCTGTGATTTTTAATATTTTTTTTACCCCCCTTTCCTGTCTCTACAAATGTGGTGTAAGTCTGTAAAGCATAACACAACTATTATAGGGGATCTTTAAAAGCATGGGGAAGCAACATTATTCTAAGTCCCTTCAGCTGAAGGTAAAGAGCATGGCTAAAAGCAACCATCTGGCTCTGGCAGTATGTGCAGCAGTATCACCAGCTTTCGCTGGAAAAACCTACAAGCTGCATACATCTCAAAGTCTATGGCCTGACTGCCCCAGCTCTAGAAAAACAAATGTGGCACCTTTGTGGATACTCTTATGTAGCTGAATTTTAGCTTGGTTTTTCCTTCCCGTTAAATATTTCACTTGTTTTAGTTGCAGATTGGATGTAATTATTTCCAGAAAACTCTGCTCTACATCATTACATCACTGTATTTCAGTGGCAGAGAAACAAGATGGGATTTCCAAGAGGATGTATTTATGTGAATTTTTCTTTTCAGACTGCAAGGGGGAAGATGTAGACCTTAGTCTTCCCCTTCACAAACAGACATGATTGAAATAATTAAAGATCTGTGCTGGCTTCGCATGTCCTTTGCATGTGTTTCACATGTGTTTCACATGTGTTTCAATGTGCTGGGCCACTTTGCTTACTCCTGATGTTTGATAGACAAATATAACATCTTTTAAGTGCGTTGTGTATGTTAAGTAATGGCAACACAGAGAAGGGGAAGTATCAAAACTGGCTTAATAACTCTATCCAATATGTTTGACTCTCTTAGAGTTGGTATCACTGAGTCTGTTGCTGTCTTTGTTCTGCCATGTGCGTATTGCAATTATGAGCATTTTACCAATGGGACACATCTTTGTGTTTCTTAACAAATGATACTACCTGCAGGCTTGGCATCTAGAAAAAAAGAAGAGTCTGTTCTTAAACAACACCAAACCAAAATCAGTAGCTGGACGGACAAAAATTTCACACCTTTCCTGAAAAAAGGGCATCTTCTCAAATCAGTTCATATTCTAGTTGAGAAGATTAGTAATGGAAATACCAATTTACAGAGAATCAGTTCTTTTGCTGAGAGAAGCTTACTGTGGTGGTTTCAAAGTAATGCAGACTTTCTACAAGGTGTAGGAGTGTCAAGGGAACCCCATCTTCATCTTTCTTTATCATCTTCAATTTTTTTTTTTTTTTTGCCCAGAGAATTTTTTGTCTTCTTTGCCCCAGAGAAGTTGTAGATGCCTTATCCCTAGAGCCTGTTCAAGGCCAGGCTGGATGGGGCTTTGAGCAACCTGGTCTAGTGGGAGGTGTCCCTGCGCCTGGCAGGGGGGGTGGAACTAGGTGATCTTTAAGGTCCCTTCCAACCTAAACCATTCTATGATTCTAAATACTGAGTAATTAATAGTTGATATTTTTTAATCATTTAATTTTCTCTCCTCAGAAAGACAGTAAGTAGTACATTTAATAGAAAGAGTAACAAATGATGAGGAACAAGAAGCAAGCAAAAGATGTCACTGGGTGAATTAAGAGAATATGGTGAGAGGTCATTCCAATAACAAATGATTTACGGCACGTGTATTAGCATGGTGTGATGTTAGACATTATTGTGTCATATGTGTCTGTTTTTCATTTGTCCCATGCTAATCTTTTGAGTGGTATCTGACACCTTTGTGAAAGAGTCAATAATTGGAAGGCCGTTATATTTGCAAAATTTGGAGGTTTTGATGTTTTTACCCTTGAAGAACTATCCCAAGCATGTTAATGTATTCTTTGAGGTAATACAACGATTTATTGTAGTTAACCTAGTATCTCTATTCATTATTCTTTTTCTGTGTGTTTTAGACAATTTTCTCAATATTTAGCTGGATTGAGTCAGATTAATTTATGTGCAGAGCCTGCTTTATAATATAATGAGGATCGATAAAATCTTGTAAAATCTTAATGGAGTGAATTGTATTCTGGAAGCAGTTCTGGTGTGTATTGGTCAAGTGAACACTTGGTAGCTGTTATTTTCAGTTATTTGCCATACTTTTTAAATATGCGAAGAAGCAGCAAAGAGAAGGATATGCCATCTTGTTCTTGTTTTGATTCTGTAGTAAATCTTTAATTATAAATTGTCTTGAATTGGCATCACTCTGTTGTCATTCTCTTTAAGAAGCAAGAGGACAACGCAGCTGTGATCTGAAGAAATAATCTTTTTAAACTGAAGTACTTTTCTTTTCCCAGTATTATAATTGATGCTAAGAATTACTGATGAGCTTACACCACTAGACAGCAATGAACATAATAGTAGTCATCCAATGCCTTATAACCACAGAAATGGCCTAAAAATGCAGTCTAAAAGCTTCAAATATGTGTTTGTAGATAATGATATCTACACTCACAGATACTGTGAATCTCTCAAATGATTATTTTTTTTTTTTTTTAAAGTCGTCTAAATAATATTTATCTTGTTTTACCAGGTAGGGAGACAAAGCATCTTGAAGCCATATGGCAGCTTGACTAACTCGCATTGAAAGTCTTGGGAAAGAACAGCTGAACACATACACGCTGAGTTTTGGACCTCTGCCTGTGGAGCTGGCCAGTCATTCCTCTTATCACCTAGCAGTGCTGTTCCCTTGAGCTTCTGATGTTTATGGGACCAGCTTCTGATGCTACGGTTGCTTTCGAGTGTCTGTCGGCCTTCTTCTTTTTAGGGCTGTTCTTCACACTGGAGCACAGAAATGGAAGTTCTACAGTTTCAGGCTGAAGTAGTAGGCTGGAGCTTGCTGACTTGAAGGCTTTTCTGCTCTGATTTTCCTTTGTGCTGTTTTTGGCCAGTGAGGAGTAATTATTCGGCAGTGAACTCCTGCCTCCTTTGCTCCTGCTTGCAGGTGCTCTTCAAAGTTGATTGCTTTTTGTTACCAGGGCACACGCCCATGTTTCAAACAGAAGTAAATTAGTTTTAAATGCTGTGTTCTGGGAAGAGCCTTTGTGTTACTTTCAAGTTCTCAAGGTTTTTTTAACTCAAAAAGTGCATGAAGACGTCTCTTCCTCCCTCCCATTCCTTAGGGTACATATTGCCATGGCAAGTAATGGTTGGTTTTGGTGTGGTGTTTTTTTTGTTGTTGTTGTTTATATGTGACTAGATAATATGATTCATTTCTAACCTTGCTATATGACTATTTTATTTATACTTTTTCTAGCACTTGGTTGTGCTTTTTCTAGCATCATTTCAGCTCTTTAGCAGGAGGGGTTGAATCTTTCTAGAAGATTACTGGAAAGATGTCTGAACTGCAGAGTAAAAATTGGGAATTAAAAGAGTAGGAACAGTTAAATGTTTAGGTTTCTTGGCTAAAACCACAGGGTAGCCAAAAGTTGTAATGCAAAATTTTTCTGTGCTATGTCTCCAGTAACCATGGTTCCTGATGGTGCAGGAACTGTAATTTCTACTTAAGGAATTGTCATGAATGTCTTTAACTCAGTGGCTGAAAGCTCACGATATTTATTGTGTCACTGCTAGATGTGGTGCTAAAGTAGGAAACAACAACTGCTTTGGCTATTCTGAAAGTTTTGATTGACTCCATAAATGGAGTCAAATTCACTGGGTGGAATCAAAGTCAACTAAATATAATGGGTAACATTCATGACTTTTATGTGGATTGTGTTTTCAGTGAAAAATTTTGGCATTTGGTTTGCTTCAGTATTTTAATTCTTCATTTAGCTTTTGCTGTGTTACCTGTGTTGTTAAATTCAGAATGCTTAGAAGCTGACTGGATAAAGTGTATCTGTAAAAGCGATGCTATGCAAAACTGGTAATGGAGAATCCTAAGTAGACCACGATTGTGAGAACTGAAAAAGGGCATTTAAGACTAAAGGAACATTAGTGTCTCCATAATAGAAGTCTGTCAAGGGCAAATAAAATCCTCTTCATCAAAACAATGGGGATTTTGTTTACTCCTAGTTTTTTAGCATAGGGGGCAACAGGTTGATTTGAGACTAAGCAGAGAAGCAGAGATGGGAACAGTACTTACACTTCTTCCCAGTCTATGAACTTTAAGGTTAATAAAATTAAATAATTAAAATTAAGCAAGGTAGGCTTAAATTTTGCATGAGGCTATGTTATTTTCTTTTGCAAGTGAGACTTGCACACAGCTTCCCTTCTTATTTTAAGACAAGTGAACAGAGATTAATCTTGAATGGGATTTTTGAGGGTTTCTAATTGCAGAAGTTTGAATATAGTATTCCTTGTTTGTTGCATCTTTGCTACTCAGCCTGTGACCTCCTAAGCCTCAGAATGGTGGCAAGTAGCAGATTTAAAAGTTTGCAAACTGATAATAGCATGTTTTAAGTCAGTCTCATTTGTGAAACATTACTGAATGTGGTTTTTGGTCACCTATAATGAAATTCAGATTTGTATTCCTGCTTGACGTGCACACTAACTTTCCTTTCTTCTTTGAGTCTCATTGCCTTTAGACATTAAAACTATGCTTAATTTTTTGTGAACTACATTGGCTAGAGAACCACTAGCTACTGTTTAGAGCAGGGGTGAAGCTGACAAGGCTGATAGGGATTTGAAAACAAATGTGACCTTTCTGTTTTGTGAAGTAGTTA